>OW240918.1:123709838-124195261 GCA_933207985.1 Pelobates cultripes | reverse complement strand
TGTTTTCTTGTCATTTTAGCTTCTTATCCTTGACCTTTTTTGGAATATTTTTTAAATACACTGAACAAAATTATAAACGCAACACTTTTTGCCCCCATTTTTCATTTGCTGAATTCAAAGATCTAAGACTTTTTCTATGTACACAAAAGGCCTATTTCTCTCAGCTATTGTTCACAAATCTGCCTAAATCTGTGTTAGTGAGCATTTCTCCTTTGCCGAGATAATCCATCCACCTCACAGGTGTGGCATATCAAGATGCTGATTAGACAGTATGATTATTGCACAGGTGTGCCTTAGGCTGGCTACAATACAAAGGAAACTCTAGATTGTTTGTGGTAATTTGTGGTAATTTTATTATAACATCAGTAATGTACAACCTGTGTTATTGCTTTACCTGATTACCACCCCTATCATTCTTTGTCCAACAAATATCAACAAATATTTTCAATCAACTACCTACAGCTTGTAAAATCATCCCTCTGTCTGGGCTTTTTATACTGATGACATGGCTAGTAAGAGATTGCTTGTTCTCTCATTTTTTTAATTATGAAATGAACACTAAAGGTGACATTATAGGTACCCAGACCACATCATCTAATTGAAATGGATTGTGTGCACTTCCCTTGTCATTTTAGCTCTGGAGAAGCAAACATTGCAGTTTCAGAGGCACTTCATGGCCTTTCACGCAGTTTGACTCCATGAAACGACTTTGAACATCGTCACGCTTTGCATTAGAACATCCAGTGTCTTCTAAATCCCTATAGGAAAGCATAGATTCCATCCTTTCCTTTAGGAAAGGACTAATACACATGCAACATTAGTTTTCCCCCCTCGGCTGATGTTGGAAAAGTTGGAGTCTGACAGTGCGCAGAGCAATCTCGACCCTTGAATCGGGTAAGTGTAAAAAGTTTTTTAACCCTTTATTTGCTGCTGCGGGTGGAGGGGGGCAGAGGATGGGGGGCAGAGGGACCTTATAATTATAGGAATACAGTTTCGTATTCATAACACTATAGTGTTCCTTTACTCAGTTTGCAGCTCAGGTACATTTAAACTAATTATGACTACAGTGAAAGAAACAATTAATACATGTTTTCTGTGGAATCATTCAACTAACTTACAAACACCAAGGCTAAACATAACCAACATAACCATGTAAGAAGCAATGAAACACTAAAAAAGTGTTTGTGTTTCACATTGGCCAGCCTTGCTGTTTGCAAACTACCCACAGACAGGGCCGGTGCAAGGATTTTTGCCGCCCTAGGCAAAAGAAGGATTTGCCGCCCCCCTCCGGAACATCGCAATGCCCCACCCATAGAACTAATGCCAGTGCTGCACACAGTGTGTGTTTACATTAAAAAGCCTGCAGGGACAAACTATAGACACCAGAACAACTTTATTAAGCTGCAGTGGTTCTGGGGACTATAGTGTCCATTTAATGTGAGGTAAATTAGAGATTAGTGTCACTAATAATATACTAGATTGCCTACTTACAACCAGATGAGGATGGTGATGGGCTCTGGCTCCACTGGTCTGGTGTAGAACAGGATCTCTGGAGGCTGTTTGTAACTGTGGTCACAAAATTCAATGTTCTGGGAGAACGGAAAGCAGCTCCATTTTTTGGGGCCTCTTACACAGCTCAAGGTCTGGGCCCCAGGGCCTGACGGTGAGTATGCCCATAAAGCCCACCCATAAGTCCACCTACATGTTCCACCCATGAGTTCGCTCACAGGGAGTGGAGTGTGTAGGGGATGTGTTATGTGTTACTGTAGAGGATCTAATGTGTGTGCTTACGTAATGTAGTGTATAGGGATACCAGTTTGTGTAGGTGATGCAGTGTGTTTGTGTGTAGTGGAAGCAGTGTGTGTGTGTAGAAAGCAGTGAGTGTGTGTATAAGGGATGTATTGTGTGTTTCTTGTTGTGTGTAAGGGATGCATTGTGTGAATCTGTGTTTGTATGCATAAGGGATGCAAAGTGTGTTTCTGTGTATGTAAGGGATGCAGTGTGTGTCTGTAAGGGGTGCGTTGAGTGTGTGTAAGAGATGAATTGTGTTTCTGTGTGTGTAAGAGAAGCAGTGTGTGTTTGCATGTGTGTGTAAGGAATGCATTGTGTGTTTCTGTGTATATGTGCAAATGATGCATTGTCTTTATGTGTAAGGGTTGCATTGTGTGTTTTTCTGTGTGTAGAAAAGCATGTTGTGTTTCTGTGTGTATAGGGATGCATTGTGTGTGTGTGTGTGTGTGTGCGTGGTGTGAAAGAGCTCCCTGTCCCCCTGTCCTATAGAGCTCTCCCTTCCATTCCTTAGAGATCTCCCCTGCCCCTTAGTGGTCTCTCCTTTCCCCCCCACCTCCCTTAGTGGTCTCCTTTTCTCCCCGACTTTCCATTAGTGGTCTCTCCTCTCCCCCCACCCTTCCCTAGTGGTCTATCCTCCACCCCCCTCCCTTAGCGGTCTCTCCTCACACCCCTCCCCTAGTGGTCTCTCCACCGCCCCCTCCCTCCTTTAGTGGTCTCTCCCTCCCCTACGTTCTCATCTCCCACCCCTTGTGTTCTCCTCTTATTCCCCCCCTCCCTGTGTTTTCCTCTTATTCCCCCCTCCCTGTGTTCTCCTCTTCTTCTCCTCCTGTAATCTTCTCTTCTTCTCCCCCCTTCCCTCCCTGTAATCGCTGCTTCTCCCCCCGTAATCTTCTCTTCTTCTCCCCCCATAATCTTCTCTTCTTCTCCCCCCCAATCTTCTCCCCCCTCCCATCAATCATCTCCCCCCCACTTCCCTCCCATCAATCATCTCCCCCCCTCCTTCCCTCCCATCAATCATCTCCCCCCTCCCTCTCTCTTATCAAATCTCCCTCCCCTCAATCATCTCCCATCCATCCCCCTCCCTCCCTCCCATCAATCTCCCCCCCCTCCCCTCCCTCCATCAATCCCATCTCCTCCCATCAATCATCTCCCCAATCATCTCCCCCCCTCCCCTCCCCATCAATCATCTCCCCCCTCTCCCCTCCCCATCATCTCCCCCGTCATCTCCCCCCCTCCCTCCCCATCAATCATCTCCCCCTCTCCCTCCCCATTTGGTTGCTATAAACAAATCTATTGTTGCTATAAACACTTCTCCGACTGCTATAAGCATATCACAGGTTGCTATAAACATGTCTCTGGTTTCTATGAGCATATTACTGGTTGCTATAAACATTTCTCTGGTTGCTATGAGCATATCTCTAGTTGCTATAAACATATCTTTGGTTGCTATAAACATGTCACCAGTTGCTATAAACATTTCACCATTTTTTATAAACATATCTGAGGTTACTATAAACATTTCTCCATTTGCTATAAACATTTCTCCGGTTGCTATAAGCATATCACTGGTCGCTATAAACATTTCTGGTCGCTATAAACATTTCTCTATTTGCTATAAACATATCTTTGATTAGCAACCAGAAAAATGTAGCATATACATTTTACTGGTTGTTATAGCCATATCTCCGGTTACTATAAACATTTCTCTGGTTGCAATATACATTTCTCGGTTAATTATAATCATATCTCCAATTTCTATAAACACATCACCAGTTGCTACACACATTTCTGTGGTTGCTATAAACATATCTTTGGTTGCTATAAACATATCTGCAATTGCTATAAACACTTCTCCTGTTACTAAAAACATATATCTGGTTGCTATAAACAATTCACCTGTTGCTATAAACATTTCTCCGGTTGCTATAAACATTTATCCTGTTGCTATGAGCATATCACCGGTTGCTATAAACATTTCTTCTGTTGCTATGAGCATATCCCTAGTTGCTGTAAACATATCTTTGGTTGCTATAAACATTTCACACGTTTTTTGATAAACATATCTGAGATCCATTTGCAATAAACATTTCTTCAGTTGCTATAAGTATATCACTGGTCGCTATAAACATTTCTCTGGTCGCTATAAACATTTCTCCATTTGCTTTAAACATTTCTCTGGGTGCTATAAACATATCATCAGTTGATATACACATTTTTGTGGTTGCTATAAACATATCTTTGGTTGTTATAAACATTTCTCTGGTTGCTATAAACATATCTGCAGTTTCTAAAAAAAACACTTGCCCAGTTGCTATAAAAATATCTATGGTTGCTATAAAAATATATCTGGTTGCTATAAACAATTCACCTGTTGCTATAAACATTTCTACTGTTGCTACAAACATATCACCAGCTGCTATAAACATTATTCCTGTTGCTATAAACATATCTGCAGCTTCTATACATATTTATCTGGTTGCCATAAACATATCAAATGTTGCTATAAACATAAAGTTATGGAAAAAAGTATTTGAACCCTTGCTGATTTTGAAAGTTTGCCCACTGGCAAAGAAATGATCAGTCTATAATTTTAATGGTAGGTGTATTTTAACAGTTAGATAACAAATAAAATTCCAGAAAAACACATAATAATGTTGCAATAAACATATCTACGGTTGTTATAAACCTTTCTCCTTTGCTATAAACATTTCTACTGTTACAATAAACATTTCTCCTGTGCTATCACCATCAACAGTTGCTATAAACATACATTTGGTTACTATAAAAATTATCTTGTTGCTATAAACTTTTATGTATTTGCTTTTCTCTGGTTGCAGTAAACATATCTCTGGTTGCTATAAACATATCCCCAGTAGATATAGACATATCTCTGGTTGCTATAAACATATCCCCGGTAGCTATAGACATATCTCTAGTTGCTATACACATTTCACTGGTTGCTATACACATTTCACCAGTTGCTCTAAACATTTCTCCTGCTGCTATAAACATTTCTTCTGTTGCTTTAAACATCTCTCCAGTTATAAACATGTCTCTGGTTGCTCTAAACATAAATCTGGTTGCTGTAAACAATTCCCTTGATTATATAAACATTTGTCCAGTTGATATAAACATATATCTGGTTGCTTATCTACTGTTGCTATAAAAAGTTTTTCTGGTTGCTATAATCATATATCCGGTTGCTATAAACATATCTTTGGTTGCTATAAACATATCTGGTTGCTATAAACATTTCAGATCCTGCTATTAACATGTCTCCAGTTGCTATAAATATATCTCTGGATGCTATAAACATTTCTCCAGTCACTATATACATTTGCCTTGATGTGTTAACCATATCTCCGGTTGCTATAAACATATCTGCAGTTGCTATAAACACTTCACCTATTGCTATAAACATATATCTGGTTGCTGTGAACAATTTGCCTGTTGCTATAAACATTTCTACTGTTGCTATAAACATATCACCAGGTGCTATGAACATTTCTACGGTTGCTACAAACATATCTCTGGTTGCTATGAACATATCCGCGGTAGCTATTGTCATACTTACCCGTTCCAGAGCTCCCCGATCCAGAGGTGGGTCAGATGCTGCATGCTCTGCATGCGTGTCTATTTGTGCAAAGTCGCGCCAACATCATAACGGCGCAACTCAAAGTGTCAAACCTATCGGTTCACACAACCGTTGTTTTCCTGCTTTTCCTATCATCCTCTTCCTGTCTTTCAGAGGGTCTACTACACAATTAAAGTCCCCCATGATTAGTACCAACACTTGTTTCATCTGCTCTTTTCTTGAACACTTTTGTGATAGATTTATTTGGTGCATAAATGTTAACTAATTTGAATAGCTTATCATTTATTTCACATATTAGAATAATGTAACGTGTTTCTGGGTCTAATTCTTGATGTTTATTGATTAGGAAAACATTTTTTTGCAAACATAATTCCTACGCCTCTTTTTTGTTTTGTTTTCTAGAGCCGCACTTGTAATAGTGGGGTATCTTGATGAGTTAATTATATTTTCATTGGATCTTATCCAGGTTTCTTACAGGGCACAAACTTGTACCAGATTTTTTTTAATCAGGCTTTTTACATGGTGTCTTGATCCCCCGGGCATTTATTGAGGTCAACTTTTATTGTGTTTTCTTACCTGTTCTCGAGGCTCTCTCTCTCTCCAAAAGTTACCAAAGTTTTATAAATTTAAAAAAAAAATCTTTATTTGTGATTACCTAAAAATAAGACAGGTTGATCCCAAGCGATGGTATTAACCTAAGGCAAACGAGATGTATTGCAAACCCCTCCCACCCCCCGCCATACAGTATCTCAAGTAATACAAAACATTACTCAGATATACCGTATTTTTCACTCCATAAGACACACTTTTTTCCCCCTCAAAAGTGAGGGAAAATGTCTGTGCGTCTTATGGAGTGAATGTGCAGCTTTACTTACCTGTATTGTAGCCTGGGCCAGCATGACAGCGCGGACCGCGGTACAGGAACTTAAATTTCAGGTTCCGGCTTCCGGCCGGACTGAAAGGAAGTGCGCACTCAGTGTGCACACTTCCTTTCAGTCCATCCGGAGACCGGAACCTGAAATTTTAATTCCTGTACTGTGGTGCGCGCTGTCATGCTGGCCCACGCTACAATACAGATAAGTAATTATGGGACACTATGGGACAAGGGGGGGCACTATGGGAGGGAAAGTGCACTATGGGAAAAGGGGGGAGACACTATGGGGAGAGAACACTATGGGATGAGGGTAGGGGAGGGAACACTATTGGACAAGAGGAGGGTGGGAAGAACACTATGGGATGAGGGGGGGAACACTATGGAATGAGGGGGGGAACACTATGGTATGAGGGGAGGAGAACACTATTGGACAAGGGGAGGGCGGTTAAAGAACACTATTGGATAGGGAGAGGGGGGTTAAAGAACACTATTGTACGAGGGGAGGAGGGAGTTAAAGAACACTGTTGGACAAGGGGAGGGGGGTTAAAGAACATTATTGGACAAAGGGAGGGGGTTAAAGAACACTATGGGACAGGGGAGGGGGGTTAAAGATCACTATGGGACAGGGGAGGGGGGGTAAGGAACACTATGGGACAGGGGAGGGGGGTTTTAAGAAATACTATGGGACAGTTTGTTCAGAATATTTTTTTTCTGGGTTTCCTCCTCTAAAAACGAAGTGCGTCACGGTAGATCCCATGTGACATGTGGGAAAAGCGTGCTGAGGGTGTACGATCCAGGGCGAGCCTACCTTAGGGCACTACTAGTTAAAAAAAAAAGACAAATAGTGTTCCAAATATGGGAAGAAGTAGGGACAAAAGGAGACCCTATAGATCTAAACCACACACCCTTTCAACTTTTGTTGAGTCAATAGTTATATAAGTGTATTAATTCACTATTCTTCTTCTTCCCAATTGTGCAAAAACTTGTGGTGTTCTTAATCCTAAAACTCTTTTACTTGCCCTTTTCTTTTCTTTCCTCCCTGTTTAGGTGTATACCTTTCAATATATTTATAACTTCCTTTTGTTTTAATTTGAATTTTAGTGTACATTATGTTGTTTCATTATGATTAATGTGAACCTCTATGTAGGTAATTTTCCTTCACTTTGTGCATAACATATCTTGCTAAGTGTCTACTTAATCAATTTGCTAATCTACATTTCCCTATTATTATTATTTTTTACTTGTTTATATTTCCCTGTTATCACCTTTATCCACTACTAATCTCTAAAAAGCAAAAAAGGAAAAAAAAAATAAATAAAAAATATTCAGTTATTATTTTCCTCTTAATTCCAAATGTGACTCTTTTCATCTTCCCTCTTTAAAAGGTTGAGTGCCGCTAATGCCCATTTCTTTCCCTTTTCTTTTAAATATTTGTGGCCTCGCTCATTGTTGGCTAGTGGTTGGAGCTGCTTCCGATTTTGTTTTTAGTTAACCAGCTTTTTAGATCGTCTGCACAGTTAATGGGAGTAATCTTCCCTTCGTGTGATATAATAATTTTTGTGGGGAACCCCTATCGGTAATTAATATTGTTCTGTCTTAGAATTAGTGTCTTCCTCTTTTGTCTGGTTTGCCATGACAAATCCTGAAATATTTTCAGTGTTTCGTATTCCTCTGCGCATTCATTATATCTTATGGCTCTCAAAATTTGCGTCTTAATTTTAGAAGAGGTGCAGCATCAATACATCCCTTGGAAGATGTTCTGAGACACCCTTAGGTTTATTCACAATGTGGCATATTTCCATCATAGGGTTTCTGGTGTCCCATTCCACTTTCAGATGTTTAAAAAATTCCTCTACGTACGGCTCCAGATTTTTAGGATTTATTTGTTCTGATACTCCTCTGATTCTTAAATTGTTCCATCTTGACTGGTCCTCTAGGTCTATCAATTTGTAATCCATGTCAGCCATCTTTTTCTCCAGTACCATATATTCTTCTTTGTGGACTTTTTCCTTGTGTTCCAGCCCATTTAGTATTTCTTCTATTCCTTGGAATTGTTGATTACGAGTCAGCAGTTCCTTCTTAATGTCCAGAGTATTAACTTGGATTTTTTTCTCTCAATTTCCCAAATTGTGTATCTAAGTGTCTGAGTATGTGGTCATATTCGTTTCTTCCTTCTCTTGACTCTTGGTTTTCCTCTTTGGTCTTTATTAGTGACTCCAGCTAATGGGATATTTGAGAGAATAGATTCATCCAGGTTTGATTTATTACCTGATAGGTTTAGTGAGAAGAAAGAACGGCATTTTTCTGTTTTATTTTCAGGCTTTTTTGCCCTTTTTTTAGGTGTTTTGTGTTTTTTTTAGTAGCCATTATTTGTTTAGTTTATTTATTCTACTTCTGGAGGTTTTATGCCCTGTAGGCTAGTGCTTTTAGGTTTTAGTGTTTTATCTTTTTATATCTTATGTTTCCTTCTCCCAAGGTCCCTCTTCTCCTCACCTTTGTCCCAGCCTTCACCTCTACACCCTGGTAAACAGTTAAGTTTTATCTTTTTATTCTATTATACGTTCACTTATTCCTATCTTTGTGGGGTTTTGGAATAACCAAAACTAACTGTGCGAAATAGCAGGAATAGGGGAGAAGTATAATGTATAATGTGTTTAATACGGTCCCCCATTTGTCCCATTAGCTCCCTCCCAGCCTTGCATGTGTTTCATTAGCCCTCCAATGTGTCTCAGTAGCCCTCCATATGTCCCATTAGCCCCCCAGCCCACCATGTGTCCTATTAGCCCTACCTCCCAGCCCTCCACGTGTCCCTATACCCCCTTCCAGCCCTGTATGTCTTATTAGCAGCATCCCCACATGTGTCCCATGAGCCCCCCCATGTATCCCATTTTCACCCAGCCCTCAATGTGTCCTATTAGCCCTCTCTCCCAACCCTCCATGTGTCCCACTAGCCCTCTCAGCCCTTCATGTGTCCCTATAAGCCATTCCCAGCCCTTCATGTGTCCCTAAACCCCCCTCCAGCCCTTCATGTGTCCCTATAGCCCCCTGGCCTTTCATGTATCCCTATAGCACCCTCCCCAGCTGCCATGTGTCCCATTATAGCCCATATGTGTCCCCATAGCCCCCTCCCCAGCCCCCATATTTCCCATTATAGCCCCTATGTATCCCTATAGCCCCCAGCCCTCATGTGTCCCAATATAGCCCCCTCCCCAGCCCCATATGTCCCATTATAGCCCCTATGTGTCCCTATAGCCCCTCCAGCCCCCATGTGTCCCAATATAGCCCCTCCCAAGCCCCATATGTCCCATTATAGCCCCTATGTGTCCCTATAGCCCCCCAGCTCCCATGTGTCCCAATATAGCCCCCTCCCAAGCCCCCATATGTCCCATTATAGCCCCCCAGCCCCTATGTGTCTCATTATAGCCCCCCAACCCCCATGTGTTCCATTATAGCTTCCCCCCCCCGTACCTTGCTGTGGCGTGGCCGAGCAGGCAGGCCATGGTAGAGGCGTTTCTGTTCCTCTATCCGGTCTGACAGGAAGCAGTCATGTGCTCTCTGTGAGCACACGGTGGGCCAGTCCGGCCCTGTTCATTATCCAGCATGTCTTTTTATTTCTTTGTTCCATATATCCCAGTTTTGGCCTAGCTGAGCATGCAGTGAGGGAAAAAAAATATTTCATCCCCTGCTGATTTTGAATGTTTGTACACTAACAAAGAAATAACAAGTGTATAGTTTTAATGGTAGATGTATTTTAACAGTGAGAGACAAAAAAAAAAAAAAAAATCCAGAAAGATGCATGTCATAAAAGTTGTAAGTTGATTTGCATGTCAATGAGTGAAATAAGTATTTGATCCCCCTCGGTCTGGTGCTCCATGCAAGATCTCACCTCGTGGAGTTTCAATGATCATGAGAATGGTGAGGAATCAGCCCAGATCTACACGGGAGGTTCTTGTTAATGATCTCAAGGCAGCTGGGACCAACAATTACACCGTGAAGGACTGAAATCCTCCAGCGCCCGCAAGGTACCCCTGCTCAAGAAAGCACATGTACAGGCACAGGCATTGAAAATGGGTCGTGAATGATAATTCCAGCAGGACAATGACCCAAAACACACATCCAAGGCAACAAAGGAGTGGCTCAAGAAGAAGCACATTAAGGTTCTGGAGTGGCCTAGCCAGTCTCCAGACCTTAAAGGGACACTCCAGTGCCAGGAAAACAAATAGTTTTCCTCGCACTGCAGGTCCCCTCTCCCTCCCACCCTCCATCCCATGTTGCTGAAGGGGTGAAAACCTTCAGTGACTTACCTGAGACCACCGCCGATGTCCCTCGGTGGTGGTTTAGGGTCCGCCCACGCTCCTCCCCTGCCAGCTGACAGGGGAGTAGCGTGGGCGGACCCTAAACCACAGACTGATCGCGCATGCGCGGCCGCCAGCTGGATGAGACCTAATGCGCATGCACGCGCATTAGATCTCCCCATAGGAAAACATTGAAAATGCTTTCAGTGCTTTCCTATGGGGATTTTACAGATGCGGGAGGTCCTCACATAGCGTGAGGATGTCCAGCGACGCTATAGCACAGAAAACCTGTGCTATAGACCAGGAAGTGCCCTCTAGTGGCTGTCTAGTAGACAGCCACTAGAGGAGGCGTTAACCCTGCAATGTAATTGCTGCAGTTTATGAAAACTGCAATATTTACAGTTGCAGGGTCAAGGGTAGTGGGAGTTGGCACCCAGACCACTCCAACGGGCAGAAGTGGTCTGGGTGCCTTTGTTGTCCCTTTAATCGCATAGAAAATCTGTGGAGAGAGCTGAAGGTTCGAGTTGCCAAATGTCAGCCTTGAAACCTTAATGACTTGGAGAGGATCTGCAAAGAGGAGTGGGACAAAATCCTTCCTGAGATGTGTGCAAATCTGGTGGCCAACTAGAAGAAACGTCTGACCTCTGTGATTGCCAACAAGGGTTTTGCCACCAAGTCGAAGGGATCAAATACTTGTTTCACTCATTGACATGCAAATCCAGTTTATAACTTTTTTGACATGCGTTTTTCTGGATTTTTGTTTTTGTTATTCTGTCTCTCACTGTTAAAATACACCTACCATTAAAATTATAGACTGACCATTTCTTTGTTAGTGGGCAAACGTTCAAATTCAGCAGGGGATTAAATACTTTTCCCCCTCACTATATATGGGAGAAGTTTGGCTAAAACATAGTTCATAATTTTCCTCGTTTAATATCATAGCTATATTGCAAAAATGACAATAGGTGCCGCACTCAATCTCAGCAACCACCCGGTGCTCCGGAGCAGGACCAGCAATCCCTCAATGATAAGACAACACAAGAAATTCTCCAGGCACTCAAGGTATTCAAGCCACAGGCAGTTTTACTAGAACAAAAAATAAGGAGCAGCAACGTTTCGACCTGGTCTAAGAGGAGAATTTCTTGTGTTATAGTATCATAGCTATAACCTCTAAGTGAGAGGAATCTTATGTGTATTCCAATATCTGGACAATACAGATGTTGCAGCTATCAAAATATGGACCATAACAATTCTTTGAGGTCTACAAAGATCTTTTGGAGTCATTTTAAAGCGACCCAACAAAGGAGATAGTATTGTTATAGTAGGGTTGACAAGTTTAATTAGTTGAAAATCTTCATTTTGACCTTTTTGCTAAAATGATCTACAGTGCATGTTTCTGTATTTAACTCTTTGACCTACAATTTAACAATTGCAGCTGCTCTACACAATGTTAATGTATATTCAGATCTCTAAGTAGCCTTTCCCTCAGTCCACAGTAACTCTGTGTTATTTTATTTTGGTTCAGATTTATGATACGACTACATACAATAACAAATGTTTCGAGCACCGTTTGTCCTTCATAAAATATATTCCACCAACTCCTCAAGGACAAAGGTGTTGTTGGTCCGTCAAGTGGTTTCATAAATACAGACCGACATAAAATAACACTGGGTTTTCTGGACATTTTGTCACCACTATATAGTTTCAGGCTGAAGAATGTGATGAGATGATATATACTATAAATAAACTGTAACATATGGAAATAGTGGAGAGAAAGGAAAATGACACACATCACAGAATATGCAAACCTAAGGAGAAGAGTGAAGGGTAGAGATTGCAAAACTGTGTTGATAATGCAAACCAATAAGTCTGACTGATGGAATAACTATATAATACCTACCAGGAAAGGGTGTTTTCAAACAGGAGAAATAGCTAAACGTGTTTATCCTTCAACTTAGTTATTATAATTATATCAAATCATGGAGGGTATATTTAGCTGTTGCTAGTTTAAATATGTACTAAGGATTTATCAATAACCAAATTTATTCTACGCATTTTATCAACCTCCGAAAGATGAAGGTTGCATTGACACTGCTGCGAATGGGACCTGTAGATAATAAACCAAGTTTATAACCAGAAAGTTAATATTGGTTTTGAAGCTGCCTCTTACAAGCCACAGTGTAAAGTGTTGTAACCTGTTCTAAGTAATTCAATTATCACTTGCAGTTTGGGTTTGGAAAATAGAATTTGATGATGGTAGTATTTGCAGAGATATTACCTGTGCCACGTGCTATAGTTGAAAGGCAGCGGGAGATTAGGAAAGGTAAAACATTGCTAAAGTCATGGTGTAGGAAGGAGGGTTTAGGCCCTGGGGAGATAGCACAGCTAAGCGGACAAGGGCACATGTAGGAGTGTGGGGATAGATGCATGGGATTGGTTGGGAAAGAGTGTGTGGGTGGGATTATGTTCTGTGTAAATTAGTGTGGGGGAGGTCTTACTTCAGTGCCACTCCCGCCCGCCCTATTGGTATATTTCGTCACAGCTAGCTGGGGGTATGTCCTTGCCAATTGAGTTTTAGTGGTTACGTTTAAGTATATGGAATGAGATGAACAAGTTTTTTTAGGTCTCAACCTCCCCTGCTTCAAAAGGTTAAACATTAGGTTGCCTGAGGTGTCGTGCCCATCGAGCGTGGATAAGGTCGGCTGATGGCGGGCATTGGAAATATATGATTTTTATGACGAGGGGGGAGGTGAGACGAAGTGGTGATTAGGAACCACTGTATGTTTATTGGCAAGGACGGTTGGGTCACTGTATAACACTATGGGTGGAGTTACATATGTATATATGAGATTTAATAAACAAAGTTATGGATGTGTTATGCAGTAATTTAGTTTGTGATAATAAATGCTGTGGCCTGTTCATCCATACTAAGTGGTCTGTCGTTGTTGGGGGGGTAAATGGGTTTAGATTTGTGCTAGGCTGCATCGCGATTTCCCACTACGTACATACATGGCGTTTTAGAGTACTGGGATGATTTTGTGCTTGTTCCTAAACTGAAGAGGATCTGCTGTGCGTGGGGGCAGGATTGCTAGAAGATTGGAGGAGATGTTAAATGGTAGGGGGAGAGGGTGGAGATACAGAAATCTACTAAATGTAGATAGGATAGAAAAGAGATGGGCTTTAACTCAACACAATGGGGGTGGTGATGGGGGAAAGACAAGATCAGAACAGAAGAGGTATGTAATAGAAATACAAATTCACGTACAGTACAACTGACTTGTGATAATATTAAATATATGCTTACCCATGTAAGGAGCATAAATAACAAAATGGGGGAACCAGAGGCAATAGCATACACTAAGCAATATGACATATTAGGCATAACAGAAATATGGTGGGATGAGACACATGACAGTTAACTTAAATTGTAGTGGATGCAGTGTGTATATTGTGTGCAGTGTGTGAATCTGTTCATTCTCTAATCTGGCTTGCTTTGTTGAGGTAATCCAGCTCATTTACATACAGATCAATCAAGAAAGAGGACTTTGTCTTACAAAGCAACTCGTCCGGTATTATTGTAGCATTTTATTTAGCTTTTTATAGTTTAATTTGTGCACTATAGTATCAACATAGAATGTATAGATATGGGTAGGTAAAACTTTACTTAGTCAGGTAAGTATGCTTGTTATTTGATAAACTTAAGTTAAGTAAGTATGTGTGTTTAAGGTTGCCATATCCAAGTTCTCCGATTATGGTACTTCTCCTCACATGAGGGTAAGGGATGTTAGGTAGGATAGGCTGAGGGGAGAACATGGGAAGCACAAAGGAAAGGGCCGTGCGGCCACTAGTCATCTTTTGGCAGCGTGCTTTGACTGCCAACGATAGAAGTCCAATATTCACGGAATCGAAATTAGGCAGCTCGGAATGCTTGATCACGACAGGCTAATGATGCCTTAACCCATTAAAGGGACACTGTAGTCACTATAAGCATTTTATCTCTTTGAATTGGTTATAGTGCCTGGAGTGCCCTGGCACTGTCCCTCCATTCAGTGTTGCACCATGTTCGTGCAGTATGCCACAAAATAAGAGTCCCTGGCCACCCACAGTCCGGCCCCTTCAGTATGTGTAGCTAAGGCAGAGATTACACACTTCCTTGTTGTCATACCCATTCATACCGTCAGTTGGAACTCTGACAGGCTAAAAGCAGTCAACTGACACTCTCAGCCAATCACAGCTGCCTATTGCTGCTCAGGCTAATACTTCCTTATTAGCCAAAGCAGCACAGAGGGGATGGATTGCCTGGGACTCTTGTTTAGCATTAAAACATTAAAAGTTTAAAAACTGTTTAATGCTGAAAGAAATGATGGGACCAGAGCACTACAGACACTATAACCAGTTTAATGAGATGAAGCAGATACAGTGCCTACGGTGTCCCTTTAAGGATGGAGGCAATTGTACAAGTTTTGACTAAAACAAAACCAAAACAAACCCTAGAATTTAAGCTATATGTTTGTTTAACCATGATTTACCTCTTTCATATTAAGTGCACACTCACTTATTATATATAATTTTGTTCATGAGAAATAGGGCTTTCATTTCCCATCAAATAATTATATATGGAGCCCAATCTTAATTTTAATTAATAAAGGAGGTGAGTATTTTGCATAACTTTCTTTACTCATGCCTCCAGCAGCACAAGTCCATTATAAAACTTAACCAATCAAAAACAAGTAACACATTGGTGGGGGGGAGGTGGGGTGAGGCATAATTGTAATGACATCCATGCTTGGTCCCTTATTGACAGCTTTTCTTCTCCTTCATTTGACACAGTCTTCTTTTTCTTCTGACACTGTCTTCTCTCCTCCTTGGCTCCTTCTGTTCCTTTACCTTTCTGCTACTTTCTGCTTATTGTGCTCCCCCTTCTGCTCCTTGCAGACCCGTTTTGCTCCTTCTCCTCCTTTACCTTTGTACTCCTTGCTGTCCCTTTCTGCTCCTTGCTACCCTTTTCTGCTCCTTCTCCTACTTTACCTTTGTGCTCCTTCTGATTCTTTCTATTCCTTAACCTTTGTGCTCCTTCTGTCCCTTCCTTCTCCTTGCAGACCCTTCCTTCTCCTTGCAGACCCTTCCTACTCCTTGCTGCCCCTTGCAGACCCTTCCTGCTCCTTGCAGACCCTTCCTGCTCATTTCTGTTCCTTCTCCTACTTCACCTTTGTGCTCCTTATGTCCCTTCCGGCTCCTTGCTGCCATTTTCAGCTCCTTGCTGACTCTTTCTGCTCCTTCCACTTTACCTTTGTGCTGCTTTACCTTCCAGCTCCTTGATGACCCTTCCTGCTCCTTGTTGACCCTTCGTGCTCCTTGCAGACCCTTCCTTCTCCTTGTTAACCCTTCGTGCTCCTTGCAGACCCTTGCTGCCCCTTCCTGCTTATTTGTGTTCCTTTGTGCTCCTTCTCATACTTTACCTGTTGTGCTCCTTGCTGTCCCTTCCAGCTCCTTGCTGCCCCTTTCTGCTCATTTCTATTCCTTCTCCTTTCTGCTCCTTCTCTTACTTTACCTTCCTGCTCCTTGCTGACCCTTCATGTAGGCTGTCTCCCCCATCCCTCACTTCCCCGATCTATAGGCTATCTCTGCCCCCCTATGCCTCACTTCCCTGATCTGTAGGCTATCTCAGCCCCCCCATATGCCTCACTTCCCTGATCTGTAGGCTATCTCTGCCCCCCCATATGCCTCACTTCCCTGATCTGTAGGCTATCTCTGGCCCCCATATGCCTCACTTCCCTGATCTGTAGGCTATCTCTGCCCCCCCATGCCTCACTTCCCTGATCTGTAGGCTGTATGTGTTGCTCCCCTGCGGATTCAGTCAGAGAGAAGCAGGGAGAAGATGCAGCTTCCTATCCCTGTCTCTCTCCATACACAGTGCCACCTACTGGCCGGCGCCGGTATTGCCCTGTATTTTCAATCTCACACGAAAAATAGCAGCACAAGCTAAAAAATCCAGGTGGGGGCCCTTGCCCCCCACCCGTGGACGCCCATGCTGACAGGCATAGATCCCCCTCTTTCTTTGATGCGAATTAACAGTCTAAAATAACATCAGGAACCATAACAAAAATCTTGAATAACTTTGGTATCAAGAGGTTGAATTTAAGAGTGGAGTAGTCCAGCTTGTCCATTCCCGAGGCCACAAATGAAGATTACACTGAAAAGAACAGAAACAAGGGAAAGTTGGTGGAAATAAACTTAATATTAATCCTAACTTAAATCAAACAACATGTGAATATTTATAATAAAACTTATTTGTATAATATTAATCTATATATCACATTTAAGGATTAAGAAATTTACCAAAATCTGAATAATACGTCCAGTATAATCCACAGTAATAAGATAAAAAGAAACATAATGTATTCCAAATATCACAAGAGTTATAGGGAGGGAAAATACTCGCCTCCTGTCATTATTAAAATAAAGATTTTAGGTACACTATGTTTGCATAATCTACAATTTTACTACATGACAGGAGGCTTCCTATTTTGCATTTTTAACGCTGTGGTAAAAAGTAAAGGATGCATGCGAAGTCTGACGGAAATAAAAAACTCTGAAAGTATCTTCCTGTGTCCATTCTGCTGCACGGAGAATATCGGCCAGGGAGGCCCCCACCGCGAAAGCCCGAGTTGTGGCTGCATCCAGTACTGAGTGAGCGCCGAAACACGTCTCCACGCCCGCCAGGGATAAAAGTCAACGTACCCATCTCGCTAGTGTGTTGGTCATAATCGGTTTGTATGGTCTGGTATAAGAAACGAGAAGTTGACCAGATTGCGAAGACCGAAGGGGTTCTAATATCCTCTACATAATGTAGCAATGTGTTTACCACACAGAGACAGGGAACCACTGGAAAAATAGGTAATACATGGATGCAGAGTGTGTCATGGTTCGACGTGAAACTGCAAAGGAAACTCCATCCGTAGATACCAAAAACCATCCACATCAAATGCTTAAACATCTGAAACTCGACGAAAGGTCTCTAGTCGATTGTGATAGATCCTCGACAGACCAGGATCCCCTGAAAGACTCAAAGCCACCAATTCCAAGTGTTCCCATAGGATCATTGGATGAGGTTCCCCCTATGGATTCGTTAGAAGGAGGGGAAATGATGGAAGGAGCAGCGGGTGGCCCTGTGATAGGGCCAACAGATCCGGGAACCATGCTTGACTCTGCCATAATGGCATGATGAGGATCATTGGAGTCCCATTGATGCGAAGACGATGAAGGGCTCTCACCAACATCGAGAATGGTGCAAAGGCATACGCCCCTTGCGATGACCATGGTTGTAGGAAAGCATCTATTGCTTCGCATTGTGGATCTGGGAGCCAGCTATAGTATCTCGGTAGTTGTGTGTTTGTCCGTGATGCGAACAGGTCTATGTGGAGCGGTCCTCTGGTCGCTCTCAACATGGCAAACACCGATGTGTCGAAATGCCAGTCGCTGCTGTCTCGCCTGTGGCGAGAGAACCAGTCCGCCGTGAGGTTGCTGATCCTTGGTAGATACTCTGCTCTGATTGTGAAGGGGCATGTGATCGGGCTCCGTCCAGGTGGTTTATGTTTTGAACCGCAGAGATATTGTCCATGCGTAAGAGGATACAGCAATTCCCGCGTGGGAAGCACGATCTGGCTATATAAAATGGCTGACGTGACTCTCGCTGATTCAAGATGGGCGACATTTGATCGCTGTCTGCCGTGAAATAGAAGGTGCCCCTTGCTCTCCCCCACCCGCAGTACCCCTCTTGCTAGCCCAGAACCCACTGAACAGCGTGCGCGATTGCGGTGAAATTGACGCAACGCACGATAGAGGGAGAGGAGTGAAAGGGAAGAGGAGCATGAAGTTTCAGGCCCCTGCCGGAGAGCAGGGTTTCAGCACAGCAGGGAGAGCATGAAACACTTAATTACAATAAGAATGAGGGAAAGACAGGGTATGGAGAGGGAGTAAGGGTAGAAATAAAGACAAATGTAATAAATTCTATGCAGAAAAATAGTTATGTGATAAATGATCTGAGAACAAATTACTCTGCTCTGCACCTTGGCTGGAGCAGCAAAGAAAGAGGAGGAGATATGCCTGTCATGGCTTTATATGGATTGTGTTACATTTATGATTGTCTTGTTCTGCTGGAGGCATAAGTAAAGAAAGTAATGCAAAATAGGAAGCCTGCAGTCATGTAGTAAAAATACAAACAGACACACATATATATATATATATATATATATATGTGTGTGTATATATATATATATATATATTAAATTTGGTGAGCCCTCATTTTACAGGCCTGCCCAAACGTCGGTTTTCGGCACACCACAACTGACTTACACCACCACTACTATAACTTGGCTTATTGTCCCTGACCACAAATATATATAAGTAACTATACTTAACTATACTATATAAGTAACTATATATAACAAAACAAGCACACCCAAGGATGTACTTGTTTTGTTATAGCATTGGAGATTAATGGTACATAGATTCAAATATACACAAGTAGGTAAAATACAATAATATAATGTCCTCCATTATACCTTGCATAAGGCACTGGTCCATCTGTATGTGATGTGGAGTCAACCATATATAAAAATAATAAATATAATATATATATAGTTTAAAACCCCTCCTTAAAAAAAATATTTTCTCTACTTCTAAAGAAAATTATCATAATGTATCTTGGATATATAAGTGAAAATGATGATCTTCCCCCCAAATATGTTCCTTCTCCAAGTGAGGTTTTTTTTCTAGCTGTATTTACTTGTTCTATTTTGTATTTTTTTCCTCCTACTTTTTTTTTTACTCCAACATTCATTTTCCTGTGTTATATTGCTGTATTGAACCTCCAGTTATATCCTTTTATCTCTAGATTTATTTATTTTTTCCATTTTTCCTTTAGTCATTTTCTTCCACTCTATTGATTGTTTCTGAGACAGATCACGGAAATACTTGGTTCGCATCCTTTTCACATTTTTGTTCGGTGTAGTGAATGCCACTTCGCCACTGGGGTTTGGAGGGGACTACTTGCCAGCTGTTTACCCAGTGACTATGGCCCCTTTAATTTATTATGGTTAAAAAAACATATTTGTACTTATGACTCTGGACAATAATTATTTGAACTTTCGATGCGGCACTTCGAACTCCCAAAGCCATTTGAAGTGCCATTCGACCACGTGGTGGCGGCCATCTTGTATGCATGGACCAAAACCGCGAATAGACTTCAGGAGGACTTGGACTCGAATGCCCTGGAACTATTTTCGGCATGTTCCCAGTCGGTCCTCCAGCGGTACTTAGCCGCGACTCTATGGAACTGTTTTGGGCATGGGACCATGTCTGCGCCTGGGCAAAACTATCACTTCCATAAAATTTCTGAACCTCTGCTCTGTTCTGAGTGATTTTTGGATATGTTGTTCTATCAGGGATGTAACATTTGGGGTACTTATGGGACTTTACAAAAAAAAATTGTTTTTTCTACCTGTAGATAATTAAGTTAATGCACTATCTGCCTTAATTATCTCACAGGCAGAGGGGAGGGAATGTATATACTGTATGGGAGTGTCTCACTGCATAACGCTGTTTTTATTGGTTTGCTAACATTGTGTCCTTGTGCCCAGCAAGGTCCACGTGGGTGTCACCCTTGTTGGGAAAATTGCATAAAAGGCCAATGTGCCTCCATTAAGTCTTGCGTTCCTGCTTAACCCTTAACACGTAGCTTGGTCTCGTGATTGGAAGGGAACTGCTATATTCACACTGGGGATTGCTATACTGCTTATACTCCCCTGGGTTCTAATCACTAGCTCTTGTAAGAGCTGTTCCTGCTACGCTCTCTGAAGTAGGAGAGGTCTTTCCCACACGGTCCTGGATATCCGAGGTTGGTCCAGGGTGGGAGGAAGATGGCGAGATCCCAGCTAAGCTACAGCGGTTGTGGAGTCTGTGGTGCTTGTGGTGTCTGGTGTGGTGCTTACGATTCTCAGCGTCAGCTAGGAAGCATCTGTTGGCGGAGGTACCCAGTCGGGGTGCAAGGTGATCCGTTACACTTGATAACCGAACCAAGCCACGAATTCCCCTTGTTATACCTCCCATACTCAGCTCACATGGGAGCTTATTAACCTCATTGACCGCTGAACTTCCATTCGCACCTGCTTTTGTTTATTCACACCTCAGAAGAATGCTGTTCGGTGAGATTGTTCGCATGGACTAGATGAACAGTCTCTACCTAACAGCCATATAATACGTTCAGTGTTTTGTTCAGTTTTGGACTCCTGAAAGAGATTGACCACCACCACCTTTCTCCTGGAACTATTTTGGGCAGGCTCCTCATGTGCGGTTGGTCAAAACTTTATCCCCGGTTGCGATTCGGCTGTGTTCGTGGGAACTGAGTGCTTTTTGGATATGTTGTGCGCTCAGATCTAGGTTATCTGGGGATATAGGACTTGAGGGGGAACCTAGTAATATTATATCTGTTTTGGGGATGTTTCTGTACCTAAGAGATAATTGAGTTATTTTTTCTCACGCAATTATCTCTGAGGCACAGAGGATCATGGGAAGAAAAGCCCTGTATGTTTGTATGAGAATCCCCAAGTAGGGGCTTATGCTTAAAAAGCTGTGTGTGGCCCATAATAAAGTCAGTTCACTGCCAGCATTCAGTCTCGACTAATGTCTGTGGGGGAAAGCTATATTCACTCCAGAGCTATATTCCTGGGAAAGCTATAATCTCTAACTGCGATATTACTGAATCCAGTGAAGCAGAGTTCCAGAGAGGGGAAAAAGATGTCCTTGGTGGCGAAACCTGTGTCCCTATCCGGGTGGCCGCCACAGTTTCCTTTTCCAACAGTGCTGACTCCTCTTTCTCTCACATGCTGCTTTGCTCCTTCTCAGAGGCGTTCCTATGTTACATGGCTCCTAGTAATGTATAAAACTAATGGCATCAACACCTCATGATTTACAATCCTTACTCTGCCATTACACTGCTGCTTTTAATCTTACCTACCAAGTGTACCTATTTATTAGAGACAAATCCCTCTGTCCCTTTTTTCTATCCTAATGGCCCTCTTTTCTATGAGCTCCAAATTTCTGGTGTTCTGACTGTATAACAGAGTTCCACAGCAATAATACTCACAGTACGGTGTCTTTGAACTGCAATAAATGTGTTTAGAAATCAGCCTATGTAAATAAGTGGCATTGTTCTTGTGATAAATTACATTGTAGCTGCAGAAATAATTGTCTGTAAGTCACCTAATGTTTCTCAGAACAGCCCCACCCTTAGCCACACCACCACTCACACCCACAGGGGTGTACCTAGAGCATTTGGCACCTGGGGCGGATCCTGTGCTTGGCCCCCCCAAAAGCCCCGCCCCCAGCGCCAGTTTGGCTCCACCTCCAATTTTGCTTAGCTCCGCCCCACTTTTCCTCTGTGCGGCCAGTTTATCAGCTGTTTGCTTGTGTGAGCTGTACTGGCCGCACGGCACCCTAACTACCATGGGGCACTGTGCGGCCACTGCTCACACAGCCCCCTCCAGCCAGGGCCGGTGCAAGGATTTTTGCCGCCCTAGGCAAAAGTAAAGTTTGCCGCCCCCCCATGTGACATCACAATGCCCCACCCATATGATTTGCCATGGTATCTAACGCCAGTGCTGCAGTGCCACCGTGTTTACATTAAAAGGCCTGCAGGGACAGGCTATAGACACCAGAACCACTACATTAAGCTGCAGTGGTTCTGGGGACTATAGTGTTTCTTTAATGTGAGATAAATTAGACATTAGTGCTACGAATAATATACTAGATTGCCTACTTACAACCAGATGGGGATGATGATGGGCTCTAGCTGCAGTCTGGCTCCACTGGTCTGGTGTAGAACAGGCTCTATGGAGGCGGTTTGTAACTGTGGTCACAAAAATCAATGTTCTGGGGGAACGGGAAGCAGCTCCATTTTTTTGGGGCCCTTTACACAGCTCAAGGTCTGGGTCCCAGGGTCCACCTTCATGTTCCACCAATGAGTTTGTTCACAGGGGGTGGAGTGTGTAGGGGATGTCCTGATATGTGTGTAAGGAATGCATTGTGTGAAATTGTGTTTGTATGTGTAAGGGCTGCAAGGTGTGTTTCTGTGTATGTCTGGGATGCATTGAATGTGTGTAAAGGGTGCATTGAGTGTGTGTAATGAATGCATTGTGTGTTTCTGTGTGTGTAAGGGATGCATTGTGTGTAACGGTTGCATTGCTTGTGTATGTGTGTCTGTTTGTAATGCATTGTGTGTTTTTCTGTGTGCAAGGGGTGCATTGTGTGTATGTGTGTGATGAATGTCAATCTCCCCCCCTCCCAATCTTTCTTTCTTCTCCCCCTCCTCCTAATCTTTCTTTCTCCCCCCCACCTCCTCCTAATCTTTCTTTCTCCCCCCACCCCACCTCCTCCTAATTTCCTTTCTCCCCCACCCACCCACCTCCTCCTAATTTCTTTCTCCCCACCCACCCCTCCTCCTAATTTCTTTCTCTACCTCCTCCTAATTTCTTTCTCCACCGCACCTCCTCCTAATTTCTTTCTCCCCCCCACCTCCTCCTAATTTCTTTCTCCCTCCCCACCTCCTCCTAATTTCTTTCTCCCCTCTAATTTCTTTCTCCTCCCCTGCTCCTCTAATTTCTTTCTCCTCCCCCACCCTGTTCTTGGCGTGGTAGAGCGCTCTATGGTCCGCGGGTACAGGGAGCCTTTGTTTCCTGTACCCGGCCGGACTAAAAGGAAGTGCACAATGAGTGTGTACTTCCTGTTAGTCCAGCCGGGTACAGGAGACAGATGCTCCCTGTACCCGCGGACCAATAGAGGGCTCGGCCACGCTACAACAGAGGGAGTGACAGGAGGGAGCGCTGAGCGTTTTCCTCCTGTCAGCCCCTCTCCTCAGGCTGTGCCCGGGAGGTGCGGTCCGACCTCATGGACGCACCGCCCGGGCAAAGCTGCAGCCGCCTGAGGTTCTCTACAGAGCGCTCGGGCGGCTGCAGCATGGGGGGGGGGCCATCCCCCACTTAGTACGCCACTGCATAAGTATATACGTATATATATCACTATGTATATACCTATATATAAATACAAATAATTTTAAAAAAATTATATACATACATATATATACATATATATGTATAAATATATTTAACCCCTGCACTCCAATCAAAAATAGTAAATACCTGGTGCTCTGGTTGCTAGATAGTATAAAGTAAGAAAATACCGGCACTCCAAGGTTTTCCAAATCAAATTCTTCTTTATTCTGAAAAGTACATCAACGTTTCAGCTCCCCTAAGGAAAACTGAAAAATGGAACATGCTATATTTGACCCTATAACTTCCCAAAACACCATAAAACCTGTACATAGGGGGGAGTGTTTTACACGTGAGACATCGATGAATACAAATATGCGTATTTTATTGCAGTAAAGGCAAACAGTATTATGACATTCACAGTTAAAATGTCACGTAGAACTACATTTTTTAAAAAGAAAATCTTATTTTCTCCCACTTTTTTATATTTTAATCATATTAAATGATGTTTCATACCTAAATATTTGATTTTAAATGAAAGCTCTGTTTCCCCTGAATAAAATGATATATAATAAGTGTGGGTGCACATAATATGAAAGAGGTGAATTACGGTTGGACAGACATGTAGCGCAAATGCCAGGTTTTGTTTACGTTTTGATCACAACGTGTACATTTGGCTCAGTCCTTAAGGGGTTAAGTGTTCCTCTTTGAAATGTTGTGAGGTATGTTTAATTGCGAATTCTTGCCCTATATATATGTAGTGTTTGATAAATGTTGCTATGATCTTACCATTACCATTTTATATTATCATATTAGTCTCCTCAACCAAGAGCAAAAATTAAAAAATGTTACAAAAGCAAGATTTAAAAAAACAATAAACAAACCCTAAACAATCAAAACTTAATTGGTCTCTCTGCCAAATCCTTTCTAGGAGCAAAAGTGATAAACGAACGAGTCTGTCTTGCAACTAACGAGTTACATTTTCTGTTGAAAGTTGAATATTAAAATGTCAGAGGAGGGGTGAATATGTGCTAGATGGAAAAATAATTCCTCGTAGACCAGGACAGATGGCTGTAGGAAATGAATATTGTGCTGCCTTGCATCCCCTGCGATCCCTCCACTATTCTGTTTATTGTGCTCTATTTTTCTCCATGCAGTTTCCTGTCATAAGCCAGGTTTGATTTTAAGCAGACTGTGAGCCATTGAAAGCAAACTTTTTGCATATGATTTTTTTTTTTGATAGATCAAACCTCCCCCTGAAACCATAACATCATTGCTGGAATTGCACCCTGGAGGTGTGTGAACTAAATGAATGTATGTAATTAGAACACTGATTAGAGGTGAGGGGGTTGGTATAGCTACCGAGGTGTTGAGCGCTACCGAGGTGTTATGTTGCCCGCTACATTCTAATAAGTAGCTTTTTGTCTTACTGGCCAACAAACACATGAAGCTTTCACATGGGAATGATGGGAACACATGGTATAAACCAAACCCCATTGTAGATATACAGCTAATGCAAGTAGCCCAATTGTTGCACTGCTTTAATCCCACCCACTTTTTGGCTATTTAATGGGGTTACTCCGACCACCATGACCACTTCAGTGTTTTTAAGTGGTCATGGTAGTTAGAGTCTGTATGTGCAGCTTTCCTGCTTAAAATGCTGAACATACAGAGATATGTTTATTTTTTGTACTAGAGGGCCTAGTTACACCCTCAGCACACGTGACTTAGGCAGCCCAGTAAACTGGCTAATGTCAATCTTAAGCAAAAAATATGTCCATGGTCAGTTTCTCTCTTGCAGGTAGTTTCTGCATGGGGGAGTGTCTGTATCCCCTCCCTCCTTTAATTAAGCCTTTCCCGCATCTCTATACCCTGCGTTCGTTTTTGTTTTTAATTTTCACTCCCCACTCCCTCCATCCTTGGCTCAGACGGCGTGCCTGTGCTCTGAGACCGTTAAATGGTCCAATCAAAGCATTTGATGGGGAGTGGAAAGCCATACTGGCAGATTTGCCTGGCGCTGGATTCCAGGTAAATTTTTATAGCTTAATTTAACCCTTTAGGCACACATGACATGTGTGACATGTGATGATTCCCTTTTATTCCAGAAGTTTGGTCCTTAAGGGGTTATTAAAGGACCACTATAGTGCCAGAAAAACATACTCGTTTTCCTGGCACTATAGTGCCCTGAGGTTGCCCCCACCCTCAGGGTCCCCCTCACGCCAGGCTCTGGGGGGAGGAAGGGGTTAAACTTACCTCTTTCTACAGCAAAAACAAGCAAAAAACAACAATGTGCCCCCACAAGTTATATATCCTCTGAAAGCCCTTGGATCCATGGAGAATTATACAATCGCCAATCGATTAAACTTTGGACCAGCCGCTAGTAAAGTCCAGGTCGAAAATAATTCCATGCGGCTGGTGCCACATCGCGGCCTTTTACCGGGGGCTCCAGCTTGCTGAGAAAAGGGAGCTCCCTCCTTATCATAGGGAGCGTTTGATCAGGAGGAGGGGTGAAACTTAACCTCAAACAAACCTCCTAGCTCTTTGGGTAAGAGGTTAAAACAAATTCTCAAACTGACCTGGGTGAGGCTCTGGCTGTAGCCGAGCAGAGGGATTGTCCGTAATTCCCGCTGGCAGAGTAGGTCACTCCAACTGGCTCAAAAGGCTGTAAAGGGCCGGAACAAAGGGTTGGTTGGTAGGACAATACGTGAGGGTGTGTATACAAGTTTGGGAGCAAGACTGAGAATAGTCTTTTTAGGCATAATTTGTTACACTTCAATATCATTAATAGATACTGCACTCACACAATACTTTGCACAATTTTTTACTGAAAGTATTAAAAAAGTGTGTTGGGCACACAGAAAAATAGGTTATGAGCCCTTACAGAATCATACAAATAATTTCAAACCCCAAAACTTTATTAACAATAGTGTATCTCCTGCAGCAATGAATAGACTGAACATATGTCACTTTTTCTCACTCAAATAAAAAGTAAAAAAAAAAAAAGGGGTTGATATAATACCAGCCAATGGGTAATAATGGTGGATTATCAGTTTTTTTTAACCCACTCCTATATTTTCCAGTGAAAATAGCAATTTTGGTGATTTAATATTATTTATCATGCATTTACCAACCCGGAAATGGCTTATTGAAAATGGCAGCAAAAATCTCTACTAACAGTAGGGACATGTCACCTTAACAATGGCTAGATGGTGTTTTTAACACTATAGGGTCAAGAATGCATGTTTGTGTTCCTGACCCTATAGTGTTTCTTTAATCTCAGCAATTTTAAGGAATCAAGCTAAATTCATAACATCATAGCAGATTACGATTAGCTGGCCTGGCTGGTAAATTCACCTGCTTACCATGCGTGCATGTGCACAGTTGATCACTGTGGTCAGATGTAGGTGAGGGAACGGATGCTTGAGTGAAGTAAAAAGTGTATGATTTGCAAAGGAAAGAGAGTGTGTATGCATGTAAACCTAGTATACATGTGCATAAAATGGAGGCATTGAACATGACGGAAATTAAAGATAGATCAGAAAATATTAGAAAAGTAGTGGAAGTAATGAAAAGAGAAGAAACCTATAAGGAATTTGGAAAAGGATTTACATATAGGGTGGGAGAAAACAAGGATAGGAGGTTAGGGAGGTAATAGAACAAGAATGGAAAAGAGAACGTAGAAGAAGGCTGTGGAGCAAGGGGAGTTCAAAATGAAGAAAGAACTGTGAAAAAAAGAGAGTTTGAGGACAAAATGTGGGTAGAGAAACTGAAAACGACAGGGAACATTTAAGATTGGTGCAGAAAGAGCGAGTTCAGTGAGTTGTAGACAGCATATGAGAGAGATGGAAAGAAATAGTAGAGTGAGGAAAGACAGTGGCCGAGAACACGGGAAATTAGTGAAGAATACATTAAACCTAGACAGAGAGAGTATTAACGAATAGAAAGCACCATTAAAGATAGAACACAATAAGAGAGTTTTAGTTTTGATTTGGGCTCAATTATTTTCTTTACCTAGAAGTGACAGACTTAATTCAATAATTCTAAGACGTTAAAAATGGAGACTTGTAAACATGGAAAATCCTAGACTAGTGCTTGCCGTGGTCATGGTTGCAGAAATACACAATAGTGGATTACTAAAGAGTGCCAGGGAACCCAAAAACAATGTAGTCAGAAGAAAGACAAGTATATAAATCGTATATCCCAATCCTCAGGCTCAGGATCCCATGACAACACTGCTGTTGACATGGAAGGGCAAAGAGAAAGTCTTCAGAATTCCATGATCTTGCATGAACTTCACTCTAGCAATTACTGACCAAACTTGGAAAGGTTTTATGGGGTAATGTTAGAGAATACCAGGAACTGAATATTGAATCTGCCAGGGGTTATTTTTGTTAAGAGTGCATGAACCACAGAGATATAATATTTATATTTTATTTAGCTATATCTATAAAGAAAAATGCACTTGGCAAGTCTGAATATTGAATCTTACCTCTTCAAAAATATATCCATCCAAGTTCTTTGCAATTAACAAGGCAAAACTCTTTAAACCGAACAGCCATAAAATAAATAACTGAATTAATTAGGGTGACGATGCTGAGGGACTAACTAAATTCCTCATCCCCCAAGAGAATGCAGCTAAAGTCAAATTATGCAGCGGAGCACCCATTACATCTGCCCAAGTATTGGCATAAATGACAGCAAGGGAGATCTTTGCCCAAACCACCTCCACCACGGAGTTGCCTGCGGGTGCCCCAATGAGGACATAGCCCAAGAGGGGGTAAAACCGAACAATCTCACTGCCGTCCACCATACCTGTTAATGTGTGCCAAGCCGCACACTTCCACCACTCTTTTGCCACAACCCTCTAGGAAAAAACAGCCCAATTAAGCCTGTGCCAAGAGAGCTGCCTGCAAGCCCTCCAAAAAAACAGGTCAAAACCAGCATTGCTGAAGTGGACCCCATTAAGTCTAAAAAGTTCCACCCGGTCAGCATGAAATGGCAGGAAACCGCATGACAAAACGGCACAAGTTGGCCACCGCTCAACACACAAGCCTGTTGACTTTATTAAAGCCTAGGGAAGAGATGCAGCAAGATGTTAGACCACCAATTTGAACCCCTGGCAATCAGGAAGACAGCCACCAGAGATTAGAGGAAATGACCCTTGAAAAAGAAACCGAGGACAGTGCTGGAAACGCAAGCACTTGAAAGAGCCAACTAACTGGATAGGGCAAATCAAAAGAACAGCGGATGGGAGGCGAACAGTAATACCACTTGAGGGTGTTCAGGCTTCCAATGTCTCCGTGGTGTCACACTTCTGTTCAACACCACAGTGAAAAGGGAGACCTGAACACCAAGGTCGACAGCAACAGAGGATGCAGCCACGAGATCCCCAACCTGTAGGGCACCATGAAAAGCCAGTGCAAAAGCTGCCTTAAAAAGGGAATCTTTAAATACAGAGGAACAAACTGAATACAATGCTAATAACAGGCAAAGTAAGCAGGAGGAGGTGATGGGCTATCAAGCAGGTGTGCCTCAGACCTGCACCAACCCTTCAGAACCTGTTTTATTATAAAAAAATCTGGAATGATCATGCTTACCTGTGAACCTCATGAAAAAGGATAGAACTGCAAGCCTGGTCCCAACCATAGCCTTCGAAAGGCTACTGGAACACAGGGAGCAAGCCTCTGCAACACAACTGCCTAAGAGGATTCCACTGCAGAAGCCCCAATGCCCTAGAGGAAATAGGCCCATTCACTCCAGTAACTGACATACGACCTCATAGTCTGAGTGGCTAGTGAAGCTTTCACCAAGGGGAAGAGGAGCTCCCATCATTCAATAGCTGCCAGAGAAAAGCAAAACAATAATGCCTTGAGGTGATACAAAAGGGGCAAGAGACCTGAAAAAATACAACTGAATATCCGACAAAGCATCTGCCAGCCAGTTATTAACACCAGGGACAGGACGAGCTGTAAATTGAACATTATGGTGCAGACAATGGAAAACAAGCAGCCACAGGAGCATAACTACAAGAGGAGAAGAGGCAAAAAGACAATTGATTGCTTTGTCTGCACCGACTAGATGCGTTTTTGAGGAGCTCCAAGATAGCAAAATTTCTTTTTGCGAAAACAGCACTAATTTTATACCTCAGCAACTTTAGAGGCTTTGGGATCCCACGCAGAACCAATGGGTTACAAGAATAAAAAATATAAGGTGGATAGACACCCATTGACCGCCGGTATCGGAGAGTTACTCTGGAAGCCTCAAGCCACACAGAGGTGTGTCTTGGCGTTGCCATCTGAGGGGCCTTCCCAGCCATCTAGCAAGGCATCCCTTGCAGACATGGTGCTAGACAAGCATACAGAGCAGGTGCTCACTCACTTGTCTTTTCGGAGCTGAACAATGCAGCACTTGAAGCACGAATATCCAGCCTGGAACACAAGCTACAGTCCAAAGAGATCAAATTCAGACTCAAAGCCCTATGGACATTATGGAGGATAGGAGAAAAATCTAATCAAAGCTAGTGACGTCATACCCGCCAAAATGTTCGAATTTGGATGTTTTGGGGGCGTGGCTACCATCTTAATGACCCACAGTATAAAAAGGACTCAAAGGGCAAGGTTTATTGCCCTGTTGTGGTTCATTATTGTTCCCAATAGTGCTTTATTGGTATTCTGTATTCTGGTTATTGACTTTGGCTTCGTTTTGACTAATCTCCTTTGACTCGGCTTTAGTGTTCTCGTTTACCCTGATCTCTGTACTCCTTGACCTCGGCTTGACTTTGACTACTCTTTGTTCTTCTAATGATAGTCTGGCCATTCTAAGGTCTGGTATACGTTACCTTTTGTCTACATTCTGCGTGTTGGATCCCATTCCATTCCTGACATGAAACACGTTCTGCTATAAATGGCCACACCCAACAAAGTAAGGGGTCTTTACATTGAAGTTGGTGTTCACTAAGACTTCAGATCCTGGCTCATGTGAGAGATCCTGGCTCCTGTAAGAAAACATGTACTTACCTGCATTGCATCCTACCTGAATTACTACAACCCTTACTCCTTACCTAGTTTGGATTATTATCAACTCTCCTGTACTTACCTCTATTGTATCCTACTTGGATTATTACCAACTCTGCTGTACATACCTGCACTGCATCCTACTTGGATTATTATCAACTCACATGTACTGTCCTGCATTTCATCCTATTTGGATTATTAGCAACTCTCCTGTACTTACCTGCATTGCATCCTACCTTAATTGCTACAAACATTACTCCTTACTAATTTGGATTACTTTTGCATTATCCTGCCTACCTGGATTATTACAACCCTGCATTAACCACTATCTGGACATTGCTGAACATATTGATTTCTAAGGTGTTCCTTTCTTTCCCTGACTGTTACTTGTTCCTATTCCTGTCTTGTTATTCTTGCTATACTTCTCCAGCTTATTATTTTGCACACTTGGTTGTTTTCAATACAGGGCATATTGCCTTAACGTTTATTTCTCACTATCAAGTTGTTTGATAGACTCAAAGAAGCCAAACGTTTCACTAAGCTAGATCTTAGAGGTGCGTATAATTTTGTCAGGATTCATGGGGGGGATGAGTGGAAGACAGCCTTTAACACTCGTTATGGGCATTATGAATACACTGTTATGCCTTTGGGGCTATGCAATGACCCGGCTGTCTTCCAAGACCTCCTCAATGACGTGTTAAGGGAAATCCTTCAAGAGTGTGTAATAGTGTAGCTAGATGATATTATGATTTATTCAAAAGATAGGGAGACACATCACAGACAAGTTAAAAAAGTATTGACTAAATTGTTACAAAACAGATTGTACTGTAAACTTGAAAAATGCCTTTTTGGAGGGCTTTCTGTAAACAATTGGGTATAACTCAGTTTTTCTTCAGCTTATCATCCCCAATCTAACAGGGCAGCAGAACGTACTAATGAGAAGATCGAGCAATATCTTCAATGTTTTGTATCTGCTCATCTGGATGACTGGTTTGGCTTGCTTCCTTGGGCTGAGTTTGCACACAGCAGCTCAGTTTCCGATGCTACTCAACTCAGCCCATTCTTCTTAAATTATGGTTGTCATCCAGTTGTTCTCCCATCTGTGTTTTTATCGCAGGGAATGCCAATGGTTGATGGACACCGTAAAAACCTAAGGAAGACCTGGGAGCAACTCCATATCTCCACTCTAGCAAATCCAACCTCAATAAAAAACATGCTGATACGCGTAGACATGCTGCTCCTGTATTTCAACCGGATGATAAGGTCTGGTTAAGCATGAAACATATCCGCCTTAAGGTACCTTCTATGAAACTAGCACCTAGGTTTATTGGTCCTTATAAGGTGGTAGCCTGTGTTAACCCTGTTGCTTATCATCTTGATTTACCCTCGACCTTGCAAATTCCTAAGGTGTTTCATGCTTCTTTATTAAAGCCTTTGACCTCTAATAGGTTTACCAGTCATATTGTTACCCCTTCATCAGTGCAAGTGGAGAGTCGGGAGGAAGACAAGATACGATCTCTTCTTCATTCTCGTTTCTCTCGTGGTAAATTGCAATATCTGGAAAGGAAAGGCTATGGTCCTGAATACAGGTCTTGGGTTGACTGTTCCAATATCCATGCTCCTCGTCTTCTCCGTTTTTTACATTCCCGTTTTCTGTCTCGTCCTGTGTCCTTCCGCCCGGTAGGCGGTTCTGGAATGGGGGGTACTGTCAGGGTGCCTTCTGTGGTAACCAGAGATGTCCCCCATGGTACTCACCGGCCGTGATAGCCTCATCCCCTTTTATGATGCGGCTCGGGTGCGTCAACGTCATGATGCTAATGAGGTCACGGCCCGCAGAAATGTTTGAATGTGGACATTTTGGGGACGTGGCTACCCTCCTTGCGATCCACAGTATAAAAAGGACTCCAAGGGCAAGGTTCATTACCCTCTTGTGGTTCATAATTGTCCCCAATAGTGCTTTATCTGTATTCTGTATTCTGGTTATTGACTTTGGCTCCGTTTTGACTAATCTCTATTCTATACTCCTTTGACCCGGGTTTAGTATTCTCGTTTACCCTGATCTCTGTACTCCTTGACCTCGACTTGACTCTGACTACTCTTTGTTCTTCGTCTGACCATTCTAAGGTGCAGTATACATTACCTTTTGTCTACATTCTGGGTGTTGGATCGCATTCCTGACATCAGGGAACTGGCTGCAAATAATTCCAATATAAATGGGGTTCTCCACAGAGCCTACTAATCCCTCAGAATACTGAGACTCTGAAAGTTTGTAAGGGCTCGGAAGTGGCTAGCACCCTGCAGAAGCTCGGGTTGACAGCTGCTACTATGGAGCTCCAAACCCCTTTGCAAGAACCACAAAAAAAGCAAAGACAATTGAACTATGGACTGCTAATCAGACCATAAGATAACGGAGGAGTAGCACAAATGTGAGTTCCACAACTTACCCTCCACTACAATGGGAAACTGCCCTAGCAGAGTCATGTTCCTCATAAGGTCCCTAGTATGCCAACAGCATGGCCATGGAGCAGCGTTCCATTTTCCTTCCAGGTAAGCCCCATGTCCACGAATCCCATATGCATCAGAAAACAAATGTGCCTTCAAATTTTGAGCCTACAGACACATGATATGTAAATCCGGCCCTGAGTAAAGGTGTATTTATATTTTATTAAGTAATGTTAATTACAGAGAAGTAACCAATATATAATATAAATACGGGTCTAAACGAATAGAACTCAGAATACACATAATAAAATGCTCTTCTATAGTGACCAGTAGACCTATGCAAAAATGTATTTTGTCTATAAACAAATAGATTAGTCTGAATCAAAAGCCTTTTAATCTATATGCAAGCAAATTGATTTTTGCATTTATTTCCCAGACAAATCTATTCATTCGGGTGTGAATTCAATGTCCTTTGATTTGGACTAATACATTTGTTTATTGATGAAACACATTTTTGCACATGTCAATAAACAGTAAACTTATGTATGCAATTGATTATCATGACATAGTAAGAAGTGTGGGTCTCATTCAAGCTTCTTCTCTACTAATGAACTTTTATGGGCATGCAGGAGGGAATGACTATTATAACAAGGCAATCTCAACCCTATTTCTGGACTTTTTTTGTTATTTTATATACATCTATTTATGCTGTCTCATATATAATCTATTCTTTGACTAAGAGTGTCAAATGGATGCTCTTAGCCAGTGAGCGGAATCTACATTCGATATTGCTTCTTCGTACTAATCACCACAACGTGTCTCGCTCTGCTTCATGGAGCTTTCTCAGGTGTAGCTGTCCATACATCAAATAGTCCTCTGTTTATACATGTAATTCATTTACAATAATCCTGTGGAGACATTTTTCCAAATAATAATAAAAAAATAAATTATTCGTCAAAGGATAAAACAAACTTTTTAAAAGGAAGGTAAATATTACCCTTTATTATAAATATATTATATTGGAAAAGATACCCCTCTGCCTCCTAAAAGTGTATCCAACTATTAAAAGAAAGAGTTGGAATGTGCTGGTTTGTTTGTAATTACCAATTCTTGTTTGAATGGTAAATATAACCAGGGCAAAGGTTCTTATTTTGCAGCATTCAGCAGGACCCTTTGGCAATGCTTATCACCTATTTAACAGATCCTCTGCACCCTGGGTATGACATATCTAAGGTACAGTTATGAACTGTCAAGTTGAACATTATGTATTACTACTGGTCAGTAAACATCTAACCTCTTCAAAGGTCGTTTAGTTGATATAGTCCCAGTGAAAACATGAGCATGAAGTGCTCGCTCCAAAATCTCCTGGTAGATGGCTGCGTTGACCCTGGACTTAATGAAGCACAGTGGACCAACACATGGCTCCCCAAATCAACACTGACTGTGGAAACTTCACACTGGACTTCAAGCATCTTGCAGTGTGTGCCTCTCCATTCTTCCTCCAGACTCTGGGTCCTTGGTTTCCAAATGAGATGCAAAAGATGCTCTTATCAGAAAAGAGGACTTTGGACCACAGAGCAACAGACCAAGTCTGTTTTTCTTTAGCCCACGTAAGATGCTTCTGACGTTGTTTGTTGTTCAGGAGCAGCTTGACAAGAGGAATATGACATCTGAAGCACATCCGTCTGTGTGTGGTGGCTCTTGATGCACTGACTCCAGCCTCAGTCCACTCCTTGTGAAAGTCCCCAACACATTTGAATGGCCTTTTCCTGACAATCCTCTCCAGGCTGCGGTCTTCCCTGCTGCTTGTGCACCTTTTTCTTCCACACTTTTCCCTTCCACATAACTTTCTATTAATGTGCTTTGATACAGCACTTTGGTAACATCCAACTTCCTTCGCAATTACCTTTTGAGGCTTTCCTTCCTTATAGAGGGTGTCAATGATGGTTTTCTGCAAAACTGTCAGGTCAGCAGTCTTCACCATGATTGTGATTCCTATTGAACCAGACTGAGAGACCATTTAAAGGCTCAGAAACCCTTTGCATGTGTTATGGCTTACTTAGCTGATTAGAGTGGGACACTGTGAGCCTAGAATATTGCACCTTTTCACAATATTCTAATTTACTGAGATTGTGGATTTGGGGTTTTCATGAGCTGTAAGCCATATTCATCGCACTTATGACAAATCACGGCTTAACTATCTTGCTTTGCATGTAATGCGTCTATCTCATATATTAGTTTCCCCTTTTACGTTGCATTACCGAAATAAATGAACTTTTGCACGATTTTGATATTGTATATTTATGCAATTTTCATTCATGCAAGTTTATATAAAAACAGCTTCAAAAATCTTTGTAACCCCTCCCAGCCCAGTCTTTCTGTGGCTGTCCAATCATAGAGTTTCCAATACAGCTTAATGAGAAGTCTTTGCAAGACAGGTGCTCTGGGCAATTGCCTGACTGTTGAATTTCGCTCCATTGAGCTAAACAAACTAGAAAGTAACATGGCCGGTTGTCTGATTGACAGCCAGAGGGTGTAACAAGGTGAACTTATAAAAGTGCTAATTTCCATTAAAATCTGCACTTTTTGTAAAATGAAAAAGAAGACACACTTTTCCCACATAGATAAAGTGATTTAAGGATTTTGAGTGTCCCTTCAAAATAATTCACAACATAAGATATATTAAAACTGCTGAAGATACCCATGTCATAAAAAATTTATGTTATTGTGATCCGACTAACAATATAGGAACAGGTTACAATACAAAATGTGGGATTACAGCAGAATATAACCATACGTTAGTTGCTTTTGGCATATTGAGACTTCTCTACAAAATGGTAGATTAATCTGGACATAACATAGGTTGTAACTAGGAAGATGTTAAAATAATCCTTGCCTTTTCTCAGAGTAAATTATTTTCTAACAATATCTCCTAGATTCTGCTGTCTGCAGTCTCTCCATAGTATGGATTTATCCTGCTATTATGTCTCATACTGCCTCTGGCTCCTGCAGATGCCCCTTTCTATAAATTTTCCTCCCTCGCTGTTGTGTTCTTTTAACCAGAGCTTATTGATTTGTCCTGTTCCCAATTATATTCCTTGAGACCTGCGTATCATTGTGACACTAGAAGACAAGGTGACACAGAGAGATAGAACTCCTGGGACCCACAAAACAACAAAAGAGAATACTGAGCTGAAGATTCTAGTATTGAATATTGCAGTGTAAATTGTGTGTTGTATGTATTGTTGTATATGCTTTTTATGTACACAACCTACCTAGATAACATACGCAATATAATTAGATCTTTGTAGTTTTCTTCATGAACCATAGTTAAGGGAAATCTGCTTTGTTAGATGTTTAATACATTTTTAACAATTATGCCTTCAATTTAGTAGGCTAAGATTAAAACATTTTTAGTGTCATGTAAAAGTTTTGCAAACATTGAATCCATTAGTATCCGTATTTAATCTATCTCGGTAAGCAGGAAACCTCCATTATATAAACAAACACAGTGACCACAATGGTATTCATTATATAGACTAAGCAAATACATGTATGACAGAAATCTTATACTTGTACTATCTGGAACATCTTCATATCTCCTTATTACTGGCCAGCGGCTAAGTGGTAAAGTACCTGTTCCTACATTTAGCAAGCAGTGGCTGTTTAACAACTGCCAATGTCTAAAGTAGTGACAGGGAGTTACCAGTAGCTAACAGCTTCCATTATTCTATATAAGAAGAACTTAGATTCAAACCTTGTCGCTACTTTTACTGGCTGCTAAGCCTCCAAATTAACTACCATATATACTCGTGTATAAGTCAAGAGATTTTAGTCGTAAACTTAATTTTAAAATGCAGAGTTGACTTATCCACAGGTCAGTGATAGTTTAGTACATTGAATGCGGGGCAATGACGACTCCCGAACGCTGTTCTCCTAGCTGTTTGGGAAGTCGAACGGCAAGGGTAGAAGTTTCAGCAGGGTTTGAGGGCTTGCGTAGATGACTCAGAAATCGATGCCATTGACGACCATGTACCGCTGCCTGTGTTTTGGAGACAAGTTTGTTTAAACACGTGCATTCGTATATATGAATGGTGTCCACCCAGGGAATGCTTGTTCGTGGTTAACAGCCAGGGGTGGTCAGTGATTACGAGGTGTTAACCAGGGGGACCACATAGAGTCTGTTCGGTAACAGAAGGGGAACAATTCCATTCGAATGCAGGGGAATATTAGATGAAACTGTAATGAATATGCCCAACATGCAGAGTGTAAATCACCAGAACCACAAAGGTAGATCAAGAAAGCCCCTATACGGATCCTTAGAATGGCCGGGCTGAAAGGAGCTAGCGGAGCCAGAGACAAGCCAAGGTCAAAGGAGTACAGAAAAACACAAAAGCGAGGAATAAGCCAAGTCAGGAAACCAGAAACCAGAGTAGTCAAGGGAAAGCCGAGTCAAAACACAAAGAAGCAAACAGGAACGCGCTGAGGAGGAACTAGGAACCACAACAGGGCACTGAGTTGAAGGCAGGCTGGGCTTTTATATAATTGGGGACATAACCACACCCCCAAAATGTACGAGTCACTTGAGCTCTTGTGTTTAGAGCTCTTTTGTTTAAAACTCTTTTGTTTAGAGCTCTTTTTCTAACACGTGACTGCATTGCCCCTTTAAAAGGGGCAGTTGTCCCGCAGCCGGCTTCCTTGATGCTTAATGTATCTATCTTCTGCTGTCAGCGGATTGGCGGACTGGCAAGGTAAGAGTCCTGTTTCTTACAGTAACAAGGTACAAAAAGGGAACACGTACCCTCGACCTATCCATGAGTCATAGCATATTTCACAATTGTTGGTCAAAAAACTGCATTGGACTTATAGATGAGTATATATGATAAGTGATAATGTGTGTATTCTCGCTGTTCGTAAAAGAGCAACAATAGGTTATCAATATCCCTTTGATGAACATTGGTTGGTCTGGCGAATCTAACATGGTCACTAGACTTTACTAGGACATTTATTACACTTGATCTGTAAGTTTATGCTACTTTCCAATAATGCAAGTCCACTAGTGTACATATTTTTTCTTGCTTATGCTGATGTTTATGTGCACTAATACATCAAACTGTATGTAGTTTAAAAAGATCATGTGAAATTAATTTGTTAGCAGTGCTTTTGACCACAGGTGAACTAAGCTTCACCTTGGGACGCAGGGGGGAGGCACTACAAATATGGCTGGCAAGAGTTTATGTACATATATTGACCGTGACTGGTATGCCTATTGATTAGGGAGATGTATTTTCAGCTATACATTTGGTACCTGCCATTGAGATGCACCCACAATAGGTTAAAAGTGTCCTGGACTGCCCTGTGTTTACCAATAAGCATGTGATTGATTAGCTAATATAATTTAACAATTGAATCACAGACATACAGAATTTCTCAACGGTTGGTGTTTCCATCATACAGCGAGGTGAATAAATGTAGTTCAGAGCACCGTGAATTCGAGATTCCAAATTTTATAACATGACAGGAGGCTTCCTATTTTGCCTTAACTCTCTTTACTAAACTCCACAGCAGTAAAGAAAAACGTAAAGAGTAACAAGTAAATCACTGAGCAGCATAGTATATAAGGGTCATGCTGCCTGTACACTTCCTCTTTCTTTATTGCTCCATCGCAGACAGGTCAGACTATTTGCTCCCCTGGAGCTTTATTTATTTATTGTCATTAATCAATATGTTCCTTTCTATTATTTACTTTAATTTGTTATTATTGCTTTCTATTTACTACCTTTTATATACTGTGTTCTTGTACTGGGCTGTGGGACTAGGGGCTCTCTGTGGGTCTCCACCCTTCTTTCTGCCCCTCTATTCTTTCTGGGACCCCCCCTTGGCTTCCCCTCGGTTTCCCCAGGTCCCCCCACTGCCCTCCTAGTCTGGAGTGCCCTCCTGGGCTCCCTCCTTGCGGCCGAAATCGTTCGCGGCCGTTTTCGCGCCGGCCCGCTTCCGCCCGCGGCCGGCCTCAAAATTTAGTCCCCGGCTTGCGGCCTACACTTGCGGCCGCCATTTTGGATCGCGGACATCGAGAGATTCTCGCGGCCATCTTAGTTTTACCTCGTGCATCTCATTGGGGACTCAGTGTGGCTGTGCTAACTTGCTGTTACCTCTACATTGCTGGTTTTCACCCCTATTGTGTCTGGCACCCCTGTGACTGTCTAGGATTACCTGCTCAGCATTCCATCTGCTTCAAACAGACTGCTACTCAGTTTCTTTGTGCCTTCCTCTGCTTCTATCAAGCTATATCCTGTGGCTGGGTCAGTCAGGTCAGTGCTGCTGCCTGTTTATTATTGTGACCTGCACTTAAGGGTCCCAACCCTGTGCAACCGAGGTGAGCCTTCACTATAAATACGCTGCTTATTGGGAGACTAGCTGTCGCAGTTCTCTCCAACTGGGTGAGCCCCAGTTTATAAGGTCACTACTATACCCTGCTGGGGTTTATACTGTGCGCTGTTCATACTGGGCGCTGTTCCCACCATACTATTAAAACTGACCCTACGCCTATTCTCAAGACCTGGGTGCCCGTTTATTACTGTGCCTTTCAGTGACATATCAGCCTACCCTTATCATGGAAGATTTCCAGAACATCCCTGTGGACTTCCAGGCCATGATTAACGCAGCTGTCGCTGCCTCTGTGGAGAAGGCACTCTCCAAGGCCCGAGCTTCGGCTCCTGACGTACCTAAAACCCGCAGACGTCCACGCCACGAGTCGGATTCCGAATTGTCCGACTATCAGACAAGGGATGACTCCCGCCCTAAAAAACGCCATGACAAAGGCGAGGATTATGCACCCAAACCACCTAAGGGTAAGGCACCTGCCAAGCGTAAATCTGCCAAATTACACACCAGGCCCCGCGTCAGGAGTACTCTTTAGACGAAGAGCAGGGCCCTGCCCAGTCCATGTCAGTGCTGGATGAGTGGCAAGCTGACGCTTCTGAGTCGGACTACGACGCATGGGGCTCAGGCGAGAAGTCTGTCTCCGCTTTCATGCGGGAGACCCTCCTAGGTGCGGCCCAGACAGGAGGTATCGAGGACACAGAACCTCCTCTTGACTCAGACACCATTTTGGACCCCTCAGGTCAGGCGATGTTCGACCCCCGCAACATACGGCACCCCAGATCGGGTGACTGGTCGCCTCCAGAACACCTTTCCAGGTTCATGCACCTGTGGCTCCGCAAACCTCTGGAAAAAGAGGTCCGCAGCCGACTCAGGTCTGAATGCCCACGCCCTTCCCTGCCAGATAAGGTCACTCAGATCCCAGAATTTGACAAGGTTATGACAACCTTCATGATGTGCAGTGGAAGAGACCCTCGCTGAGGGGTAGAGAAAGGCCTATGGGGCGCCCAAGATAACCTGCTGGATTCCGTAGGCCCTCTGGCTCGCATTATGTATCTGGCGGATGATGCCTACGCCAAAGCCGACTCCTTCTCCGCCGAGGACATCAGGGAATGGGCACATGACGTTCGTGAGTGGGCACAACGGTGTTTTTGTTTCATCGGAAACACCAATGTTACGCTCTCTTCGGAGAGACGAAAAGCAGCGTTATACCGTATTAACGGTAAATTGGCAGACCTTGGCACTAAGGAGATTGGGCCCCAGGCACAAGGGAAACTATTCGGTGAACCGTTCCTCAAGGAACTAAACAAACACGTAAATGTGTTCACCTCCCTTAATAAAGCGCAGTCCTCAATGCGCAGAGTTTTCAGGAGCAACCCTACCAGAGGGGTTTTTGGAAGGGCCGTGCCGCCAGCCGATTTTGGCCTTCAGGCCCCCATACTCAACCAACACCATTTTATCCGACAAGAGACTATCGGCAGCAACCCTTTTCCAGAGGCTCGGATAGAGGCCATGAACCCCGCGGACGCGGACGTTCCCGCTTCGTTGCAGGTAAGTGTCAGGATACTGACAGGGATCCAATACGCAGAGTGCGGACAGAAGGAGGTACGTATACCGGACCTTAGAATGGCCGGACTAACGTAGGGACAAAGCAAGAATAGTCAAAAGGTAAGCCGAGGTCGAGGGAGCCGGAGGACAGGTAAGCGAGATACAAGCCGAGTCAAAGGAGAGGAGAGGACAACAGGACAAAAGACAAGCAAGGGTCAAAACCGGAAACACAAGATAAAGAACGCGCTGAGTGACTAGCAAGCTAGAACCACGACAGGGCAATGAGCAGTAGTAAAGGTTTCCTTTAAATACCCTGTTACCTAAATAGAGACCACGCCCCCAAAAGGTCCGGAATAGCGGTTCCCGGCACTTTATGTAAATGCCGACGTCATGACGTCGACGCTAGCCGTCGCGTCATAAAAGGGGGAGGAGCTAGCGCGGCCGGCGCGAAAACGGCCGGAATATGCCGAAATGCTAGGGGCAGGGAGCCCCTAAACAGAGAGGATGTCTTCCCTGGATTCAGCACCAACAGGTACCCTGACAGTACCCCCCCTTCTAGAAACGCCCACCGGGCGGATGGGACCGGCTTAGAAGGAAAACGAACGTGGAAGGCCCGAAGAAGACGAGGAGCATGCACGTCTATACCAGGAACCCAAGACCTCTCTTCTGGACCATAACCTTTCCAGTCTATGAGGTATTGCAGCTTCCCCCTAGAAATACGAGAATCAAGGATGGACTTGATGATATATTCCTCCTGACCATCCACACGGACCGAGGATGGAGGAGCAGAGAGGGAGGAAAATCTGTTACAAACAAGAGGTTTCAATAAAGACACATGAAAAGAGTTAGGGATGCGTAGAGTAGGAGGTAGATCCAGCAAATAAGAAACCGGGTTGATCCTCCTCAGCACCCTGTAAGGACCAATGTAACGAGGAGCAAACTTCAAGGAAGGAACTTTCAGGCGAATGTGTCTGGTACACAACCAGACCCTATCACCCGGAGAAAAAATAGGAGCAGGCCGCCTACGCCTATCAGCATGTGACTTAAACACCGCGGAACTACGTTCAAGAATTTGTCGAGTCTGATCCCACAACTTTCTCAGGTTGGCTATATGAATATCAACCGACGGTATACCCTGGGAAGGAGACACCGACGGAAGAACAGTAGGGTTAAAGCCATAGTTCAAGAAAAAGGGGCTATTACGAGTGGAACCACAAACAAGGTTGTTGTGAGCAAACTCCGCCCAAGGAATCAGACCGACCCAGTCATCCTGGTGTTCAGAAACAAAACAACGTAGATATTGCTCAATTTTTTGGTTAGTGCGTTCGGCTGCTCCGTTAGATTGAGGATGATAGGCCGAAGAAAAATTCAGTTTGATGCCCAACTGGGAACAGAAGGATCTCCAAAAACGGGAAATAAATTGGGAACCCCTGTCTGACACAATCTCATTGGGAATACCATGTAAACGGAAAATTTCTCTAGCAAATATCACGGCCAGTTCAGGAGAGGACGGAAGTTTAGGCAAGGGAATGAAATGAGCCATTTTAGTAAACCTGTCAAGGACCGTGAGGATAACCGTATGCCTACTGGAAGCTGGTAGATCAACAATAAAATCCATAGCCAAACAAGCCCAAGGTTTGTTGGGAACGACTAAGGGCTGCAATAAACCACAAGGGAGATCCCGCGGAAGTTTATTCCTGACACAAACATTGCAAGCCTTGACAAAGTCTTCCACATCCCTACGTAAACCGGGCCACCAGAAGTCTTTGGAGATCAGGCAGTAAGTTTTGTGGATGCCGGGGTGACCAGCGATCTTGCTATCGTGAAAACAGCGAATAATGTCCACTTGGAATTTGGGAGACACGAACAAGCGGCCCACAGGAGTACGTTCGGGAGCAAGAGATTGTTCGTTCATAATATCAGCGAGCAATGGAGAGTGTATTTTGACATTGGTGTTGGTGATAATATTGACTTCAGGAATAATAGGGAACAAAGTGTCCTCTGTAGAGGTGATAGGTTCGTGCTGACGTGACAAAGCGTCTGCCTTAGTGTTCTTAGAACCAGGCCTGTAAGTAAGCATATAATTAAAGTGTGTAAGGAACATAGACCAACCACATAGTAACTGGGAGGACAGTGCCCTCTAACAAATGTCTCCATTCCTTTAATGCCATAATGATAGCTAAAAGTTCTCTATCACCAATGTCATATCTCCTTTCAGTGTGTGACAGTTTCTTGGAAAAAAAACCGCAAGGGTGCAGCGGCTTATCTAAACTTTGTCTTTGGGACAACACTGCGCCTATCCCTGTTTCAGACGCATCAACTTCAAGTAAAAAGGGTAGAGAGGTATCAGGATGAACTAATACAGGTGCTGAGGCAAAAGACTGTTTGAGCGTTTCGAAAGCAGATAAAGCCTCAGTAGACCAGGTTTTGGTATCGGCTCCTTGTTTGGTCATATTAGTGATAGGAGCGATAACAGAGGAGTACCCTTTAATAAAACGTCTGTAATAATTAGAAAATCCAAGAAATCTTTGTATGGCTTTGAGTCCCTTAGGTAAAGGCCAATCTAAAATCGATTTTAGTTTGTTCGGGTCCATCATAAACCCGTCTTTGGAAATTACGTAACCTAAGAAAGTTACCTGAGACTGGTCAAAGCTACATTTTTCCAATTTACAATACAATCCATGTTGTAAAAGTTTCTGTAATACCTTTCTGACTTGTCTATGATGTGAATTAATGTCTCTAGAATGGATTAGTATATCATCCAAATATACAATTACACATTCATGTTGGAATTCTCTAAGAACTTCATTGATCAAGTCTTGGAAGACGGCCGAGGCGTTACAAAGCCCAAACGGCATTACGGTATACTCATAATGCCCGTAACGGGTATTAAATGCTGTCATCCATTCATCTCCTTGTTTAATTCGCACTAAGTTATATGCTCCTCTTAAGTCAAGTTTAGTAAAAATACTCGAGCCCTTTAGTCTGTCAAAGAGTTCAGTAATCAAAGGAATAGGGTAAGCATTTCTGATAGTAATTTTGTTCAATCCCCGATAGTCTATACATGGACGTAAGGTACCGTCTTTCTTTTCTACAAAAAAGAAACCCGCCCCCGCCGGAGAAGAAGACTTTCTAATAAATCCCTTGTCTAAATTCTCCTTGATATATTCCTCTAAAACTAAGTTTTGGTGGATAGAGGGTATACCGTACCCCTGGGAGGCATAGTACCAGGGAAAAGTTTAATAGAACAGTCATAAGACCGGTGGGGAGGTAAAGTATCCGCCTTACCCTTGTCAAATACAGATTTGAGGTCTAGATATTGTAATGGTATCTGAACGTCTGTGGATTGAGAAGTGTTAGCATAAGAGTTCACGGGACAAACAGAAGTAACTCTCTGCAGACATTCCTTCCTACAACCCATACCCCAAGACACGATTTCTCCACCCTCCCAGTCAATCTGAGGGTTGTGTCTCTTGAGCCAAGAATATCCTAGAACCACTGGGACTGCCGGGGAGGAAATTAACAGAAGGGAAATCAACTCTTCGTGGAAAATACCAACAGTAAGCTTAACGGGTTCTGTCTCATGGAATATTACTGGTTCAGATAAAGGTCTACCATCTATGGCCTCAACGGCCAAGGGTGTATCTCTCAATTGGAATGGGATACAATGCTTATTAGCAAAAGTTTGGTCTATAAAGCTTTCTGCTGCTCCAGAATCTAATAATGCCATCGTAGTAATAAACCCCTTTTCCCAAGCTAGAGAGACAGGAATCAGAAGCCTATGGTCTTTTTTATTATGCATAGAGGACAGTAATGAAACACCCAAGGCCCGTCCTCTAAGGGAACTTAGGTGCGAGCGTTTCCCGGACGATTAGGGCAACTAAGACGTAGGTGACCTCTCAGCCCGCAGTATAAACAGAGACCCTCCCTTCTTCTGTACTGTCTCTCAGCCTCAGATAAGCGAGTATTACCTATTTGCATAGGTTCTGGTGGAGTAGGATTATAGGAGTCAGGGTTCTGAAATGAGGGAGCGAGTCTTACAGGAAGTCTAGTAACTCTTTCCCGAGTGTTCTGCCTCTGTCTCATGCGTTCATCTATTCTGGAAATGAAGGATATTAAATCCTCTAAATTTTCCGGAAGTTCTCTTGTGGCAATTTCATCTAAAATTTCATCAGACAACCCATTCAAGAAAACATCCATAAAAGCTTGTTCGTTCCATTTCACTTCTGCTGCCAATGATCTAAACTCTAGAGCATATTCTACAAGGGTCCTATCTTGTTGTTTAAGGCGTAACAGGGATCTGGCCGCATTAATCTTCCTCCCTGGGGGGTCAAAGGTTCTTCTAAAAGCCGTGACAAACGCAGTGTAGTTGTAGACTAAAGGATTGTCATTCTCCCAAAGGGGATTGGCCCATCTAAGTGCTTTATCTATTAGCAGGGTTATAATAAAGCCTACCTTAGCCCTGTCAGTGGGGTAAGCCCGGGGTTGTAGTTCGAAATGTATACTTATCTGGTTTAAAAAACCACGACAAGCATCAGGCGAACCCCCATATCGTAATGGTGACGTGACATGGGAAGATGCGCCTACAGTGGCTACTTCCAAACCAGTACTTAGCGAGTGGCTAGCAGTGGAGCGTATTTCTTCAGACTGGGTACTGGAGCGTGTCAACAAAGTTTGTAGCGCTAAAGCCATTTGGTCCATTCTATGGTCCATGGCCTCAAATCTGGGGTCAGGAGGACTAGCACCTGCAGGATCCATCTGGCCCTGTCGTAATGTCAGGAAACTGACAGGGATCCAATACGCAGAGTGCGCACAGAAGGAGGTACGTATACCGGACCTTAGAATGGCCGGACTAACGTAAGGACAAAGCAAGAATAGTCAAAAGGTAAGCCGAGGTCAAGGGAGCCGGAGGACAGGTAAGCGAGATACAAGCCGAGTCAAAGGAGAGGAGAGGACAACAGGACAAAAGACAAGCAAGGGTCAAAACCGGAAACACAAGATAAAGAACGCGCTGAGTGACTAGCAAGCTAGAACCACGACAGGGCAATGAGCAGTAGTAAAGGTTTCCTTTAAATACCCTGTTACCTAAATAGAGACCACGCCCCCAAAAGGTCCGGAATAGCGGTTCCCGGCACTTTATGCAAATGCCGACGTCATGACGTCGACGCTAGCCGTCGCGTCATAAAAGGGGGAGGAGCTAGCGCGGCCGGCGCGAAAACGGCCGAAATATGCCGAAATGCTAGGGGAAGGGAACCCCTAAGCAGAGAGGATGTCCTCCCTGGATACATCACCAACAGGTACCCTGACAGCTTGATTGTTCGATGATCACGCTTCAGAAGCTTTGCAATTTTAAGAGTGCTGCATCCCTCTGCAAGATATCTCACTATTTTTTACTTTTCTGAGCCTGTCAAGTCCTTCTTTTGACCCATTTTGCCAAAGGAAAGGAAGTTGCCTAATAATTATGCACACCTGATATAGGGTGTTGATGTCATTAGACCACACCCCTTCTCATTACAGAGATGCACATCACCTAATATGCTTAATTGGTAGTAGGCTTTCGAGCCTATACAGCTTGGAGTAAGACAACATGCATAAAGAGGATGATGTGGTCAAAATACTCATTTGCCTAATAATTCTGCACTCCCTGTACATTTGGTAATTCTTTCTAAAGCACCCCTGTTATCCTTTTTGTATGCAGTATCTTGTACCTGACATTCTGTTGCACATATCGATGTATATGTTATGGTCCATAGCATATATTGTATCAGTGTTTATATTGGAGGAATATAATAAAAATCAGATTTAAAAAAAAACAGCTTTGGTACTTAATTTTCCTTATATTTTGCATGAAACTTTAATAAACATCATTTTAATCACTCTCAATCAAGGGTGGACTGACAAGAGGTAAATAGCTTCCATTTTTAGTTTTAAAAAAAAAAATATTTTTAAGGTTTTTTTGTTACCTGTATTACCCCACATGGCCACTGTGAGCTTTAATATATGCAGAGCAAAATAAATAATAAATACACAAAATAGTATTTTCATTGGTTAAATGTTTTCAATTCTTCGAAAGTTTTCGGTACAGATACTTTTTAATGAAGGCTAGAGCAGTGCTTCTTAAAATAGTAACCACCGGTCTAGACTCTTATGTCTGTTGAGCTAGTTAGAATTATTTAGATATTTAGATATAGTCTGTATGTTTAAATAAAGAGAAAATATTTTTAGATTGCTTACAGGCCTTGATGCTGACAGAAAGTAAACATGATGCATATATTTCACATATATTTCTAATTCCATGTTAACCCCTTAAGGACACACCTTCTGGAATAAAAGGGAATCATGACGGAATGTTTCCGTCATGTGTCTCATTAAACTGGTTATAGTGTCTGGAGTCCCCTGGTACCATAATTTCTTTCAGCATTAAACAGTTTTTAATGTTGTAATGTTTTAATGCTAAACAAGAGTCCACGGCAGTTTATCCCCTCTGTGCTGCTTTGGCTAATAAGGAAGTATTACCCTGAGCAGCAATGGGCAGCTGTGATTGGCTGAGTGTGTCAGCTGACTGCTTTTAACCTGTCAGAGCTCCAACTGACGGTATAAATGGGTATGACAACAAGGAAGTGTGTAATCTCTGCCTTAGCTACACATACAGAAGGGGCCGGACTGTGGGTGGCCAGGGACTCTTATTTTGTGGCATACTGCACAAACATGGTGCAACAGTGAATGGAGGGACAGTGCCAGGCCACTCCAGGCACTATAACCAATTCAAAGAGACAAAGTGGTTATAGTGACTAAAGTGTCCCTTTAAGGGGTTAAATAATTTTTCCAAACTCGCGTATGATATAAACACCATAACTATATCCAGACTGCATATACATATAAAAACCAGCTCCAATATTTTATCACAAGTGTCCTAACTCTGTAATAGTAACTGTGATCATTGGTGTTTCCTTTAATGGGAAAAGGTCTAGTAGTTTCCTAGGATTTGATGGAAATTAGTTTAGAGTATAAAATTGATATTCAATAAACACAGCAATGTTGCTAAGGGAATAAATCTATTAACTTTGATGTTTTACAAATATTGCATTTTACCTGTGAAATATTACCCATTGTTTCCTTATAATATCAAATAAATGACAAATAAATGATGTTTAAATCTATTTCTACGCATAATATAATTAATATGGAATTGTGATGAACTTGCTTAATTGAATTATTTTGTAGAAGTTCACGAAAAATTGATTCATTCACATCGTTCGTGACTGGCTCAAAACAATATCTCACAAAACATAATATATTTAATATATCAAATATTTCTGCAATACGTGTGTTTCTTGACATATACTTTAGTCCACACTAACTTTATGCCACCGTTATAACACTGATATTGAGTTATGTTATTAACCATTCAGACTTACATCTTGTAATCTTGTCTATGGTATATTATGTTATTACTCAAACTAATAACTTATGTACTATTGCCTCCTGATTTTGTACAGATATCAAAATCGAAAGACATTAGTGTTGCCTAACTATTGATGTGTCGAGGCTAACCAAACCCTTACTCGGAAATACACACGTTGATAGAGACAGGACAGAAACTAAAGACAAGCCCAGGTCAAGGGGTTCAGGAAGACACAAAATCGACGGACAAGTCAAGGTCAAGATTGCAGAGGTCGAGAGCAGTCAGAAAAGCTGGATTCAGAAACCAAGTAAGCAATACATGCAACAAATGTGCTCTCTAGTATACAGGAACCACAACAGGACAAGGAGCAATAGAAAACCCAGAAGTATATATTTCTCTTGAAATCCACATCACATCTGTAATACCAGAAAATGAGTGATCAAAGATGCTAGTTTAATGCTGCTAAAATTTACTCAAACTCATCTGAGTATCAGAGGCATCCCTTGGTAAGTGTTCTGCATGACAGTTGATGCCAGGGTGGTGCACAGCGTCACTTGGCACAGGGGTGTTCCCATGCATTGTTATGTGCACTACGATGACGCTGTGTGTCACTATGGGTGCAGTAATGAATTTGTGTATTGTTAAGGGCACAGAAGTTATGCTAAGCACAGGAGTGACACAGCAGTGACACACAGTCACTGGTTGAATGACATTGTGAAGACTCATGAGTGAATGAAGCGATTAAGACAATGATATGATGAAACATAGGAATCTGTTTGACAAACATGAAAACAGCAAGGTGTGAGAATAGCTGAAACGGATACAATTTCCCACTCAGAAACTTGACTGTTGTGGCTTATTGATGATAAACAGTTTACAAGACACCAAGGGAATGAGAGAACACAAGACTGTGGAATTCTTTTTTTTTTTTTTTTTCACAATCTTTATTTTTCTGTAGTTTTTTTGTTTTTGCTTTTCCTTTGGTTACATAACAAGTCAGCCATAACATCGCTCAATATTGGCATATAGTTGTACAGGATTAATGAATAGTAACAAAGGGTAATAGAGTGATCAACTGTGCGTACAGCGGAGGCCTGTTCCATCTGGGTGTCATCAATGGGTCAATGAGGAGCATGTCTGGGATATTTTCCCGACACTCTGCTATTCGTTATTGGCGTTGCTTAGTCTGTTCATATCCCCTAGTCACATGTGTCTTTTGAGGGGCGTGTGTTTAAAACTTCATGGGGGAGCTATATGTCTCAGTACCCTGTGCCTGATCTCAGCCAGAGCTGTGTTAGCACAGGGTCATCCGCTGCTGTAGTCTTTTTCAATGATTAGTCACGTGTTGATCAAGTATGTTTTACTTTTTGAACTTGTGGTAACAGGAGGAAAGGGGGGCAGAAAGCTGAGCAAGAGAGATTGTGGAATTCAATCTAATAATTCATGACCTTAGTCAACTGAGAGGGTGGGGGAGATGGTTGGAGAGGCATAAAAGTGGGGAAAATGGTGAGATATACAAGGGTGGGGATGGAGAGAATATAAGATTAGAGGGCATGTAGAGACAGACTTTTAGGGAGACTGAATTAAATAAAATTATTTTTTTAAGATATGCAATTACAAACACATGAATACTGTTGTGACCAGTGAGCATGATTCATTGTTGCATTATAGAAATATTGTTGATAAATGTCATGTTCATAATGGATACATGAAATGGTTACCTAATATGGGTAATCAGGAGTATCTGAGGTGCTGTGAGGAAATATGAGGGACAACATGGCTGGGAGGAATGGCAGAGAGTGAGACCCTTCTGTGCCAGAATCAGACAGTTCGCATGGTTCTGTATATGTGCTGTCAAAAAGTGAAAGAGAGGGAGAGAAAGAAGTTTCAACCATCACAGTGATATCCTGCAGCAGATGGGCCATAGTAAGGGGCAGAGCTCGGCTTAGCACTTGGAGTTGTGGTGTCCATGAAAAACTGGTGGAAGTGGTGGGATGAGGGGTGGAGTTTGTCATGAACACTACTACTCCAAGTGCACCCATAACTTGGTATTGGTGGGTGAAATGGTTAAAATCACGTGTTGATCAAGTATGTTTTACTTTTTGAACTTGTGGTAACAGGAGGAAAGGGGGGCAGAAAGCTGAGCAAGAGAGATTGTGGAATTCAATCTAATAATTCATGACCTTAGTCAACTGAGAGGGTGGGGGAGATGGTTGGAGAGGCATAAAAGTGGGGAAAATGGTGAGATATACAAGGGTGGGGATGGAGAGAATATAAGATTAGAGGGCATGTAGAGACAGACTTTTAGGGAGACTGAATTAAATAAAATTATTTTTTTATGATATGCAATTACAAACACATGAATACTGTTGTGACCAGTGAGCATGATTCATTGTTGCATTATAGAAATATTGTTGATAAATGTCATGTTCATAATGGATACATGAAATGGTTACCTAATATGGGTAATCAGGAGTATCTGAGGTGCTGTGAGGAAATATGAGGGACAACATGGCTGGGAGGAATGGCAGAGAGTGAGACCCTTCTGTGCCAGAATCAGACAGTTCGCATGGTTCTGTATATGTGCTGCCAAAAAGTGAAAGAGAGGGAGAGAAAGAAGTTTCAACCATCACAGTGATATCCTGCAGCAGATGGGCCATAGTAAGGGGCAGAGCTCGGCTTAGCACTTGGAGTTGTGGTGTCCATGAAAAACTGGTGGAAGTGGTGGGATGAGGGGTGGAGTTTGTCATGAACACTACTACTCCAAGTGCACCCATAACTTGGTATTGGTGGGTGAAATGGTTAAAATCACAACATATTTGATGTTATACACCACTGTGAGATTGCGAGCAGGGTCTTATAAAATATTATCTACGTGGTACATGACTCCAGACCATCTCCAGGAAATTAACCCCGTACTAGATGGTCTGTGCTAGATATGCAAAAGGTCACATGGAACATTTATTCCCATATGGTGGATATGCTAGGACATGTAGCCTTCTGGAAGAGTTTAGCCTTTATCATTCAGAAGTTCTCTGACAAACCACCACTGTTCTTTGCGTCTCCCTTCCTCTTTGTCTCAAGACCTGTTCTTTGCAGCAGTGCCCAATCACAGAAGTGATGTCTCTTCTGTGTTCTGATGCACACCCACTCATACCTAGCTTCCTGGTACCTTAATATGACATCATATATGACATGGAACCCTTCTATTGGTCTCCTTTTGGTACTTTTGATGATGTAAACACACTTGTGACATCATGGTCAACCGTAACCAATCACAACCCATTATTGCATATATATTCTTCCTGGTTGTCTTTGATTCCTTGCAATGTCATGGCTCTTGTAGCCTGAGAGTGTGTTTATACTGTGTATTATATTTACTGCTTTCTTCTCTCAGCTTGTTTGACCATTTTTGCTCTTGGTTATCCTGACTATCCTGGCCTGACTATCGATTCTGTGTATCTCTCTTATCCTAGACCTTGGCCTGTTTCTCGTTTATTCTCTGTTTGTTTGCAGACCTTTTATTTATCTGTCTAGCAGTAGCCTGGCCAACATAAGGACCAGAACGTGTTGCTTTACTGTTTCCTTTAGGTTTGCGTGTTAGGGTATCTCCATTCCTGGCATTCCTCATACAATGACCCAGTTGTCCAAGTACAAAATATCCATGACAATATGCATTCTAAACATAGAACTGTGCCATTCTTATAATACTGGTTATCAAAGTTGGATGAGTTTAGGTCACTGAAGGCTCTGTAAAACGCCTCACAGGGTAGAACTCAAACATATATCAACACCTGGACATAGTGGATGGCAATGTACAATGTACTGATGATTTCTGGCAACTAAATTTGCAGGAGGGCTTCCCCTCCTACCCCCCCCGCCCCCCCCCCCACCCCTCCCTCCACACATACACACACACCCAGGTCCCTAGGTTGCAAGGTGACACTCATTTTTAGAATTTCCTGTGAATAACCCACATGTGAATTTATCTGGGGTTTCTATTTAAATATGATTTGGGTTTTAACGTCATAGTTCATGAGGCTATAAATGCCTTTTTAATGCAGATAAGTGGTTCCCAAATGATGACTACAGCACTCCCCTTTACTTCCACTCTCTTTTTTTTTTTTTTACTGGCAATGCTTTATTAGTTTAACATCCAACATAGATTCACTTGAGTCAGATGACTAAATGCTTTATATTGATATGGAACTGACTTTAATATATGCACTATGTAACATTGTTCTCTAACTATTGATTTCTGACTAATGCACACTCATTTTTATGACTTTGCAATAAAAAAAGTTGTTCACCAAACAAATCGCTATTTGTCTGTATTAGACCTAAAATAATGATGAAACATTTCCTCTTAACACCACCCACAATTATGTCTAGTACCGACAGCTAGCAAACACAAAGGCAATTTATAAAGGACCACCTTAGGTTACCCTACCAAAATCTCAAAATAATTATCAGATACCTTGAAATCTTCTGTATATACCAAAGCTTCTCAATTTGCAGTTACACCACTAATTTCCAAATAATTATATTCCAGTCAGAGGGTTCTAGGAAGTTGTATTTCAACAACAGCAGAAAGACTTCAATTAAACACCTCTGCTCCACCCTCGACCATTTGTCCTTTTTCTTTGTCTTTATGCCATGGTAATCAAAATGAAAGATTAAAGGGACACTCCAAATTCCTAAAGCACTTTAGCTTGCCAAAAAACTTTATGTGTGAAGAGTGTGTCCTATTTTTTAATTTTACAAAAAGTGCAGATTTCAATAGAAATGGACACTTTTATAAATTACCGTATTTATCGGCGTATAACACGCACTTTTTCTCCCTGAAAATAGGGGAGAAATCGTGGGTGCGTGTTATACGCCGGCCCTTTAAATTCTGCAGCCGCCTGAGCGCTCTGTTAAGAGCGCTCAGGCGGCTGCAGTTGGTACTCACCTTCCCTGTAGCGTGGCCGAGCCGCTCTGCAGTCCGCGGTGGCCGGCCGGACTGATAGGAAGGTGCACGCTCAGTGTGCACCTTCCTGTCAGTCCGACCGGGTACAGGAAACAGAAACTCCTGTTCCGCGCGGAACAGGAGTTTCTGTTTCCTGTACCCCTGGTCGGACTGACAGGAAGGTGCACACAGCTGCACCTTCCTATTACTCCGGCCGGCTACCGCGGAGAGCAAAGCGAAAGGGGATGGGGTAACAGGGGGGAGTAAGAAGGGGGAGGGGGGCTAAGAAGAGGGGAGGGGGACTAAGAAGAAGGGAGGGGGTAAGAAGAGGGGGTAAGAAAGGGGTAAGAGGGGGAGGGGGAAGTAAGAAGAGGGGGAGGGGGGAGTAAGAAAGGGGGGTAAGAAGAGGGGAGGGGGAAGTAAGAAAGGGGGAGGGGGGAGTAAGAAGGGGGGTTCTTTATTTGAAATTTAAAGGACCACTCTAGGCACCCAGACCACTTCAGCTTTATGAAGTGGTCTGGGTGCCAGGTCCCTCTAGGATTAACCCCTTTTTTTTTTTTTTATAAACATAGCAGTTTCAGAGAAACTGCTATGTTTATACTGAGGGTTAATCCAGCCTCCAGAGCCTCTAGTGGCTGTCTCATTGACAGCCGCTAGAGGCGCTTGCGTGCTTCTCACTGTGAAAATCACAGTGAGAGCACGCAAGCGTCCATAGGAAAGCATTGTAAATGCTTTCCTATGCGACCGGCTGAATGCGCGCGCGGCTCCTGCCGCGCGTGTGCATTCAGCCAATGACGTCGCGAGCAAGGAGGAGAGGAGGAGTACAGCTCCCCGCCCGGCGCTGGAGAAAGGTAAGTGTTTAACCCCTTCCTTTCTCCAGAGCCCGGCGGGAGGGGGTCCCTGAGGGTGTATAACACGCACCTCATTTTAAGAAGGAAATTTCAGGGGGAAAAAACTTAAAGGACCACTATAGTGCCAGGAAAACATACTCGTTTTCCTGGCACTATAGTGGTCCTTTAAGTTTTTTTTCCCTGAAATTTCCTTCTTAAAATGAGGTGCGTGTTATACGCCGGTGCGTGTTATACGCCGATAAATACGGTAGCTTGTTACACCACCTTGGCTTTCAAGCAGACAACCGGTTCTCTTAGTTCCTGGTTTGTGTAGCTCAGTGGAGCGAAACTCAAGAGGCAAAAATTGCCCAGAGCACCTGCCTTGCAAAAGACTTCTCATTGAGCTGCATTGGGAAGTTTGTGATTGGACAGCACAGAAAGCCTAGGTGGGGCTAGAAGGGGAGGGCTTGTAAAGGCAAAAGATAACTGCAGCTTTTTAGATATACCAACAATGGAAAAAAATATAGTTTAGGGTATATCTACTAAACTGTTATTTTTTTATTTATTTTGTATTTGGGCAATGGAGTGTCCCTTTAAAGTTTAATTGAAATTATTTGAGTATATCGATTGACAAGTGATCTATTATATTCCATGCCCGAGCTTTCAACAGAAGTATCAAATACAAAAAATATGCAATTTACATGTTTCCTGGGAAAATAATGAAAATATAATCTGTTTTCTGAATGTCTTTACAAATCATCTATTTAAATCCAAATAAAACACTGTGAAAATCTAGGCTCTGGTAAATAAATGGCTTTCACCTATTTAATGTCTGACATACAGAATTACTTTTCTGATGCATGTATTAAGTAACACTGCTTCCACAGGAGAAATTCTGTTAAAAGTGTTTTGTAGATAAAATGAATCTTGAACACTACATATGTAAAACTAAAAACGGAGAGTTTTATTACACTGTATCAATTTCTCTGAAATTAAAGTACAGCTATTGTGCAAATACAACTTGATAGATTTTGTAAGTAATAAAATAGTATATGTGTATTGTACTAGCAAAATTAAGGTATACAACAGTTTTTAATTAGACCAAGTTTAAAAAAGTGCATCTCTAAACATTTTAATCTACTTCTTATAATATTAATTGACAACGACTGAATTGGCCAAAAGGCTCCAATTTGTTTATTCGTTTATTGCGGCCGATGTCCCTGAATTTAGACCAAATGATATATGGATTTGTTATTATTATTAAAGTGACTTCAGCTCATTGAAGTGGTCTGGGTGCAATGACCCAGGTCTCTTATATGAACCTTGAGTGTTTTTAAGAAACTGCAATAATTACCTTTCAGGATTAACTCCACCTCTAGTAACTGTTTACCAGACAGCCACTAAAGCGACTTCCGGGCTGTTAGGCGACTTTTGGTCACCTGAATCCCTGTAGGAAAAGGACTTCCAGCGTCACCTGAATCCCTATAATCCATGCATGCATATTAGGTATCCCCCGCCGGCTGACATCAGTAGGGGAGGACCGGAAAAGGAGCCGAGCCAGCACCGAGGGGCATCGGCGCTGGACCCATGTAAGTAACAGATGGGGAGGCTTGATGGAGAGGGAAGCTATAGTTTTCCTGGCACTATAGTTTCCAATTAATGAATGCATGTTTGGGGATGGACTGGTTACCATGGACACAAATATCCTCCTCAACAGTCATCTAGCAAATAAACCCTTGTGTTTCTACAAGCAGTCATAGAGTTTATATTTAATACTTGCATCTTTTATTTTCCTAAAAGTGTAACTTTTCATTTTGGTTGGACAGAGTTGTATGTTCAAAATTGACAAAATATCGCTGGATGAAGGACCTTGGTTATTTTAATATCAGGTCATGATGAACTAAGCCCTGTAAGTGTAGTCAAACTGTTTATTAATGGTTTGATTCCTATCGAACATCTTTTTTTTTTTTTAAATAAAGAAAATAATTGAAAGCTAAATTGTGTAGCAGACTCTAAAAGATTATTTCTGATGAGATATTTTTCCAAACGATCAATCTTTCTCTCCATCCTTCTGTCTGTCTATATATCTATTGTAGCCCAAAATAGAAGCTGTCCTAAAACCCTTCAAATATGACTTTTTCCAGCATTGCAATTTTGACAAAGGTTTTGCAATTTGTTTTCCCATTCCTTCTAATTCACCTTTATTTTTTAGCAAACAACCACCATTCACTAATTCACTAATTTTCTAATATCACAGAATTCTAATTGATATGTCTTCTTATGAAACATGTTTTATTCTTGATTGATACTTACAGTAATTTGCAGTGGTTATAAATTATCCCAATGGATCTATAAAATATTTCAGTTAATAGCTACACCCCCAAAGACGTTAAGATGGTTTCACACACTCAGTATGATAAATAACTATCTGAAACATCTAAAACATGTTTATTACTTCTGTGTGATTTAAAGAGATATTTATTCTCATAATATCATTCTTTTTAATATTGTACTTTCAGCTGATCTGACATTCCTATTTTCTTGCACAGTAAAATGTATTAATATTTCCCATTCGCTTTTTATTTTATAAGTTGCCACAACTGCATTGCAACCTAAGCCAACACTCAAGGTTCATGTATCGATCTGTGAAAGGTGAAAGGACAATTGTTAAAGCAATGAAAGCAAATTAAAGGAACCCACCAGCCACAGGTGTCCTTATAATTGTATAGAATTATACAGGTAATGTATAAAATACAAAAAAATTTATAAATTTAAAAGATACCTTTAAATACCTTCATTAGCTGAAAAATCCTTCGAGTTTTCAATTTCCTGCAGTGAGTTCTGCCCAAACTGATAGTAGATGCATGCAAGCTAATCAAATCCTTCCCATTGGCTTCAAAATAAGCTGCCCATATCCTATTAATCCTTTATGGGATATACACTGATCAGCCACAACATTAAGACCACTGACAGATGAAGTAAATACCATTGATTATATTGTTACAATGGCATCTCTCAAGAGGTGGGATATATTAGAACATTCAGTTCTTGAATTTCATGTATTGGAAGCCGGATGCATGGGCAAGCGAAAATATCTGAATTACCTTGACATGGGGTCAAATAGTGATGACTAGTGGACAGGGTCAGAGCATCTCCAAATGGAAAGTCTTGAGGGGTGTTAGGAAGGTAAACCAGTGAACTGTTGTCAAGGTCATGGGTGCTCAAGGCTCTTTGATGCACGTGGGGAGTGAAGGCTAGCCCATCTGGTCTGATCACACAGAAGACCTACTTTAACCCAAATTTCTGAGAAACGTAGTGCTGGCCATACTATAAAGGTGTTGGCAAAGATCTTATGATCTTATTTGGCAGAGATCACATGTTGCTGAAATATACCCTCTGTTGACCCATTTGTTACCAGAGTAAAATTTACAGATAGATTCAATTCTATTTGGAAATTAACTCAGGGACACATCTTCCAAGTCATTCATATATCAATGAAGTGATCACTGGTACTGGGAAGCAGAGAATGTATGAAAAGACAACAGTAGCTGATTGCATATTCTGTTCACAAACAATAAAATAAAACAAGTGCAATACAAAAAAAAATGAATAAACAAATACTATATTACCACATTTATTAACAAAGGACAAAGAAGGCCCTGCTTAAACAAGCCAATATATCATATGGAGTATGACATACATTTGACCATGCTAAATTGGTGAGATATTTTATATATTTATGTATACAATATATCACTAATGTAGCATGGTCAAATGCATGTCCGAGTCCCTATGATGCATTGGCTAGTTTGTGCCAGGCATTCTTTGTACCTGTGTACCTTTTTCACATTCATTTGTATGTCAGATGTTTGCTGTTTTATGTGCGTTTATAAAACTGTAAAGCATTGACAAACACGTTTGTGTTATGCAACACGGATAGATTTAGTAAAAGAGAATTAGAGAAAATCGATCAGAGAATTCTTAACTTTATACTAAATTAAAATAAACCAGGAATAATTTTAAAGAAAAGTTTGATAATTTTTCCATAGATCCATTTAAGATAGTTTGGTATTTAATTTAGTATTACTTTGTCATACCTGCATAATTCCATAATTTTATGAATAAATTACATGATAAAAGAAAATGTGTAATTGAATGTATACACGTTCTATACGGACATAAATAAGGGTTCCCTGGTTTGGGCCAGTCTTTTTGAGCATGACTTATGGTGGCAGCTCTAAGACATTTAATCCCTTAAGGACACAATTTCTGGAATAACATGGTATCATGACGGAATATTTCCGCCATGTGTCCTTAAGGGGTTAAAAATGCTGCCTCCAAATAAACCCCTAACTGAAGCAAATTGTGTTTCATTATCAGGGTTATTTACTAACTTGAGAATTGCCAGGGATGCAAAAGTAATTTTTAAATTCAAGACCAAAGTAGCCAAACCGGAAGAATTCTCCAAGTCAGCTATGCTTCCAGTTCAGCTACTTTAACCTTGAATTTCGGACAGTTCTGAATTTATTAAATAACCATTTGAGTGTTTTAAACTCACACTGTGTCACACTATTCACATGTTCTATAATTTTCATCATCTCTTCTTGCTCTGTATAGATTTTTTAACCTTTTTTTTTTTTTTGTCACTTTATAATCAATGAGGTTGAAAACCTCAGAGCAATTTATCAGACGGCATTTGCTTTATGACTTTTAGACAGTGGAATAATCCCCACCGCACGAAAAACAGCGACCTCACTAAACTTCAACTAATCTGACGTGACAGATTGTACACCAACAGGCTCTGAGAATTATCTCTGCACTGTTTACTCTTCTTATTATACAGGAGTTCGAAAATCATGGTGCTTGCTTCATCAAGAATTTATGACATTCAACAATAACATACATATGGCGTCCATATGGGGAGCCAATTAAATTGATAGGAGAAGTATAAATATTTCTATGTATATTTACTTATACACAATATATATGTGTGTATATATATATATATATATGACCACAATATAAGGCACACTTGTGTGCTTACTTATTAAAGGGACACTCCAGGCACCCAGACCACTTCTGCCCATTGGAATGGTCTGAGTGCCAACTACCACTACCCTTTACCCTCTAAGTGTAATTATTGCAGTTTTAATAAACTGCAATAATTACCTTGCAGTGTTAAGTCCTCTTCTAGTGGCAGTCTATCAGACAGCCACTAGAGGGACTTCCGTGTTCTTGGAACACGAAAAGTGTTTTAAGTGACGCTGGACATCCTCACGCTATGTGAGGACCTCCAGGGTCACCAAAATCCCCATAGGAAAGTATTGAATAATGCTTTCCTATAAGGAGGTCTAATGCGCGTGCGCGGCCATTGCCGCGCTTGCGTATTAGGTCTCCCCCGCCGGCTGACGTCGGTGGGGGAGGAGAGTAGGCGGAGCCTGACCCAGTGCCGAGGGACATCGGCGCTGGACTCCGATAAGTCACTGAAGGTGTTTTAACCCCTTCAGCAACTTAGGATGGGGGTGGGAGGGATATGTTTTCTTCTCTTGGGACTTTTCTGGAAACTTGGCATCCATGGCTGGCCAGTTGCTAGTTTTTAATTGTTCAATAGATATGCCTCACCCGCGTCATTAGAGGTGGAGGCATAAGTGAGGTTTTAAATTTTCCATATAGTAGCATAGGGGTCAATATGCGTTTTTCATTTTACACTTATTTAATGTGGCAACTGTCTAGCATATCTATATACAAAATTAAAAGAACATGGCACAGCATGGTAAAGTCATTTTTGGGCTCCCATGAGCCCCTTTATTAAAGATTAGTCAAACAGTCACATATAAGTGCTGGCCAACTGCCGCATGGCTAACCCTTGCAATTCCAAGGTTTTTTGTTTTTTTTAAACTGTCTGCCAGCTAGCTGTTAGTCCTGTCAGTGGGCAAATTGTCCCGGAAATTATCGTTCACTTGCAAAAGGCAAGTGAATGATGATTTGGTCTCGAATTTCTTTGAAATCACTTCTTTTTAAATATTCAGAATCCTATACTTTGTACATGGTGCGGATGTGAAAAGCACTGATTTTAAATCAGATGCCAAATGCATCTGCCCGATTGGTTCAGATTCGGTCGGGTTGGCTGAATTCTGACTGGCATAATCTTTAGTAAAGCTAAGAATTTCCATTGTAGTCAGAGTTTGTCCATTTTTCTCCAACAAAATTCAGTATTGAGTGAATTACCCTAAAAGCTTTGAGCTATGCAGTGTCATTCACCACGTCTCTCTATTTAAAGGATCACTATAGGGTCAGGAACACAAACATATTCATGACCCTATAGTGCTTAAAACACTAGCAAGCCTCCTTGCTCATACACCTTCCCCCTCTAAATATAACAAAATCATACCTTTATTCCAGTCTGCTGGTGCTGGCTCTGCCCCTGATCTGCCTGCTTGGCTAAAATCATCGCAAGTGATTCTCTCAGCCAATTAGAATGCTTCCCCGTAGGAAAGCATTGAATTGGCTGAGTTTGTCAATTCTGATGATCTCAGCCAAGGAGCCAAATACAGCCCTGGCCTATCAGCATCTCCGCAGAGAGATGCATTGAATGGATGCATCTCTATTAAGAAAGTTCAATGTCTCCTTGCAGAGGGTGGAGATATTGAATGTCCATGCTGTACACTGTGCATCATTGCCCCAGGAAGCACCTCAAATAGCCATATGAGAAGTGGCCAATGGAGGTGCCCTTAGGCTGTAATGTAAACACAACATTTTCTATGAAAAAACTGTATTTACTGCATAAATCCTGCAGGGATTGTCTATACTCATCAGAACATCTACATAAAGCTGTAGTTGTTCTGGTGACTATAATGTTCCTTTAACATCTAAACATAACAAATTGTCATTTTAAACATATATGGCTCTAAAGAAATATGCACATATGATTCGGGGGTGCCACTGCATATTGATATGTGTAGAATTTGTTGTTTTTTTCTCTTTTTTTAATGTTGTGGTAATGAAAAAATAATAGATAAAAATAGGTTGGGGTACTAATGATGAGGACTTTGTCAACAAATACTAGACATTTCGATTTTATTCTGAATGCAACAGGAAACTAACGTGTTAGTGGCAAAATGTGCTAGGTATAAAAAAGCAATATGAGAAGCAGAACATCCACGATTTATGTATTTTATATAAAAAACATTTGATTTAAGCCCTGTAGAATTTCTTCTGGTTAACTTTCAAAAACCAGAAAACACCTGTCCTATTCAGATCCGAATTAACTAATCAACATGTATTTAATCATGTAAATATTTGTTAGTTTATAAGAAACATATCAAACTACGAGGTTGTTTGTTATTGCACTTACTGTAATTTTTATCCCAGCTACCTCCATGTTGTATATTTTTTTAAGACTTAGCAATTGACTGTGTATTTCAACTGCAGGTTCCTCTAAAACGCTTCATTTTTCATTCTCATTACAGCCTGCCTCAGGGTTTTAAAGGTGATAAATGGATATTTTGTTTCTCATTACAACATTCAGATTGTCACAGGAAAGGGATAGATAACATTTTACTGTTGAGTTTCTCTTTGTTGTGCCACAATGACTTATCACTGCATTTTTAATTATGAAACTTGTCTCCACTCCATTATGAATTTACATTGTTCTGTCCATAGGATGAACTACAAAAGGAAGCTGAAATTCTGCACAATAAATTCACTTATCATAACAGTTTAAAAAAAAAAAAGAAAATAAAATTAATAATGAGAACAAAGATGACAAGAATATGTAATGAGTGAGTTTCTAAAAAGGGAGGTGAAAAGATGTTAAACGGTGGTCTGAAAGAATGTGTCAAAGCATTTTTGTTTAGCCCTCCCAACTTCTACTGTTATTGGCAGCCATGATTTATATATACCGTATATACTCGAGTATAAGACAAGTTTTTCAGCACATTTTATGTGCTGAAAAAGCCTCACTCGACTTATACTCGAGTCAATGTCTGTATTATGGCAACTTACATTGCCATAATATAGACCAGGACCGCCGGGCTCATTACAAGCCCGGCGGTCCTGTTGGGGGCTGGGAGCAAGCTGTTACCTTTACAGCAGCTCCGTTCAGCTCCTTCCTCCTCTGTTCCGGTCAGCTCCAGTGTAAGTCTTGCAAGAACCGCGGCCGTCAGAGCGTTGCCATGGGTTACCGCATGGCAATCAGACCGCAAGACTTACAGTGAACTGACCGGAACAGAGGAGAAGGGAGCTGAATGGAGCTGCTGTAAAGGTAAGTAACAGCTTGCACCCAGCTCCCCTCATGCACAGCCCATCCACTGGACCACCAGGGAATTATATAGCCTCCCTCCCTGGCCATGTATCAAGCAGGGAGGGGGGACAAAAAAAATAAAATACAAATTTAAATAATATTATAATAAAATAAAAAAATAATAATATAATTATTTTTTTTTTAAATGTAATATTAAACTAATAATAAGAAAAAAATAATAAAAATGCCCACCCCCCCACCAAGGTTACACACTCTGCATCACATGCACAAACACACTCTGCATTCATAAACACACACTCTGCATTCATAAACACACACACTGCATTCATACACACACACTGCATTCATACACACACTGCATTATATACACACACACTGCATTCATACACACACACTGTATTATATACACACACACTGCATTCATACACACACACTGCATTCATACTCACACACACTGCATTCATACACACATTGCATTATATACACACACTGCATTATATACACACACACTGCATTCATACACACACACTGCATTATATACACACACACATTGCATTATATACACACACACTGCATTCATACACACACACACACACACACACACACTCTGCATTATATACACACACACACTGCATTCATTATATACACACACTGCATTAATTATATACACACACTACACAAACACACACACACTCTGCATTCATTATATACACAGAGGGCCGCCACCAGAAATTTTGGGGCCCCTGACAAAGCACAAGGTCTGGCCCCCCAGCCTGCCTCACCCCCGCAATGAATGCAGTGTATGTTAGTGTAATGAATGCAGTGTGTGTGTGTCAGTGTAATGAATGCAGTGTGTGTGTCAGTGCAATGAATGCAAACTGTGTTAGTGTAATGAATGCAGAGTGTGTGTTAGTGCAATGAATGCAGTGTGTGTGTTAGTGTAGTGAATGCAGAGTGTGTGTCAGTGTAATGAATGCAGAGTGTGTGTCAGTGTAGTGGATGCAGTGTGTGTGTCAGTGTAGTGAATGCCGTGTGTGTGTCAGTGTAGTGGATGCAGTGTGTGTGTTAGTGTAATGAATGCAGAGTGTGTGTTAGTGTTGTGGATGCAGAGTGTGTGTTAGTGTTGTGAGTGCAGTGTGTGTGTGCTAGTGTAGTGGGCGCAGTGTGTGTGTTAGTGTTGTGGATGCAGTGTGTGTGTTAGTGTTTTGGATGCAGAGTGTGTGTTAGTGTAGTGGATTCAGTGTGTGTGTGTTAGTGTAGTGAATGCAGTGTGTGTGTGTGTTAGTGTAGTGGATGCAGTGTGTGTTAGTGCAGTTAATGCAGAGTGTGTGTCAGTATTGTGGATGCAGTGTGTGTGTTAGTGCAGTGAATGCAATGTGTGTGTTAGTGTAATTAATGCAGTGTGTGTTAGTTTTGTGGATGCAGTGTGTGTGTTAGTGTAGTGGATGCAGTGTGTGTGTGTGTGTGTGTGCAGTGTGTGTGTTAGTGTAGTGGATGCAGTGTGTGTGTGTGTGTGCAGTGTATGTGTTAGTGTAGTGGGTGCAGTGTGTGTTAGTGTAGTGAATGCAGTGTGTGTGTTAATGTAGTGAATGCAGTGTGTGTGTTAATGTAGTGGATGCAGTGTGTGTGTTAGTGTAGTGAATGCAGTGTGTGTGTTAGTGTAGTGAATGCAGTGTGTGTGTTAGTGCAGTGGATGCAGTGGGGGTGTGTATGTTTAGTAGTGTATGCATGTAAATGTAATAACTGTTATTCCCCACTCACTGTTTCTTACCTGGTTCAGGAAGGGGGGGAGATGCCATGATCCCTGGTGGTCCAGTGGCATTGTGGGCCCCCCGGCTCCCTATACTTGCATAGGGGGCCCAGTGGACTGCAGCTGTACTTTACAGCATTTCCCTCGCTCTCACTCCTGCGAGATATGGTGTGCGCGCCGCGCAGAGCGTTGCCATGGTAACCCATGGCAACGCTCTAACGGCCACAAGTCCCCCCCTGATGGCGGCCCTGTTTACACACACTGTAAATAAATATTCAATTAATATAATTTTGGGGGGATCTAATTTTATTTAGAAATTTACCAGTAGCTGCTGCATTTCCCACCCTAGTCTTATACTCGAGTCAATAAGTTTTCCCAGTTTTTTGGGGTAAAATTAGCGGCCTCAACTTATATTCGGGTCGACTTATACGCGAGTATGTACCGTAAGTTCTGTTGCTTACTTCTTATTAATGTGTAACATCATGATAACACAAGAGAAATAATGAAAGCTTTGAAGAATCCGCCCTGCACTCATTTACTGGTGGTCTGATTTGTGGACCTGCACTGGAATGTTACGAAACAAGAGGTCTCACACATGTATAATCATCTAGTCCAGGCATAGGCAACCCTCGGCACTGCAGATGTTATGAACTACACCTCCCATGATGCTTTGCCAGCATTATTGGTTTAAGAGCATTATGGGGGATATAGTCCACAACATCTGGAGTGCTGAAGGTTGCCTACCCCTGATCTAGTCCTTCCTACTGGCACATAATATTTATATTCTCTTAAGTCTGGGACTAAAATTAATCTGGTCCTCTATTTCACTAAAAAGGATTCTATAGTGCCAGGAAAACAAAGCCGTTCGCTCCTCCCCCGTCGACCTCAGCCTGCGGAGGAGACCTAATGCGCATGCGCGTCAATGGCTGCGCTTGCATTAGGATTTCCCCATAGGAAAGCATTATTCAATATTTGAAAGACAAGCTTTTTAGAGTTTTCCTCTGTCCTCGGGTTTTCAGCAATACTGATCAATGTGATAGCGTTTAATACCTAAAATGTTGTTAGAGAAGGGGAGGAGTGTCGTAAACAGCAGATGATAGGCCTGAAAGTGAAAAGTGCAAAGTGGTCGAGCATTGCCAGAACAAGAAAAAGAAACAGAGAATAGACAATAAAACTCATTAAACAGCAGAGATTAGCAAAAATATTCAGCTGCAAAATGTGTGAATATATAAATTGCTCAATTTTAACTATAGTCGTAGTAGAAAATCACATAAGACATTAAGACGTATGTTTATATAAAGTTTTGGTAATGTGCCAGAAACACAGAATGTACATTAAGTCAATAATTTATGGTAATGGAATATAATATAATTTTATCTCAAAGTGTTTCCTTAGTGAGAGCATTTTAAATGCCCTTTAAGAACTTTAATCAGGTTTCGAGTGGAGTGATCAGGTTGGGTGCAATGGTGTCCAACAGGGGTACAGTACTTGTTTTCCTGGTGGTCTTTGATTACGTATCTGTGCAGGTTCATCCTGGGATGCAGCTTAAAATCAAGGTTCTCTAGTGTAGAAACATTTTATATATACACTGTATATGTTTATATACCCCCCATCTTCTTTGGCTATCACACACCACCTGCAAGGAACGAGGGAGTGCTGATGTCACATGTACATGGTTTCTTACAATGAAGGTATTTGCACCTGAAAACAAAGTACAGTTGACATCTGAAAAAAGGATATCATTATTAAATTTTTTGAAGTTATTTTATTGTTACAATGAGAGAGTTTATGTAATCTAGAAATATATTTTCCGTGCAAGAAAATGATCACAGGAAACTCTACAGAGTTTAATTTCAAGTGGCATGAGCAAATATACTACACTACACTAGTACGTTATAAAATAGGAGCGATCAAAGGGAAACAACTGTGAAGAAATGACAAGAATGAAGGCAAACTGATTGTGTTGGCAGAGAATTAAAAGTAAGGGATATAAATACCAACAGCTATGCTTTCATCATCAACATTCCTCTTATAATTAAAAATTGTTGGGGCAAGTAGAGATTTTCACAGAAGATTTCAATGCTTTCTATGGTGATTGGTTCACTTTTACACACTTGTCGAATAATAGTTTTTTACTCATATTGTGCTACGTATTGTAAACATTCCAAATACTTAAATCCAGCAACTTAATTGTGTAGAAGAACATTTTTTTTTTAATTTTCAAACAGAAATGTAGGATACAAAAATTTTTCTCATGCGAGTGTGACAAAAACATACAAACAAGAAAATAAAAAATATTGTCAAATACCCGCATTATGAGCATTTCAAAGGACCTGTGAACTTTTGGGAGATATTGTTTTAAAAATGCCAGTAGAATTTAAAAATAATATCATGTGGGCATAATACCCACATACATTAAATACAGTAACTTTAGACTTATATATATTATACAGCACATCACAGGTTGTTATTACAGCCTGATAAAAATCCCTGATGTGTCATCAGAACCTTCCCAATGCCCCAAATATTGCAACAGAGTATATCAGACACCTTTTTAGTGGAAACTACAGCATACCTAGGTAAAACATATTTTATGGGTGGTATTTTTTACTCCACAACCAATTAATTATTAAATTAGATTATTAAATTTCTACATCTTACTTCTACCCTCTAATTTATTGATAATCCTACAATAAGGTTATAAACTGAATACAGACTTAAGACATATCTACATTATTTAAGATTTAATAATGTGTATCTGTAATGCACTTTAGTTTACTCTGTGACATATCTGTACATGTACAACTATTCATAGCAATGCAACCACTTTGTTATATGTTCACTTTGTGCAGCATGATCCAATATTAGATTATTTTGAAGTCATGCACAAGGTTTCTTTCCAACAGAGAATAGATTAACAAAGTGTTTGGTACTCTAATAAAATAAGTCTCTCCATTGTACTATAATTCAATACTCAGTTTCTCCTATTTTAATTTTGACATCCCACCTCAATTTGTCAGCATGTCACAAAATAATGCTTTTTACTTTAATACAAGTAGCAAACGCATAATTTTTCCCAGATTAAATGTGACTTTAATGAGACAGGTCATGGGAGCGAAATTACGAAAAGGAAGAATACAGCCTACGAAGATAATTGAAATTACCTTTCATTTCTACCAGTTAATAATTCATCAACTGTTTTTGAATGTTGAATTACCTTTGTAATGTACACAGAATATCTCAAAGCTGATTTGACTGTACACTTTCTTTAAAATGGTGATTTGCTAAATTTCTTCACTTTGTGGGGATGAGAGATTTTTTATCACATTATTTGAGAACATTTTTTTCTTGATTTCTCCAGTGAGTGTTAATCATCATTATTTGATGGTAAATTTACTATTCACCAAACTGTAGTCAATTAAAAAAGCAAAAGAAAAAGGGACAGAGCATAGCAGCGCAAAGGAGCGGTCACCATTTTCCACAGCTCCTGTGTGCCCAACTCAATCACGCCGGATAACGACGGCATCTCTCCAGCCACGACCTACCCGACACCAGATCTCCAATAAGGGCACCGTCCTGAAGAGGCCGATGCCTTTCTTTCTGGCACCGGGTAAGAAATACCGCAACCGCGGCTCCAGGGTCCACCTCACGGACGAACGGCCACATGTAACCGCAGGGGAACAAATACTGTGGGGAGAACTGGGCCTGACAGACATGCTCCCTGTCCACCAGCCGGTCAGAGACATGGGGAGAAAATGCAAAAAGCCACCTGGGACTGCCGCAAGAATGCAACGCGACATAGGCCAGATGCAGCTGACCCCGACGCCGGTGCCATCATGAGATTTACAGGAGACCTCACTTACGAGAGACCTGACACCCCTGCAGTCCGAAGGCGGGAAATCACCCCGGATCCCTAACCAGACCACCCAAGAGGCTGCCAGCACACCGGGATTAATGACTCCTGCAACAAAACAAGACATACAAGAAATGCTTACTGGCCTCTAATTTAACCTCAAGAAAATGTGGGAAGCAGACCTGACAATACTCACTACAGAGGTACAGGCCGTCACAGCACGCACCCAGGCCACAGAAGCAGATGTGCTCGCTCTGCAACAAGACCTCAAGGTGCTAAGCGACAATGTACACCCGCTCCAAACAGCCTAAAACAACACCAACAGACAATTGAGCACCAGAGATGACAGAGTCCGGAGAAAAAACATAAGGGGGGGGGGGGTCCCAGAGACCACCCCCCTGGAAGAACTGCCTCACTTCATGAGACGGCTGGTGGAGTCCCTTTTACCGGCGAAACAAGCTAAGTACTTCACATTTGTACTTCACATGGGGTATATAGAATAGCCAAATCCCCTAAAGCCCGAGCAACAGCACCTAGAGACATCATCCTTAGATGCCAAACAGTAGCCAACAAGCTAGGACTAACAGCAGCATTAAAGGGGAAATCCCCATATAACGTTGAGGACAGCCACATATCTTTTTTTCAGGACTTAAGAAGGGCCACCTTGCTTTGGCACAAGAGTATGCAACCTCTCACAAGGACACTGCAAGCGGAAAATCTGACCTACCGATGGGCAACCCCCAACACCCTGTTTGTCACAAAGGAAGGAAAATCATATAAAACCACAGCACCGTCGGATGCACCTGCACTGCTGACAGCGCTGGATCTACCTACTAAAAACATCCCAGCACAGGGAAGGTCCCGCTCTCTGGCCCGGACTGTCACCGGCGAACCCTCACTAGAACCCAGAAGGAAAATGGGTCCCACTACCTGAGAGAACACTGATAGCTATGTAGCTCCAATAGCACTGTACATTACGTTTGCTTTTTGCAAATGTTCCTGAGTTTTATATGCTCCTCTCGTTCACCTTTTTTCTTGTTAATGTCTTGCAAAGTGGTTCGATGACCGGGACCCAGTATGCCTGATGTTGAAAGTAGGAGTTACAGTGTGGAAATGGATTAGCAGGGTCTGGTGCAGGGTAACCGCACTCCCCCTGGTGTTGAGCACCAGCGTTTGTGCGGCCACATACCAGGACCCTGATGCAGCTTCAGCGGATCCCAGGAACTAGGAGTTTGGAAACAGTGGTGGATCCAGAGCCTGATCTTTGGAGGGGCACTTGTAGAATATTTAAAGAAATAATCCAGGCACAATAACCACTACAGCTCAGTGTAGTAGTTATGGTGCGAGTAGTGCCAGGATCCCATCCCAGAGTAAGTAGGCAAACCGTTTAAGAACAGTTTGACAACTTACCTGGGGTCTGCTGGGATATAGGGCATAGGAGCAGTGGTATGTGTTAGGGGTGCAGTCTGTGTGAAAGGTGCAGTGTGTGTGTGTGTGTGTGAGCACGGTGAAGTGTGTGTGCGAGTGCGTGAGGGCGGCAGTGTATGTCAGGGTTGCAATGTGTGTGCTAAGGGGCAGTGTGTGTATGGGGGGGCAGTGTTTGTGGGATAGTGTGTGTAGTGTGTGTATGGGGGCAGTGTGTGTGTGGGGGCAGTGTTTGGGGCAGTGTGTGTAGTGTGTGTATGGTGGCAGTGTTTGTGGGGCGGTGTGTATGGGGGTAGAGCAGTGTGTGAGTGTGTGTATGGGGGAATTTGATGTTTGTGGGGCAGTATGTGTATAGGGGACAGTGTTTGTGGGGCGGTACTAGTGTGTGTATGGGGTAGTGTTTGGGGCAGTGTGTGTATGGGGGCAGTGTTTGTGGGGCAATTATTATTGTAGTGTGTATGGGGGCAGTGTTTGTTGGGCAGTGTGTGTGAGTGTGTGTATGGGGGGCAGTGTGTGTATAGGGCAGTGTTTGTATGGGGAGGCAGTGTTTGTGGGGCAGTGTGTGTAGGGGTGTGTAGTTGGTGTGTGTGTGTATGGGGCAGTGTGTGTAGTGTGTGTGTATGGGGGCAGTGTTTGTGGGGGCAGTGTGTGTGTGTAGTGTGTGTATGGGGACATTGTTATTATGGGGGGCAATGTGTGTATTGAGTATGGGGGCAGTGTGTGGGGGGCAGTGTGTGTAGTGTGTGTATGGGGCAGTGTTTTGGGGTAGTGTGTGTGTGTGTATGAGGTGTGTGTATGGGGCAGTGTGTGTAATGTGTGTATGGGGGCAGTGTTTGTGGGGCAGTGTGTGTATGGTGGCAGTGTGTGTATGGGGGCAGTATGTGTATAGGGGCAGTGTGTGTATGGGGGCAGTGTTTGTGGGGCAGTGTGTGTAGTGTGTATGGGGGTAGTGTGTGTATGGGGCAGTGTTTGCATGGGGGGGAGGAGGGTAGGGAGGCTTTTTAATAATAATTTTTTTTTTTTAATAAAATGAATATATTTATGTCCCCCCTCCCTTCTTACCTTTACAGGGAGGAGGGGGGACATTCCCTGGTGGTCCCAGTGGTAGGAGTGAACTCTAGCCCGTAGCTCCAGGGCTAGAGTTCACTCCCGCGAGATTTGGAGCGTTGCCGTGGTAACTGCGGCAACGCTCTGTACTCGAGAGAGGAGGACCGGGAGGAGCCGCAGGCACATATGTTATGTACTTCATCCTTTTTATAAAAAATCCTGCCTAGCCCCCAGCTGACCCCTAACATTCATCACTACCAGCCTAACAAGTAATATAAATAGTGCTGGTAAGGGGAGGGAAAAAGTAAATAAAATAAAGAGAAGTATAAAAAGGATGAAGTACATAACATATATAAATATATTAAATATCATCCTTTTTATACTTCTCTTTATTTTATTTACTTTTTCCCTCCCCTTACCAGCACTATTTATATTACTTGCTAGGCTGGTAGTGATGAATGTTAGGGGTCAGCTGGGGGCTAGGCAGGATTTGTACACACAGATCGCAAAAGTCTTAAGGACGTTTTTTTACATGGAACGTCCTTAGTGCGACTGTGTACATTATCAATAAAGTTTTTCTGCATTCCAGCATGGTCGCGCATGCGCGGGCCAGTCACGCGTGCGTCATGACGTATGACGGTGCGCGTGACGTGTTGCACGCACGAGCGACGGCGGAAGTGATCACACAGACCGACGGATTCAAAAGGGAAGAGGATTCTGAAGTGAGGAGATGCTCCTGAAGAAGTCGCAAGACGAAACGCGTTGAGCTCATTTTTGGACCCTGCAGCTTGGTATCGGCAGTTTTATTTCACATACTTACTGGTTTTTAAATGCTTGTGCAATAACTTTGCTCTTAGTTCATTATTATTTGAACTTATAGGTGATTGTTTCTTGTGCACTTTTATCTGTACATCTATTTGCACCTAGGCACTTGCACTTTGTATATCCAGTATTTTATTTATGTTAAACTGCTGTACCTAAGGGTCTTTTTGGCCTATTGTGGCAATTTTATTTACTGCACATGTTTTGTGCTGTTAATATGGACATTTTATAATCAATAAATTCTTGTTACTTTTTATCCTTATTTTTATCTTTGTCATTATACTCCATTCTTTTTCTTTTTACCCCATTTATATTACCTATATAGTGATTGTGGCGCTCTGTATTTTCTGTTTTTTATGACTTGTAGCAACTGTCTGCAGGGACCAACTGAAACAAAAGGAATCATGGAAAAGGAACGAGTGTGGCAACATAAAACAAACATTTAAGAAATCCTAGAGATTCCATAAATTCCAGGAAAGGAATACAGGAATGAACCCAGAAAACCCAGCATAAAGAAAACCAGACACAGAATAGAAAACCAGAAAAACCAAGAAAAACTAAACAAGAATTGTATAAAGAGTACTGGATACCAGAAGCTAAGGCCAGACATCACATCAGAACAGAGCAGGATGTGACAAGTGGCATGTAAGAATGCTTTGTACCTTGCAACATGCACCAAAAAATAAATAATTTAAAAAAGAAAAAAGGAGCATTCTTTCTTTTGTCCTGACATATTTCCTGATCCGTTTATATTATAGCTCTTGTTATATCCCGGACCTAACTGATACAATAATATCTCTTTATGTCTCTTTGGGTATACTTTCTCTGCACCCTTATTTGTTTGTAATTAATATATACACTGAACTTACACCCTGTTCCAAATTATTATGCAAATTATATTTTTCTCATTTACCTAAATAATTGATGTAAATAACAGTCAGCATAATTCTCATGTTATTAACTATTAAGAGTACAATTCAAATATTATTGAACAAACCTCCAATGATAACAGTATTTTTTTAAACATAAAAAACTTAAAATGCACTGTTCCAGATTATTACGCACAGTAAGTTTCAAAACACTTTCTAGGTAGTAAAGAACTGAAAATTGACATTTGTTGTGTTTGCAGCATATTTACTGAAATCAATAGCTATTTCAATCAAACTTATAACAACCTTTTAACTTTTTAAACATTTGAAACAGCTCACGTTACATTTTAACATAGGACCCCTTATTTGATAGCAGCTTCACAAGTCTTGCATCCATTGAACTTGTGAGTTTTTGGACAGTTTCTGCTTGAATTTGTTTGCAAGATGTCAGAATAACCTCCCAGAGCTGCTGTTTGGATGTAAACTGCCTCCCACCCTCATAGATCTTTTGCTTGAGGATGCTCCAAAGGTTCTCAATAGGATTGAGGTCAGGGGAGGATGGAGGCCACACCATGACTTTCTCTCCTTTTATCCCTATAGTAGCCATTGATGCAGAGGTATTCTTTGCAGCATGAGATGGTGCATTGTCATGCATGAAGATGATTTTATTACGGAAAGCATAGTTCTTCCTTCTGTACCAGGGAAGAAAGTGGTCAGTCAGAAACTCCACATACTTTGCAGAGGTCATCTTTACACCTTCGGGGACCATAAAGGGGCCGACCAGCTCTCTTCCCATGATTCCGGCCCAAAACATGACTCCACCACCGCCTTGCTGACGTTGCAGCCTTGTTGGAACAGGGTGGCCCTCCACCAACCATCCACTACTCCATCCATCTGGACCATCCAAGTTTGCACGGCACTCATCAGTGAACAGGACTGTTTGAAAATTAGTCTTCATGTTTCTGCTTGTGAGCATTGGTTAATGGTGGCCGAATAGAAGGTTTATGCACAGTTGCAAGACTCTGGAGGACTCTACACCTTGATGTCCGTGGTACTCCAGAGGCACCAGCAGCTTCAAATATCTGTTTGCTGCTATGTAATGGTATTTTAGCAGCTGCTGTCTTGATCCGATGCATGGATCTTCCTCAATGTGCCTTTATCTGCACGAACCCGTCTGTGCTCTGAATCAGCCACAAATCTCTTAATAGTGCGATGATCACGCTTAAGTTTTCGTGAAATATCTAATGTTTTCATACCTCGTACAAGGCATTGAACTATTTCATTCTTTTCGGCAGCAGAGAGATAATTTTTCTTCCCCATATTGCATGAAAATGGTGCTCTGCTTAATAATGTAGAACACCCTCCTTTAGTAGTTTTTCCTTAAATTGGGCTCACCTGGCAATCTAATTATCACAGGTGTCCGAGATTGTTTTCAGTGATGAAAAGAGCCCTGAGACACAATGCCATCCATGAGTTAAACTGAAAAACAAAATATTTAATCTTTGTGACACTTACATAGAATTTGCATAATAATTTGGAACAGGGTGTAGTATTGAAACTGTATATGTTTTGTATAACTATTGTTCCTGTATATGTATGTCTTAAATATATAAAAATTACATAAAGACTAAGAAATATTTTTTTTTTTTTTTAAAGCAAAAAAAAAATATGTTCAATTAAGCTTTATTCACAGTTTGGCTATTTTTGGGTAAATATTCAAATTCTGTTTTAAAATCACTAAAGTTTGTCATTTAGTGAATAAACTGCATTGTGTTGGTAGTCTCTAAACCATGCAGTATATTAGCAGGTTCCATTATTGAGGTAATATCTAGTCATTTTCCTTTTACACAAACAGATTTCAGTTTGCTCTTTGTATTGTCCCATTATATAAAAAGTTTTATAATTTGATTAGTGCTGGCTTACCATCAGTCCTAAGCATCGCACAGTCAGCAAATTACTAAAGTACTAGGAATTCAGTGTTATTTCCAGATGATTTCAAAGTGAATTTTTAGTTAAAGTGAAAACATAATATATTAGAGATTGTTTTCCGTTTTACTCTTTTGTTTTTATTTTATTCAGTTTCGTACTCCCATCCTTTCACTCTTTAGGGAATAACTTTGTCAGTTTGCAACAGGAGAAGGCAAGTGGTAGAAATAGCCATCATCTGAACGATACTTTGCACAAGTCGGAGACTATATGTTATTCAATTTTGAGGGGTTGCGTGGCAGTAGCCATGGATGTGGGGCCTCTAGCCTCAAACCTTATTGTTCTGAAAGGCTTCACTGCTCTCCACCCCTAAACCTTAGATAGTATCCAGCTGGGAGCAGAAGCAGTGCAGTGATAGAAATACTGGGAATCTATTACATTCTCTGCATCTCACTACTACTGTGCTGTTTCCGTTCTTGGATGATACTAATTGAGGAGACCTGGCACAGGGAACACGCAGCATCTGGGCATGGGGGCATGGAAAGAGAAGAGCCGGGCTCGTGGAACTCTGTCAGCCCTCCTTTAAAGATGCTTGTGACAGCTGACCCTGAAACAGATACTGGATTTGCCTCCTGCCTTTCCCACCCAAACTGTATGACTACTTCCTACAAGGGAGCCAGTATCCTTTTTATGTAATTTACATTTGCGTGCCTGTGTGTCTGTACGTGCCTCTGTGTGTCTGTGTGTGCCTGTGTGTCTGTGTGTACCTGTCTCTGCATGTCTGTGTGTGCTTGTCTGTGTGTATATATAATGTATGCCTGCCTGGTCCTGTCTGTATCTCTGTATGCCTGACTGTGCCTGTCTGTACCTGGGTGCACCTGTCTTTGTCTGTCTTTGCTTGTATCTCTATATCTGTGTTTGTGTGTATCTGTCTATATCCGTGTGTGCTTGTCTGTGTCTTTGTGTACCTGTCTTTGCCTTTTTACGTCTGTGTGCCTGTCTGTGCATGTGTGTATCTGTTTGCATCTGTGTATTCTGGTGTGTGTCTGTGTGTGCCTTTGTGTGTCTGTCTTGGTGGGCCTGTGTATGCATGTAAGCTTGAGTGTGTTCTCTGTGCCAGCTTGTACCTGTCTGTGTCTGTCTGCGTCTATCTGTGCCCACCTGTGTCCATCTGTGTCTGACTGTCTGTGTGTGTCTGTGTTCCAATCTGTGATCAAACTGTTTAGCTAATTATACCACAGCAAGGTTGAATTGTTTTAAGCCATGTGAATATATATTTTAGCTAATTATACCACAGCAAGGTTGAATTGTTTTAAGCCATGTGAATATATATATATATATATATATATATATATATATATTCACATGGCTTAAAACAATTCAACCTTGCTGTGGTATAATTAGCTAAACAGTTTTATCATAGATTGGAACACACAGACACACATATAATCTATCTATCTATCTATCTATCTATCTATATATATATATATTGCTCTTTTTAAAACTTTGAAATATGGAATAAAGGAAGATTCGTATGAAAGATCTTTGAGTGCTGATATAATAATTTATTGAATATATGGACTGGATAAGAAACACTGAACATAAGCATTAAAGTGTAAAAATGTCCAGTATTGACATTGTATAACATGTTTTCTTGACCATGATTTTGCAGACACAACACATATTGTTATTATTTAGATTTGATTTATTTTTCCTTGCTTGCAAGGTTTGTAATTTTTTTAAAAATTTAATATTGTCAGTTTCATTAGAATGTCCTTGCCTTTGTTGAGTGCACGATCTGTCATAACATCAGTGTATTTTATGTGAAAAGGACAAGATGATTCATCAACTAGCAACTGTCCAAGATATATGGCAGACAGGGGAAAACACAAGATCATATACAAATAGTAATTACCATTAAATCAGAGATTAGATACGTGGAATTTATAGAGCACTTAGAGCTAGCCGAAAACTAATACGTTTTATGCACCTAGAAATTGGTCTTAATATATTTAATTTGACCATTAATATATTTGTATAGTACTAGCAAGGTAACAAACTGAATATGACTCTGGCAATGAATCACAAAGCACTCGGTCCTGAAAACTTGCATTTTGATGAAAGAGACACTAAAATTTTCAATGTTTTCTGCAACAACTGAAGATGATCCACATTAGTTAGATTCAAACTAAGCTTTACTGCTTGTTCACGCTCAAGATAAGGAATCAAATAATGGGATACTGGGATATGGGGGCCCTTTTATACTAGTTGAGATTTACTGTGAGTTTGTGTCTAATTTATTCAACGGAGTGTTACCCTATAGTAAGTCCTCGTTCATTACCAACTTTCCACTCTAACAGGCCAGTTTTGCTCTGTCCGCACCTTATTTACCTTTAGGGTGATGTCTATTATACTCTCAACATGTAAAAATGATAACAAATAGTACCGATTAGAATTTACCCCAGGTATACTTTTTGACCTTTTCTGTCTGAAACCAAAAACAGAAACAACAAAAAAAGTAAACAAAACAAAACATAAATACAAAAAAGTAAAACAATTACATAAAAAACACACTAAAGTTATTAAACAGATATAAAAATAAAGAATGTAACATGCAATTGGAGCTAAATATACACGTTGCAATCTGTAGATGGACAGATAAGTTGAACTGGGTTTAAACTGTAAATGCATTTGCAATTCTAAGGTTTTACATCACAACGTCCTGTTATTGGTAAGCCATCAATCCTATCCCTAACTCATTAACTCATGGAAATATCATGAGTTAGTGGGATAAAGTTCAGTGTACGGACTGTGAAATCCCCTCTTAGTGCTTTTGCACAATTTCCTCATCTTATACGGACTTTTCATTTTTCATCCTAACTAAGCCGTCAATACCAATAACTCAAAGATATTTAAGCCTCTATGCTTGTAGTCATGCCAATTCACATTGAAATAACCATATGCAATAAAAATAAATTTCAAAATATAATCCCAACCTCATTCAACGGCAGTATTTGGAAAATTTACAAGCTACTGATGCTGTTAATGAGACTGACTCCTAAAGAGTAAAAGCTCATTCAGACCACCGAAGCCAGAACAAGATTCATGAGTCTAGCTCCTGATTGTGTGTTCCCAGTTTTATTAAGTAAAAAGGAATAAAGTTGAATGTCGCAAGCTGGAAACAGTACTTTTATACCTTCAATGATGGAAGTAGACAATCATCACTATAAATGTATTATAAGGGGGATTGTGCCTATCCAGGTTTTGGATAACCCACTAAGGTTGCTATAAAGGTTATGCTATTGAGAGCAAACAAACAAAATCGCTTTAGTCAAGGCACAGTCCTGGCATTCTATGCAAATGACCTTGAACCCTAAGATGCAATTTTGAAAGCAGATGTCTGAGCATAAAATGGAACATGTATGCACTAGTACCCTGAAGTGCTGTGTAACTAAGGATGTTTTACACTTACCTATGTGCCACTGCTCTTCCCAGTATATCATGCAAAAGCATTTATTGGGGTGAAGGAAGGAGGGTCTTGTATTATCCAAAAAGTGATAATTCCTCCGTGCTGCTCTCTCCATGACAGTTTAGCAAGTGACATCTCTGGTGGTTTTAAAGTATTTAATAGTATTAGTGACATTATGGCTGGGCTACCTTCATAGTATGGCCACATTTTGCACAAAACAAACTTTGATTGCAATGTAAAAAATCAGGAATATGTGATTCTAAGGTATTGCTGCATAACCTTGTAATCGTGTGTACACGAATCCTGTGAAGGTTTGGTTAAAGAGCTCACTATTTTATCTATACATCTATACATCTTGTTAGCCACATTGCTAGCAATACATGAAAAATTAATCAGCTATATATACTTTTTACATTCTTGAACTTTACTGCTAGGAAATTGGAATAACAGTAAAGGTTACAAACTTGAAGGATAAAAGTATTTTCTTTTCCATGGTTTGGAAGATTTCTTTTAATATTTACACATAGAATCAAGGCTCAGCATGTGACATTGGGGAGAAAAAAAATGTGTTTTAACAATCTTTCTCGAATTAATCAAGTGACACAATGACTGCGCAGAAATCTCTAGGAAATAAAATTAAGATTAAAATTAATTCAGTGCTAATTGAGATTGTGACACCATCTATAAAAAAATGGTTCTTATTGGAGTGCGATACAACTGCAATAACTTTTAAGGAAAATAAATAATTTGCATTTTTAAAGTGATCCTCACACCAAGTTTTAGCATCATTAAATATTTTTTTAAATAACCTTCATGCTGTATGAATAAATCAGGAAGGAATGTTTTAAAAATAAGGGAGATCCACCCATTGGAGAGGACAAAGTGGGGCACTAGCCCTAGGTCCCATGCTTGATTGGGAGTTTCACAGGTGTGGGGGTACTCTTACACTTGCATTTCCTGGTTGCTGAGCAGAATGTTAACCACAGTGTGCTTGGCTTCTAAAGACTGTAATGTGGCTTTAATAGACAGTAGAGTTAATTTTAGCAACTCCTTCTTCCACATATTAGCACAGAGACAGGCAGCAGGTGCTGAGATATGATGCCATATCCTGCCACTTGCTGCTTGTCTGATGTGCAGCCGGACACTGAGGACGGATAGGAGAGAAGGCTGTGTTACTCAGTACAAAGCTCTCCTAACATTAAATACTGAGTGTCTTTCTCTTTCTCCTTCCTTAAGAAAGGAAAGGGAAAAAGTTTAACATTTGAATATAAGGATGAATGCTAATATTTCTGTGAGTTTTTGTACGTGTTTCTATTTGTATGCCTTTAAGCATCTATCTGTACATGTGAAACATCATCTGTATATTCAAACAAGATAAAATGCTACAGCAATTAAAAAAGTTAATGTGAACAAAGCCCCAGGGCCAGATTGTATTCACCCTCAAGCACTTAGTGTGGAAATATCTATACTATTGTTTTTAATCTTTCAGTATTTTAGGAATCATACCATGGCATTGAAAAAAAAAATAGTTAAGAAAGATAAGTGGAGCTTATCTTTAAAAAGGTTGAAATTTCAACCTGGAAACTACTGACCTGCTCTCTTAACATCTGTGGTTGGGAAATTATTTCAAGTGTTGCTCAGGGGTAATATTAAATAATTTATTCTGTACAAAAATACTATTATTAGGAATTAACGTGGTTTTATGAAAGATGAATGAAAAAAACAAACAAACCTGACTGTGTTCTATAAAGAAATTAGTAGAGATATGAATTGGGAGATCTATTTAGAGTTTGCCGAAGTATTTGAAACAATTACACAAAAAATTGTTTTCTATTAAGCTGAAATCAGTTTGTTTAAATGAAAAATCTTGTTTGTAAATAGAACATTGGCTTAAAGATGAAGTACAGAGAGAAGTTGTAAATGGAAAATATTCAAACTGGACAAAATTGGTATGTCGAGTTCCTTGGTGTTCTGTCCTGGGTCGACTTTTATGTAATCTATAAATTCTACAAATGATCTTGCAGTGGGCACTTATAATGGTTTGGGGTGAATATGCTCAGTATGCAGAGAAAGGCAAAGCAAAGTCACTTAACTGAAAGTCTCTGAAAAACAAGTTACTGAGAGTTGGAAAGTCCAGGGACAAGTCCATGCAGTACAAGACAAGGACCAGAAAAATAAAAGGACAGCCTTAACAGGATAATCAAGGCAGGACAAGCACACAGAAAGTCTTTGCAAGATAAAGGTTTGCCAGGCAATCCAGGACAGGATGACACAAAAATAGGAGGGGCAGTGACAGGGGTTAGGGGGTGAAGGGGCAGTGACAGGGGTTAGGGGTAGAGGGGCAGTGACAGGGTGTGGGGGGTGAAGAGGCATTGAGAGGGGTAATGGGGGGTGGAGGGTCAGTGACAGGGGTGGGGGGTGGAGGGGTCAGTGACAGGGGGGTAGGGGTAGAGGGGCAGTGACAGGGATTAGGGGGTAGAGGCAGTGACAGGGGTTGGGGTGGAGGGGCATTGACAGGGGTAGGGGGGGTGGAGGAGCATTGACAGGGGGTAGGGGGGTGGAGGAGCATTGACAGGGGGTAGGGGGGTGGAGGGGCAGTGAGTGACAGGGGGCAGAGGGTTTAAATACCTTCCCTGGTGGTCCAGTGGGCGCCCTCTCTCTTCAGTCTGCAGCTCCGCCGGGAGTGAGCTGCAGACCACATGGTGAGTCTCGCGATCTCCAGTCAGTCAGAGCGTTGCTGTGGTAACCCTCGGCAACGCTCTGACAGGCTGGAGATCGCGAGACACTTCAGTCTGCAGCTCAATCCCGGCGGAGCTGCAGACTGAGGCTGGATCTCTATCAGGGCAGACTGAACGGAGGGGCCTTGCACCCAGCGGCATTGAGGGCAAGCCGCCGGGCCCCCTCCTGTGTCGGGTCCTCAGTCATAGACCGAGGACCCGACATGTTAGTCTGCCCTAAGACAGTGCAGCACAGAGGTATGATTAGGGTGCACCCAGGCACACCCGGCACACCCCGTGCGCACACCTATGTGTATAACATGGTTCAAGCCAGATGGTTACACAACCTCAAACCTATATCAGTCACGACAGGTTCACTTTTAAGGTCGAACTTAATGGACTTGAGTCTTTTTCAACCTCAATTGCTATGTAACTTTGAAAGCATCTGTGTGTGACTGCATATTTGTGTAAGTGTGTGTATGTTTGCATATGCTTGTGTGTATGTGTCGGGGGATCTAAGCTTGTGTACATTTGCCCGTACGTTGCACGTTTGTGTGTGAACATCTTACGGTGTGCCTAACAATATTGATGTATTTTGCTAGCATATCACTGTGTGTCTACGTATGTGATGAGTTCTAACATTCAAACCTATCACTTTGGAATGGGTTCGGTTGTTCTATCCATATTAATGGTGCTCTCACATTTTTAACATATCTTAACCAAATCAGGGTTGTACGTAAATGTTTGTCAGAAAAAAAATAGTTGAGGTTTTGCACCTTCAGGGTAATAAAGAATTGCAATAAATAAAGGAACCCTATTCTTTTGGGGAGAATGATTAGAAATAGATAGTTGTGATCTAGAAATGTTACTGGCTAGAAAGGGAGACCTATGATATATAAATAGAAAAATATGACAATAAACATTTTGTATAGACGTCATTTCTTTACAATTTTGGTTACTTACTAAAGTGAGAATTCAAAGTTAATTTAAAATGTAATGCCAGAATTTTCAAACTAATAGAATAGTGGAATAATAATACTTTTCCAGTTTGCCTATTTTCACCTTTAATGTAAAATTCACATTAGATTCTCACTTTAGTGAGTAACTGTGTGCATGGTCCTGTTTCTTTCAGTGGAAGTAACCATATTACCCTGCAAGGAGAATTTGGAAGCAGGCGATGCGGCCATGGGCAACTAGGGGGACCCAGGTAAAATGTCAAAATACCCTTAAACACTACAGAGGGCTATGGTGCTTGAAATGTTTCTCTAACCCCTTAAGGACACATGACGTGTGTGACATGTCATGATTCCCTTTTATTCCAGAAGTTTGGTCCTTAAGGGGTTAATTGAAGAATTGGTCTGGTGAACCTTATCATGTACCTACATAAAAAAAAAATTATTTATAAAAGGCTCAAAGGAGCACTAGAGGGTCAGGAACATAAATATGTATTCCTGACCCTATAGGCTTACAACCACCATCTAGCCACCCTGATCCCCTCATGCCACCCTAAATATAGTAAAATCTTACTTGTATTCAAGCCTGCAGCTGCTTACTTTATCCCTGTTTCCTTTAGACATGCCCACTGCCTGCTGACATCAATTACAATGCTTCCCCATAGGATTGGCTGAGACTGTCAAAGAGGCAGATCAGGGGCAGAGCCAACATGATTCAAACACAGCCCTGGCCAATCAGCATCTCCTCATAGAGATGAATTGAATCAATGAATCTCTATGAGGAAAGTTCAGTGTCTGCATGCAGAGGGAGGAGACACTGAATGTTTGGATGCATTTTAGGGAGCCATGACCCAAGAAGGATCGCTAACAGCCATCTAAGGAGTGGCCAGTGAAGTTATCACTAGGCTGTAATGTAAACAATGCATTTTCTCTGAAAAGACAGTGCTTACAGCAAAAAGCCTGAAGATAATGATTCTACTCACCAGAACAAATACAATAAGTCCCTTTAAGGCTAGCCAATAGTTTCACAAACAATTAAAAATAATTATTTCTGATTTAAGCATTGAAATGATTTTTAACATAATGTAATTAATTAAATGGTTTTCTCTCCCAGCACTCAACAGGTAAAATTTCCTTTCAACCATTGCATTCCAGATCAATCATTGTAAAATGTAAAATATTCTTATAGTGTCATAAGTAAATAAAAAGAAAGAAGAGAGCTCCCACTGGCATTTTCCTTAATAATCCTTCTTATTTGCACAGTATCATGCAAAAATGTAAATGTTTGAACTCTAGCCCAGAACACCCAGCATGACTATCCATTGTATAATGCTGTAATGTTAAGGTCTATAAATCCTAATTCCCTTTGCTCTAGATAAAAACACACACACGCGTTTGACAAAGTTTGCAGAATATTATTTACTCTAAATTTTACTTATGTAAGAGGGTTCTTGGTATAAACTAAAATGGTAAATATAGAAAAGAAAACTTTAAAAAAAGGAAAGGAAAATGTAGAGTAGCTGCTATAGATGAATTAAGGTCAGTATATGTCCAAATAATTTAAACTATCAATCAGATTAATACGTAAGCAATACCTCCCACTTGAAGAAGTCTCTTGGTGAAATGCATTGAGGTGACTCTTCGGCTAAATATCAATCTAGTGAAACTGACGGTTGTCCAAGAGTCATCAACAATGAGCCACCTACCTGATGGAACTGGAAGTGATTACATGAGTAATCAGTGTCTTGAGATAAGCTATTATTTTTATTATTTTCATTAAGCATTCTAGTCAGTGATGGCTTGTGAGGTTTAATGATGGTGGGGTACCGGCCTATCCTGACTTGGTGGGCTCCAACACTTAACCCCATGAGATGCCAACCACTGTTCACAATTAGCTGCATCTCCAGCCAATGTAACCATGACAAGTTTGACAAACGCCTCTGTGCAGGTCTATATGTTGCATTCCTTTTCTTCAATAAAATTGCTTGATAACATACCTGGAGTGTCTGCACCATACAAATTTTTTTTTCTACAATATAGATCTTGGGAGTTAAAAAAAATAAAAATAAAATTGGTGATATTTTTAAATAGTAGATCAAGGTTATACACACATACAAACACTTCACTTTATTATCTCTTGGAATATATTATCATATTGAATTTTCTGGTCAAAAGAAAAACATTTTTTGAATCCCAAAATAGTTTTAGATATTCATAAAAGCTTAATGACCAATGGCATGTTAAGGCATGAAGATTTAGGTTGTGGAAGGCAGGTAAGTCCAAATATGATTGATCTAATGAAACAATGATGGCATGTACCGAGTGCATACATATAGTATTATATAAGTTACCTATGGGATGTGGCTTGTAACAAACAAACTTAATATATTATAAGCTTAAATAAAAAGTAAATGCTATAGTTCTCAGGCAAACATTATAAAAACAAAAATAGATCTCTATAGGACAAATTAGCCACTAAAAATGTGATTGATAACAATCAGTACATATTATAATAGGCTATGCAATTAATATTGACTTTTATGTATTATGTATTTGATATATGATTTATGTGATTCACTCTTTTTTGTGAAATCATTAGCTGCCTTATTGTATTACTTTTGTTTTTCATTGCTATGTGCCTGTTGCACTAAAAGGGAATTGTCACTTCCTAGTTCCCAATATTTAATATATTGTACATTCACCTATCCCCTATATTTAACACATATGTTGTTTGTGAGGTCTGAAAATTAAAATTAATTACGAAATCCATAAGCCTTTATCAGAGGCGTAACTAGAAACCACAGGGCCATGGTGCGAAAATTGCTCTGGGCCCTTCCCCCATACGTCTACCTCCCGCCACTCTCCATACATCTACCCTCCCCCTCCCATAAATGGCCCCCACACATGCAGACACATACATACACTTGCATACAAACACACACAAATACATACAAACACAAACATACATACACACACACAAACACACTGACAGACATACATGACTCCGTTCCTGCACCTGTCAAAAATGACCTACCAAGCACTCAATAAACCCTTCTGTAACAAACTATTTAATTCCCCTACTTTAACCCTTTGTGTCACTATACCCCACTAGCACTAGCATGTAAGCTCATCAAGCAGGGTCCTCAACCCCCTCTGTTCCTGTACGTCAGTGGTCTGATCTCAATTATGTGTCTGTTAGTCCACCCATTGTACAGCGCTACGGAATTTGTTGGCGCTATATAAATAATAAAATAATAATAATAATAATACATACAGACGTACACACACAGACAGACACACACACATACATACACCCCCAATACACAGTGGTGTATCCTGGTTTTGTGCTGCCCTCCCCACCCGCGCAACCACCACCCAACCTTCCCCCCTGCTCCGCCTTCTAAATACACACACACACATTCACTGACAGATACGCATTCACTAGCTAACAGACACACACACTCACTAACAGACACACACACTCACAGGCAAACACACACACACACACTAACAGGCAAACACACACACACACTAACAGGCAAACACACACACTAACAGACATCCACACTAACAGACATCCACACTAACAGACACACACACACTAACACACATACACTAACATTAACATACACACTAACACTAACAGACACACACACTAACACTAACATACACACACTAACATACACACTAACAGACACACTAACATACACACACACACTAACATACACACACTAACACACACACACACACTAACATACACACACTAACAGACATCCACACACACACACTAACATACACACACTAACATACATACACACACACACTAACATACACACTAACAGACATCCACACACACACTAGCAGACATACACACACTCACTAGTGTTTTTTTTTATTTTTTTATTTAACCCCCCCCCAGCCTCCTTACCTTTGGTAATGCTGGGGGGGGTTCTTCCTCTCCCTGGGGTCCAGTGGCTGCAGGGCGGGCGGGCCGGCGAGGGAGCTCTTCCCCTGAGCGCTCTGCTCAGCTCCCTCGCGCGCCGCCAGCAGAGTGAGGCTGGGAGCCGGAATATGACGTCATCAACCCGGCTCCCAGCCTCACTCTGCTGACGGCGCGCGAGGGAGCTGAGCAGAGCGCTCAGGGGAAGAGCTCCCTCGCCGGCCGCCCGCCCAGCGCTGCAGCCACTGCCGCCCAGTGCCCAGAATGTCTGTTAGCCGCGAGGCTAACAAGACATTTGCCCTGGGCATTTGGGGGGCGCGGTTTTTTGCCGCCCCCTGAAAAATGCCGCCCAAGGCAAATGCCTTGTTTGCCTCGCGGCTAATACGCCCCTGCCAATACATACAGACGCACATACAGAGAAACATTCATACAAACACACACACATACATACATACAAACAAACATACATATACAAAATATTTTAGTCACCCTCCTGTTTCCTACCTTTTAGATGCAGAAGTGTGACTTCCCTGGGGTCCAGTAGTGGCTCAGCCTGATGGGAGTCAGAGTTCCCACTCTGACTCCCTCCTCTCATTCCTCCTGCGCGGCTCCTGGCGGTTGCTGGGAGGAAGTGACTGGGACTGTCACTTCCTCCCAGCCTCTGACCTCATCAAAGGGGGCCCGGTCGCACTGTTAAAGCGCCCCCAGCGCTGACCGTGCCCCCTGAAAATCCATAGCCATCAGTTGGCCCTAACAGCATGGGCCCCCCGATCGGCCTTTTAACTTGCAGCCCTGGCAATTATACCACGCCGCCCGGGGCCGCAACACATGGTGGCAGGCACCGCGGTTGCAGGGATCCGCAGATGCAACTCCAGCGACCGCGGTTGTTCAGCCACTGGCTTTTATCTTGGAGCTAAGTGCCTCCATCTTGGCACCCTGACAGGATTTGTTATAAGCTCTGCCTTTTGCACTTGTCAGTCAGTATAGATAGAGTATAGAAAGAGAGACAGCAATCCATGGGAAGATTGATGAGTACCTCATTCTAGAGTCCAACATAAAGGTGATGGGAAGGTCATTTAGTGCACAAATGTATAGCACAAGCTCTACAACTACAACCACTACCTAGGCAGAAAGATTGGAATAATGGAAGTTGTAGATTAGAATTGCTGAAATTACATCATGGGGACTGGGGAAAATTGGAACTGGGTTTCACAGCATAAAGGTGCATAAGATGTCTGCATACCTCCCAGGGGCAAGGCTGTTCTAAGAAAAATCTTAGGTGATTTACTAATAAAAATGTATTGAACTAGAATGTATTTTACAACTAGAAAAATTTATCTGGTTTATGCAGGCTGATTATACATTTCAAGAAAAGATACACCTCCTTTGGGGAGGGATGTGTTTACAAAAATATGTTAGAATAAATAAATAGAGGCTCAATACACTTGTGTGGAATACCCTCTCATCCACACCAAAAATCCAAAATCTGTAAGGTGGTATAAGTGAAAAGCTACACCTTTAAGTGGAGTGCTGATTATTCATTTCATGTAGCATAAAAACACATTACTGTTAGTAATATTGCTCTGTAGCTTTGTTATACACTCAGGCAAACAAACAATATGGAACAACTAGAATATGGGGACATTAGGTTAGAAAAGAGGGACAGAGTGACTTGGGCCCAAAATAGGGACTGTCCTTCCTAGATTGGGATTCTTGGGAGGTATGTGTCTATTATCAGAAACTGCAGATGATGTATGAAACAGACTTCATTTTGGTCAATGTCCACAGCAGTTTAACTATCAGAGAATTGACAGCAGACAAACCATAGCACTCCAGCTACCATTTACTGAAGCACCTTTATTGCTTTGTCGTTGCCTGAGGTATATGGGAGTTGCAGTTTACAGTGTTAGGCATCCTCTACAACGGTCTATTACACCCATGACAATTTGGTCTACAGCACCACCTAAAGCACCATCAGTGATCCATCTGTATGATAAATTATACATGGCCCAAATAAAAGTAAATAGCAGGTTTATTTTACAAAGTGTCCTTACAGGCCAACATGCTTTTTTCCTAAATATCTGATGTACGTATGTCTGTGACTATATTTTACATGCAATTATGTGTACATATAGCTGGAGATATGGGGATGAAGCTTGGCTTATTTCTGGTTTATTATTAGAATCATAACTTGCATCTGTTTGTAGGTATAGGGGGAAGAATTGTGTTAGTCTTTGTTTGCTTCTGATAATAAGAAAGTCCTGTGCACATCTGCAGATACCATTACTATCTTTCTTTTTTTTTTTTTTTTTATCAATAGTCCATATACAGAATGGTTTCTTTTTAAAGCTAAAAAGTGGCAGAACTGAAATCTACATGTATTCTTTTAAAAGGACAAATGTCCATAAATTTGCATGGAATCCAGAGATTTTCGAGTGTTATTTTTGGCAGTGACAGAGTCTCTGTGAAACGATTTTCCCAGGGGCAGAACTCCATACGTGCACTCGAGGTGCTTTTAGCCCGTGTCCAAATGTCACTTTAGCGTCAAATTATTTGTAAACAAAAAATTTTTAGATGCATAAACGAAACTCGGCAAACAGCCTACAGAGTCGGATGTGATGGTTCCACAATGCTGGACTTAAGGCATCCCTCTTTACATTTGCACCATAATTTTATATATCCAGATCTTAACATCCAGCAGTCCATTTTTTGACTTCCCATCCATAACATCTAATTTTTCAGTCATACACTTCTTTCCTGGAAGCTTGACCATGCGACCTGAATTCAAGATGTAAAAAATGCTACAAGATATTTCAGTCATGATGACCTGCAGAGTCAAAAATATATCTTGTTTTTCATTCATCTGTCAGTTATTGTTAGGCTTGAGGGTACAAACTGTCCTTCATCTATTTTTGGCATTTCTTTTTTCACCTCCTTATGACTGTCTGCATTATCTGTTATTCACGAAGAAAGAATATAAAACTTTACCTGTTTTATGTTATAATATAGTAACACTAAAAGTACACCGACAGCCACTGTCACTTATAATACAACAATATTTATTTTTATGTTGGTGCATAAATCTGTAATTTACGCCAAACATTTTTTATAAAAACACATTTATTTATTTTGTGTAGAGTATTTTCGACACACGATCCTGCCTGTGTGTACGTGTCCACGTACACACAATCCAAGAGGCCGACATAACGCCACAACATGCAATAAAACTGAATCAACATAAATCTCAGGTTTTGGTATTTTTTCTAAATTTATTAGATACATATCATTCTCCTAACAGTCTTGGTTTGTGGTTGCTGCTTTTCAGTTTATCCCCTTATCATTACTCATTTGCCAGGTTAGGAACAAGGTAGAAAGAGAACCAATCACTGACAGTATGGGCAAATAATGACTTTTAAAGGTTCTGGAGACAGAATTAATTAAACGCCTTTGTGCCATGTGCAACTGATTATATAATTCTATGAAGACTTTCAATTGCAGAGGATCACAGCAGGTATATAAAATAGTCCTATGTCATTATCACATTCTAGTATATCTTATAAAACTAATTTCAAGGTTAAATGGACACTATAGTCACCAGAACAACTACAGCTTAATGTAGTTTTTCTGGTGAGTAATGTAGTTTTTCTGGTAATCATTGTCTTCAGGCATTTTCATGCAAGCACTGCCTTTTCAGAGAAAAGGCAGTGTTTACATTGCCCCCTAGGGACACCTCCAAGAGGCCACTCCTCAGATGGCCACTGGAGGGGCTTCCTGGGGCAGTGCTGCACAGTAGGCAGCACTGCCGTTCAGCCTTTCCACGCTCTGCATGTAGACGCTGAATTTTCCTCATAGAGATGCATTGATTCAATGCATTTCTATGAGGAGGTGCTGATTGGCCAAAACTGTGTTTGGCCCCGCTCCATCCTGCCACCTGGCCGATATCAGACAATCCAATGCTTTCCCTATGGTAAAGCATTGGAATGACTAAACATCGTAAATTCTGATGATGTCACAAAGGAGGCGGGTCGGGGCAGGGCCAGCGTCGGTAAAACCGCACAGCGCTGGAAATAAGGTGAGATTTAGAGGAAAAGGAGATCTATCTCATCCACCACAGTTAACAAGTGAGAAAATAGCTTCACCACTTAATCAAGGGGTTTGAGCCCTATAATTGTACAAACAATTTTATTGAGTTTTAACATTAAGGGGACTAGCCACCTAAATGGTGGATTAAACACTACAGGGTCAGGAATACATGTTAATCCCTAACAAAATTTGAGAACATTGATGAAGTTGGTAAGGTAATCACTTTTTATGTTTATAATCTGTGACTAAAACCCAGTTTTTCATTTTAGATATGTCTTTATTTAGTCTTCCTATATCTATAAGTTGCATTTTGAGTTATAGCGAGCTGATGGCATAGGTCTTTGTTCAAACACAGACACTCCAGCACATATAAACATATATATACATCTATGACTGAATTTGGGCACTATATATTAAAATTTAGAAATGTTGACTTTGCCAACCTTTGAACATACCTACAAACAACCACATAGCAAATTATATGGCTGCAACTCACTATACAAAGCAAATATGTATGTATAAAATACATGTTATTTAAAAGGCTGGCCTAGTATAATGGTTGGTTTCGTTAACGGTTTCAGATTAAACATTTTAATTCTGAAAGAATTGTATCTAAAATGACCAGATTCATTTTACTCTAAATACATAATGTGTCAAATCGTGTAACACTCTAGTTAACCAACAGCAGATATATAAGGCTACAGTAGGAACATCAAAAATGTCACCGGGTCAGGGCTGAATAAATCATGGTTTCTGCTCCAACATGCAGATGATAGGATCACAATTTGACATCAGCCGAAGGAACCCGTTGATTCATCCTTCTGTGCATGAAAGATACAAGTTTATGGTTCTTAAAAATAGTCTGGCACATATTAACCATTTAATTTCCATAACATACCTTAACATATTGTTAATTATGTCTGTCCCTTTAAACCCTTTTTTGTGTGGATACTTCCAGTAGAATGCACCGTGTCACAAAGCATGTATTGTTTCATGCTGGTTTAATAAATATGACAGTAATGTTATTTTACTCAAATGACCTGACCGGTCTCCCAGACTCTGTACAATAAAGTTCCATGGGATACGGTGGATTAAGAAGTTTGCAGTACGACCCTGCAACACAATCTCTACAGGAATTGTGTGATGTCCGTCAGGCCAAGATCCCCAAAGAGATTTCCCAACACTTTGTTGAATACCCAATTAGACAGAAACATAGACAGACAAACAGACGGATGGGTGGTTGACAAAAGGATTGATGGACTTATGGACGGACAGATAGACGGATGAACAGAGTGAATAAAAGATGGATGACTGCATGTTTATATGCTGAGATTTCGTAAATATGAACCAACTAAAGATACACATTTTCTGTAGCTAGATTAAGCAACATTAACTTGCCATTTAAACTAATAATATAAAATATCATTTTCAGCGCACCAGATGTTGATGAATAAATTAGTAGCAATGTTGCAATGTGAGTTACCGGCAGAGCATGAGGTCAGACAGATAAAGGAGACAGACGCTGAAGATCCAGACGAGCACCAAACATACAACTGATAGAGTAACTCTTACAGGTCTTATTTCAGGGGTGTGTTTGTATTTACTTTTAAATTAGAGTATTAAGGACAACCTTGAAGACATAGATTTTTTTTTTTTTAATTCTGAACATTAACATTTCAATGAAATAAGTAAACAGAGAGAAAAAACAGAAACAGGCCAAAAGGAACATTTGTTTAGTTTCAAACTGAATGACCCACGTAACACTTGTAAAGTGAAAATAAAATTATCATATAGGCTATCATCCTCTGAGCTGAGGTCATGAAAAATATTTAGAAGATATAAATAGAGGCATTATGAAATGAAAACACATTTAACCATCTGTCTGTCTGTCTGTCTATCTATCTATCTATCTATCTATCTATCTATCTATCATCTATCTATCTACTTTTTTACTTTGAAAATAAGACATCCCCCGAAATAAACCATAGCTTATTTTCAGAGGATGTTCGTAGTGTAAGCCCTACCCAGAAAATAAGCCCTAGTCGCTAGTCGCTAGTTTGATAATCTATGTTCAAGGAAGTTTCTCCCAAGATAGATTTGCGGGATTTACTCGCAAGTAAGCTAAGCTATGTTCGACAAAGTTTCTCCGAACATAGATTTGCGGGATTCCATTCCCTAGTGAAGCAGATAGACCTGCTTTCTAGCACATGCTTGCTACTGTTTTTCCCCGAAATAAGACATCCCCGAAAATAAGCCCTATTGTGTTTTTAGGGGGTAAAATTAATAAAAAGACCCAGTCTTATTTTTATAGAAAGATGGTATGTATCTATCTATCTAAATCTATCTATCTATCTAAATCTATCTATCTATCTATCTATCTATCTATCTATATCCATCTATCTATGTATCTATGTATCTATCTATATATTTTCACTGGAGAGAAGTGACTACAGAGACTCTTTTTATATTGGACTGATGCCGGATAAGTGTTTTATTTTATAGATATTATCCTGTTATTATATTACTTTTATAGAATAAATAAATATATATTTTTTATAAGCACTTACGGCACTTTTTTTTCCTGCTTATTAAAAGAAGGAGTGTGGTCCTTAACCACATATACGAAGTGAAGTGAGCCCAAGTGAAGGCTCTGGGTTTGTGAGTAAATTTTCACTATACCTATTTATTATTCTCAATTCAGACTGTATTACACTATATGCACCCTTCTATACCTATCTAGGACTGGACCACTGGATAATAAAGAAGGGAAAGGGTCGCCTTAATGGACCCCAAAGCGCAAGAATCTGAGCTAAATTTATTAGCTCAGGAAAGTGTAAGTGGCCACTTGGCATCTGTTCAAAACCTTTATTTAATATTATACAGATTACACTATGTTGTGTATTTTTTGTTCTGTTTAAAGGTACACACAGAAAGATATATAATACAAAAAGAAAATATTGAAAATCAAGGTATAGATTTAGATATTCCTCACCTATCCTAATTTTATAAGCGCTGCACCGATACTTTTTTCTATTCCACTTTTTCCTTTAAAAGATACTAAGGTGATTTAGCAGCTACTTTAATTTGGTGAATGTAATTCCTATGTTATAAAAAGCACTTATTACTCAAATAGCGCTGATACTCTTCCATTTCTATCTATATATCTATCTATCTATCTATCTATCTATCTATATATCTATCTATCTATATCCATCTATCTATGTATCTATGTATATATCTATCGATTTATATCTATCTATCCATCTATCTATCTATCTATCTATCTATCTATCTATCTATCTATCTATATTCATCTATCTATCTATCTATATCCATCTATCTATGTATCTATCTATCTATCTATCTATCTATCTATCTATCTATCTATCTATATCCATCTATCTATGTATCTATCTATCTATCTATCTATCTATCTATCTATCTATCTATCTATCTATCTATCTATCTATATCCATCTATCTATGTATCTATGTATCTATGTATCTATGTATCTATCTATCTACAGTATATATAACCACCAACATTTAAAATTCCATTATAAAAAGCATCTTAATTCAGTATATATTATTCTAAAGCTACATTTGCATCAATGCTGCTCTGGAACTGTCCATTGTTTTATTATCTACCATTTCTAACACTTTTAGGTTTTTCGCGATAGAAATCAAAATGTAGGTCAAGATTCCTTCACTGAATAACAGAATATGTTCTTGTTTTGACAGAGACGTTAATTCCTTTTGCTTGTTTTTTGTACACATAAGGGAGATTTCAGAATTCGGCACCTGTGCAGATTACACTTGTCGAAAAGGATTCCAAATCTATTGATTTACTTTACACCATCTTGTCACAAAAGATTTACAAGAATGATAGACCCATTCACTGATTTCATCAGGGTAACAGAGACATTAAAAAGTTAACAAATATCACATATTCACACAATAATTTTTTCTCAAATATATATATATAATATTATGCACTTCAAAATTTATTTTGCAATTTTGCTGTTGCACTTTACTCATTGGCAATTTGTTCACGTTTTGTATGTATCATGTGACTGTGTTTACATGCATTATCACATGATCTATTATATAATTGTGTTGTTAGGTTTTATCACACGATCTGCACTTGAATGCATGCTCGTTAAGATAATTAAGTTTGGAAGTTCCCCCCTTATGTCAATTAGAAGTCAATTTATACCTGTACCTTTCCAAGTTACCACTTGGTTTGAGAAAGGCCCTGCCTTTTCTTTGGAATCTTAAATAATGTAGGGTAATAACTGCTTGATCCAAGGATAAATCTGACTGCCATTCTGGGGTCAAGAAGGAATTTTTTTCCTAGCTTGTTGCAAAATTGTGCTTCAAACTGGGTTTTTTTGCCTTCTTTTTGATCAACAGCAAAAAACAAATGTGAGGAAGGCTGAACTTGATGGACGCAAGTCTTTTTTTAGCTATGTAACTATGTAACTATGTAACTATGATATAAAGGTTTGTGCTGGACATTTTTATTTTTTTACAAAATGTAGTGCTTCAGCAGTACTCAGCGTATGAGCTGCCCTGATTGGATGTTTGCTTGGCCAAGATGAGACCCACCTTTATAGAAGTTCATATTGTCTGCATCTTTTATTTTTTTTAATTCTTTATTTTTTGTAGTGCATAGGAATAACAAAGCAGTCTGTCATGCCACAATGGCAAAAGCAAGCACAATATTTTAACAGCACATACCATAGGCATGACATTGATATTGCAACACATGTTTTATGATACAAAAAGAGTTACTAATATGAGTAGAGACATAAGAAAATATGGCATGAACAGAAGAATATATGCAATAAGAACAATTATGTGCCTGTAGATGTGTGCAAAAAGTAAAAAAGAAATAATCAGTAGCATAACCTGACACTAACTCCTAGTTAATACCCTACTTTCTTTTAGGAGTGATAATAATTAGGTCCACTGAGAAACTATACTTTCGCTACCCTCGTCTGAAATGTGAGATAGGAATAACTAATAGAATAAACAAACAAAAATATCATATCTGATAGAGGACTATGAGTACAACAGGTACTGTTGTACAGGTGCCCAACAGGTAAAGTTAACTTGACGACCTCCACTTTAATGACAATGGGGCATAGCACTGCTGATGATATCATAGCTCGGTTCAGCCATTCCCTTTAAGTGGGAGGAGCAGGGTGCAGTACAGTAGATGGTTGCCCTGGAGTGTCGGAATAGGGGTCTCTTCCAGCCCCAGGGCAGGATGAGGGCTGACGTCTTGGGACCACAGACTCAAAAGATGATGAGGTGCCAAGTCTTTGCCCCTACTGGGGTAGGTGGAAAAAACGGATGGTAAGTGCCTGTGTTGGCGAGAGGTCTTTGTCTGGTATGGTCAACTCTTGAGGATTGTGCCTCAGGTGGCACTTTATCACTAGTAGGTGAGTAGGTCAGGTTTGCCCAGAGGAGACACACCCTTCATTTCTGCTGTAGTAGACAGCTGTTTTGGCTGCTGCATGTGAGCCTGTAGTGTGGCCCAAAAAGCATTGAAAATTTCCTCCAAGCGTTGTAGGCCCCATTCAACATACATAGCACGATGGTAGCTGCTCTTGGCCCTGGACCTGCTTGTTATGGAGAAAGGCTGTCACCATCTTGGGTGGTATGAGTCGTGGCCGTGTGCCTCGAGGTTGATGCCAGGGTAGGGTGACTTAGTGCAGTGGTAGTGTGCTCAGTGGGGCTGGGATAACTCTCAACAGTCCTGGGGGGAAATAAGAGCTCAAACTGCCGCAGAATCTGCTAGATTCCCATCAGGAAGGTCGTTCGCCACATCTGATCGCGTCCTGCTAGGCAGCAAACACTATGAGCCTCTCTGCACCCCCAGAGTTCAATGCACAGTGATTTAAGTAGCTAGTTTTGGCAAATTTATGAGGAGACCTACGTCCATTCACTATGGCGGCTAAGCCCTGTCCCCATCCGTAACTCTTATTACATCATGAACACTCCTAGTCACTGCCCCATGATTCATCTCATGACAAAGGTCCACCCTTCTTCTATATTGGTCATTGTGAGGTTTTGACCAGATTTATCCACGTAAAAATGTACTTTAAAGTTGCTGCTTCAAGTTTAATAATAGTTTTGCAACAATACTTAAATAGTTTTACTAATTCACATTGTTTTGCATGTTAACGCTAAAATAAATAAATAAGAATAGGATTAAAAAATATATATATTTGCTAAATGTTCCAGATCTGGCATCTCAGAAAAAGCCACGGAAAAAGAAATTCTCAAAAACTTTGAGCTTACAATAATTCTGTTTTTTGATATTGCATTTTATACTAACATTTGTCTTACTATCTGTATTCTCTACAATGGAATAGACGCTTTCTTGATTCCCATGCTGTTGTCCATGTTTTGTTTTGTTATTTTTTTTTGTCAATCTTTCTTTTATTATGGCAAGGGATTCACGGATTACAGAATAGAAAAAAGGAGTTATATCACATAAACATAAAGTAGATGAGCCAATCTTAGGTCGGAGCAAACTCTTAAGTGAGGCTGCCATATTTTTTATTTTTTTTAAAATAAGAAGACATAGGTAAACATGAAACGATTATGATATGATGAATTTGCTAAAGACAGATATATCGAGCTAAATATTAAAGAATGGATTCCACCTCTACTAAGCTTCCGTAGTGTCTCACGATCTGGTTCGCCTACGCCGCATGTCATAGCAGTGCAATTCTTGGTGCGCCCCCCGGGCTGTAATTTATCAGCAATGCTATCTGGGACTATATGAGCTCATCCAGTGTGCATTGTAGGTGGAGGAGTACTGCACCGTCCATAGCAGCTCAGTCATATTATACTTGGTATGTGTGCACAATGCAAGTTAAGTATGCCACTAAGATCTAGCAAACTGCTACCATCTCTGCACATGTAAAGCTCTGCCATTTTACGTAAACTAGAAAGCATATATAATATATAGCAAATATAATACGATAAGAGATCTGTGAGTGTCCACAGGTTGAGGAAAGCCATGGTGAGTGTCCACAGGTTGAGGAAAGCAAGAGCGGCAGCAGCTGGCGATACCTAGTTAGTGTCCACAGTCATGCAATGCCTAGATTGGGCAGTAAAATAGCGGGGGTAAAGGGGGTCTATAGGGTAACGGTGAAGTGTGGTTATCGAGAGTCCCCTCTGCATCTGGGCCAGCGGCGGGCAGTCTTCCAGCGTCGTGGGTGATGCCGTGGAGGTATGCTCCGTTTGGCCTTCAGCCCAGGTTGGCAGACAGCATAAGTGACTTGTGCTCTGTGCAGGCTTCTGCCTGAGAGATGCCGTTTGGCCCTCCGTCACCATCCCTCCTCACCTCCTTCACGGGAATGGGCGACCGTGGTGTCAGGCATTGTTCCAGCTGGTCCCAGAATCACTGGAATATCTCATCTAGATGTCAAAGGGAGCGCTCCACCATCGCACCGCCAGGGTCCACATGTGGTTGTTAGAGGCTGTGGGACACGCCTTGTACTGACAATAAGACCCGCCTTGTACAGGTCGTGGACCATCGTGGGCAGTAGGTGGCAACGAGGAAGTATTTGTCAGGTCGGTGGGGATTGGAATAATTCCCCGCCGTTTCATAAGGAGGGGAACGAGGGTCTTTGCATGTCATCTCCGCTTTTTGCCGCGGTGGGAGAGCGGCCGTCTCTCCAACTCCAGCCAGACTCATAGGCCACAGAGGTCGTTCTAACGGAACCAGTGGGTTAGTCCGCATGCTTGGTGCCGGTGTGAAGAGCTTATTGTCCTCTGTCTCCCTGCAGCAGGTAGTGTCTCTGTAGTCGCTTTGGTTTGCCGTTAATCAGTAAAATCTGCTACTAGGATCAGGAGCTGCAGCGGCATGCGTCCATTCTGCTCCGTGGTTAGGCCTTGCCCCCCCCTGTTTTGTTATTTTTGTCAATGGTCGCTGTGCAAAAACTGTAGGACAATATCTACATTTGCAGCTTGTTGGATCAGATTTTAGAGGAATGATTTTTTTTTTTATTAGGACCTAGAGGAAAATTGAGACAGAAGGTACATTTAGATAGCGCATAGCTTAGTGCGGTACATTTTGATAGCTTCCTTTGGTTAGAAATTCTCTGAACATTGTGTAATAATTCAGTGTCAGTCTGCTCTCTCATTCTTTCAGCTTCATAGATAATCTTTCATATAATTGGAATGTTATAGTAGAAATAGGATCAGCTGCAATGTTGTGTTTTAATATTTCCTTCGACTTTGCTCGACACTAAAGAAAATGCAATATCAGGCTTATCATACATTTTAGAGATTGTATTTATTGATATTTAAAGATCCCTCAAATCCAATGTATTTAATTAGGATAAATGATACTTCAAAGCGAGGCAAGACAGTATTAATCAATTTATCCTTTTAACGAGCCTGGTTTAAGCAAATACTCTGTTATTTTGACGATCCCAATATTACACTGGTCCTGAAAGGGTTAAATAAATATGAAGCGACCGATGCTGACGATGAGTACACTAGACAAACAAATTTGTACATTAATGTACAGCAAAACAGGTTCCCATTCTGGTTCAATGTGTTAAATGTTTCGTGAAAAAAGCAAAAGCAAAGATACTATTTTGCCAGCCCAATTTTAGGATTTTATTTAGCAGATAGCTACCAAAATAATATGTGTGTGTGCATGTGCTTGTGTGTGTGTGCGACCATTTTTTCTTGATGATTGGGATATTTGCAGAACATTTCTTATAGATAATTATATATATAATTGTCAAGGCAGCCATTGTTTCCCACCTCTTGTCAGTTTTAATTCCAATAACCTTGATCGTGATAGAAATTGGGGAGTTATCAGAGATGCCCATTACCCATTTTTTGGGGCTCATTATTCACATTTGGTATAGAGAACCTCAATAGATCGTTTCTTGTTTCTTAGTTTGAGGTTTTCAAATTCCAACAATTTTTGTTCTTTTGTTCTGAAACGTTTGACTGTAAATATCATAATTTTGGTGCAAGAATAAAGAAAATAATATATCAATAAGCTAATAAATATGAATCACAACAAGATCTCTCAAAGTGAATGTCCTGTAGTATCTGTTTCTTTAAGTACAACTTTATAAACCGCATGTAACAATATATATCTTCACAGTTACAAATATCAACATATAGCATTTTCCCTTTGTTCCATATCTGTATTATTGAAAGGGTTACACCAAGCATCCTAACCAGTACAGCCAACTGTAGAGGCTATTATGTAAGGAGTACACTGCCCCTATTTACCACTAATGCAGTAATGGGACAAACGGTTTTACAAGTTTCCCCTTCTACCTTAGTCCCCACTGTGCTCTGACTGTTGCAGGGCTGAATTCAGCTGACCATTCATTGGCTGAGAATGTCACCTGACCTCTCTCAGCCAATGAATGCATTTCTGTGCAAAGGAATATGCACAGAATTGACACTAGTTAGCCAAAAACTCTAGTCCTGCTGTGGCTAATGACTCTGCCAGATAGGTTACACCTCCAGCAGCAAAAGGGTTAAACTAGAATTTGTGGAGCATTTCACGGCAAAATGCAGCACATACAGACTCCAAGCAACATCACCACTTTAAACCAGTGAAGTGATCATGGTGTTTGGAGAAGCCCTTTTAAAAGCATGACTTAAACACAGTAAAAAGTTGATGTTTACAAAATCAATATAACAAAAAGAGAAGAAAGCACATATGCTTTATAAATGTTTATTTTTTAATTGTAAAATGCTTAAAAACATCTAACACATTAAAATGATGTCCTTTTTTGTTTTATATATATATTTTATTTTTATATTTTCATATGTGTATGTGGATTACATGTTTGTGTGCTTTACTTGCTGTTTCTTTTAACACAATGCCTTCAGGACACTTTTGTTGCCAATTCAATCCTATCTAGAAGCAAAGTTATACAGTTCTGTCAATTCACATATGTCATAGGCATTTCTCCGAACCAGTGATTGGTGAGGGTTGGCTCTCAGGAATGGCATGCCCTTTTTTTATCCTTGAACTATGTTGGGCACTTGGGTTATGAAGAAAAATGTTCTTTTTATTCCTACTGTATCTTGTGCTAATGATCCCGTGATGATGGATTAAGTGGCACATAGCTGGACGGAGCATTATTTGCTACATTTTCAAAGCAGGAAATAAAATAAGAGAGTAGAACTTTACAAATTATCCCACTTCATTGGAAGCTGGTAAAATTATAAGATGTTGCATAAAACAAATAGAATATATAAAGCAGACTTTTAAAAAAAAAATGATTTCATTATTTGAGTATAAATTAGTAATCAGTGGATTTAAGATATATAATTCTTGTCTACACCTGCTTCTCTCAGTATCTGAATTGGGAAAGTGGCTGACTTGTCAATTAATGACACGTATGGGTCTATTAACGAGCAAGTGAGCTATGCAGAGCAGGATAATAACCTCTGAAATTATACACAAAAATAGTTAAGATGGAAAATAAATCTCCATTGCAGTTTTTTTCTGGCAGAAAATTTGTTGAAAAACAGCACCATTAACAGGACCCAAAAGCAGAGAACACCTCTGTGACGCGCATGGCTCTGCGGTGGGATCGGAGAGGCTCTCCTTGGTCAGCGTCAGCCAAGAAATCAAGTTGCCGAAAGGTTGGCCAAGGCACACTACAACGCTAATTAGGCTAAACACAAGGAGTATGCGCAATGACATGGGGGTAGGACTGCAGTCTTGTGAGAAACTCAGTATGAATCACAACATACATCTAGTATTCACAATACACAGAGCTTGGTTATGGCACGGTTAACTTTTCCCCCAGATACTGCTGTTGCACAAACCTACACGCTGAAGTACACTTGGATATGACGGCCAAAGGCCAGACCACAGCCTGACGCTATACAATTTAAACACGTGGATCCCAACAATTCGTTGATGTTGAACATCTTAACGCAACCATACACTCAAGAATGTGTTTAAAAATGTTTATATGCAAGATGTTTGCCGTCTTAGCGACTGTCACAAACAAACTTGTTAGTTCTTCTTTGTGTTTCTATTCACAGAAACCAATAAAAAAGAAAGATTGAAAAAAAAAAAAAATGATACCGCACTCCTTCAATCACAGTGAGCAATACTTTATTTATGTATATATACTATCAGTAACAACCAGTATGGCTTTGCCCTTGAGAAAGGCTATGTGCCGAAGCGTTGGTATTGTGGTCTCCACTCTCTTGGTTCATTTGAAGGTAACACATACGGGTTGTTCACTAAAGTAAGAATTTAAAGTAAATTCAAAGTGATTTTCAAATTCAAGGCCAGAGTAGCCAAACTGAAAGCACAGCTGGCTTAGAAATTTTTTCCAGTTCACCTATTTTCGACCTTAAATTTTCAATTCACTTTAGTAAATAAGGTTCTGTATGGGTTTAACTGTAATTGCATTTATACAGTTAGACTAAGATAATTCATTGAAAATGCTCTACTGTATTTTTGACAACCACCAAAGGCACCCATTGCACTGACCGAATAAAACATAGTCACATGACATGGAAGTCGCATTGGAAAGCATTGATTCCTATGCAAAGCAATAGGAGAAGTTTGAATGTGCACATGGCACTGGGTGTGCATGTGCATTAGGTCCCAATGCTCCTCTACCATGGAATTGGATTGGACATCAGCGGAAGCCTCTGTGATGTCACTAAAGGCGGGAAGATAAATAGAGCAGAGGCAACCTTGGTGTTGAGAAAAGGTAATTAAATCTTTTATTTTTTATATTTTTTTACTCCAATCAAGGGGGACACCTATGTAGAGCTAGTGAGAGCGTCACTATAGCATTAAGAATACAGATTTGTGTTCCTAACCCTATAGTGTTCCTTTAAGTACCCAATCATTATTACTCATTGAGCGTTGGATCCTTTCTATGTTGTGCTTCTGTGATTGTATTCCTAATGTAAAAATGATCAAACCCAAGTAACCACTATGGAACCCAATGGAATGTTAATACTGACTGCTCCATATTTAGTATATTTAGTCTATATACATTTATATATATGATCCCTATTGCAACCGGATTGGTCAGCTATAATAAAAATGTCCGTCAACAAATAAAGAAATGAATGCTAAACACCCAGTTTAAGTTAACACAACTTGCCAACTTGCAGACTGGTTTGATTCCCTGTGTTTGCCAGTAAAAAGTGAGTAACAGAAGTTCAAATAAAGGGTAATTACTTTCTTCAGTGTGCGTTTATCTACTGAGAGAACCATTTGCAAGGAAAATATTTTAAGAGCAACTTAAAATGTTGCTAATGATTTGCTTTGTCAGGTCATTAGGTAGCTACGGGCTTCATATAATATCAAACACAAACCGGCACCAAGGTGTCAAATGAAAATATTTTTCCTCTCATTTCTTTGACTGCCGTTGTAATGTAAATTTTTGATAAGTATTTGGACTTATCAAAAATACCAGACCTACTAAACAGAACGCTCTGAGACGCCTGTCTGCCTCACGCTCTCTGTAAACCTGTGTGGATAGTCGTACAGCCGCATATTTTGCTAAATTAAGTGTCGTCGAATTTTTTTCTGCCATCAGAAATTTTATTTGGACTACTATACAGTACTTTGAAAAAAATCTATACTTTCTGATGAATGGTTTCAATCTGTTTAGCAGTTTTGGTTTATGAAAGTAGATTAAAATATTTTTAACTAACCCAAACATCATGTGGCTGTGGTGGGCATTTTGCATCATACAGGTCAAAAGACTTCTTCTTGCCTACAAGAGTCGGGTCAACAGTGGAAACCTCACGTTCATATTGGCCACTTGAATAAAGTGTATTATTAACCGTATAACCATAACTGCAAGGAACATAGTGCGTGAGAGTTCCTTTAAAAGGAGGTTATTCTAGTCCTATCAAAGACCAAGGCAACTTGAGAAAAAAATGTTTCAGAAAAGTTTATCTCTCTCCGTGCCACTTCCAATTTTAAGGGGGTAGATTTCATATTATTTGAATAAGCATTAGATATAAGTAGGTTTGAATGGTTGCACTAATTATACCTAGAGAAATGATTGTAATGTATTTTTCTTTCAATTTTAAAAATTGCTCTGTCAGATACAAGATTGTTGCCTCCACATTTATGGATTGTTACTTACCCTCTTCCATAGTTATATTAATAGCCATATGATATGGGTTTATTAATTAAGGATACTGTGGAATTGGTAATTATTGGTAGAGCAGAGCTCAGCCGCTGAATGTCGTAAAAAAAATTGATGGAACTGATACTACTAATGCAGAAATATGACTATACAATAGCAATAATGTGAGCAAGGGGTCGGGGCCCCGAGTGCCCAAGGCACCCTGAAGGATGGTTTTAAATTCATGCTGGTGCCATAACCACTACAGCAAACTGTTGAGGTTATGCTGCTTAAAGTGCCTGTTTAAGCATTGTTGATCCTTTGCAGAGGGATATGAAATGATAGCCTCCTGATACTGTCCAAACAATTAATGCTTTGTCATTTACTAAATTGAATTGTTAAATTCCTTCCAGTAGAAAGAAATATGATAGTGTACATGCTTTGCAGATCCCAATGCTAAAGAGTCATTATAGTCACTGTATTTATAATGAAAATGTTGATTGTTTTGCAGAGCCGGTGCAAGGATTTCTGTCTACACAGACGAAGATGCATTGTGTCTCCACCCTCCCCCCAAACAAATACATCTTCGCCTGTGTGTTTCTTAATTACTCTTTTGATGCATCTTATCCAAATTTTTGTTTGTCTCTGAGTTCCCCCATCCTTATGTGTGTTTCTTTTTCTCCCCCAGTTCCTCTGTGTGTCTCTTTCTCCCCCTCCAGCCACTCTGTGTATCTCTTTCTCCCTCGGCCCTTCTGTATGTCTCTTTCTCCTTCCCAAGCCCCTCTGTGTGTCTCTTTCCCCCACCAGCCCTTCTGTATGTCTTTTTCTCCTTCCCCCAGCACCTTTATGTGTCTGTTTCTTCTCATCGGCCCCTCTGTATATTTACTTATCCACACCAGCCATTCTGTGTGTCTCTTTTTCCTCTCCAGCCTCTCTGTGTGCCTCTTACTCCCCAGTACCTCTGTGTGTCTCTTTGTCCCCCTGTCCCTTTGTGTGTCTATTTCTCCACCCCAGCCACTATATGTGTCTCTTTCTCCTTCCCCAGCCCATTTTTGTGCTTCTCCCTGCTCCTCTGTGTGTCTTTTTCCTTTTCCACCAACCCTCTTTGTGTCACTCCCAGTTCCTCTGTGTGTCTTTCCTTATCCTCTTTTCTGGTCTCTTCCACTGCCTCCCAATACCCTTTATGGTCTCTTTCACCCTCTCCCCTCCTTGTGTGCCTCCTTACCACACTGTGTAACGTGGCCTAACGGAATGCAGTAGAGAATCTTATGTATCCTTTACCCAGTCTGTCATAAAGTGATAACTGAGAGGCACACATAGCTTCCTGTCAGATGGGATAGAGGATACAGAAGATCCCCTATTGTGGTCTGCTTGGCCTCACTAGATGGAATGACTGTCAAGAGAAGGAGCGCTATGTGCTCCACTCCTGCTGGTCACCTGGACCTTGCACCCTCCGGGTCGGTGCGCATTAAGGCAGCCATTTGCGCCAACTTATGGTTGTGCTGGCCCTGTTTATTTTGAAATATAAATGTAAGATTTTATTGCATTCTAGAATACAGTTAAAAGTAATACAAAACAGCTCAAGCTTTAAATGTAATGATCCAAAGGTGCCAAGATGTAAGGTGATGTTTCAGCCACACAAGGCCTTTATAATAATTAAGGTTTGTAATGGACATTTTGTTGCTTTGTACTGTTATTTGTTATAGGTGGAGTCAAAGTCCATCAAACTTGATCTGGACAGTTTCTTAATTTTTATTTATATTTAACATTTTTATTTAAATTTAATCCACTTCATGAAAACACTCTTCATGAAGGCACTGAATGTTCCTCATAGAGATGCATTGATTCAATGCAACTCTATGAGGAGATGCTGATTTTCACAGCTCTGTGTTTTGCCGCTCATGTGCAGTACTCTTGCAATGCTTTCCTATGAGAAAGCATTGGATTGGCTTAGATTGTTAAATGTGATGATCTCAGTCAAGGAGGCAGAGCAGGGCAGAGCCAGCCGTGACAAGACCAGCGTGGCACGTGAAAAAAAGTGAGTTTTACACCTTTTTAAAGTAAGGAGAGGGTGGGAGGCCAGCTAAACTAAGTTTTTAAAATGATAGTGTCAGTAATACGTTTGTATTCCCGACACTATAGTGTTTCTTTAAGTTTGTGTATTATCTACATAATATACCATAAAATGTGTACCTTTCCGGCACTGTTTATTCTTATATTTAGACGTTTATTCACTAATCACAGAGTTTAGACAAAAATATGCAAACTGCAATTATTGCTGAGTTAAATCATTTTTTCAAATTAAATATTTTGGCCAAGATTTTGCAATTCGTTTTTCAATTCACAGTAATTCAGTATTTACTTAATAAACCCCATCGTATTTTCCATTGTAATTGGAGACCCAGAGGCACTAATGAAATTAGAAAAATCCTCCGGTTCTCCATTATTTAAACCTATAACTTCTAAGCATTCTTCTGCTCTCAGAAACTTGCAAAATGCTGCTTTCTTACTTTTTGGGAAAAACTTAAAACGCTATTGGAAGAATACACGCAAGAAAAAAGAACCAAAAATTCATAACTTTTTCTGATTTATTTATTTATTTTTTTCCTAATGATGTCTTCTGTCCCACAATTTTAAATATAGTTCTTCGGCATGCCGCAGTATTATATTGTGACTTACCACACTGGAATTCTGATTTAATAAGTGTAATGTAGATAAGAAATACTAAAACAGAACTTGCTCAGAAGAGAAAGGGTGAGAGAATACGAAACATTTTTATTTTTACTGCTAGAAGGCATTTTAGCCCAGTTTACCAGGCAGAGCATTGAATCTCAACTTTGAGTGCTTTTATTAAAATTCCTTATCAAGTTTATTTAATAGCCGGGCTTCACAATCCAGAAATCGTTTTTATGTTGCTGCTCAGCGGGTTGAGCAGAGATATCTGTTCCAGACTGCTGTTTATACCAGTTCCTCTCGCTGCAGGCTACAATTGCATGCCACACTGCAACACAATAAACATTTATTTTAAGCAGGAAGAGGGATTCTGAATATTGTAACTTCTGTTGCTGAGGTTGGAGATAGGACATCATGTGGTGTCATGCGCATTTCATCCCCCAGGTACCACAATCCTTGGTCCTATATATTGTCTAATCATTTAAATAAGTCTTTCTGTCTAATGCTAAAGAAGAGCTGGGGGAAGGTCGATCTACTGTGTGAAATGCATCTAAAAAAAATTGGCCTTAGCTGTGGTTATTATTGACTGATTCAATGTCTTATTTTATTTTTATTTTTTTGTGGACAGAGATGCACATTTAAACCAGTACAAAATAAATAAATACATCATAATAATAAGAAAAAAAATATGGATCTGCAATTTTTTCTTCCTGAAAATAAGAATGAAAAATAAGTATAATATATCAGAAGGGCTCAGTCGCCACTCACTAAAGTTGCTTTCGTTACGTTTTTGTAGGTACTGGCTATTTTCCTTATTAAATATTTCTCCATTAGCTCTATGAGGAGCATTGGGTGAGCATGCCTCCAGGAAGACTCTGCACTGGGAAAGAAATGTGAGTAATTTGTTTCATAGGCCCCTAAGAATACAGAGGGGCCAGACGAATAGCCCCTACCTCATCCTTCACTGTGCAGCGGGATTGAATTAATAAAGGCCCAGGAGATGCCCAGTCCACTTGTGCCCAGGAAATACCTTATTTCCAAGCCAATATATCTAAACAAATGGGCACCTCCCAGCCCCACCTCCAAGGTAATAAGGAGTCAATTAGCCCCCCTCATCCAACATGACCATACTTGCCTACTCACATAATTTATAGTGAGAGGAGCAAATTCTAAAATATTTTTTTTTTAAATGCTTTATAAAGATTTTGATACTTTTCATTTGAAGCATTCATTTTTAAACAAATAAAAATCTATAATATTGCAACTAAACTATTAAAACAATAAAAACACAATTTAGCAAACAAAAAAAGCACTACAAAAAACTACTCACTGAATATTCAAGGTGGCAAAGGTGTTTATAGAAACATAGAATGTGACAGCAGATAAGAACCATTCGGCCCATCTAGTCTGCCCAATTTTCTAAATACCTTATCTTATAGTTAGGATAGCCCAGGGGTTCTCAACCCAATCCTCAAGGACCCCCTACCAGTCCAGGATTTAGGGATTACCTGGGTGTGTCTAAGGTGTTTAGAAAAAGAAGGAAAAAAAACACCTTAGACACATCGAGATAATCCCTAAATCCTGGACTGGTAGGGGGTCCTTGAGGAATGGGTTGAGAACCCCTGGGATAGCCTTATGCCTATCCCACACATGCTTTAAGTCCTTTACTGTGTTAACCTCTACCACTTCAGCTGGAAGGCTATTCCATGCATCCACTACCCTCTTAGTAAAGTAATACTTCCTGATATGTTTAAACCTTTGTCCCTCTAATTTAAGACTATGTCCTTTTGTTGTGGTAGCTTTTCTTCTTTTAAATATAGTCTCCTCCTTTACTGTGTTGATTCCCTTTATGTATTTAAATGTTTCTATCATATCCCCCCTGTCTCGCCTTTCCTCCAAGCTATACATGTTAAGATCCTTTAACCTTTCCTGGTAAGTTTTATCCTACAATCCATGAACCAGTTTAGTAGCCCTTCTCTGAACTCTCTCTAAAGTATCAATGTCCTTCTGGAGATACGGTCTCCAGTACTGCGTACAATACTCCAAGTGAGGTCTCACCAGTGTTCTGTAAAATGGCATAAAGTCCTTCCCATGTGCTGACGCCAAACAATCACAGTGCTCTGATAAGAAAATCTCACCTCTCACGAGTCTTCCCTGGTACTGAGTATAGATGCAATCAAATTCTTGACATCCGACTTGCCTCATAGCATTGTAATCAAAAGTTACAACATAGTCTTAACCTTCTTTAGCTTACTGAGTTAGAATACTAAGAAGTTGATTTTTTCTTTGCTACACTATATGATGTTTGCTTTTCTCCTTGAATACTCAACACTGCAATTATAAAAAAATACCCCGATGACACACTGTGTACATAGTTTGATAACTGTAGGTTGTGCTACAATAACAGAATTGATCTGTCTGTCCCCAACGCAAATATTTGTGTGCTGGCTATGAAAAAAAATGCTCAGCTCGGTGAAAGTGGTTTTATGAAATCTCAATTTAGCTTATTTCAGTTTGGTATACACACGCACACATGCAACTTCAATATGCATTTTAAGATACAAGCAAAACCAATATTCTAAACAAATAGAATAATACCCTTAAAAAAACGACTTTTGTATAATGAAGATAAGTGATTCACATTAGAACAAAACAAGTCTAGACACAAACTCGATGTTGTTACATCAATTTACCATGTAAAACCTGCAAATAAATGTAAAATATTGCTGTTATTACTGGTGATAATGTTGGTGTAAAAAATTTTTCTGTCACTGTACAGTCTTCAAATTAGTTCATGGATAGCTATGAACTTACCTTTTTGTGTCATTTTACCCCACTCCCTCTAGCATGTAAGCTCATTGAGCAGGAATCCCTCTGTTCCTGTGTGTCCAACTTGTCTGGTTACAACTACATGTCTGTTCGTCCAACCATTGTAAAGCGCTGCGGAATTTGACGGCGCTCTATAAATATCATAATAATAGATAGGGCTCCATATATATATTTAGAAAAAAAGTATGAAGCACACTTTGCATACTTGCAAGGCAATGTCTGTTTCTAGCAAAATACAAACTTGAACAACAGTAGGGGGGCTGGATGTTTGGCCAGAGCTAGAAGACAGGGCGAGAATTAAGGGATATATTTTCTAATAACTGATATTAGGTATTAAATTTGGAGGCAGTAACACCATAGTAGTGTGGTAATTGTCATCTTGGATTCAGAAGAACAGAGCTTCAATTCTAGACTTATTGCCTGTATTTATATAAGAGTGCTGACTAATATATAACAATTTTGACTTTTTCTGCAATTATCTGATGTTCTATTATAGCACTGAGAAAAGCACTTTAAAATATAGAAACATAGAAACATAGAATGTGACGGCAGATAAGGACCATTCAACCCATCTGGTCTGCCCAATATTTCAAAATACTTTAAATTAGTCCCTAGCCTTATCTTATAGTTAGGATAGCCTTATGCCTATCCCACGCATGCTTAAACTCCTTCACTGTGTTAACCTCTACCACTTCAGCTGGAAGCCTATTCCATGCATCTGCTACCCTCTCAGCAAAGTAATACTTCCTGATATTATTTTTAAACCTTTGCCCCTCTAATTTAAGACTACAACTGTCACTAAAAAATAAAGGAACCTTAGCAACAATCTATTATCATACTATCTTTGGAATCAGAACCTTATACCCCCCCAGTGCTCCAGTCTTGCTGCAGCTACTACTTCTTCCCTGACTGAGATTATCATTGTTGATGATTTTAGCCAATCCTCACAGGGAAGTATTACGGGGCTACTGAGCATCCGTGGCAATCCCTGTGCTGCACAAATCAGCATTTTTTTTTATAGAGAAGCATTGACACAAGGCATCTCTTTGTGGAGACACTGAACGTTGATCCTACAAAGATTGCAGGACAGCACCAGGAAGTGCCTCTAGTGGGCAGAGTTTGTATTACTGAAACTCCAAGTATTATCTCTTTACACCAGAACCATTACATTAAGCTGTGGTGCGTCTGGTGCTTAGAGTGCCCATTTAAAGAAAGCAGTGGAAAAGTAATATTCTCCCTATATTTTGACTACAATTACAGATGGCTGGAAGAGTTGGAGAATGTACCGACTACAGATCCTACTGGCTCCAGATATATAGACTACTACAGAGAGAAATGCTTGTTCAGGTTCCTTATACATGTTATCTAATGGATTTTTAAAGGATGATGAAAGACTTACATTTAGAAAACATTTGCTTTGAATATATATTTCTTCATATTATCGATACCAACACACCAACTTAAACTGCTGCAAGAAATTGCCCTACATTACACTTGTGCATGGTGAGAAAATTTAGCTCGGCTGAAACATTTGTTCCGAAAGCACAACATTTTTCCGGGACATCGGAATTTCAGCCAAATGTCAGTTTGGCTTGGTAGAATATGGGTACTGAAAAACTGAATCAAATGGGCAGAAAAATTGGTCAATCAGTGTAATAATATCATGTAGACAGTGTGCAGTACATTGATAACATTTCCGCACCATTTGGTTCACAGAAGAAAAGTAGCCAATATAAGGAAAAACAGGAGCAGAAGTGAAAAAAAATAATCTATTTTTATACAATATACATTTATTAAATATAATATATATATATATAATTTTTACTACTACTCTTTTTTTCTATCAGACAGCTCTTCTTTTGGCGCCTTGGGCGTAATTCAGAATCTCGAACCGAAACAGACATACTCAGCCATTGTGCATTTCAGATGGTTCATATTTCTTTGGCTCAGAGTTCGAGAATTCGACCAATCACATTATCGGAAACAAATGTCTAAGTCTATGACATATGACTGTCAGAAAAGAATGAAGAAAATTAGGTTATCAAGCTACCTATTAGCTGAGTTTTATTACATTGAAATCAGTCATGCTGCTGTTTTTGTAGGCTTTGGGATCGCACTATAGTAGATAGCAGTGGATGTCTGGCTTTGCTGTTTCACCAAAAATGATGCCATAAACGAACGGGGACGTGAGTCAGAAGACATACCAGAGCAGCGTGTCCAACCCAGAACCCCGGACTACCGCCAAGTCCAACCCTGCAGTAGACTGCTCCCAAGCATCCCAAACCTTACAATAGGCCATCCATGAACCGGGGGCCAATTATGACCTCACAAGTCTCCAAAGCAAGCTGTTCCGAGACTCCACATCTCCTTTGGGCATTCCTGACCATCTGCCATCGTCCCCGGTGCCCGCTTCTGAAATAGGGACCACTTCAAACAAGACGGAGCATCAGCCACTACATTCAAATACCCTGGCACATGACGCGCGCAGAACACCAAGTTAAGCGACATATAGAGCAACATGAAGCGACGCAAGAGGTGCACCACTGGGGCCAAAGAAGCTGATAGATTATTAACTGCGTGCATCATGAACATGTTGTCCGTGTAGAACACCTGGATCAGGACTGCCCAACGGTGCACCCTGCGCATCCACCCCAGGAGACACCGGATGTGAAGGACCCTGTGGCATGCCCCCGGTAGCTACCCCACTGTCAGCAAGTGCCACTGTCTCAGGGGCCCCCTCCAACCTCAGGGGCTTCCCTCCGATCCCAGCGTGCGCCTCTAGCCTCAACCCCCACACAGGAAGGCCCAGCTGTACCTGCCAACCCGCCTAAGCTCCACTTCCGCCGCCGGGCAGGTGTGACGTCCGGTGGGGCATGCTCAACACTGCCAGTGCCAGTCCCAGCATTCATGTTGCCGGTCGCGGCCATACCTGTCCCGGCAACATCCACAACTGTGGGATGCGGCAGTCACCGCTGCCATGCCAGGTGCCAGCCCCCGCGGCCATCTTGACCCTCCGCCTCCAGGACTGCTGTCAGCCACTCCCGCAGCCACGCCATCCCACTGTTCCATTTTTTTATACCTTTCAGGCAATTAAAAACACACTACAAACATCTAGATCATTTAAGCTTGCTGAAGTGATTTATGTGTGAAGAGTGTGTCCTCTTTTTGTGTTTAATTTTACCAAACAACAGATTTCAATAAAAATTGACTCTTTTTAAAAATTAGCCTTGTTAAAGGATAGGATTGTTGAACATCTAAAATCACCCGGATTTCAAGATCAGAGACAGCATGGGTTTACTTCAGGGAGCTCATGCCAAACTAATCTTACTGATTATTTTGATTGGGTAACTAAAATAATAGATCAGGGGGGTGCAGTAGACATTGCTACCTAGATTTCAGTAAGGCTTTTGACACTGTTGCACATAGAAGGCTTATCAACAAACTGCAATCCAAGTTTGGATTCCAATATTGTTGAATGGGTAAGGCAGTGGCTGAGTGACAGGCAACAGAGGGTTGTAGTCAATGGAGTATATTCAAAGCATAGGCTTGTCACCTGTGAGGTACCTCAGGGATCTGTACTTGGACCCATTCTCTTTAATATTTTTTATTAGGGATATTGCAGAAGGTCTTGATGGTAAGGTATGTCTTTTTGCTGATGATACTAAGATATGTAACAGGGTTGATGTTCCAGGAGGGATAAGTGAAATGGCAAATGATTTAGGTAAACTAGAAAAATGGTCAGAGTTGTGGCAACCGACATTTAATGTGGTTAAGTGCAAGATAATGCATCTTGGACGTAAAAACCCAAGGGCAGAGTACAGAATATTTGATAGAGTCCTAACCTTAACATATGAGGAAAGGGATTTAGGGGTAATTATTTCTGATGACTGAAAGGTAGGCGGACAATGTAATTGAGCAGCAGGAAATGCTAGCAGAATGCTTGGTTGTATAGGGAGAGGTATTAGCAGAAGAAAGAGGGAAGTGCCCATGCCATTGTACAGAACACTGGTGAGACCTCACCAGTGTTCTGGAGACAGTATCTCCAGAAGGATATTGATACTTTAGAGAGAGTTCAGAGAAGGCCTACTATGCTGGTTCATGGATTGCAGGATAAAACTTACAAGGAAAGGTTAAAGGAACTTAACACGTATAGCTTGGAGGAAAGACGAGATGGGGGTATATGATAGAAACATTTAAATACATAAAGGGAATCAACACAGCAAAGGAGGAGACTATAGTTTAAAGGAGAAAAACTACCACAACAAGCGGACAAAGTCTTAAATTAGAGGGGCGAAGTTTAAAAATAATATCAGGAAGTATGAAGTGATTGGATGAATGGTATAGCCTTCCAGCTCAAGTGGTAGAGGTTAACACAGTAAAGGAGTTTAAGCATGCGTGGGATAGGCATAAGGCTATCCTAACTATAAGATAAGGCCAGGGACTAATGAAAGTATTCAGAAAATTGGGCAGACTAGATGGGCCAAATGGTTCTTATCTGCCATCACATTCTATGTTTCTATGTTACACCCGCCTGGCTGTCAGTCAGACAACCGGTCCTGCTACTTCCTGGTTGTTAGAAGAGGAAGACTTGCAAAGGTGTCATACAAGGGATCTGCAGCTTTTGTAAACTGTTTTTACATATTACATATAAAAACAAAACCAAAAAAATGTAAAAAGTCAGTTTTTGGTAAATAGTGATTTTTTTAAAAAAACATTTTTTTTTTTACATTTTTTTATTTTGGCAGTGAAATGTCCCTTTAAGTATATGTTTCTTCATGCTAGATTAAAGCATAAGTGAATTATCTTCTGTCATCATCTACGTGAGAAACTTTTATAATGCAATTAGCAAAACAGTAAAATATGGTATTAATAATTTAAATAACAATATAACTCATTATCTAAAATACGGAGTGATCTCACTCCATCAGAAAGGCTGTTCAGTTGCTTATCGAGATGAAAGCAGATTTAATAATTAATCAGGCAAAGGAGGTACTATTGCTCTATAGGGCAGGTTTTGTAATTAATCACTGAGACAGATGAAGTGGCATGATGCTGCAGAATATGTCATAAAATCTGGCTGATCTACATACAAGCTATTCCAATATCATCTAAATATCACACACACACACACACTCTCTTTCTCTCTCATGTATATATAACTTAACTCCCATCAGTCTAAGTCTGGAGATTTGTAATATCTGAAAGCATGTAATATAATTTTTTGATATAACGATTTTGAATACATTCAATATAATGTTTAATATCATGTAATATACCGGTATACAGGCATTCCCCACTTTTAAGTACACAATGGGACCAGAGCATGTATGTGAAATGAAAATGTACTTAAAGTGAAGCAATACCTTTTTTATTTTACTTCCCAATGCATGTACTGCATTGCAGTAGTAATTTACAGGCATAACTGATACTGCAACTGCAGATTTCCAGTGATTTTATTTCCAGTGATTTATTTAGTGATTTCCAGTGGGCTTTTATTCTGTTAAAACAAACAGTAAAAATATATCTCATTCCAGATTGTACCATTTATCTTTAATGTTTTACTCATCTGACAACCCTAAACTGGGAGGAAAAGTAAAATAAACTTGCCCACTAGGCCATTTTCTGCCATTACAGTGCCAATTTGTATTTGTTAGAAGCTTATTCACACACTTTGTTTAGAAACACCTCTTCATCGCTTTAAGCATTTATAGTTTAACTTTGAATCCTCATAATTGTGGCTAATCCTTCTAAGTCATAGTTATAGAAAATGGCAGGGTAAAACCTTTCACTGGATGGAGCCGATTGCAGAATATGGGCAATGTATGGGCACAAAATATATATATATGTTCAGTTTGGAGTGGACATTATATATCTGAGATGATTAACCTGTGCCATGTCAGAAGGTGTGAAAAGTTCTTGCCCCAATGACACTGAACTGAGCTGCTCCGGGTGAGAATAGAATCTTCCATTTCCTGTTCACTAGCGGACAGAAGAGGCGCGGGAATGTCTGTACTCGCGAGACACCTTAAGTACACTTGCGGGTATGTCTGTACTCACGAGTGTATGTAAAGTGAATGTATGTAAAGCAGGGTATGCCTGTAGTATGTTATGCATTATTGCCATCCTTTCAGTCAATACTTTGTGCTATCTCCCTCTGCCAAGATATCAGCTCTGAGTTTTAAGCCTATAGTGCCTGGTGATGTTGGAGAATACATGTCAAGGTATCTGAGACCATTCTTCCATACAGAATCTCTCTAGATTCTAAATATTTTAAGGTTGACATGGTGGACTCTCCCCTTCAGCTCACCCAACACATTTTCTGTGGTGTTCAAGTCAGGGGACTGAGATGGCCATGGCAAGACCTTGAATTTGTTTACCATTGTCCTGCTGGAAGATGCCACCACAATCCATTATAAGCTAAATGGGCAGCAGGGGAGAAGCTAAACGCAGCCTTTACCGGTGGCCCGTTTGCTGCTGCTGCTGCACTGAGGAGGAAGCAGGAAGGAGTCCCTGCTTCCCCAGCAACTGCACGCCAGGAACTGTACTGTCCCCGCTCCCTCCCCCAGTCCCATAATGGAAGGCAGTAACTGTGGTTGTAACTGTCTGCATGTGTGTGTGACTGCCTGTGACTGCCTATAACGTGTGCGCATGTGTGCGTGTCTGCCTGTGATTGTGTATGACTGTCTGCCTGTAACTGTGTGTGAGTGTGTGACTGTCCACCTTAGCAAACAAATATAAGGATTCAGTTCCACCATATGGCCATATTGTGTTAAGCCCACCATTACTTCACAGTACACTAATATCAGTGGGGTACTGTAAAGAAGTTGGGGTTGGGCTTAACACAGGCATTGATAATATATATGGTTCTCATGCTATAGTTATGAGTTTCCGAACTCTTCCAAATTAAAGAATCGGTTGGACAGACTAAATCCCGACTGTATTTGGATTCAGTAAAATCTGTGAATTGCAAATGCGATTAGAATTCAGTAATTTTCACTGTGTTTAGTGAATAACCCAAAACAAAGTGTATACTTTTTAATTTTTATGTTCAAGTTCCTATAAGTATTGTGGCAATTTTATTCAAATAGCAATTTTGTCTGTATTTAAAAAAATCTGAAGCTTTCAAGTATTGCTTTCTTAAGTCAGAACCAAAGTGGGAAATATATTTTGTTAATAGCCTGCAGCATAAAAATCATTCTATCAGGTTGGCATGACATTCTAGAAACATGGTCCCACAATGGAAAAATAAATTGTTATATTCTTGTGTAATTATTATAATATAGCACAATTTAATCAGGTATCCATCCATACATCTAGGTCTGTCTATCATTCAAAATTATTCCTTCAACAGATGTGTTAAGGCAAAAAAAACATTTTATATTCTAGTCCAAAAGATATTGCCAATTGGGGAACTTCAGTGCTTTCTGAGTGACTTTGATGTCTTTCCCAATATATAGGTCTCTGAACCCACCAGAGCAAAAAAAGAATGAAGAGAGATATAAAAATATAAACAAATACAAAACTCGTTTCCGTTTTCAAACGGTCAATGATATGTTAAACCTGAGCAAAATTAGCAAGCTGTGACTATCACCGAGATACAGAATGCCCCCACATAACTTTTTTGGCCTAAATATTGAAAATAGTTTTTCAATTCATTGCCATATGATGTATATCAAACGACTTGTGATATTTTTACAAATAATCATTGAAACTTTGTAATTAGCATTATCATTTAATATTTCATAAATTGTTTTGTGTTTTTGATGTGTCCACCAAATGGTGTTTCAAAGGAAAACTGTATATAATGTTAATTCTCTTACAAGTTATTTAAGGGTGTAGAAATGCTCTTTACCCACTAAAATAAGTAGCACTGACATATTGTAGGTAGCTAATTTAGGTATGTCAGAACACAAAAGAACTTATAACAGGTGAGTGTATAATATTAATTAATTCTCAACACTATAGTGTCCTAGTATATAATTAGTTTTAGCTCCCAAGTATGGAGTTAAAAGCTGAAAAAAAGCTTTTTACATACCTTTTCACCAGTGCCGAGACTCCCTCTGTTGATGGTGAAATCCAAAACTCATCATAGAAGAGTATAGGGTACTGATGTGCATGCGCTGCGGGTGCCTTGCGCATCCAAATGCTTCTGAACAGAAAGCTTTGAGTTGACAAAATGCCTCTTGTAGCCCCATGTAGCCAAAGCGCAGCTAAGCGAAAAAAGGCCTTGACAGGGGTTAGGAGGCGGGCATAGGAGGAGGGAAGGAAGTAGGGAGTTATGGGTAAGTAGGCTTGGCTATTTAAATAGGCAGCCATTTTAAAGCCTTCACTTTTAATTACTACCTTGCTGAGTTTGTCCCGCCCACCCTCCCTGAATTTGGTTCGGACTTGGGTTATCCCGTTTTTTCACAGCGGCGGGATAGGGAGCTGAAGGAGAAGAAATAGGCTCCCTAGGATGAACGTCATGGAGGCGTAAAACTGTGGTCATTGGTGGTTGGTAGGTTCCGAGTCCTGTCGGTGGCTCAGAATCTGGTGGGGCAGGGGTATCCGGGTATACCCCTGCCATGGTTAATTTATGTTTGGCACTTTAAGTTGGTATGTTGGAATATGTTGATACGTATGTTATATGTTATATGTATATGTATATATGTTATTTATATGGGGGTCATTGCCTGTTATATTAACAGAAGGATTCGGTTACGAGGGCGGAGTATGGGGCAATGACCCATGTTTATTGTTAAAATTATTATTGCTTAATAAATTATTATTATTCAAGATTGGTTAAATAAAGCTGTGGACAAATTTTCCCATATACCTTTGTGTCAGTGAGTTATTGGGTTGGGTATGTGGGAGGGTTGTCCTGGAGTCCGACTGCCCATATGGCGACTATACACCGGTCATGTAGCTGACAAGAAGACAGTCACTAGAAGTTTGTTTTGCATGTATATTTACAATGCATGTAAATATTGCCGCCTCTACAAAACAGAAATGTTTTATATTTTAGGGTCAAAACTACATAGACACTGCTCTCAGACCACTTCATTGAGGTGGAGTGGTCTGGGTGACATTAGTGGTCATTCAAAGTGGATGGAGTGTTTCCAATGAAAGTGCTCAGAAACACAGGATAGCTCTGCCACAGTATTATTATTATTATTATTATTATTATTATTATTTTTATTATTGGTATTTATATAGCGCCAACTAATTCTGCAGTACTTTACAATATTATGAAAGGGGGAGAAATTTACAATAAATGAGACAATTACACAGTGACAAATGGACAATAGGTAGATGAGGACCCTGCTCAAACAAGCTTATAGTCTAGAACAACTCAATGTAATAATTTCTAAATCCCAAACAATTCAACTTAGAACATGTTCTATTGCCTTATTTTGTCCAATTGAGATGCACAACAGGTTTTAGAAGGAATCGGTGACGGGTGCATTAGTGGACAATAGTGATGTCCCGCGGTTACGGTTGGTATAAACATAAACTTTGACCCTGTACCTCACAGTCCAGCAGACACATTCCAGCCAATCAGCAGCAGACCCTCCCTCCCAGACCCTCCCACCTCCTGGACAGCTCACTAAGAATGCAGCTTCACAATGAATGTAAAATGGATACTGTCCAGGAGGTGGGAGGTGTCTGCTGACTGTGAGGTACAGGGTCAAAGTTTATGTTTATGTTCGCCGCCCGTGGCGAACCGTTTGGCAAACCGTTCGGCGAACCGTTCGGGACATCACTAGTGGACAATGCTAAAAATGCGAGATATTTTTGTGTCAAAGTGAAACATATGGTCATATACTAGTATAATTGGCTGGAATCATTTGATCTAGGAATAAGAAGTAATAAAAATGTGTTTTGTCTATCAGAAAGATGATTTCACAGTCTGAAGAAAAAATAATGGCTTCAATTTAGTCTTTGTTTGCTTTTCTTCTAGAACAAACAAACAGAGAAGCTAGGTCTGATTCAATTGGAAAGTCTTTTTTTTGTTTAAGTCTAAAGGCGAACGCTACTGCAAAATATCGAAACCTTGTCTCAAAGTCTTCGTTTAACAAAATTTGAATTACGTCTGAATTTTGACATTGAATTTTATCTTCTCCTAGCTTTTATTCTCCAAAGGGACCTTGACTATAATTTAAATCCAGGACCAGACATTTAATCTGCAATTATAGCATCTCACTCCAATCCAAGTCGAATTAAAAAGAACTGCCTTGTCACTACTGAGAATATACTGTTTCATATGTCATATATTGTTAGTTATATTTCACTCATGACATCAGTATGGATAAAATATTTAACAAGATGAGCTGGGCTCTACCAAAAGAAGCTGTGATGAAGAACAGAATTGTCTGCTTATATGAGAAATCATAAGATATCTTCTATTTGTTATTTAATATATATATATATATATATCTTATATATATCTTATTTTTATATTACAAAGACATATATATAGCTGATTTCTTGCCTCTTGAAATGAAACCCTTATAAATAAGTCAGATTTCTTACCAATAACGTTTTCAGAAAATAGAAGAGAAAAAATGAAGGCGTCATAATAATTTAGATTTTAGAAAATGCTGTAGGACTATGTATATATTTTATCCTAACCTTTTAGGTTTGCTGTATTCTGTTCTTACAACTTTATGCCTTAACCCCTTAACCTTTATGCCTTAACCCCTTCAGGACGGAGTCAACAGTACACGTTCTGATCAAAACAAAACGTAAACAAAAACTGGAATTTGCGCTATATGTCTGTTTTAGCTGTTAATGTCATAATACTGTTAGGTTTTCCTGCAAAAAAATGCACATATTTGTAATCAGCGATGTCTCACGAGTACTAAGAAAGATTGGACATACCCCACTTGCAATACCTTGGGTTGTCTACTTTTGCAAATGGTATGCCATCATGGGGGTAATTCTCATTCCTGGGCTACCATACGCTCTCAAAGGCAACATAACCAATCTGGCAAATTGCAATGTCAAAAAAATGAAATGCAAGCCTTATATTTGACTCTTTAACTTTCCAAAACACCATAAAACCTGTACATGGGGGGTATTGTTATTCTCGGGAGACTTCACTAAACACAAATATTAGTGTTTTAAAACAGTAAAACATATTACAACAATATTAGAGTCCATAAAAGTGCTGTTCGTTTGTAAAAAATGCAAAAAACTTCACTTTTACTTAAAATATCATCGTTGTAATACAATTTATCATTTTGAAACACTAATATTTGAGTTCAGCGAAGTCTCCGAGTAAAACAGTACCCCCTATGTACAGGTTTTATGGTGTCCTGGAGAGTTAAAGGGTCAAATATAGTGCTTGCAAATTAAATTCTCTGCACTTTCTCCCTGTGTTGTCAGGCATGTCAATCAAATTTTAATTATTCAAATCACAAAGATTACTTAACTATACACGTAGAATTTTAATATATATGCATTTATAGGTATTTAAATTGTACGTGTATACTAATGTAATCTTTTATGTAATTATATGTATTTATCTATATATATATATATATATATATATTTGTGGTTATTTGTATTTTATATATAGACAGATATATATAGAATCTCATTCTAAGTGTATTTTGTTACCAATATATATATATATATATTAATAACAAAATACAATTAGAATGAAATTACATATGAATATATAATTTATATTCAATTTTGTTTCAATATTTTATTTATTTTATTATTTTATTTATTATTGTAATTATAGGTATATATATATATATATATATATATATAATATATGTGTATATGTCTATTATAACGTCATTCTAAGTGTATTTTAATACTAATATATGTACTTATATTAATATTAAAATGCACTTTGTATGACGTTACATATATATAATATGTATATATATATTATATATATATAATAGATATACATATATTATATATATATAAAAATACATTTATTTTATTTTAAACATGTTTACTTATTTTTTTTACACCTCCTACCAGCAGGGGGACTGTCTGACATTTCAGACAGTACCCCTGCTGGCAGATCCACAGCCAGCTATAGGGGGCCTCATTTGCCAGGGGAGGGCTGCCTGGGCTGTCATGCAGCCCTCCAGAAGAGGATCGCGGCGGAGGTAAGTCCACCGGACCTCCAGGGGCTGCAGCCGTTATGGTGTTCTATGCCGCCGCAATGGCTTCAAAGCCCTTTTAATGAGGGACGGCATAGAACGCCGTAACGGCGTAAAGGGATTAAATTGCATAAGACACATTCAATGAATATTCGAATCATATTTCAGAGATTAAGGACTAGATGATTCAATTTCTAAATACAAACTGACGTTCACTAAATATTGAGTATAAGCGGGCCAATAGAAATCTATAAAATAGAACAACAATAAACAAGTGAAAAAGACGCTTAAAGTATAATACCGGTAATAGTGACCTTATTACACAAAGCAGCACCTATATGTGTATTAGCTCATGAAACAAAAACAAAAACTAGAATCCAAACATCAAAAAAAAGTGCGCTAAAGATTTAAAGTGCAGCTTTTCTCACAGTATCAATAAAGTGAAAGTAGTGCAAAAAAACTAATTCCACTCTTTAGAAAGTGCAATGTGCATATATACTCAAAGTGCTCGATGCAAAATCTTTAAAGTGATCTAGTTCACAAAAATCCAATGAAGTACACTTACTATGATCACATATTTGAAGTAAATCTCAGTTGCAAATGGTAATACATAAAAGAAAAGAAAATACAAAACATATATAGTGAAGTATTGTTCGAGTGAAATAAAATTTGAAGTGTATTTAGAATGTTCACTCACAAGTAGAGAGCAGATGAGCCTGCTCTACTTCAAACAGCTCCTAGTGTAGAAATATCCACTGCCGCCAATAAGGTAAAACGATTTATTTCCACAATTATAACACAGCATACATTTAGAATCACCGGGTATTAGTGAAAAAATGAAGGCGTCATAATAATTTAGATTTTAGAAAATGCTGTAGGACTATAGATATATTTTATCCTAACCTTTTAGGTTTGCTGTATTCTGTTCTTACAACTATGAATGGTAGAAATGTAGTTACTTTTTTATGCCTGAAATTGCAAAATAGAGACAAAATATAATATTTATTTTGCAGTACACTGATTGGAGCAATTACCTCGCTTTTTGGTTCACAGATCAAGTGAGAAAAAGTAACCAGTAGAGAGCAAACAGGAGAAACAGTACAAAAATATATATATATATTTTTTGGCAACACATGCATTATTCACAATCAACAACCGAAATGAGCAAGTTTGTCCATCGCACGTTGTGGTTTGTTCGTAATTCGGGTACATTTTGATGCTGAGTTCAGGAATTTGACCAATGGCCCAACCAATCTAATTTCAGATGAATTGCAGTGCGGACCGAAAATAATCTCCAAGTCTAATTCTGACCAAGTGTCTACCTATACCATGTTATTATAGTTTAGGCTCTTGCGTATCCTGGCTAATTACATTGCTAAGTCTTTTTCTGTACTGAATTATAAAAACAAAACTGGGTATATCTTGAGTGTTATGAACAAGTATTTCATTTTTCCATGTAAATACTTAATTATCAAAGATGGTTTACGTCCCTGAATGTGTTGATCAAGTCTGAGCTCTGTCTCTATGAAGCATTTCAAGTTGTGTCTTGTTGCCCAACAGTACTGCCATTTAGAATCTTTTTGGGCTGTCAGTCAAAAACTGTTTTCATCACATATAGTCTATTTGACAATAGGAATAGGTGATGTGTAGAGTCCCACAAGGGGAAACCAACATCAGGAGAGGTCCACTGTATAAGAAACGAGGAAGGGAGGCCGTACCTTTAATCAATCTAAGGATAAAAAGGGATATGAAAACAAAAAGTATAATTTGAAAAAAAAAGGGGAGATCTACTAAATGGATGTCTTAAAGCATAGAACTTAGTAGGGCTAACCATACAGATATCTTAGCCATAATTTTATATAGTTAGTAAGAGATCCTCTATTTAACATATATAAATAATTGAGAATACAATATAAAATAAGGATTGTCTTGGAAGCAATAACGTTTTGTCTTTTTGATATTTATTTTATAAAAATATAAATATAGACATATAAAATCCATATAGCAGAGTTTCTAAGCTTAAACTAAATGCTTGCAAATATCATTAATAGGTTAACATACCCTCCTGAACATGTCATCATGTCAGCCTCTCTGTCATTTTAATATGGATCAGCATCTGTCTCCAAGTCTCTCCTCTGTGTCTTAACATTTAAAAGTACACCTATTTATACCTTAGGTGTCTCCATTTTAGGGTTACCGTAGTTCATATATGAAAAAGTAACACTTCTTTTACTTTATTCATTTTAGGACCTCCCTTAACTTGGCAAACATACAAGGCCATAACTAAAGGGTGCATACGTCATGGAAATTTTCCTGACTTAGTTCAAGATGGCATCTTAAAGTCTGAATAGGTTATCTGTTGTTTATACTAAGTCGTAAGTGTACAGTCGCGGGAGATTCCCGGATTTGGGGAAGTTCCATTAACTTGGGGTTACCACAGTATATTGTGTACTGCAAGAGTCGTAGCATAGCCTTGAAGCTTGTTTATGCATTATTGTTATTGTAATTCATCTGGGACAAAATGACGCAAACATATTATGCACTGAGGTTATTGCCTAAAGAAACAGTTATGAAAAACAATATGTTCCATTTCTAACACCTTGTCAATTTGCAATATCTCTTAAAGACAAAGTACACAGTTTAAGAAATACAACATTTCATTCTAAAACTTGTAATATTTGCATTTTCCCATAACACTGTGCTGAATTACCTAACACTACAGGTTTTTTTTTTTTCCATTAAATATTGAACTGTAACTAATCAAAAAATGAACCGCAAAATCTAGGGAAACATTTTAATTTTGAAAAACATAAATATTGTCAAAGTGCGATTTGGAAAACCTCAGCTCGACTAATTTACTCTAAACATTACAATTCAGTTTTATTTATTTGCTATAGTTTGGTGCTTAGTGAATGTAGCACCAGGTAGAAAAAATAAACAAAAATAAAGCGAAAAGTGTTAATGTCGTTCTCATTTTGTGTGAAATATTTTTTTAATCCCTAGAAGTTTTTATGTACATTCTCCCAGTCCGGTAATGATGGAACTTAACACAAATGCTGCTATGTTTCTTGGTTGATTTAAAGAAAATTACCTGTATTTATTTTAAAATGGTGTTTTCCCTATGGAGCCTTGGGTTTCGAGAAAAGTCACCTTTAATAAATATATTTTATTCAAACTGCTGAGAATATTGGATGAAGAATGTAAGCGATGTCTAACAAGCCACCGTTATTGTATAACATGACTGTGATAATGAAATCCTCATTTAGAATTCCTACAAATTGGACTTGTCAGCCAAAAAATGTGACAAGGTTACCTTCAGGTAAGTATTACAAAGTAATCAATACATTGTGCTAGGAAATTACTAGTACATGTATAGATTAAATGTTATGATTGCCTGAAGATTGCATTGTGCTCAGCACTGCTGGCTGCATAGGCAGACCAGTTATCACACAATGCCAACAGTGGCATAGAGCCATACATAGCACATATAAGTAGTTTTATAGTCCATAAAATGTTGCATCATTGTAGAATGTCCGTAAGATGTGTTAATTCTATATATTGTTTGTGATGAAGAAATTAATAATTGAATTTTGGTAGATTGCATTTCATTACTTCCAGAGTGTGGTTTTGGATCTTCATTATTTAATGAATTAGTTGAATTGTTAATTAGTTTCGAACATTGCAAAATCAATGACTATGACCTTTACCAGGCCATAGATATTCTCTAACACCATATTTACTGTAGATCAAAGTTGCAGAGATGGCGGTCAGTAGAAATGCGGTCAGATAGCAAAGTAGAAAAGAGAAAGTCCACCGATTGAGCATCATCATTCAAACACGTTGTCACCAGTGTTATAGCAATCCATCCCTGTATGTCATGACTGGGTCTGGTTAAGCTTTAAAAGGCTGCAGGAGTCTTGAGTATGGCACAGAGAAAAGGATCCCAGAAATGGTAATGTCAAAAGTTCAGAGGATCATCAAGCGACATTTCTTCAACCTGTAGATACGTCTAGAAAGTCCAAAAGACAGATAGCTGCCAGGGACAGCACTTTAGGGACACTAAATTTACTGATTGTATTGTACTAACTTAATTTAATTAACATTACAGGTTTCAGGAAATAGACAGAAAATATAATGGCAAAAAAAAGATTACGGGATTATCTAGACATGGATCCCTTCTTCACGGTGCCTAGAGGGGTATTGGCTATACCTCCTGAGGAGTCCTAACAAAGCCAAACCTATTGTCTGTGCTTGCTGTTTCTCTCATGAAAGAGAAATGAGAGAGCCAACCTGCATTTTGGATCTGGACTGCCCATTTGGGTGGGGTCAGTCTGATAGGCAAATGGTTCTCTTTGTAATGGCACAAGATAAGCTAAACCTAGCTTGAGATCTGAGTGGGGACCCACTGAGAGACAAGCTACTTGATCTGTTGCCCATTCTCAATATTTTCTTGCACCCTGTTTATTTTTTTTAAAATGGCAATGCTTCTCAAGGAAGATGTGCATATGATTAAAGAAGAAAGAAGAAAGTCTCATTGCATCAGACCCACATTTAAGACCTCAATATGTTACATTCTTACAAAGGTCTTCTGTTGTACTATAGCTTTCATTTTTTCATAGGTGCACTTAACTGACCCCTCTCTGGTGATAGTACACTCTCAGCTCTGTTTAGGGTACGTTTTGCATATATATATATATATATATATACACCAAGCTATAATCAAGTAATCAAGTACTTCACTTGTCATAGGTTAATTGTTGATCTTTGTCAGATAGGTGTCATTTCCTGCTACATCCTCCCTCCAGCTTTTTTTTATTTTTTAGCCTATTTAGGTACGTACGGTTACGTTTATGCTGCTTCTTATAAGAGAAGCCCCTGCTAGAGATACAGAACTGACTGCAAGGGTCAGGAGCTGGCCTTACTCTTTGCTTACGTTACTGTTCCCATGAGGCCAACTCCTCACCTCTCGTGGAGGTATCGCCTACACGGCCCCACGTTAGATTAAATGCCTCATATCCCCTTCTGCAGGGGTTGTTTAGAGTGTCACTTGCATTTTCCATATGCATTTTTACTCCGTACTGTCACCGAGAGGCCAACATCCTGCCACACTGATTTGTGGCCACATTTCCCCACGGGCCAAATCATAGGTAGAGCCTCTCTTTGCCACTTGGCAATTAGCAGGGATTCACCTGTATGGGGCAGTTAAGTTCTTCACCACCGTCACTAGCTAGCATACCAGTTCCATATATGGGATATCACCATTGGCTTTCAAAATAGTATTTCATTTACTAGTCTCGTTATAGGATGTCGCAAGAATCAATCCAAGGAGACAACACGTCTCTCCAGGACACTCCTTCCAGGCCCAGCACGCTGTTAGATCAAGCTCACCCACTGAATCTCTCATTCCAGCTACCCCCCGGGTCTATGAGATCCTGTACTATTCCTAAACTGGCGGCAGGACTACGCCATAGGAATGTTGCTTTCCTGGCCACAGCTAGGAAAGCGGAACTCTATAAGCTACTAGTGGTCCTGTACAGCGATTCCAGCTTACAGGACTTTCTACGGCTTCCTTAAACCCCAAGAGTTCACTGTGGTCCGTCAATCCAATGTCAGCACATGCTTAAAATTATCGAACATGGTCAAACACGGCGACCATTACGTTATGTCTTTACATACATCTAAGACTAGCCACACTAACTGGCAGTAACAGTATACCCTGCACTCATGCAAATTATCCCATCATGCTATGACTGCACTTGGGTGTGGAGCACGGTTGCACAGGCGCACTGGCCGGGTTAGGACTCTGAGCCGGTATCCAAGTCAATTTAGTTAATACATTTGCCTATATATGTTTCGGTTTTTAAGATGTATGTATGTATATATTGATCCTGATGAAAGTCCTAGATGTAGGACTGCAACGTTGATCATGATTTTAAAGATTTAAAATAAAGATTGGACCTTTTAACCCTGCGAGTGCTGCTACCTCTTTGGATATATATATGCAAAGAAGTAGCAGATATATATATATAAAACATATATATATATATATATATCAGTCTTTCAATCATATATATATATATATACATATATATATATATATAATATAGTTCTCCTTAATTTTCATTACCTACAATATATTTCCTCTTATTGTTTTTATTCTGGTTTGTAATTTAGCATTAGACAAAGCTGAAACAAAAATGTGTAGAAAAAAGTATATAGCCCATTTAGCTGAATGATATTGGCAAATTGAGTTGAATAAAAACCTGAATAACATGCAAGCACCATCCATAAAGCTGGAATACTCAGTTAATTGAAAAATTAAGAGCGGTTCTTTTCTCATAATGGCAAAATACTAACTTTTATGCTCCATTTAGCTAACCTTTAGCCAAGATGAAAATGCTCATTAAATTCCCATTTAGGCTGGACGGGTGCATCACTGCTTATGTAATTAATATGATAAGATAAATATTAATCACAACAATATCACCATGCCGCATACCCATTAAAATAAATTAACTGTCCCGTGTAGCCAGTTCTGTTTGTGTTATCTTTGATTAGCATAAAAATTAAGTAGTTAAGACAACCACTGGACAGGAAAACACAACACTCTGATTATTCTGACATCAGTTCCACCTTGCCATGTCTTCAGATTTTACTTTGTCTCAAACACATCAAAGACAAAGGTTTTAACAGACATGCGTATCTTACTTTGATAATAGTTTCCAAACTGGTGGGATTTAAGAGTAGATTTAATAGGGCTCGACATAGGAGCTACAACAGTTTTCCGATGAAAAGACGCTAAGCCTTTTCCTCAATGCTATGACATATTTGATATCCAGCCTCAATGGGTTGCTTCTATTGTCAAACAGATATCATTTACACCTGTCATGTGTTGGAATGAAACTAAGACAAGGCAGAAAATAGATAAAGGAAGGGGAATGTCGGAACCTGATCTAATCATCATGGGATATTTATAATTCTACAAACTTTTGATAATAAGCAAAAACACTGGATCAGGATACCTAAGTATAAATTACAAATAAGTCAAATCCAATAACAAGGACAATTATGTAAATAATGACTATAAGCACTTGGGGGACATTGGAAGCATGTTATGGTAATGTTAACCCATCGATTCCAATGTGTTCCTTCAAAGTAAGTGTCCAGTACACTAAGTATTCGATGCAGTCCCAATTTCCTGATTCAGTATCTAACAGAATTTGTCTTATGCTTTTCTCTCTCCTCCCTGCTCCGAGTCGGACTTTACTACTTTGTCCTCTTTGCCTTATATGCTCAGTCATAGATATATTATCTCTCAATTTTCTAGACCTCGCAGTGTATGTGTTTCTGTACAATGAAAATCATTGTTCAGTAATCCTGTGCTCTGAATCGATAATATTCCAGGGTCCCTACTATTGTTCTGTGTCTTATCCTTGGTATCCATTCTTCCTTCCACTGATTGATATTGTATTACAGCTTTACAATATCATATGTGGTCTTCACAACACACCAGTCTCAGTGCCATTGGTCGAATTTGGCTTTGAGCATTGCATTAGCCAATTGTCTGCCCACTGGGCTCCTATTCACACTTGATTGCCTAACATATCATTTGCATGGTCCATATCCTGTTAGTTGGTGATATAACTTTGAGGTTTCTGAATTACAGATAGATAGAAAGTAACTGACAGGGAAAACAGATATGGAGAGAAGATTGAATATGGCATGATGCCAGGACCTCAGTGCTTGATTCCAGGTTGACATGCCTCACTCAGTGGGCAGGTAGACCCCCAACATACAAGACAAAGGACAAAAGGTATTGCATTTTAAAAGATAAATGTATTTTGGGGCCTTAGAGTGGTAACCTTAATGCATGAGAGTATAGAATACAGTCTGCAAACAGATAAAAGTAAACCGTCCCGGCCAAAGTTAAGGATAAGAGTAAATCAAAAGAATAAGTAAACAGAGCCAAAGTCAAGGATTCCAGACCTCAGTCGCCAAATATCAAAGACAAATCAAAACCATAAATATGCACCACAAGTCAAAACTTGGATAACAGAGGCCAAGACAGGGCAAAGTATGTACTGATATAGCCCCAAGTTGAGCAACATGAGCAACTTGTTCAGTGACATACGTATATTACTTTGATAAGAGTAATATACCTATGTGACTGCGTCAAAATATGACACATGTCTCGGGGCATATACAGTGTAAAGGAGAGCATTCCACAGCAGTATCAATGAGAGAATGATGTCAGAATAACTCTACAATGATTGGTTGGAGTTGACCAAGGTCAATAATACACTTTAAATTGATTCAATTTGGAGCTGACAAAAGACCACAAGAACAGCACTTTGAATGTATTCCTGGAACATCAAAAGGGCACATCGAGATTTGATTTTATTTGATATAATTACACATATTTATTGTTTTTACTGTAAACAACTCTTTCCCATGACGTAGACGACAAAATCTGCTCTCTTCAAGCCTCAACTGATCACCCACTGTAATTTTTGCTGTCTTGTTAATGAACAGTTTATCTTTAAGAATACAATATTATACCTATTTGAGACAAGTTGCTCTAAAGTAGACATATCAGTGGTTAAGTTCAAAGGTATCCCAAAATTTTTACTTTTTTAAATTTTATTTTAATAAAAACTTGGTGGATGCCACCTCACCTTGCCCAACAGATCAGCCTCCACTGAATCACATGCAATTTAAATAGCCTCTCATCATAAGTAAGATCTGTAATCCCCTTAATAATTTGCACTTTTACACAGTTCATCCAGTCACTGGCTTGATGTCCACATATACTGACAGAACACAGATGTTGATGTTAATAGTCTGTTTTAATTGAATATCTGATTAATAAAATACCACTTTATTCCATTTCTGTGTCATAATTATGTTAGCATCTTGCTTTTTATCCATTAATATTTTATATTTATCTACCCCACGCATCAGAAGACTATAATGTTGAAATTTATGTTATTATCATTGTTTATAAAAAGGAGAGTGATCATTTTGTACTATTTCCATGAGCCTTTTTTATTATAAACTGCCCTGGTTAAGTAGACAAGAAATTGTGTAAACACACACGCTTCCTGCAAGGTCCGGCCCTCTTTCGTCTTGCCGACGGGCGGACGAACTACATTTCCCATACTCCCCATGACACTTACTTCCCTCGCGTCACGTGATATTCTTTATATTACTATTCCCACTCACTACACCTTCTATTTTAAATATACTTACCCTTAGCATCTCCTATATTTACATTCTTTTTTTTAAATTTATCTTTTGTATATTTTTATGTGTTTGTCATATACTAATTCCTGATTGGCTAATTGCATTTTTGGTGCCAATTTTAAATAATTTGACCCCTATTTAAACACCCTTTGCCAGGTTACTATTTTTATCCCATTTGAAGAAGCCACATATGGTGAAACGTATAATGGTTATTTTTAATTGTGTATTTTGAATCAATAAAAGTCTTTTGGTTACTATGTTGTGCCAATCCTCTTTTTATTTTATTTTCTATGCCCTTTTATTATTTTTTATCTTTCTTAGCATTTTATTGTTCCTGTACTCAAAGAAATCCAAGGTGGGGATCATACCACCAACGCTTTATCAATAGAGCAGTGTTTCTGCTCTATGCTTGTGAGTATTATTTTATCTACTTTTATACAATTTTTTTCATAACTGAGAGCACTATGGTTGCCTTTTTTATTCCTCTTTGGAGCCTTGGAAAACCAGATGGACACACTTTCTCTACACATCACATAAGCGTGGATTATACCGCTGTACTCCCTTCACACCAGAGCTTGCCATAGCTCTTTTAAATGTGAGTTTTCTATCTCTTGCCACTATATTGTATTTTGGATTTTAGACATATTGCACTATTGGTTGCCTCTGTTTCTCTTTTTGTCTCCATATAACGAACAAACATATTGATACATTCTGCGCACCTATTTCTACTGAAGAGTTCATCCACCTACATTCTATCAAGTATCCCTGACTGTTTATTGCTTCTCTAGTGAGACTTTTTATTTGGGACTATTTTATCTTTATTGGCACAGCCCTACTCCATCTCTTTGTATTGCAAAGAAATTGTGTGTATTTTAGATTAATAATAGTTTTTTTTTTTTTTTAACATGGGTACTGGTAAGCAGTTTTGGGATGGACATCAGGAGAACCATAGAGAAAGTGCTATGATAAAAATGTCAGAGGTCACCTGTACTAGGTAAAAGCTTGTTGCTGAAGGGGTTAAAACCAAGTTGCTGAAGGGGTTAAAACCCCTTCAGTGACTTACCTGTATCCAGAGCTGACCTCCGGAAAGTGGGACAACCGGAGCCTGATCACCTCCTAAATACAGCGGTTTGCCTGTATTCTCCTGTTTTGTGTCGGTCTGTCTCCGTCCGGCTTCCAGAAGGCTACAAGACAGGTAATCTCTTATCAGGTGCCTTTTAAAACGAACCTGTCAATTGTCTATCTGCCTCCTGATTGTATGCGTGTGAGACAGCTGATGTGTGGTTTATGCTTTATTATCATTATAGCTTGACAGCCTAGTGGGCAGGGAACTCATCCGCCCGGTGAAGGGCTGGGAACCGCCTAGAGAAAGGCTGGGGATTCATTATAGCTTGACTGCCTAGCGGGCAGGGAACGCATCCGCCTAGAGAAAGGCTGGGAATTTTGCTGTACTGTTCAGAGTAGAACAGGGTTTATATACCATTTAGTTGTTACTATGTTCGTAGTTATACTGTTCTTTGTTATATTATGTTTTCTATTCAGTTGTAGTCATAGTGTGGGTACCCTAGTTGTGTGTGTTGTTTGGCTTGTCCTTAATTCCGGATTATGTGCGCATCTCTACATCTGTGACTCCTGTCAATGTCTTCTGATTAGTCTCTCCACGTTCACCTTTTCCTTTATTCTCTACCTCTCGGGTGGGCGGATCCTGTAACTAGTCTACGTTTAGGGAAGACGCATGGGGATCAATTCCTCGTGGCAGTCGAGCACTGTAGACATTCCTTCTTTTTCCTCTCTCTCTCTCTGTCCCTCTTATAGGGAAAGCCTTGTTTGGTAAAAATGGTACAAGAACACGCCAGACCTTCCAAAGGCTATTTAGCTTGTGATATTGTTAAGGAGAGAGCAGGAGAAGAGGCTATGTTAAAAATTAAGAAGATAGCAAAGATTTGTGGTTTTCAAATGTCACCCAGTGGTAGATTCAAGACCTCCGTGCTGTTAATGAAGTCACAAACCGCGATACTGCCATTGTCCCTAATCCACACACACTGTTGTCACAGGTCCCTCCAACAGCTAAATTCTTCACGGTGGTTGATCTTGCAAACGCTTTTTTCAGCGTGCCCTTGCATTCCTCTTGTCAATATCTGTTTGCTTTCACAGAAGATCGTCAACAGTATACTTGGACTGTCATGCCTCAAGGTGCACAAAATTCCCCAACCCAATTTGCCAAAGCTATGTCAGCTGTCCTAGAACCCTGGCAGAAGTCCCACCCAGACGTGGTCCTGCTCCAGTATGTAGATGATTTACTTCTCTGTGCGGATGATTTTCCAACTGCTGAACAGAATTCCGAATATCTCCTTTGTTTTCTCGCTGAAGAAGGTTGTAAAGCCTCCAAGACGAAACTCCAGTGGTGCCGGCCCTCTGTGGTCTTCTTGGGACATTGCCTTTCCCATGGCACCCGTCACCTAACGAGGAACAGGGTACTTGCCATTACAAATCTTTCCCTTCCGTCTAATCAGCAGGCTCTTCATGCCTTCTTGGGCCTCATCACATACTGCAGGTCTTGGATCCCTGAGGCTTCTCAACTCATGCAACCTCTCTACAATGCTTTAAAGACTGGACCTTTTTCATTGTCCTCTACAGCCCGCACCTGTTACCATGCCCTTCAAAGAGCGATTTCCTCTGCCCCTGCTTTGGGCCTACGTAACTACCAGCTACCGTTCAAACTTTTTGTCTCAGAGAAAATGGGCCATGCTTCAGGGGTCCTTACTCAATCCCACGGTTCCCGTCAGCGCCCTATTGGGTACTTTTCCTGCATGCTAGACCCCGTGGCCAGGGGTGGTCCTTCCTGTTTGCGTGCTGTTTTTGCTGCCAGTACCCTGTTGGACAAAACTAATGACTTTGTTCTCGGACATAAACTGACGGTTCTTGCTCCCCATGATATCGCTGCAATCCTGAATCAAGTCCAGCCAAAGCATCTCTCATCTCAGAGACATCTCCACCTTCAAACCTCCCTCCATTTGCCTGATAATGTTACTTTACAAAGATGTTACTCCTTGAATCCAGCCACTCCTCTGCCACTTCCCAAGGGGGGAGTGCCGCAATACTGGTACAGCCTGGATATAAATCCTGACGTTCACATGGAACTTCAAGTAGGAAAGCCCACAGTTCCACATGATGCACAGCCCGAGAGCTACTTACATTGCACCCTGAGGTTCAGGAACACCCCAGGTCCTGACCCATACTACTAAGAAGAATTATTCAGCCTGTTGGAAATACGCATCACACTGACAGACCTGTTCTGTGACTCCAAAGGAAACATTGTTATCTTAGTCTACCTGCCTATGGAGGTATCACATTTATATCACCATTGGGAGGTGGCTGTTCCTCATATCTCTTTCACCAAGTCTCCAGATCTCTCATGGAAAGAACTCGGCCCAATGGCCAAGACATGGAGTACTGCAACTCAAGAACATCTCACAGTGACGGGGGTCACTAAAAGGACCATAAATTGCACAACAGTTGGTCACCCTCGATATTACACAGAGATATGTGAGGACATCCCTCCTACAGAACAGGACCCGGACACAAATGATTGCCCCTTATGATTGCTTTGAACAGATGAAAATGGAAACAACCCATCTCCCAACAGTGCACGAGGCTGCTCTACCTGACCCTGACTACACTCTGTCTGTGGATGGTTCTAGATTCACAGATGTGCAGGGACAATATCATACCGGATATGCGGTCACCACGAAGGACCAAATACTCCAAGCATCTTCACTCCCATCATCTAAGTTAGCACAAGAAGCCGAACTAATAGCCCTTACGGTGGCATGCAAGATGTCTGAAGGGAAACGTGTTAATATTTATACACACTCAAGGTATGCCCTGGGTGTGGTACATGACTTTGGCTTAATCTGGAAAACCAGGGGGTTCCTTACAGCAACAAGTACTCTTGTGAAACATGGCGCAGCTATCAAAGAATTGATGGATGCCTTACTACTTCCTGAAGAGGTGGCCATACTGAAGGTAAAGGCCCACGGGAGACTGAATTCAGAAGAAGCACATGGCAACCATTTAGCCGACAGGCCGCTAAGGATGCGGCACGACAGTGTCGGGAAGTGAATAGAAGAGTGTCCATCGAAAAGACTCCTATTTACACTATGCAAACCCTACCCACTGTTCTCAAGCTCCTAAGAGAACAACAGGCCGCCGCCACCCCTCAAGAAAAACTAAATTGGAAAGACAAAGGAGCAATCTCCAGAATGAAGTATACACAATCAACCTCAAATTCTGTCTACCCAAGAATATGTATCCAGCTGTCGTTCAGTGGGCCCGTGGACCAGCTCATTTATCTAAGCACCTCATGAACTCTTTGATTGATAAATATTTTGAAGCACCCGGAATCACCACCTTGACACAAAATTATTGCAGATCCTGTACCATCCAGGGAAAATAATCAAAGCTGCACCAAACCATTTGGCCAAACCACAGTACCCTCTCCAGAGGATCCAAATTGATCATATCCAAATGCCAAAGAATGGTGGTATGAATACGCACTGGTCATAGTGGATATGTTTTCAGGAAGACCAGAAGCTTTTCTGGTCGCTAATCTCACTGCAAATACCACGGCGAAGTGTCTACTTACCGAAATCATCTGCAGATACGGAGTTCCTGAAGTAATCGAAAGTGACCAGGGTACATACTTCACCACGTTGCTAACCAAGGAGATCTGGGCAGCACTGGGGGTGACCCTTGCATTCCACTCACCCACAGAGTAGTGGTAAGGTAGAACGCATGAATGGCACTCTGAAAGCCAGAATGCTTAAAATGTCCCAAGAAACTAACCTACCCTGGCCGGACACTCTTCCCATAGCATTGTTTAGTGTAAGGTACACCCCAAGAGGGAGGTTTAGCTTATCCCCCTACAAAATCTTATTTGGAACAGCACCCAGGTTAGGCTGTTACTTTCCTCAGCAACTTCAAATTCAGTCAGATGCAATGGTAGATTATATAACTGCACTCTCTCATGTCTTGACCAAAATCCATGCACAGGTGTTTTCTTCTATTCCAGATCCAGAGTCGAATACAGGCATACATAAGCTACTTCCTGGTGACTGGGTCATGGTCAAGAAGTTCCTAAGAAAACACACTCTTGAGCCAAGGTTCGATGGTCCATTCCAAGTCCTATTGACTACATCTACCTCTGTAAATTTGGCCGGGAAGAATACCTGGATACACGCCTCGCACTGCAAGAAAGTTCCTGATCCAGAGGAAGCAGATTCCGCCAAATCATGAGCGTCTTGTGCCTATTTCTGCTGCTAGGCCTATCAAAGGCCCAACAAGTGGCTATTACCAAAGACAATCATGTTTACACATTCTGGTATAATTCTTCAAACACACACGTAGCTACTTTCACCTTTGATTACTGCGATATTGTCTCTTGTACTTTTCCACAATCACAAAACTCAGCAATATACAAAGACATACCAAACAAAAAGGACCCATATATTTGTGTGACGGGTGACCATTGGGGACATCACTGTAGTACCTGGAAAGCAGCAGGCTGGAATACGGGCCGACCATGGGGCTACAGACCACAAAGTGCCTTAGATAGGATTGACAGATATGGGAAACCTTGTTATACAGAATGACCTTATGCAAGCCAACAGGGTCTACCCAAATGAATCTTACCTTAAACATAGAACATCCCAGCCCAAGAGATGCTGGGGAGTACATAATGGAAATGTATTGGAAAGGGGGTGGCTCATATAACAAGTTGGGGACCTTCTATTTACAAGACATGCTTACATCACCTGACTGGGTAGACTCCACACACATGATCATTAACCCTCTAAAACCACACATTAAAACCCTTAAAGACATGGTAGCCATTGCCAATCCCACATTTGAAGACACTATGGCTGTGGAGATCGGGTTTTCAGATACTAATCTATGGCTTGAATGGATGAGGTATAATGCTAATTCACACAACAAAACCTACTGTTATGTTTGTGGTGGGGCCAGACCCCATCTGGGTACAGTGCCTTTAAATCTACCTCCAGATGTGGAGATGTGTTTCTTAAGCCTCTATGCACAGTCAGCAGTGAATTCATCAGTGTGTGAATCATGGAAAAAGGTCTACCCAAAAACCTAAGGGAATATCAGACCACCTGATGGAATCACCGTGTACCCAGGTAACTACACTTGCTACACAATACATGGAGCCACAGGTACATTTGTAGGTAAATTCCCTTCTGGCTACTGTACCACTTATCGAGAACCTCCTACTGCCCTATTAGTAAATCAAGTTAAGTCCGTGGGAGACATTTATTGGCTATCTGGTGACATGCAGCTCAGATTAAAAATGACTGGCCTGTGGTGGGGAGAATGTACTCTGACCAAAGCTATCATGCCCATACATATAATTTCTGATAACCACCAAGGCCCACACAATTCACCCCACACGGATCTTAGAGTAAAAAGAGAAACCCCCATTCAAGGTAGTTTAGACCCACACATATATATCGATGCCATTGGAGTACCAAGGGGGGTACCAAATGAGTTCAAGGCAAGAGATTAGGTGGCGGCAGGATTCGAATCCTTGATTCCACTCATCACCGCTAAGAAGAATGTTAACTGGATCAATTATATCTACTATAACCAGCAACGATTTGTCAATTATACTAGAGATGCCCTTCAGGGCTTGGCAGAACAGTTACAGATTACCTCCCAAATGACATTTCAGAATCGAATGGCCTTAGACATGATCCTAGCAGAAAAGGGGGGCGTCTTGATACTATGACATGCTGTACCTTCATCCCAGACAATACAGGCCCCAACGTTAAGGTAACCATGGCCATAGAGAAATTAGAAAGTCTTTCTGACGAATTAAAGAGGAATTCGGGAGTCCCCAATTCATGGGACAGATGGTTTGGATGGATGAGTGGATGGCAGAAAACTCTCCTTCAAGTAGGTATGGCAGTTTTTACTGTGATAATTATCTTTCTCTTCCTGATTTGCTGTGTGATGCCCTGTGTGCAGACATATTTACAGAAGACTGTAGGTCAGACTATTGACCGCACTACACCTACATTCCTACATCAGGATATCGACGATATGGACTGTGACACCCCACACACACCTCTTCAGTCCCACCACCTCAAACAGACAACTACTTCCCTATAGGGATAGTATAGGGACAGCGTCTCTCTCTACGGGCTGAAGTCTGACGCGGGAGATGTAGTCGGTTAGCCGCTATGGGATACCTGCGCAGTGAATCGTTTGAGGCCTGTTCAGACAGATTGTGGGGATATTTATGGGATAATAATAGTAACAGTTGAGAATTGCCCACTAATTCAATTCTCAGATCCCAAAGAACGTTTATCGTGTTAAGTGAAAAGTATTTCATATAAATAATCACAATGTATAAAAATAGATTTTATTTATGATAATCAATAATTAACAAATAATATTATGTAACATGCATAACAATAATCAATGAATATCCAGTACAAAATTATATGCAATACAAAGAAATGGGTATTACGTTTCAATGGCTAATTAGCATTTTCTGTCAAGAATTCTGACGATTTATGAGGTATCCTTAACACAGACTTAAGTGAAACTTTTCACAGCGAAGAACAGAATTCCTCAGAGTGCAGCGTAAGGTCGTAAAGTTTAGCAGACAGTTAGAATAACCCTTTCAATGCTGGCTAGATCTCCTAGGTAGTTAAGATCTATTCTGATGTTATTTTAAATAAAATAACATTTAATCCAGTTCACTAGTCATTTTCTTAAAATCATCCAATAAGAGAATTTACCATTATATAAGCAGATTTTTAATTTGTCTAAAAGATATCTATCTTAATTTAGAGCAAATCAATACACCTGGATAAAAACAGCGGTATGCTAACAAGTGATAATATCACATCAATATATAATTATTCTTAATTCCACCTGCAGAATGGAATATTTATAACTATATATTCTTAGTTAACTAAGATTTCTTAATATGGAAATCTGACCGTGCTTTATCCAGTCATATATAATGCTATTAATACATTTTAATTAATTTAATTTAATTAAATGAAACCAGTATAATTACCAGTTGAGTAGATATTTCATCCGATTGGTAGTCTCTCTGCATGGAGGTGTTGGTTAGAAAGTCAGTAAATTCTAAGTGTTAGAGTTTTAGGAGTAGAGTGTTAGTCTCAGATGTTGTCCGAGTTGGAGTCCCCAAACTTCCAATTCCTCTCTCCTCTCCTTTGCATCTCTTGCATCTCCCTCCTCTTTTTCTATCTTCCCTTTGTCTTAACTTTTAAAGGGCCAGACTCTCTGTACGTCATCAGTTGATAACCCAATAGAAGCACTAGAGGTGTGGTTATCTTCCAGATCGCAAATTAGGTATTTGGTCTATAGAGGGCAGTCTTGTCCCACTAAACATACCTATCCAGGAAAGAGTTAACTTTTCCTGGTGGCTATTTTGACGTCATTTTGCGTTATCTTTATAGCGCCATAATTTAAAATTTCAAAGGGTTTCTTAAATTTTGTCCAGACTTAGCATCTGCAATTCCTGCCATAATTTCTGATATGACAGATCATGAACTAAGTTTACCCTTTTCCATACAATGGTACCTTATATATATAGACAGTTAAATATTAAATTATTTAATCTTCTCTGTCACAATTGTCTGGGTTTAGATTTGATTATATTCCATTAGCATTTTACAGTCTGTCCAACCCCCTTCCTTATCACTTGGCTTGTATATACTATGCATTCCTCAGCTCTGGGAAAGTGGTTAGCTTACAAATAGAAATACTGTGTCTCTTTGTTAACTTGAAATAACAAAATGGAGTCTGGTCTGTTCAGAGTGACACAGAATATACACTTTTAGTTTCTATCATAGCACAAAATGTCTGCCGATATAAATACTCTGACATAACCCCCCTTTAGTGCATTTCATAGCCAAAATTAATTTAGCTTATGAATAAGCACTATGGAAGTTATCAGACATATTGTGCAATCACATCATTTCTAACATAGGCCCGTGCGTGGAATGAACATTTTTGTATATATTTGTACCTGTAAAAGTTTTGAACTTTACGCTTAGTACAATCAACCATAATATCATTATTACATAGTACATTATTTTCATTTGAAAAATGTTCTTGGGAGTTACATATGGTATGGTCAATAAAAAGCAAATCTCCATACGTTCCGGATTAATTAAGAGAGGTATAGCGCTCCCCATCTCAAAGGCCAGATTTAATTGCATAGGCTCAATTGTCTCTCCATCCACATTGGCAAGCATCGCATGAACAATATCCTTGGATACAAAATACAGAGGTATGCATCCCCCTGCCAGTTCGATCATTCCAGTTTGCACTTCGTCGAGAAAAGCAAGTGTGTGGAACAATATTGGGTCATGCAGAAATAGAAGTTCACGCTTAAATAAGTCATGACTTTGGTGCAACTCAGTGGATTTGGCAATTAATTCCGAATGCAAATTTGTTGTAACAACTGTGTCTTCCACAATAGTTAGCACGTCTTGGAGAAGTGTTCTTTGCTGGTTTATCACCTGATGAATATCGTTAATGTGTTGCTTTAGCGCATAGATTTCCATATCCAGCTTTTGGACAGTAATAGAGTTGGCTGCAGACATTCCAGTTGCGACAACTGCACCGACAGTGGCACAAACTAATGCAACAATTATAGCGGTGAGGAACCTTTTGGGTCGGTTGCTCATCGGAATAGAACTGGATACAAATGGTTTCCGGGCTTGCTCCAAGATGTTTCGCACACGGTCCTGTGCTCTTTGGAGGTGCATCTGGTACCAAGTCTGTAACTCAGGAAGCTGCATCGATGAAATGTTGTATGCCTTCTCGATGGAAATCTTGGGGTCCAAGCTGACGAACACACGTCGGGTCAGGATCCTCTTCTCTGTTAAGATGAACCCTGGTGTCTCTTGAATCAGGATGCCGGAGGATGGTCCCATCTCTGCGATCGGGTCGGTCCGTAGCTCTTGGCACAGGAGCAGTACGATCCAGAAACACGCCACATCCTTCTTGGACATCTTTCGACAGTCACGGATCAGGAACTCGTTTCAGACTTATCTACTAATGATTCAAGGTTTGTTAAGCATACAAACTTATAACAGTGTGACATCACTTGGCCTAGGACAACACATTATTACGATTCATCAACATATGTATTCTGTCTAATTCTATTTTTATAACTTCATCCCTCACTACATTTATTACTGACTCTTCAGCAATTTGCCTATAGCATATAAACAAGCTAGTAACCTGCTTATAAAATGTAGTTATTGGATGGCAAGGAAATGGTTAATGACATGAACGTACATGAGATCATGGCACATCACAACATTTCACATCATACTATACCACGTGAATCAAGCATTCATCCAGGTTAGTCGTTCACCCTTCTGCATCCGAATCCACACCTATAATCCTTAATTGAGATTTAGGATGACAAGCACGCAACTGGTTAATGTGAACCCACTTTTCAATAAAATCACCATCCTTAGGAATTTTTATCTTGTACGCTACTGGGGAAATTTTGTCAATGATGACATATGGCCCTTTCCAAGAAGGTAAAAATTTATTTTCCTTGACTTGATTTCGCGCAAAGTTATACAGATAGACTTGATCTGTTATCTCATATTCCTTTTTCGTGGTTTTTAGATCGTAATAGGTCTTAACCCCTGTCGCTGCTTTTTCTAGATTCTTTTGGGCAAAAGCAAACGCATGCTGTAAATGCTTGCGCAAATCTTCGATATACTGATGCGTAGTGGCAGCATTGATCAAGTTATGATCTGAAGTACGATATAGTAAATGCTGTGGTAAAACCATCTTTCTTCCTGTCATCAATTCAAAAGGTGACAATTTGGTAGCAGTGCTAGGTGTAGCTCTAATCGCCATTAAAACTAGGGGCAATTTAATGTCCCAGTCTTTACCAGACTCCTTAACATATTTCTTCAGAATATTAACGATAGACTGGTTATATCGCTCTACCCCCCCGCTAGACGCAGCGCGGTATGCAATATGTAGCTTTCGTTTAACACCTAGAATGTTCCACATCTTAGCCATTACTTCGCTGGTAAAATGACTACCTCTATCTGACTCAATTCTTTGAGGCAGACCGAACCTGGAAAAGACATGGTTAATCAACAAAGTGGCGCACACGGTACTCGTGTTCTCTTTACAAGGCAAACATTCTATCCACTTTGTGTACATACATGTAACGGTTAACATGTATTTGTTACCTCTTGAAGATCTTGTTACAGGACCTATAAAGTCAATTTGAATATCAGACCAGGGTAATGACACCCCCCTCTTCTGAAGTGGTGCACGATGGGTTGGACCATGGGGTTGATATTGCGGACAAATCAAGCATCCCTGACAGTATGTCTTAACATCCCTCAACATGTGTGGCCAATATGCATAATCACGCAATATCTCATATGTGATCTTATCACCACGATGCCCAGATGTAGGTGCATCATGTGCGTGTTGGAGCATTAACCCTCTGTATACAGTTGGGACTACCCATTGTTGTATACCATGTTTAGAAGTTCTGACCAGTAACCCATCCATGATACTAAATTGGACTTTATATCTCATCAAGATTCGTAAATCTTCATTATTTTTGCAATCCTCATCTGTGATGGGATTGGCAGTAGGGTCTTCTATATGTCTATAGAATATGCCTATGACGGGATCATTCTTTTGACTAGTAATCAGGTCCTCACTAGGAGCTTCTTGACTCCATTGCACGACGTTTAAGTCGGCATTATCTCTAGCCTGTCGTCTAGTTATGGCTTCAACATGAATTGAACCCATAAGATCATCAATGTTTAGGGTTTCACCATTGATGGCAGCTTGTTTTGCCAGTGAATCGGCTAAGTCATTACCATCCTTGTCAATACCTTCTATTTTAGAATGGCCTTTGGTTTTCTTCCAATATATGGTTAAACCATTTTCCTTAACCAGTTCATCTATTTTACAAAACAATTTCCCATGTTTAACAGGTTTGTTATTGCTTTTCAGCATTTGGTTACGTTTCCAGCTAGGCAGATATTCGACGAAACTGTTGCGAACATAGTTGGAATCAGTTATAATAACAAATTCTTTGATACCATATTCTATTGCCATTTGAATGGTCTTATATACTGCACAGAGTTCGGCTATCTGACTGCTTTTGGGACCAATATTGTATCCTATAGATACATTGGGATAATCACCTGTCCAGGCGATTCCGATACCTGCAACTAACTTCCGTTCAGCACCAACGACGTGGTGATATGAACAACCATCAATGTATACCCACGGTAGTGGTCGACAGTATTCCTCGTCATAAACTTTATAAGGAGATAGCAATTGCTCTTCTAGGAAGTCATCTCCGGTGTCATTATCATCCAGAAATGGAGCAGTACAGTCATGTAATTCTGCTAAACCTTGGGCAACTGGGCTTCTCTTATTATGTTTATAACGGACTTCTAATGGCCATCCCTGTAAGGATAGAGTCCATGCAGTAATCCGACTGTTAGAGAGATTACCGTCTCTAATTCTTTCACTCTGCAGATACTGTAGAGGTTGGTGAGCTGTTTCTACAATTATTTTCTCACCTTGGATATAGCTACGAAAATTTTGTAGTGCCCAGACAGTCGACAATAACGCCTTCTCACACGTGTTGAATTTAACTTCAACAGGTGACAAAGTCTTGCTAGCATATGCAATAACTTTGTTTAAACTGTCCTGCTTCTGATACAGAACAGCACTTATGCTTAAATCGGTATATCCTGTCTCCAGATAGAAGGGTTTACCCCCCTCTGGGTATGCTAAACAGGGTGCCTGAGTGAGCTTCCTCCTCAGTTCACTTACCGCTTGGTCCTGAGGCTCCCCCCAGTTCCAGGTAGTTTCCTTTTTAAGCAGGTGTAAGAGTGGTTTAGTTATTTCTGCATAGTTATCTATAAACTTACGGGAGTAGTTAGTCATACCAAGGAACGATCTTAATTCCCTGATGTTTGAAGGTGTTTTAGCCTTTAGTACGGCTTCAACCTTCTTCCTCTGGGGATTTAATCCTTCAGAAGTTACCTCATGTCCGAGGAAATTGACATGGGTGTGACACCATTGTGCCTTTTGTAAGGACAGTTTAATCCCTGCCTCTCTTAACTGAGTGAGAACATGTCTAATCTCTAAGATATGCTTATCAAAGGAAGTGCTTTTCAGCAAGACATCATCGACATATGATAACGTTCCTCTCTCGAGTGCGTCAGGCATAGCTTTATGCATGAACACAGCGAATTCATGACCAGAGTTTATATAACCGAAAGGCATACGGGTCCAGGTATACTGCTGCTTTCCAAATGTGAAGGCCAATTTGTATTGGTCTTCATTATGGACTGGTACAGTCCAATATCCCTGCGCACAGTCAATGGCAGTGAATATTTTGGATCCCTGCATTTGTACCAAACATTGGTCTATGTATGGTGTTGGCCAACCAGACATATAGACGCGTTTGTTTAGCTGTCGTAAGTCAGCGCATAAACGCCATTGTCCATTAGGTTTCAGAATCCCCAAGATTGGATTATTATACGAACTGTGCACTGGACGTATAATGCCCCTTTCCTTTAAATTCTGAATGATGTCTTGTAGACCATCATATGACGCTAATGGGAGTCTATATTGTTTGATAAATACAGGTGGTAAATTTGGATCAGTTTGTATTCTGGCTACGTGGAGGTTAGTTAACCCACAGTCGTAGGAATCTTTGGCAAAAATATCTTGGAATTCCAAAAGGATTTCCTTTAGCTGTTGCCGCTCAGCATCGTTGGAGCAACCGTCAGCTAAAGATATTTGCTCTTCTAGCCTTTCCTGAAATCCTGGAAAGATTTCAGGCTGGCCTATCTCGTAAGCTTCTTCAAGCCTAGAAGTTAGGTCAGTTCGGTGTTGACTTACCTTTTCTCTTTGGTCGTGATACTCTTGTGATTCCTGCTCATTGAGCGGATGATCGAAGGTGATAGATGCTTCTTCGATTTTACACGAGCCTTCTTCAACATTGAAGGGATACACAGATAGGATAGTGAATAATCCTTCTGGGGAGGAATGGAATATTTGATCGACAATTTCGTCCTCAGTTAAGTATTCTTCAGGGATGAGGCCTATAATTTGGTTTTGGAAACCAAATGTATAGTACTCAGCATCCAATGCTAGACCTAATAATGTTCCTTTTGGTAAAGTAACACTATTGGGTGTAACATTGTTGACCATGATATAAGTGGGATTCTTACCAATACTTACCATTGGTGTATGTGTTACCACCATCCCTAATTGTTGTATCCTATTGGATAAACAGATTAGGGCATCAGAGTTTTCTAATCTCTGACCCTCCTTGACCTGTATGGGTAAAAGAAAGTTACTTGTCCCCTGTGGAATGGTTATGTCATCAGGAACTTGGATACTTACCGCATTTGGGAGTATTTGTCCTGATTTCAGGGCGTTTTCCTCGTGAAGGTATCCACAAGGATTACCTTTTAACCTTGTCCACAAATTGGAATTAATCAGGTCAAGGTGTATGGCAAAGCGATGTATGACATCATTGCCAACGTAAACCTGATAGCGAGGTTCGTCTATCACTAGGAATAAATGTTTAACTGTCTTATTTCCGATGGAAATAGATAGTAAACATTTTGCTATCACATTGTGACTCTCTGATTCGCCATCCAGATTCTGGATCCACCTGTCATGTGGGGAAGTGTACCTGATCATTTTAGGATTAGCGATCTGCTTTAACAGACTTCTGCTAATATAGCTGTTCTCACTCTTTAAGTCCAGCTTTGCATTCCTACTTCTTCCTAAGTCATTTATTTGCATAGGAAAGAATAAATTGTTATTAACCCTTTCAATTCTGGCAAGGAATTGAGCATGACCTGCCAGATCTACAGATTCAACATAGTCCCTGTGGAGAGAAATGGTTAAAACATCACCTTCCAGAGAGACATTCTGGATCCTCTCTGGAGCAATTCTTATGGAATGCTCATCTACAGGTGCGATTGCATCATTCACCTGCAGGATAGTCACGTCAGGTGACTGACTATTTCTAAAATGTACCTCAATCGAGTCAGGTCTTTCTTCTATCACATGGCAGTTACGATCAGATTGTACATGTGATTTCTCATAGGTTATGGGAACCTTAGCTTGTGACCATACAATTCCATTTACACAGTCAATAATTAAGTCTTCTAAGTATGTCTATACCCAGAATCAGTCGGTCATAGGGGAGATCTACCACTATCACCGGGTGTCTAAAGGTTTTGTTACCTATTTTAAACTTTAACCATGTATTGCCAATAACATGAAGGGCATTTCCTCCTACACTCAACAGAGCATTGGGGAAACCTCTTAGCTTCGGCTTATCCGTTGCTAAGTCCATTACCTGCTGGAAGTAGGTATTGGATAAGATAGTGGCTTGTGAACCAGTATCTATTAACCCTTTAAAGGGCTGGGGTAACGAATCCTGTATTTCTACAGACATGTAGTACCTTCCTTCATGTTCTTCTAATTCACATAAGAATTTAGAATGTGTCAACATATTACTTGTTTTCCATACATTACCGGTCACAGCAGTAGTTTCTACCTGTACTGAGGAATGCTCAGTCTTACCCACAGGCCCATCCTTCTTAGGAATATCTTGAACTGTCAAGCGGGAACTAGTGGTCGGCATCTCATCAGTTAACCCTTTCAGGTCTGGATCCTGGAAACTAGTGGCTGCTGGGGCTACTTTAGCCTTTGGCTGAAATGAAAAAACAGAGGAACACGTTGCGCCTCCTTCACCCGGAAGTGAAGTGACGGTATAGGCAATAGGTTTTCTAACACAACTATTATTTGTTTGACTGTTAGTACCTGGAAAGGAAACAGGGTTAGGTATTACATCTACTGATAACCTAGCCTGTTTAGTCACAGTGGCTATTATTGCTGCGGCACCTGTTGTTGTTGCTGCGGTTGCACAGGTAGTTCTGCAATTGGAGCTATCCCTAAAAAAGGATTTCTGGCAAAGACTTCGTTAATCTTTGTCATTCCCTCCATTAATTTGCCCATCTGGTCTGTCAATTGACCAACCTGACGACGCAAATTATTTCCCCCATTGCCGTTTTGTCTTTGCCCATTAGAATTTGGTTGGGATGGCTGAGACTGTTGGGAGTTATTGGAAGCAGATTGGTTATTTCTGTTTCCATATCTCCTATTTCCCTGAGGATTCCTTCTCCATTGGGAATTGCCTTGGTTCTTATTAACCCAGGGGCGTTTATTCCCATTGGCATTGGATTTTTCAGAGTTATTAGAGGAGTTTGCAGAATTGCTTCTGGCATTTTCCTGTTTCTGAGGTTTTGGTGTTTTCAAAACCTCGGAATAGGTCCTCTTTTTCTGTTGGGTTTCTAAACCTAACTGAATTTTAGTCTCTGACACCATTTTATCACCAGGTTTCTTAACCTTTGGCTGATTTTCGTCATGTGCATGGTGTATAGTGTACAACTTCATACACTGACTGACTAGCCATTCTAATGGTAACTTACAATCGTAATCTCTTGCGAGATTCATTTGTATGTTTACCGGCATGGCATGAAAATACAGATCTTTGAAGTCTGTGCTTTCATACCTGGGTTTTCTTTGGGCCACGGAGTATGCATTTTTAAGAATTATTAAAAATTCTCTGGGGCTTTGATCTGGACGGCACTTTAAGTTATAAAGCGCCTTCTTTGCAGAAGCAATGGTTTTATACTTACCATATTCCATGATTATTTCATATTTCATCTTGGACCAGGACATTAACTGTATAGCTTGAAGACTTTCTAGATAAACACGACACATTGAATCAAAGGTCCATGTAATGAACCATTTCTTATGAATGTCATCATACATGCCCAATGAATTCATTGCTCTATCATAATTTTCCAGATGTTCAGATATGTTTCCTGAACCTCTAGAAAATTGTGGGACAGTCTCTCTAAGGAATTTGATGACCTTTGGTGTTTCATAAACAGGCGTCGTTGATTTACGACCTCTGTTTCTGTGTTTGGGTAAACGTCTATGCGATCTGTCTGCTGAAGAGGAATTAGACCCGTACAACAGTGCAGATGGCATATCAGTTACATGGCCTTCAGAGTGGACAGTGCAATCACTTTCACTCCCATCACTCTGAGCTTCTTGTTCACTGTCACAACTCTGATCTGCATCAGAATTCTGCCAGTGTACAGAACCATGTCTGTTTTCATTCCTATCACCTTGAATCTGATTCCTTCTGTCAAGCTTGGCCAGGACAGTCTTTTCAAACTGTTCTGCCCAAGATTGCCAAGAACCTACAGGTGTTTTCTCAGAATTACTCACCTCTTTTCTTAGAGACTGTTTTATGAAAACCTGGTCTGGTGTGTGAATATCAGGGAATTGAGAAGAATCACTTGGGTCTTTTCCCAGTAATTCTTCACTTCCCTTTTGATATTCATCTAGCTGCATCTGTATCTGTTTTATCTGTTGATCATAATCATCCACCATTTTGCTCATTCTTTCCAGTTTATTAAAAAGGTCAGAGTTTAGAGCCCGAAGGAGATTATTTTCATTAGACAAAGTGTTGAACCTGCTTTGTTCGAGCACCAGGTCTTTCTGACACTCGTCCAATTTACGTTCTATCTCATTATGCTTTTTTAACATAATAGAATAACCCAATATGAAAAACGGGCATGATTTGGTAACAGATCGCATTGTAGACTCTTCATCTATTTGGCTAAGATATTTAACCATAGGTGAATCAGCCGATCTATCGTGAATTGAATCATCAACCTGTTTTTTTATTTGGAGTATCCACTCTGGATAATCAACTTTAATATTTAGATACTGATATATGATGCTTAAGGGAAAACCTTGCATTTCCGCTAACTTCTTCCCATTCTCTGATTGAGATGAAGCGCTAGATTCAGCCATATTTCTATACAGTGATTTAATCTCAATACAAAACTCTTTTCTATATCAAGATTAAATTGCATGAATTACACCAATATTATTATTATATATGAAATACAATTTCAACTTAAACGATCTCAGCAGTGCCTCCAATATGTGGGGATATTTATGGGATAATAATAGTAACAGTGAGAATTGCCCACTAATTCAATTCTCAGATCCCAAAGAACGTTTATCGTGTTAAGTGAAAAGTATTTCATATAAATAATCACAATGTATAAAAATAGATTTTATTTATGATAATCAATAATTAACAAATAATATTATGTAACATGCATAACAATAATCAATGAATATCCAGTACAAAATTATATGCAATACAAAGAAATGGGTATTACGTTTCAATGGCTAATTAGCATTTTCTGTCAAGAATTCTGACGATTTATGAGGTATCCTTAACACAGACTTAAGTGAAACTTTTCACAGCGAAGAACAGAATTCCTCAGAGTGCAGCGTAAGGTCGTAAAGTTTAGCAGACAGTTAGAATAACCCTTTCAATGCTGGCTAGATCTCCTAGGTAGTTAAGATCTATTCTGATGTTATTTTAAATAAAATAACATTTAATCCAGTTCACTAGTCATTTTCTTAAAATCATCCAATAAGAGAATTTACCATTATATAAGCAGATTTTTAATTTGTCTAAAAGATATCTATCTTAATTTAGAGCAAATCAATACACCTGGATAAAAACAGCGGTATGCTAACACGTGATAATATCACATCAATATATAATTATTCTTAATTCCACCTGCAGAATGGAATGTTTATAACTATATATTCTTAGTTAACTAAGATTTCTTAATATGGAAATCTGACCGTGCTTTATCCAGTCATATATAATGCTATTAATAATTAATTTAATTAATTAAATGAAACCAGTATAATTACCAGTTGAGTAGATATTTCATCCGATTGGTGGTCTCTCTGCATGGAGGTGTTGGTTAGAAAGTCAGTAAATTCTAAGTGTTAGAGTTTTAGGAGTAGAGTGTTAGTCTCAGATGTTGTCCGAGTTGGAGTCCCCAAACTTCCAATTCCTCTCTCCTCTCCTTTGCATCTCTTGCATCTCCCTCCTCTTTTTCTATCTTCCCTTTGTCTTAACTTTTAAAGGGCCAGACTCTCTGTACGTCATCAGTTGATAACCCAATAGAAGCACTAGAGGTGTGGTTATCTTCCAGATCGCAAATTAGGTATTTGGTCTATAGAGGGCAGTCTTGTCCCACTAAACATACCTATCCAGGGAAGAGTTAACTTTTCCTGGTGGCTATTTTGACGTCATTTTGCGTTATCTTTATAGCGCCATAATTTAAAATTTCAAAGGGTTTCTTAAATTTTGTCCAGACTTAGCGTCTGCAATTCCTGCCATAATTTCTGATATGACAGATCATGAGCTAAGTTTACCCTTTTCCATACAATGGTACCTTATATATATAGACAGTTAAATATTAAATTATTTAATCTTCTCTGTCACAATTGTCTGGGTTTAGATTTGATTATATTCCATTAGCATTTTATAGTCTGTCCAACCCCCTTCCTTATCACTTGGCTTGTATATACTATGCATTCCTCAGCTCTGGGAAAGTGGTTAGCTTACAAATAGAAATACTGTGTCTCTTTGTTAACTTGAAATAACAAAATGGAGTCTGGTCTGTTCAGAGTGACACAGAATATACACTTTTAGTTTCTATCATAGCACAAAATGTCTGCCGATATAAATACTCTGACAAGATGAGCTGCAGCCAATTAGGGACATCATTAGGGTAAGTTAGTAGTTGTCTCTCTCTTTCGTAAATAGTCATTTTAAGGGGGGACTGTTGTGGACAAAGATATTAACCCAATCCATGTTGGTAAAATGCCTATTTACTCAGTATAACTACAATCAGCATTATTCAACTTTATATGTGATTTACCTTAAATGGCCGCTAGGGAGTTTCCCTTTGACATCGACTAACACCCTCATTAACAAGATGACGCTGGAATCTGGGGGAGACCTCCAAGATACCAGTGACATCACACCCGGTAGGAAGAGCAATAAATGAACCACTTAACACCTAACCAATTATTGATGTATTATTCCATGTTATCTCTGACAATGCATATGATGTAATTTTGCTTTATAAGGGACATACCGTCCCCTCAGAATAAACATTCCTCAAGTTTTTCATTAACCCGAAACCTGTGTCTGGTGTGAATTACTTTAGGAGCGTGCACGCATTACTTCTTAATTTGGCCGTGGGCAGATACGCAAGGTAATCCATTTACTAATTGATTCCACATCACTATGCAGTTTCTAAATTGTAGTACACTTACGAAAATGGATTAAAGTGCATTTTAAAGGCTGAAATTAACAATATCTAGAAAATGTATATTATTAGAGACTTTCTACTAAACACATTTGAAGCAACACCTTGAACAATACCATTGCGTTTTATTCTTTTATTTAAAAAAAAGCTTTATTATGCAATCCTTCTGTAGAAATTGCTTTAGTCTCCCACAAGGCTTTAGTTCAGTGATGTCTACCCTTGCGACCACACACTTTTTGGGTTATTTCAAATTCCACGATCCTTAGTGCAACCCATCAACTCTCTATCCACAATGGTATGATCCACCATTTGAAATAATATTGAAGAGGTACTTGGTCATAATTTCACAACAGACCCAGAATTTGTAACTGGCCACTGGTTTTAACTTGATTAAAATTATGACCATAGTGGTAGGATCCCACTCATTGTGTCACCAAGAATACGTGGGGATTGCCAACAATCAACTCTGGAATTAAATATCTGAACGCTACAGCAAAAGTAGCACAAATCATAAAACAAACTTACTACTGTCTGTTTGATTGATCTTTGATTTGGGAGTGTGGCTCACGGCATGACTGGGGTCACAAATGATATTAGGATTAAGAACTCAACCCAGTCAAAAAATATCTTTCACGGACAGTAACTAAGTTGGAAACTCCAGAAAATGACTGTCTAAAATAAAACTTTGTCTCAAGAAAAACAACTATCACATAAGAAGATAGATATGGAAAGTACAAAGGAATAATAATTTTACAAAAATTTTTAAAAAAAAGGACAATAAAACTCACCCATCTATTCTGTGCATTTACCATTCTTAAATGGACCCTTAAAGTACTCTGGAATTATGTTCCTGAAAAACATATTCTACGGAACAAAACATGCAAGAACAGTCAATATTCTGCCAATGTTCTTTGCACTAAGACAGCAAGAATATTATTATTATTATTATTATTATTATTATTATTATTATTATTACTGTGTATTTATAATACATTTTCCAATTTTCCCCATTACAATCACAACCAGTTTCTCTGCAACTCCTAATAATCGATCTCTGTGGTAGCTATTAAGGACAATTAAGAAAGATAATGTATTGAGCAGAAAAAAAGCACTATGTAAAGATTAGACTCAAAAGATTCTGATACCAAATGGTGATAGCAATCAAAACATAAATGAGCTAGGGTATCAACAATCAAGCTCAGTGATCCAGAAACATGCCCTGTAATAATCAACAGATTAAATCAGATGCTAGAATGGAACATAACCCCCAAATCTAGCACATGGGGTACATATGTTGTGTAGTGATTAAAAAACATAGATCACATTCATTTTATCTCTCAATTACTATTCCCATAATCCAAAATGAGGAAATTGCACGTTGGTGGGAAACCTACTGAGGTGTACCAATTAAAAAAAAAGAATTGAATCCGATTTCACCATCTGTTAACCATCCCATTCTTTTGAACAGTCGTGTGCCCTCTACTGAATGCCACTTAGTGTTCCTGGACCTAATATTTATTTATTAATGCCATCATTAACTAAAATTAACTCAAGGCAGGGAAGACAATGAATCAAGTTGCATTTTCCAGGTTCCTTCTAATAGTTAATCTCTAGCCAAGAAATTGTCAGATTGTCATAAAATAAAATTTGCCATGCACCCTAACACAACGTGTTTATTAATTTTCTTGACTACTAATGAACTGCTGTCCCAGGATGTTTTTTTATTTTCTTTGGAAAAATGCCACCCCGTGTAAGGTTATCAGAAATGGCAGCTTGCCTCTTGGGATACACTGTTACCAAAGGTTCTGTCCTTTCAATATTTACAAGCATTGTCCCTTTCCGTGACCTGTCCTTACTTTTTTGCAAAGACTTTCAAATTCATTGCATCAGATTCGAGTATGGGATATCCATTTTCTGAAAGAAGCAAGATCGATGTTCTGAACATCATTAACAATCACCACACTATGTCGTGGAAGGGTTACATTGTTACATAGTGATAAAGGCTACAAAGGCTCGAGTAAGGCTTGAGTCTATCTAGCTCAGCCTTTCACACATATTTGCTTCTGCAGTTAATGCAAAAGGTGAATAACCCAAGTATAGTGATTTCTTATTTTGGCCTGAATTTAATTAGAGCAAATACGCTTTATCAGCAGTGTATTGGGTTCCGATAAGGCTTTTATTGGTTTGGATTGATTAAATTGTTAAAGGCATATAGGAAGCAGATAAATGTTGGTTCAAATTATTATTATTAAAGAGGATGGGAAAAAAAGAAGACATCTAGTAGTAAGTGTAACCTTTTTTTTTATTTGTTACCAGGAATTTAGATATATTTGTGCCCAAATTCTATTATTAAGGTGGGAGAGAAGATTTTTTTGTAATTTTAATTGTGGGGTGGCCAGAAGCTTGGTGATCTCTAGTGGGGAGGACCTGGCCCAAATTTCATTAATAGCTATAGGTGTCATTAATAACCCCAGTGTGAAGCCTGTGGTTGCAGGGTTGGACAAAGGCATGTTCACCCACCCATCAGTATTGCTCAAATAACCCCACCGACCCAAGTGTCATCCCTGGCCCACAACAATGGACTCTAGTGTCCCCCTGGCCCATCACTGTGGGCTAGCGGGGACACTAGTCCCCCCATGCATTTATTTAGTAGCCCTCCCATGCTCCACTCATGGGTGAGGGTTGGGGGCGGATATGATGTCACCCACTATTTGTTTAGTTATTAGGTAAAAACTAGTTACTGTACATCTGTTACTGTCACCCCTTATGGCTAGCAGATGGGGATCTGCTAGCCATAAGGGGTGACAGTAACAGATGTACAGTAACTAGTTTTTAACTTGGTTTTCCACTGTTTAGCAGGATGCCCAACCAGCAAATGTGCTGAAGCATACGTAACATGCAAGGAGGTGCATTTGCAATTGTTCATGCAGTTGAGAAATGCAAATGAACGTTTTTGTACCTTATATAAATTACAATTAGACTTGAGAAAAGCTTCACAATAAAAGAGGAAAATGAGAGAATGTCTAACCATGCTACAAAAAAAAAAAATGTTCTTTCACCCCCATGTAGTTAAAGGAATATTCATCAAATAAAAAGTTGGAAATAAGAAAAATTCAACCCAAAGAATCAAGTGGTGTTACAATATAACTTTCTGTTCAATTCATTATAAAGATAAGACAAGTAAAATAAGTCTTGGCAGAAAGTACCTTATTTTAAACAGCAGCAAAAAAAAAGCAATTTGTTGGAGGTTAGAAAGACTTTCGATTAAAGGTGGTTGAGCTGAGGAATCTGTGATAACACATAGCAGCTTCAGTTTGTCTCACCTTTACTGAACCTAATTCAATTCTATTTTAACCAACAATGCTTCTGTGTCTGGTCAAAGCATGATAACATAAGCACCTCTCGAACAATACATATCATATATCCCATTCAGTCATTATCAGTCTTGCTATCTCTCTCCGAGCTTCTAATAGTTATGTAGAATTCCTAACTGCCAGTGTTGTTAAAGAATACATTGAATAAGAAAAAAGTATTCATTTATATTTCTAAATCAAAGGCAAAGTTGACTGACGGTGGGACTGTAAAGCATTACTCGAACTAAATAATTTTATGCACTTTGAAGGTTTTCCTGCAGAGGAATATTATTTCAGTTTAAAATAATGTATTATTGGCAAAACTCAGTCTGATGATCAGAGCGTGTGATAAATGCTATGCAAAATGTCATGTTCCCTGGATAGCATTGATATCTCTTTCCTTATTTCCCCGGTATTACCCAACATGTCACTTAAAAAAATGTGTGCTATTTACCAGTATCTACAAGCGCTTTCTGTTAAACTCTACATTTTAAATATAAAACTTCATCTACTTCTGACCGAATTTGCAAGAAATTCTACACACTCTGATACTGGTTAGTTAGTACAAACTGACCAATATTGGTTACTCCATGTATCTAAATTGCTTCCAATAGTCTAAGATTTCAAAGCATGCTGTCTTTTGAGATAATGAGCTTTCAATTAGTGTGTAGCTCAACTCCCCCTGACAGTCAATCAGATAGCTGAGCAGTTGATCTTCCTAATTAGGAAGATACCTTTTATCCATGTTGTGCTGAGGTTATGCACTGCATGGGCAACTAGGGCAACTAGGGCTGAATTCTCACCAAGGGAAGGGAGCTAAGACTCAACAACATGCATGGTTCTTTAAATAGTGAATATCAAGCAGTGATAGGCTAATAAAACTTTAATATAACTGCTATCCATTTACAGAAAAGTTCCAATCAACCTGGAAAGTAGGGACAGGCAACCCTCAGCGCTCCAGATGTTATAGACTACATCTCCTCAGAATCTTTGCCAGCAGTATGGCTGTGAGAGCATTTTGGGTGATGTAGTCTACAACATTTAGAGTGCTGAACGTTTCCTATCCTTGGTGTACAGAGTTGAACTACTCTTGTGGGAAGAAGTGTAAAAACCCAAACACTTGTGCAAAAGAAAAAAATCTGGGACCAAAGTTACAGACAATACATAGCGTAATCCAGCAATGATCAAATACCGCCCAGTATACTATAGATGTGACACTCACAAACAGAAGTAATATATGCGCTCATCACTCCTCCGGGGTGTGGACAAGAAATAGAGGTTCTTCTTATAGTAGATCTAGAATGCTCACATACAAGGAGAGAGAGACACCCACAATAGTAAAGTAAGTAAAAAAAAAAAAAGAATTTATTGTATTGCACTTACAATTAAAAAGTGTAAACAGGCATGTCTCCACATGAGTGGTAAGATGCAGAAGTGACTTCCTCTTTGACAGGGTGCACAGCCCGATATACAAAAAATACAAATAAAATACACAAACAAAAGTACTAAAAGTTCTAGGGATCCTGTATCATTCAATGTGTTTCGGCCTCTGTATGGGACTTCCTCAGGGATGTGTGGTTAGGTCCGGAGCTTTACAATAAATACCTCCTGGTAAAATGATTATTAGTATCATGTGAGCCCGGCGTGTGTTCCACCTTGGATGCTGTAGTGTACTGCCTGTTAATTTAAAGTCCGATCTTGATGCCTCCTGCATGCGTTTTACCTTGGAACGCTTATGGTGTCATTGTACAAAGTCCCGCTGGATGGTGTTCGTTGGTAAGAGTATTTCTTCTTGCCCAGACGTGTGTTCGCGGCTACAATCAGCAGCGAGCACATGTCCCGAAGGAGAGCCACATGGGACATAGAACAGAAAAAACTGAAAAAAGAGAAAATCGTAGCATCTATTATATTATATGTACATACATGAATACGCCATGAATAACAAAATAACAATTTGAATTTCAATAGGCTATAAATATACTAAATCTTGATAGATGTAAAAAAATATACATTACATATAAAAATATATATGTTAAAAATATAATCATAATATATTTATAAAACAATTTAATATAAATATATATATATATATATATAAGTTTTAAATGATATCAATGGGACATAGACAACATAGTATATATATATGTGTATACATCATAAAAAAACAGAAGTGAGAAATAGAGAAAATCTGTAGAAAAATGGAAATACTAAATAAGTCCTGCCAAATCTATGTCTTGATTTAAGCCGTATTTTAAAGTTTTTAAATTATATACATCCATTCCTGCAACAATCCCATGTAATTTGAAGACTGCAGCTTAAAGGTACAGACTGAGAATCAGAAGCTATTCTAAGGGATTCCATTCATCTTAGTTACTACTTTACTACTACAATGTTACTATGTGTACCTGTGGTTTCTTCTACCTATACAATCAGGGGTTCTCAAACTCCGACCCCCCCAGATGTTGCTGAACTACAACTCCCATGATTCTCTGGCTATCCATGTAATTCAAAGAATCATGCGAGTTGTAGTTCAGCAAAACCTGGGGGGCCGGAGTTTGAGGACCCCTGCTATACAACATGCTCTTCCAGCTGTTTGGAACCACAGCCAATCACCTCCTTATTACCTTCACATGCTATCAGCTGCTAGAGTTCTACCATTAACTCTCTCTGCCATGACATACAAATCCCTCTGCTACCTCTTGTCTCATTTCCCCAGTTTAACCTTTAGATTGTAAGCTCACAGGCAGGGCCCTCTACCTGTTGTATCGGTCTGTTCTTATTGTATTTTTTCCCAATTGTACAGCGCTGCAGAATATGTTGGCACTTTATAAATACCAGTAATAAAAAAAATATATCCACTGTGCTTCTTTTCAGGTGAGTTCCTGTAGTTTATCCTCTCCTTTCCAACTGGATTCTACTTTATCAACCCCAATGCCACAACATTATTAAAATTCGATTTTTTACAAGAATTGCAGTGTTTTAGGATGTTATGATCTGTTTTTTTTGTTTTTTAAATTATTCAGGTTTTCTAGAATTCGAAAGTGCATTTTCTTCTGGTTCGTCCAATGTATTCTGCTCCACAAGCCCATTGCAACAAATAGATTTCAAATGTGCTAGAGTACTGTATGAATTTATTAATCCTGTATTCCTGCTGTGTATAAGTACTTTGGAACTGTTAATTTTTTCTTTTTTGATGTTTACAAGTCGTACATTTCCCACAACTGAAAAAAACCCTTCGGTTGAGTAATAAGAAAAGTAGAATTATGGATTTTAGTTGGGAGGGAACTGGGGGCCAGTCTGTTCTTTAGATTAGTGGCTTTTTTAAAAATAACAGTAGGAAAGTCTGGAATTAGGCTTCCCAAAATATCATCTTTTTCGAGTACATGCCAATGTTTTTTTTTTATGGCTTTCTCTATTTTTTTGGCATGTGCACTATTTTTAGTGATAAACGCAAAATCACTTTTTTGGGGATTTGTTTTTGAGATTTCCTTTTAGTATTATTAAGGAGCAAAGATCTATCTGTATTCCTAATTTTGAGTTCGACTTTCTCTATTTTTTCTCTGTTATAACCTTTATTAATATATCGATTCTTTATAATGTTGGATTGAATAGAAAAAGCTTGTTAATCAGTACAGTTCCTCCTGAGTCAAATTAATTGGCTTTTAGGAATATTCGCCAACCAGGAGGGATGGTGTGAACTAGTACATTCTATTTCCGTGTTAAAATGTTTTTGGTTTTTAATTTTCCATTTTGAATAAAGAAAGTAAGGTCCAAAATATCTATATGTTCTGAATGAAAATTATATCTGAAAAAAAAAAAATTAAGCCAGGCTGTGGGAATCACTGTCTAAGTAGCGCTCCTCCATACCCCAGAGGGCTTATTTTACATCCATTTGTGAGTGTCACATCTATAGTGTAGTGGGGGGTATTTGATCATTGCTGGATTACGCAATGTGTGACAGATCCATCTGTATAGACTGGGATTGCTGGTTCGTCTGTTTTGTCTTTTCGTGGAATTACCTGTTCGTATGCCCCTGTTCGTTTAATTGACTTTTCTGCCGAACAAAACTACCGAACGAACGGCCACCCAGAAGAGAAGTTAGAACATTGTGGTTAACCGCAGATGCCTCTCAATTAAAACCAAATGCAGGGTGGTCATTGTTCGTATGTCGACCACGTCATTTTAAACAGGCGAAAGACCAGCGGTGTTCAGCCCAGATTCTATGGAACTGAAAATGGACACTTTTTCCACCGAACACCGCTGAAGCCACCGACCTCCCTTCTCAATCGACAAAAGTATACAAACACCAGCCATTCAGGAGTTTGAAACGCACGAATGGACTTAACCCAGATAGCCTTCCCATGGAGTCAATCACATACCGAAAGACTGTAATAAACTTTGACTCCATGGCGATTGAACTATGCGTATGGGATCTGAGCGCTAATCGCCAATAATATGCACTCAGATACAGGCTATCTGAGGATGTGTTAAACGAATGAGAAATGTTCGGCAATTGTAAAGTTATATATTTTTATGTGTTTTTTGGGTTGTATCTAAAATGGCGCTTTGCCTCTGTCCTCGGAGATAATTGAATTACTTCTTAATTGTCTCCAGGGCAGAGGGGAGGAAACCATGATGCATGCTGGGAATATTATGTGCCTGTGTGTCCTGAAATGCTGTATGTCCATCTGCCATTACAGTCTCCCATTTGGTCCCCTAGGGGAGTGTCCACCAAGTGGGAGACCTGCATAAATACGGGCGGGTAGCCCACAGTAAACCCAGTTCATGTTTTACCCTCAATGTGGAGCTTGGTCTCATTATTGGGGGGATTTATTACCGACGAATAGAGACTGCCGGATGGGAATATTGGCCGCTTGGGAGATATAGGAGTTCGGTTACTAGCGGCGATTTGTGAGATTGGAGTTCGGGAAGTGAAGTATCCGTACGGGTCCCGTTCGGGAGATTGGAGCGTTCCCCTGCTTGCAATTCATATGGTTGCAGTTGATATGAATGAAGCTTGTGTTATGGTGAGAGGGGAGGATTCACTAAACGGCGGTTTGTCTATTTAATGCTGAGGGTGCCGTTACACTATGTATTTAAAAATGATTAATTTTTAAATTTTTGGTGTGTCATATTTAAGTTTTAGATATATGTGTGTACAGAAGTTTACCATTAAAGGACAGATACAATGTCATTGGAGATTTGCACCATATTTTGGGTCAAGCAATAACAGGTTCAGGAATGATGTAATGTGGCAGTTCTTCGGCCGATACCGCCATGGGGATGCCCAGATTTTTCTGTGCGAGCGGCGTTGCCGGTCTTCCATGGCTGTCATTTTGATTGACAGATACGTTTGTGTTGCTGGATTTGTTCGATAGATTCTCCCATCGTGTTAACGTGAGCGTGAACTGTCACCATTTCTTCTTCTGTGGCTCTCACCCTTTCCGTGACTGTTCATAGTTCTTGAGGAGGGCTAAGTCAGCTGCCAGGATTTTGTGGATGTCTGCTAAGAGGATTTTTAGGTCGCGCTTGGTAGTTGGAGCAGAGTCATCCGAGGACTCCGGTGGTGGTGGCTGCAGTGCTTGTAATTTGACTCATAACACTCTGATTGCTTTCAAACCCCTTTCAACCAATCAGAGGGTTATGAGTCAAATTACACAGCATGGGAAAATTCCAAAGAACTTTCCCATTATGTGTAAAATGACTCAGAGCATTCTGTTTGGTTGGATTCCAAGCCAACCAATCAGAGTGCTGTGTAAGGTAAATGTAGAGACTTACCTGTCAGTCTCTTCATTTACCTATAAGAGCACTCTGATTGGTTGGGTCACGAGTAGGGGTTCATGGGGGGTATTATGTCCCCCCCCATTTTAGTTATTCGGGTGTAACGGATCGCCTGGCACCCCGACTGGGTACCTCCGTTGAAGGATGCTCCTAGCGCTTACAGAGGGCTCCAAGTGCTCCACCAGACACCACAACCACCGCAGACCCCACGAACTGCCGCAGCGTGGTTGGGGTCTTGCCGTCTCCTACCCACCCTGGACCTATGACAAGGCTCCAGGTTCCAGTGGGTGAACCTCTCCTCCAAGAGAGTGAAGCAGGAACAAGCTCTTAAAAGAGCTTAGAGTGATTATCCAAGGGAGCATGCAGAGTATAGCAATCCCTTGTAGTGATATAGCAATTCCCAAATAAGAGACAGGACTCTAGATTGAGGGTGAAGAAGAACTGACTGTACTGGCACATACAGCCTCTTTTATTCACATTCACAGGGTTTTGCAGAACAACCAATCAATACGTACAATACACTCAGACACTCCCACACAAAATGCTCCCCTCTGCCTGTGATATAATTACTGAACACAATGGTCTAATGTAATTATCACAGGCAGGAAAATACAGTTTTACACAAAATTCATAACCCTAAAAGTATACATCACATTCACTTACATTTTCAGAATCAGCATACTCCAAATACAAACATACGTCAAAATCATACAAATTGGTCCAGTGGGTCAAAAGTTAGTTGGAAATCCCTTTGTGACCGCCTGCAAGCATGGCTTGGGTGTGGTAAGCCAATTACCTCCAGCATACAGAAAATAGCTCTATTCACAACAACAGTAAAAACACATAAAAATACATAATTCCTATTACACTTAACAGAACCCCCACATTCAACCTATCCCCAGATAGCTTGGATCTGAGCGCTCCCTATATCCGAACAGCACTCAGCTACCACAAACACAGTCCAATCGCCATGGGGTTAAACCATAACAACAAGTTCCAACTTGTCTGGCAATGTCCCTGTGACAACACCCTGATGGAGAACAATAGACAGGAAACGGGGGAGGGGCACACATTCTCATGTATTCAAAGGGGCAGAAAAAGTGTTTCAAAACCCAATAAGCCCAAATAATGTCTTTAAAGGGCAATACATCCCAGGGGCCATAGTCACATGGCAGGAGGCTGGCAATCAGTCTTCTCTAATGCCCAGTGGAGAGGTCGGTTTCGCCACATCGGGTTTCCCACCATAGTGCCAGGTCCCTCCAAGAGCTGCCCAGTCACTAGTACTTTTAAATTTGTTTAGGCGACATACCACTACTTGTGGCATGCCTTGAGTAGGGGCATGCAGGATGATTTAACCTCCCTTTTATTAATATGGGGGTCATAGTGACCCCCATAGGTTTTAAAGGGGGTATAGGAATTAATATTATTACAAGGAGGGAGCTGGTAGCACTGCCGGCTCCCTCCTTGTTTTTCTTTATTTTTGCGCATGCGCAGTGTTATTTTCCTCATGCTGTGGGGGTTAATTCCCCTGCAGCACAGATTCTATTAATCTTCGTTTAGTTTATATTTTGTATGTGGTGCTTTAATTTATGTTTAAGTAAACGAATACGAAAAAATCTGAATTTTCGAACAAAATCGTATTCGTACAAAAACGAATGCACGTGTCTAGTAGCAACAAACACTAAGTTATCAGGATGCACTAATGGGATATAACAAATCACAACAGGGTAATGATCCTCAGAAAGAGAGACAAAAATACTATTGGACATCATCATGTATAACTTGTGAACGGTAGATGATGTGTCCCACAGTTATAACCCTTAACACTTTTATTACAAAAAGACCTAAACCTACAGGGTACTGTAACTTTAAATTTTGAGGACTCCTGTAGGCGGCACGAGATTGCTGGATCACCGTAGCATTGACATAGAAACATAGAAACATAGAATGTGACGGCAGATAAGAACCATTCGGCCCATCTAGTCTGCCCAATTTTCTAAATACTTTCATTAGTCCCTAGCCTTATCTTATAGTTAGGATAGCCTTATGCCTATCCCACGCATGCTTAAACTCCTTTACTGTGTTAACCTCTACCACTTCAGCTGGAAGGCTATTCCATGCATCCACTACCCTCTCAGTAAAGTAATACTTCCTGATATTATTTTTAAACCTTTGTCCCTCTAATTTAAGACTATGTCCTCTTGTTGTGGTAGTTTTTCTTCTTTTAAATATAGTCTCCTCCTTTACTGTGTTGATTCCCTTTATATATTTAAATGTTTCTATCATATGCCCCCTGTCTCGTCTTTCCTCCAAGCTATACATGTTAAGATCCTTTAACCTTTCCTGGTAAGTTTTATCCCGCTATCCATGAACCAGTTTAGTAGCAGAACATGTTCTACACCTGAAGCCTCATCCTGATCGGATAGGCATAGGACCGGAGACATTGTGGCTGCCGCATGGCTCCATCTGGAGCTTGCAAGTGCTGCATGAAAGCGCGAGGTATGACAGAACCAAATGGCAGAAAAAAGTGCACTGCAGTGTATTGCAAAATAAATGGATAATATTTATATTATGTTTGTATTTTACAGTACATTGGTCCATTTTTGCCTCCTTTTTGTCTTGTCCGAATGCTTCAGTAAATAGTTATTGACGAAGTGCAGAACATGTTCTACACGTAAAGCCTCAACCTGATCGGATAGGCATAGGACCGGAGACATTGTGGCTGCCGCATGGCTCCCCATGGAGCTTGCAAGTGCTGCATGAAAGCCCGAGGTATGACAGAACCAAATAGCAGAAAAATGTGCACTGCAGTGCATTGCAAAATAAATGGATAATATTTATATTATGTTTGTATTTTACAGTACATTGATTGGTCCATTTTTGCATCCTTTTTGTCTTGTCCGAATGCTTCAGTAAATAGTTATTAACAACATTTGGCCAAAACCTAACCATCATATGAACGAGCGTAGGATATCCTGAGCAAAATGTAAGTTTTGGGAAAGTTATTCGGCCGAACTGACTAACCCCACCATTCACAGGCCTGGTAAATATTAAGACATATCTAACTTAGATTATGTTAGTATAATAGTCACTAGATAAGGTATATGTTGCCTGTGTCACTCTATGTCAACGCAAACATGCAACCACTGTTTCAGGTACGTTAACAATGGTAAAATAAAATATGTAAAACTTATTTTTTGTACTTTACATGATCCCTGCCAACAAAATGCCATTGCCATTTTAGCTGTAATCATTTAAACATGTTATTTTTAAATTCTTCTTGCATATTTATGAATTATGTCTGTAACTAGTCTAAAAAATGCAAAAAAAAATCCAGATGCAAAGTAAACCTTTTATGTGGAATATTATAAATAGAAAATGTCATTATACAAAAATGTTTGTCTAACTACCCGGAGTGTTTTAAATTAGTTTGGCACTATATTAAAGGCTATTTTCAGAGGATGATTGGTAAACTTGCTTCCTACCGTGGAAGGATATGTTACTGTTCTGCTACACTGATGGTTTTAAAGACTTGAGCTAACAACTGTCCGGGGATTTCTAAGCCACATCATGTGGGTCTATTTATCTTTTTAGCAGATTATAGTAAGATAAATCCTTCAGGAAAAAGCTTCTAATTTTCTTAAATAAAGGCCCATAAAAATACAGCTGTTACAGTTTGGGAACTTTCTGTGCTTTTGCGGAAAAATGAAGGATAGAACGAAAGAATTAATGTATCCAAAATAAACTAACAAAATATATATTACAATTAATTGCGTGTATGTCTCAGAAAGAATTTATGATACATTCATACATGATGGTGAAAATATTGCGATTGTGGAGTTAAAGACCAAGGTCGGGGTCCTCAGAGCAGTGTGGGGACTATCATTAAGGTATCTAATTGTGTTACTGTTACTTTAACCCTGGCCCGGGTACCACCAGAAGTATGGTACCTTGACCTCACTGATCGATTCCCACTGTAGTTTGCAAGTGCTGCGAAGATATGATTACAGATATAGATTGTCCCCACAGATGCTTGAGGACCATCCACCAACTTCCTAAATTCGCAGAACTGAGATTGGACTGAGACCGAGATTGGAAGAGAAGGCAGGGTAAGTCTGAATCTGTATTCAAGATTTGGCCATACTACTCCTTCAATTTCCAGTGGAGCACACAGCATCACAGTCTGACTATACGATAACTCACCTCATCTAAACACTATCTATAGTCCTAACCCAATCCCAACCTCACCCTCAACCTAAAGGGTTCAGGTGTGTAAGCAATTGAATCCTTTCAGACCAAACCCTTGGGGTCTCTAATCCAAATATCATCCTAACCCTATAGGTTTAATCTAGCATTGGACATGCCTCCAAAATACACCTTTGATCCACGGCCTCCAATGGGGAAAAAAAAAATCGCCCTGTTGCTTTTCTTCATTATATAGCCTGATGTTTTTATTTGCCCTTACACAATTGAGAGGGGATATGATAACATTATACAAATATATTCGGAGCCAATACAAACCATTGTGTGGAAATCTATTCACAAACCGGACTTTACATAGGACACGAGGTCATGCATTTAGGCTGGAAGAAAGAAGATTTTGTCTAAGGCAAAGGGAAGGTTTTTTTTTACTGTAAGAACAATAAGGATGTGGAATTCTCTGCCTGAAGAAGTGCTTTTATCAGAGTCCATACAGATGTTCAAACATCTACTAGATACATACTTGCAAAAACAGAATATTCAAGGATATAATCTTTCAATGTAGGGTAATAACTGCTTGATCTAAGGATAAATCTGACTGAAATTCTGGGGTCAAGAAGGAATTTTTGTCCTAGGTTGTTGCAAAATTGTGCTTCAAACTGGGTTTTTGGCCTTCTTTTGGATCAACAGCAAAAAACAAATGTGAGGAAGGCTGAACTTGATGGACGCAAGTCTCTTTTCAGCTATGTAACAATTTAATAATGATGTTCTACTAACTAAGAGTACTGTGTGAGTATTCTGTGCATATTCTACATTAAGAACACCAGAAAGGGGGCAGGGCTGAGCAGCAGAGCAAGCAGGGTGCTCCCATGCTGAACTCCTGAGCTATTTCTATGAATAAAGTGTCCTAAATCCACGATTTTTCACGATTGAGCAATCTTGCTGCTCTTTTAATCAACTCTGGATTCCTCTGCTTACTGTTGGTTGGAGTCTGTGCTCTCATGCCTCTGATATCACCATTGCGGTCTGGCGGGCGAAGTGTGGTTGGGGACGTGGCAGATCTACCATCCTCAAAGTTCAGACTAGCCCTGCAAGTCCTCCCCTGCCCCTCTAGACTTGTCCATTACTCCCTGACAGGCTCTTAGCTCAATGGCCTTTGTGTTTGGGAATAGGGATAAACTCGATACTTACCTTGCTTAAAATGGTGGATGATTGTACCAAGTTCGTCCTTGACTACCACACCAAGCAGATAAACTCACTTGACTTCCTGGATCTTCCTGGATGACCAGTTGTGTGCTGCTTCATGGCAGTGTTTGCATTAAAGGCAGACGGTGGATGCTGGGGTTGGCAGATCGCAGCTGCTGCCTTACTCTCCACAAAATGGCAGCTTAAAGGGTGCTCCTGAAGCAGGTCTTTCTAGGCCCTTACGGAAACTGGACAGAGCATGGATAACTCCCCCATACTCGAGGTGGGGAACACCCAGGATTTCCTCTACCCGGCATAGCTCCCAAGCCAGAGGGAACAGCTAGCAGTGACTCCTCCTGGGTCCAGAGAGACAGCTGTCGGCTCCTACTGGCTGACCCACAACAGCTTCACCTTCTGACCTTCACAATGATATCATACTTCTGGCCTGCAGAATGGGTATAGGCTGAGTGTTGTGGACTGCACCTGGGACTTGCCTTGCTTATATTTGCCCTGCTGCAGAGTCCGAGGGCATAGCCCACAGTTGGTTTTGTTTTGCAGCTCTTCAGTTTTTTGTATTGTTGCTAGTGTCATGTGCCTACACTAATGTTATGTGCCTTACATAGTCTGATCCGTGGCTAATTACTAGCCTTTTTTCTAGTTGTGTGAATCTAGCTTGACTCTTATAACATACAAAAATGTGCAGTTAACTCACATGCAGAGATAATGTTTTATTGTGTTTGCTATGACACAGCTTGTTACCGCTATTGTGGCATTACAAGAGTGTTTGTAATTGTGTGCACAGAAAAAAATAAAAAAAATAAAAAGAATACCAGAAAATAATGAAAAAAAGTGTAGGAAAAAGCTAAAATACATCAATGTAATTAACGGTGAAAAAAAACTCACAACCGCTAATTCAGACCTGAAGAGTGTCATAGAATTTGATATAGCACATTTATACTGAATAAAATAGTTAATTCCCACAGATTTCTCCAAAGAAAGAAATTTAAATATTTCAGAAAATTCCCTAATGCAGTTTTATTACCTTGATTTGCAGTAATGGACAGTGACAGGTACACTGTCCCTTGATTTTTCTGGAGAAATATCCTATAAATTATTGGTTTTACTGCATCTCTGGTCCCTGAAAATATCAGCATAAGCTAAAGTTCTACATTAGTTAATTAATGCATTGATTGGGTAAAGTAATAAGTAGATGGAGAAAGTCAGACCATCATATCAATCTAGATTTAAGTCTTGTGACTGTACCGAAGTGCTGATGGGCTCCAAGTTTAATTGCAGCTGGCGATATGAAATTATACTAGTTTATAGCCAAACTTTGTTACATCCAATATCTATTAAGCTAAAAAAATATTGTAGAGATTGAATCGATTCAGATGCTTTAATTAAAAGATGTGTTAACCTCCTCCATCCCATCAAAGCACTGATTTTTACTCTGTAGTGAAAATTGATCTTCACTGGCTCTATTTCATCACTTAGGAACTCTATAGAGGGATTATAAATAATATTAAAAAACATATATATCATTGCCCTTCTCTTCACCCACCTCTTTAACGGTAAAACAACTTTTGTAGATCAATATTCATGACTAATTATTAGAAGTCTACTGGGAAAAGTTTGGAGTCTGGACTTGATGCAAATTAAGTCCACTCCAGCGATTCTTTAAACACTACAACAGACACTTGCAATGTCCTTTATATGCTTGCATTCGGTTGGCATTTTTTACGACAATTAATTCCTAGAAAGATCCCTGATAAATACACATAAACAGGGTATTTGATGACCTTACTTGGATTGTTTGGTTCAGTGAATTTATTTTTTTTCAATATAAAATATTTGGGACGTCCGACACTCATTCATGGGATGGTTCGACCTGGCAGAATGTCGTTCATGAAAAACTATTTGTAAAAACATTTAGACAAACCAAGTGTAAAAAAAGGGGCAATCAGTGTACTGCATATATGCAATAAATATTGCTTACATTTTGCAGTACACTAATAGGTACATTTTTCCTGACATTTGGTTCACAGTTCAAGTGAGAAAAGGTAACCAATAGAATGAAAATCAGTCTATTGGTCACTAGTGATGTCGCAAACCGTTTGCGAACTTCCCCCGAACGGCTCTCCGCGGTTCGCCACGAACCGTTCGCGGCGAGCTCCGGTCAGCTGACACATCCTGGCCAATCTCCAGCAGACCCTCCAAATACTGAATGTTTGGTCATCGCCCTACTAATTTGCTCATGTGTATAGCGCTTCGAAGATGCAGAGTTTGTCCAAACAGCAGAATGGCCCGAATCCAAGTGCACAAGCCTATCACTTAACTATTTGTCAAACCTTCTTTACTTGACAAAGCATGTGCAAATATTTCAGAACTATTCTATATTATCACAAAATTTTACTATATACGGCAAACTGTATAAACTCTAATACTTTTTTACCCCTCAACTATTTCTGCAAAGGATAAATGAAATTACAAATACTGTATAGGCTATTAGTAAGAAACTTGATATTGGTAACATTACACTATAAAGAGAAAAAAATAGTGAATGTATACACATGTAATAATTCTTACAGTGAGGTTAGGACGATATTTTTTTTTATTTATTGTTTTGTTGTTTAAATAAATAGTGTTTTTTTTAAAATCTTTATTAAGGTATTATAATATGTTCTGGTTATCAGTGTTATTATTAGTGAGGGCAAGATATTGTAACACGCTCCTTGAAAGAAATAAAGGTATCTCCATCATTTCTGAAAAAGCTTCTGGGTTGGATTCTATTACCTGGAAAAAATGTTATCGCTGCTTTTAATCTCAAGGTTTTTCTGTTGCAGTCTATGGGGAACTGGTGTACCAGCGTATTGTGTGAGAAATTAGAGCTGATACATCTGACAGGTTAGAAGGAAATAGCTAGAATTCTGGTGTCTATACATTGTATTGTTCCACCGGTACTTGACTCATGCATGGTTGTGTAATAGTAGCTTTTTCTTGAGTCATTTGGGGTCTTAAAGCATCGTCACACAACTTTCTCTTCAATTTATCACTTTTAAATAATTCAAACATATTAATGTTATTTTTACTGGGCAAGATGCAATATATATACCGTAGTTGAATTATCCTTTAAAGAAAAAACAACATTTTCCTGGAAATTAATTATATAATTGAATACAATATTTAAATCATCTATAACTTGTGTTAACCTTTTTTTTTTTTTTTATTTGTTGCTCCAGATTCTTTAAATTTTTTATTCAAAGTAAACCACTTGGTAACAGGTTTTAAAATCAGTGATCAGTGCTCCCTCGCCAGCGCCGCCCGCCTGAATTTTTAGCCGGGCAACCGCCTGCATGCCTGCCTCCCTCCCTGTGAAAAGCCCTACTGGACCCCAGGTAAAAAATATCCACCTAGCACTTCCAAAGGTAGGGAGACTGGGTGGATTTAAACAAAACAAAAAAAAAGTAATGAGTTAATGTTTGTGGAGGGAACGGGAGGTGAGGGGAGAGGAGCGGGGATGTCAGTGTGTATGTGAGTGATTGTGTATGTATGTCTGTCAGTGTGTATGTGAGTGATTGTGTGTGTCTGGCTGTCAGTGTGTATGTGAGTGATTGTGTGTGTCTGGCTGTCAGTGTGTATGTGAGTGATTGTTTCTGGCTGTCAGTGTGTATGTGAGTGATTGTTTATGTATGTCTGTCAGTGTGTATGTGAGTGATTGTGTGTGTCTGGCTGTCAGTGTGTATGTGAGTGATTGTTTATGTATGCCTGTCAGCGTGTGTATGTGAGTGATTGTGTGTGTCTGGCTGTCAGTGTGTATGTCTGGCTGTCAGTGTGTGTATGTCTGTCAGTGTGTCTGTCACTGTGTGGCTTTCTGTCAGTAAGTGTGTGTGTGTAGGGACGTATCTTCCGCGAGGCAAACAAGGCATCTGCCTTGGGCGGCACTTTGCAGTGGGCGGCAAAAAAAGTTGCCCCCCAAACACCCAGGCAGATCCCTTGCTTGCCTCACGTCCTGGGGGGCTCAAGAGCTGGCCGGCTGGCCACTTTTGAGCACCCCCCCCCGATGCGGACAGCGAGGGAGCATACTCATCTGAGCACTTCCTGCTCAGCTCCCTCCGCACCGCTTAATAAAGCTGGGAGACAGAATATGATGTCAGACCGGCTCCCAGCATCACTAAGCGCTGCCAATTCAGCCTGTGTGCCCCCTGCCTGCCCGACCAGCAGCACCACTGGACAGGTAAGCAATCCACTCCAGCTCTCCCAGGGAGGCTGGGTGGATTTAAAATAAAATTAAAATAATAATTTGTAAGTGTTGAGAGAAGTGTTTATGTGTCTGTAAGTGTGTGTGTCTGTGAGTGAATGTGTGTGGGTCAGTGGGTGTGCGTGCGTCTGTCAGTGTGTGTTCAAGTAATAGTGCGTGTATGTCATTGTTTGCCAGTGTATATGAGAATGTGTGTCTGTGAATCAGTGTATGCTTCTGTCAAAGTGCAGTCTTGACAGGAAGGGGTGGGGAAAATTTAGATGGGGGGGGGTGCCCGAGCACTGTCCTGCCTAGGGCAGCCCAAATCCTAAATACACCACTGATGACAGGAACCTCAGACCCATGGGTTCCGCCTCTGGTGCCAACTTACGAAAACGGTCCCACTGAAACCAAGAAAGAGCTTCAGCCACCACATTCAAAACGCCCTACACATGACGTGCCTTAATCCACACGTTAAATCTTTAACTTAACAAGACTAACCGGCGAAGCAAAGCCAAAACCAGGGGCAAAGTGAAAGAGGATCGGTTAATCACATGAACAGCACTCGTGTTGTCTGTGTGAAAAATCACTGTGCGATTACGTAGAATGTCTCCCCAGAGCTCCACTGCCACCACGATGGGAAACAATTCCAAAACCGTGAGATTTCTTGCTTTGTGCACCAATGGCCCTTAAAATACGCGCCGAAGCCCAGAGATCCTGATGCATCCATAAAAAAGATCCAAAACCGCATAGGTCGTGGCTGCATGCAGCCAACATGAACGACCTTTGCAGATTCCCAAAAACGAACTCCACACCTGCAGATCGCTGCACAACCAATGCGTAACCCAAATATAGTGAAAGGGTTTCACGGACTCCTACCGTCGACAAAGAGAGACGCCTACAGAAAGCCCTGCCCGTGGGAAGAACCCTACATGTAAAAGAAAGGTGACCAAACAATACCTGTAATTGTCGCAACTGAACTTTCCAAGCCCCAGCAACTGAAAAATCATATGCCTCCAGTCAATTTCTATGTCCAGAAAGCATAACACCAATGTAGGACCCATTGTTTTCTTTTCTGCGACTGGCACCACAAATTCCGCAGCCACATCTTGATAAGTGTTCAACAAATGCAAGCACTCCTGAGAGTCACCCGGTCCAACTAATAAGAAATCATCTCTCGTTAAAGAGCCAGGACAACACCCCTTTTTCTTGACCCACTGAGGAGCCAGCAGAAACACCGGCAGCCCCTGGAAAAGGAGATGGATGACTAGGGGTAATAAGTAGCAACCGTAGGCTACCGTCCTGGACCCCAAAATCTGTTCCAGGGCACACCGCCATCTTCTGGCAAAATTGCTGGTCGTATCAAAAATAGCATTGCCCACCGTACACCTTATATGCCACCCAGATCAAGTTTATGTACAAAAATTAGCGAGGGGGTTCTCTCAGGAAAACACTGTATCAGAATACTGGCAAAAAATTTAAGCCCTGAAGCCAGTTCCCGAATGTACGTGGAACCTGCTTACCTTTTTCCTGGTCGACAAACTCCCTGCGGTGCAGCCTGTCCACTTATTCCTTGTCTAGCGGAACCAGCTACAGCACATCTACAAAATCGCCTTTACAGATATTTTCCTGCAGCTCCAAAGGCACATGCAAACCTAAATGGGCCAGCTCAAAGCCTGGCAAGCAGGGGCGATATGCCATCGACCCTTGCCCCCTACCACTCCCAGGAACATGACTGGGCCCAGCCTGCGAAGCCTCCCCAGAATGTCCAACCGACCCAGGGAGCCTATTTAAAACCCCTTTAAGTAAGTGCCATACTTCCTGCGCACTGTCCTGCCTAACCCCTGTATCTCCTCAAGCGCTAGCGCAGACCAACTCACCAAACCTCTGAGGAGTCACTGACACCTTCTCCCCTGGACCATCCTGTTTAGCCTCTTCACCCAACCCAGACTCAGGCAAGGATCCTCTCATTCCCGGTCCCACTGCTGTGTCCTGTGGCATACCGAGCTCCTGATGTAGCTGCAGACTCATGTTCCGGCTCCCTCTGCCTCCTAACCTCCGTCCGGGTCCTTTCTGCCACCAGGGTCTGTGATGCGGTCACGTTCCAACGTGCTGCCATAACAAACGCGCTCCGCAATGATGTCATTCCTACCCATTTTCCGACCCTACATATGCACTCCATTGCCTCCTTGCTGCGTCACTTCCGGCGCTGACTTCCTGTCGTAGCTTCCTTCCACAGCACCTCCATCTTGGGCCCAATCTCTGGCTCCGACACCAGGTCGTCTCCTGCCTCGTACCACACTCCCAGTCCAGCACTGCTTCTCCAAACAGGACTGGGGGATAAGCGCGATGGAGGCCTCGACCTGGCCCTCCGTCCGCCCATAGACGCTTTAACCGCTGTCACCAGGTCAACCACCACTCCTGGGCATCTTTCCACACCGGACATCACATCCTCCAAGGCCACTGCTCCGTTGGATTCAAGGTACACCTGTAACAAGGCCACCATAGCCTCTCTGGACACCGACATCCTTCGTCAACTGACACCAGAACCACCGTAGGGAGAGCTAAATCACAAATTCTATTTTTTTTATTTTTTTTGTGTTGGGCACACGCCAGCCAGCCAGAAAAGCTAGGATCCCCACACTTCTTCTGACAGACTGGTAAGTCCTCTCCCTACTCCCTCCTTTTTATCCCTTCTCCCTAACTGTATCTCTTTTGGTCCCAACCCCTTAGCTCTGCCAGTAGTCAGGTTCCCCATTCCTTGGCAGTCTAGGGAGGTACATTCCCACTGTGCTGCTTAGCTGAATGAGGAAACATTAGAATAAGCAGCACTGGACGGCTGTGATTGGATGAGAGTGTCTATTGACCACATTCAGTCTATCACTGAGTCATTGCAGGTATGAATTGGTATAACTACAAGGATGTGTGTAATCTCTGCCTTAGCCACACCTCCAGTGGACCAGGGGCTTTGGATAGCCAGAAGCTATCGCTCAGTGTTAAACTGCTCTAAAATGGTTTAAAACTGATTAGAGAGACAGTGCCAGGAGACGAAAGATGAAATGGTTATAGTGACTACAGTGTTCCTGATTATAACCACCTAATAATCTTGGTTGTAAGAAAGTTTGTTTCAATCGTCTAATAAGTTTTTTTAATTTTTTAGTGCTCTTCATAATCTGAAATTACATATATTATCAGTGACTAGTAGCTTAATATGTTTCATTTTTCAGTATGGAATATGTCAAAATGTTGGACAGCGTAAAAAAACACAATGTAATGAATAGTGTGGATGTTTTCTTGGCAAAAATGGCTGAAACATCCAGTTTTGATTTTGCAGCTATAATGTCTGCTCTGTATGTTTGCTGTTCCCTAAAGTGAAAAGTCTGGTTTTCTTTTTTCTTTACATAATTCTCATTTTTTTCATTGAATTGTTGTTTTTCTATTCTGCAGACTAAGAATGATATAAAATCAATTCTGGAAAACCACAGGAAACATGCAAAGGGTATTTTAGTGGACAAATATCTTGCAAATTGTACGAGGAATTAATACTACGTATTGACTCTTGTGGGATCTCAGGAGATTAGAATTTCCTGGGCATTCTTTACGCTTTGCAGACTTTAAAGATACAGACACTTTCATTTTTTTCTGAATAGAAAGATGTTAACCTACATAGTTGTAAGTAAAGAGTCAATGTGATTATCACATCATAAAATAATGATTTTCTTCTGAACATTTGTTTCATTGTCCAAAAGCAGTGTAATGGGGGCTAGTCTATGACGTTTTACAACAAATAAAAATGTGGTCTCAGTTTATGGGCTTGCTTTACTAGATGGAGACATAAGTGCATTAAAATAATCTCTCAAAGTGTTAACTCTCAAGGGACCAACAAGCCAAAACCATTAGTCACCCTTCAAAAAAAAGAAAATGAACACCCTCTGACTATCAGTGTTTGGAATAAGGGGATTGGATACTTGTTGCTTGCTTATTATAGAAGACATGAGGATCCCTACCCCACTGCCTAGAAGGAAAAGGAAGGGGTAGGAGTCGGTTTCAAGACCCCAAAACATCTGATTGATCACCTGCCACACTAAATTAAAGGTAAGAGTAATGGCTATTTGCCTGGCTCGTTTCCAGTAATATGGGTGGAAGACGAGAGGGCTAATTGTTGAGCTCACACTTTTTAACCAGTAGGGTTATTCACTTAAATCACAAATGTTTGAAATTCAAAGTCACTTTAAAATTGAAGGCCAAAATAATTGAACTGGAAAAATTTTCCCAGACAGCTATGCTTCACGTTTGTCTTCTTCAGCCTTAAATTTGAAATTCACTGTGAACTCACTACTAATCCCCAACAATTCTCACTTGTGAATAACCCGGTTAGTGTTCCAAGTACCACCAATATCTATTATTAAATTCTCCACCTACATTGGATTCCCCACCTACATTGCATAATAGAAGTAAATACCTGGAGGCAGCAGCCCCAGGCAGACCCCAAGTAAGAATGTGGGTTGCTCCTGGCCACTACTGACACTATAACCACCATAGCCCACTGTAGTAGTTATGGTGCCTGGTGTGTTCCATCAAAGTTGTGGTATAAAAGATTATTAGGATTATTGAGTTTAAGGGTAGAGTTGGATTAAATTTAGTATTATGGTATAGTGTCTAAGAGTTAAACCTAGGATTAAGGTAAAGAGTTTTTTTAAATCAGTTGTAGGTAGTTTAGCCTTTTTTGTGGCTAACAAAAGGATTTTATTTTGGGAGGGGTTAAATTTAGGTTTAGAGGAAACAAGGTGTTAATATAAGACATGTGGAGTTTTAAGTGTTACTTGAAAAGTACTAACCCTCCTAAAATTGACAGTAAAACAGTAAGGCTGTTATATAGTATGCATCACTCAGTGCTTTTATCAAGTTCTCGGCTAGCATTTTCGAAAGTATTTCACTTGCTGTTTTGAACCAAATACTTTAAATAATACTAAATACTAAAAACTAGGGCATTATGATCATCCTTTTGTTTGGATGTTATAAAAAGACAATGTCTTTTGATTCTCTGTTATATATATATAAAAAAAAAAAAAAATACTGTTTAAGAAATGCTGCCCTAAAGCATTTTTATTCAGTATGGTTATTTATTGAAGGTAGCATTCAAAGTAGCTTTATCCTCAAGCCTTTGAATTATCTTCCTTAAGAGACGAGAGATATATGATGCAATGTTTAATTTAACCTTTTCAGTGTCAGTGGAGTGAATAGTAGATTAAACTCATAAGGTTACAACCTACAAGAGAAAATGTAATTTTGGCAATTTGTAGATTATTTATTCTGTATAATGTCGAACACAAATCTTTATGCGTAGCGTATATTAAGTTCTTTTTACAATTAAGATTAAAGATTGCAAAACAATACCAAAAATGTGTAATAATCAATGGCGCCAAAGAGTGCATATAGTGCCACTGTTAGTGCAACTTAAAATTACCGTGGAATCATCACACAAAATGTCCCACTCGAAATGCAAATACAATAAAAAATAAAAAGGTGAATAGCGCGCTACGGCACAATAGTGATGTAGTGACCTTATATGTATTGTGATATTTAACACACACAATGGAAACATAGAATGTGATGGCAGATAAGAACCATTCGGCCCATCTAGTCTGCCCAATTTTCTAAATACTCTCTTTAGTCCCTGGCCTTATCGTATAGCTAGGATAGCTTTAAGCAATAAGGGTATATCCTTATAACATCTTGGATATTCACTGTAAAAAAAAAGCATAAAAACACGTGATGGTATCCCACTCACATTTATTAGAGCCTATATGCACTGGCTCAGGTGTATAAGCTTGATGATATTGCATAGTAAATCCCAATCTGGAATATTCATGGTGGATGCTCCTCAAAGATAATGATGGAAAAACACTAAATGTAAATTAAAAGAATAACATTTATTAATAACAAACTTATAAAATCTTACATTAAGGTATACCACAATCAGCACAATGCGTTTTAACACTGTCTGTGTCTTCCTCAGGTGCAATGACATTATACAGTGTAATGCCTCTTTTAAAATACCGATATTGGTGCCATAATGACTTCATCCTGTTGTCCGCATCACTTTCGGTTCCGCCTGCTGCTATATATTTCATTCGGCAGCCATCATGGCACTCTCTGAGGTTACCACCTCACTACAGTTTTCTGCTGGAAGAGCCAAATCGCCCATATTGCAGCCGTTCTTCCTTATCATCATGTGCCTTCTAGGGCATCTGTACATCACCTTTTTAGTGTGTATTAAGATTAAAGATTGTTCAGTTTAATCACTAAACAGTGAAATATAGTGAATATTTCTATGGTGAAGATATTTTGTCTATTGGACCTGAAGAGAGCCCTGTCTATGGTTAAACCACTCCAAAATAGTTTAGAGAACAAAAGAGGGATGGCACTCATAGACTCAAAGCACCATTACCACTACAATGAGTAATGTCCCTTTAATATTATTTGACACCGTGTTTATGTCATCCAGGTCGTAACTGGGGAAAAAAATAGAAATATATTGTTCTTGTCAAAATACTTAACAAATAAAGCTTTGAGCTACAAAATGCTGGTGTAAACGTTGCATACTTTGTATAACCCAATTGTGCATAAGATAAAATAGGTGTAACGATATGCACCCCATTACACAAAAACAGATGCATCTTTAACATAGCAACATATTTTATTATGCACTTTGGCTAGTGAGTTTACTAGTAAAATGTGTGCATTTTATTTTACTACTTGCCAATAAGCATGACCAAAAAAAAAAAGATCTGGGTAAAGGTTTCCTTCAAATTAAGGGAACGTCTCCTAACCTCTAAACAGCACAATGAGTAATGATTCAGGTTAATTTAGCATACATTATTTGCTTCCCCCCAACAAAGGAGACATTGGCATCTTCTCCCATTTCTAATAATAATTATTGGATTTTATCACTGACTTTTTGGGGATGATATATCCCAGTGAAATTATTTTATTTGCGCAAGAAATACTACATAACCTTTCTACAAAGCTAAAGACACTTTATGTATGTATGTATGTGCAAGGTTTTCTTTAGAAAGGAGTCAATAAATAGCCTATCTCAAGCATTGTTTTCATTTCCGCTGACACAGGTTTAAATGTCAAAGGCCAGCGTGTGGGAAGCGATGGGGTTTTAGAAACCCTTAACAATCCAATATCCAATAAAGCTGTACATGAGAAAAATTAGATTTTCTGCACACAGTCTGAGCCACTGACGATATGCACTGGATTCCAAAGTTGTGAGGATCAGAGGAATGCGGAGCAATATGTACGGCAAAATCACAAAGAGTGGCAGATGTTGCTAGATTTTTTTTTCTTAATTCCTATTTTATTTACTGAAGAGATTGAAATGACGAGGGATAATGTGTAAGGGTTTGTTTTAATGAGCCAATATTATATATATTTTTTTTTATTTTTTTATTTATGTGTGCTAGCAATGGACAGAGTCCCTGGGGGAAAAGCTTGCACCAAGACTTTCTGTTACTGTCGTACAGAATATCATATCATACTAGTTTAGCTTCAGAACAGCCTACCTCCTAACATTTGAATTGTTAGCGTTGATTTCCGGAAAAATACACTTTGCTTTATTTTCAGATTTTAAGAAAATAAAGCCTCTTTTGGATTTTTCACTGACGTTCTGAGTTACAAAGGTTATTCAGAGTTATTTGCTAAAAGGATAATTTAAGGTAATGTCAGCTGACAGGGGATACCTAATGCGCATGCGCGGCAATGGTCGCGCTCACAATAGTATTTTCCCCATAGAAGCATTGTATACTACTTTCTTATGGGGTTTTACATGATACTGGATTCCCTCATGCATAGCATGAGGACAGCCAGCGTCAGTTTGGCGACCAAAAGTTGCCTAACCACCCGGAAGTCCCTCTAGTCCCTCTAGTAGACAACCACTAGAGATGGAGTTAACCATCAACGGTAATTATTGCAATTTATTAAAAACTGTAATAATTACGTTTGCAGGGTTAAGGGATCTGAGACTATGCACCCAGACCACGTCAATGAGCTGAAATGGTCTGGGTGCCTGTAATATCCCTCTAAGCAAATAACTTTGATAATCAGGCATCTTGGCAGAAACTTAAAGGAATACTCTAGTGTCCTGGTGTCACTCCCCTCCTCCCCCACTTAAGGTTGCCACCTTTCTCTGGAAATATACTGGTCATGTTAATTTGCATAATTGATTCTTTAGATGCAACATCACAAGCATAAAAAATAAAATACATTTGAAAGAGCAACATTTTTTATTTTTTTAAGATACTACTTACAATTTGTGTCCTGCAGTTTTGGGTAGATTGGAGTCAGGAGCCTGTCCTCTGCTTTGCTAGCTCATGCACCCACCTGCCATGCCATTGGTTAGGGCATGTCTAATAAACAGTGAAAAGCCATTGGCTACTCACTATAATGAAAAACTATTGACTGGGCAGCTATTTCTATCACTAATAACATATAGGGGTGAGGGCTATTAAATAAAACATAAGACATTCTACTGTCCCCCAACAGTGTCCACCAATGAGTGGTGAGTGGAACTAATAATGAAATACAAGACAGATACTTAGTGTCGCCACCATTCCCCACCCATAGGCGGTGGGTGCTAATAATGATATAATATACAAGAGGACACAGAGTTCCTCAAGCCCCCATCCATAGGCAGCAAGTAGAGGCTAATAATATCAAACACAGGGGGGACTTAGTGTGAGGGCAAGTAATACTACAATACCCTCTATTATTTTTCATCCCCTGTCCTTTAAGGGGCATTTTTTAACAATAGCTGCCCACTTGCTAGTTTTTTTATTACAGTAAGCAGACATGTATTTACCTGCTGCACGGAGGATGGAGGAATATATACTCAATTTGGTAGTTATATTGATACCCATAGTTTTTTTTTGAGCCTCTTAATTAGTAAATTTTAGTCATTAAAAAGGACAATAAATGTTATTCCCGTGCACATTTATCAGTGGTTTTATCTTGACCTGCCAACCCAATTAAAAACAAATCGACTAAAATAATCAATAATTATTGGCTGTTTTTTTCTGATGGAATTAAATGGAGGCGTTAGTGAGATTTTTTTTCAGCAGAGCCTTTTTTCATGCAATGTCCACTGAATACAAACAGTAAGTGAAAATGTACCTTATCCTATAATGTAAAACACAATAATGTAAAGACAGACAGGAGTTATTCAATCACATTCTCATAGTGTATATGCTTTAAGCTTGCTGAAGTGCTTTATGTCTGAAGAGTGTGTCCACTTTCTTCCATTTTACAAAAGTGAGATCTCAATAGAAATTGACACTTTTTAAAATTAGCCTTGTTACACCCTCTCTGGCTGTCAATCAGACAAGAGAACCTGTTACTTCCTGGTTGGGTAGCTCAGTGGGGCTAACACTCAAGAGGAAGCAAATTCTCAAAGCACCTACCTTGCAAAGACATTTTCAACTGTTTTAAGAAGTCTGTGATTGGACAGCCACAGAAAATATGGGTGGGATAAGAAGAAGAGGGTTTGCAAATGTTTCAGACAAGAGATCTGCAGCTTTATTTAAGCTCTTTTCAAATATACTCCCAATAAAAATAAAAAATGCACAATTAAATGCATGAATGTTTTCATTGGAGTATATCTACTAAATAGAATTTATTTTTTTTAATTTGAGGACTAATATGTCCTTTTAATCTGTGAGTAGGGCATAACAAAAATGAAGAGCTTTATTGTATTTAAGCAACAAATTTTGACAGCTGATCTTGTTTGACTGTTAGAACCCCCCCTCAATAAAAAAAAACTAACACAAAAAAACTCCAAAAAACAGGAAAGCGTTATGAATGGAGATCTTCGCTGTAGATTACCACATATTGTAAACATCCAGAGGCATATTCAAGAAGACAGTACCAAAATAAGTTTGTTCCACAGGAAGGTCAGAATAAGTCACCTTCTGCAAATCTTTGTCTAATTTCTAGTAAAAGATATTATGCTATTATGATATTTGTACATGTTGATTGGACATACTGATTACTACAATATATTACTAATATATTGGGTTGTATTCATTTTTTTTTTTTTTTTTTTACAGTTTTTAATGGTCTCATTGTAGTCCCATCTCAAGAGATAGGTAAACCACTTGGAAGCTTTCTTTCCGGTAGCGGGATCAGATATTAAAAAAAACCCTCTAATTAGACATATTAATCACTTTCTATTAGGTACAGTAAATATACAGTAATAAAAAAAATCAAGAATAAAAAATGGTATTTACACAATTCTTTTACAACACACTCATTGCCCATTTATCATTCCCATAATGCAAATATTTTCTGTCTTCTTCCGGACGTCTTCTGAACTGCTGATTGTGAAGTTTACAAGCAGTACTTGTTTCCTTTCTAGCATGTAATGGGGAGTCTAGTGAATCTCAAAGTTATGTCTCGGAGTCATTATGCGATCTGCAATTCAAAGGTTCTCGGTATTCTGCTGTATATCAAATATCGCTTGGTACGGGTTCTGTTCTACCTTGTCAGAATAGTAAAATGTAATGAATAAATAGTGTTACTTTGCACACTATTACTACCCTTTATACAATATGTATTGATTGATTATTGGACATTGTAAAAGCTTTCAGGAATACCGTATTTATCGGCGTATAACACTCACCGGCGTATAACACGCACCTCATTTTAAGAAGGAAATTTCAGGGAAAAAAAACTTAAAGGACCACTATAGTGCCAGGAAAACGAGTATGTTTTCCTGGCACTATAGTGGTCCTTTGAGTTTTTTCCCCCTGAAATTTCCTTCTTAAAATGAGATGCGTGTTATACACCCTCAGGGACCCCCTCCCGCCAGGCTCTGGAGAGAGGAAGGGGTTAAACACTTACCTTTCTCCAGCGCCGGGCGGGGAGCTGTACTCCTCCGCGTGCGCGCGCATTCAGCCGGTCGCATAAGAAAGCATTTACAATGCTTTCCTATGGACGCTTGCGTGCTCTCACTGTGATTTTCACAGTGAGAAGCACGCAAGCGCCTCTAGTGGCTGTCAATGAGACAGCCACTAGAGGCTCTGGAGGCTGGATTAACCCTCAGTATAAACATAGCAGTTTCTCTGAAACTGCTATGTTTATAAAAAAAGGGTTAATCCTAGAGGGACCTGGCACCCAGACCACTTCATTAAGCTGAAGTGGTCTGGGTGCCTAGAGTGGTCCTTTAAATTTCAAATAAAGAACTTCTCACCCCCCTTTCTTACTCCCCCCTCCCCCTCTTCTTACTTCCCCCTCCCCCTCTTACCCCCTTCTTACTCCCCCTCCTCTTACCCCCTTTTCTTACTCCCCCCTCTCTTCTTACTTCCCCTTCCCCTTTCTTACTCCCCTCTCTTACCCTTTCTTACCCCTCCCTCTTCTTACCCCACCCTCCCCCTCCCCTCCCCCTTTCTTACTCCCCCCTCCCCTCTCACTCCCCACTCCCCTGTAGCGTGGCCGAGCCGCTCTGCTGTCCGCGGTGGCCGGCCGGCCGGAGTGATAGGAAGGTGCACGTTCAGTTCAGAATAGCACCTGCTTTTACCATGATAAATCTCCCCTGTGTATATGTATCTATGTTTTTTTGTCTGTATGTGGTTACATCCCTTTATGGTGTTAGAACGGAGGGATCTGGTTATACCCTGTACCAGGGGTAGGCAACATTTTAGTAGTACTCTGAGACAACAAGATCTTACGTTTCTTTAAATTGAGGTGTGTATATTGCCATATTCTGCTTGTGTTATTAATGGGTGCTGCATTTGCTTGGTAGCATTGTATTTGTGCATATGTGGGCTTTTATATTATAATAATATATGTTCATGAGTAATGTGGACTGTGTATGCAGGTTGCTTGTGGAATTGTGTATATTAATTAGACATCTCAGTGTTTTTGGTGGTGTGTGTATGTGTGGGAACGCTTGTGGAATTGCATGCTTGTTGGTGTGTGTGCGTGTATGTGGATTGTCAGTGGTGTTGTGTTTGTGTGTGGGCTGTTTGTATTATTATGAGGCTTCTTCTTAGCAGCGTGGGTGGCTTACCTGAGGTCCAGCGGGAACCAGGTTGGTCAGGTTCAAGTCCAGGGAAGGAGTTACAATAGCTGCTGGGAGGAAGTGGTCTGAGATCACTTCCTCTTAGTGCTGCAATGCGTAAATTGAAGATTGTGTCTCACAACCTGCAATCACCGCTTGGATTGCACTAGCAGATATCTGAATTCCCACTGGGACTCCTGATAGGCCAGAGCCTGTTTTGGCTTTGATAGCCTTGAGTGCCGTTCAAAGGCACCTCGAGTGCCAAAAATGGCACAAGTGCCATAGGTTTCTGACCTCTGCCCTATACCCTGGGCACCAATGCTGAAATATTACCTCTCTTGTTCTAGATATTAACATGGTTAAATGAATGGCAAGATCTGTGACTGTGCTGTAGACAACCTTTTTTCACACTTCCATAAGATGCACATACTGTATTCTTTTATCTTCTTTAGCTGTTTAAAAATGAATTTTTTACTTGACGCCAGAGAGATATGGATACTTCTAGCCAAATTGGCTATTTTTTTTTAATTGTCAGATTGGAATGTCAATTTTAATACTGTCATTTATAAACCCTTTAGTGATCAAAGCTCTTCTGACATTCTTTGCATTTGGGACAGATTACTTTTTGTACACATACAGTCAGGTCCAGAAATATTGGCACATCGACACAATTCTAATCTTTTTGGCTGTATACACCACCACAATGGATTTGAAATGAAACTGCTTTAACTGCAGACTTTCAGCTTTAATTTGATGGTATTTACATCCAAATCAGGTGAACGGTGTAGGGATTACAACAGTTTGTATATGTGCCTCCCACTTTTCAAGGGACCAAAAGTAATGGGACAATTGGCTGCTCAGCTGTTCCATGGCCAGGTGTGTGTTATTCCCTCATTATCCCATTTACAAGAAGCAGATAAAAGGTCCAGAGTTCATTTCAAGTGTGCTATTGGCATTTGGAATCTGTTGCTGTCAACTCTCAATATGAGATCCAAAGAGCTGTCACTGTCAGTGACGCAAGCCATCATTAGGCTGAAAAAACAAAACAAACCCATCAGAGAGATAGCAAAAACATTAGGTGTGGCTAAATCAGCTGTTTGGAACATCCTTAAAAAGAAAGAATGCACCAGTGAGCTCAGCAACACCAAAAGACCCGGAAGACCACGAAAAACAACTGTGGTGGATGACCGAAGAATTCTTTCCCTGGTGAAGAAAACATCCTTCACAACAGTTGGCCAGATCAAGAACACTCTCCAGGAGGTAGGTGTATGTGTGTCAAAGTCAACAATCAAGAGAAGACTTCACCAGAGTGAATACAGAGGGTTCACCAAAAGATGTAAACCATTGGTGAGCCTCAAAAACAGGAAGGCCAGATTAGAGTTTGCCAAACAACATCTAAAAAAGCCTTCACAGTTTTGGAACAACATCCTATGGACAGATGAGACTAAGATCAACTTGTACCAGAGTGATGGGAAGAGAAGAGTATGGAGAAGGAAAGGAACTGCTCATGATCCAAAGCATACCACCTCATCAGTGAAGCATGGGGGTGGTAGTGTCATGGCGTGGGCATGTATGGCTGCCAATGGAACTGGTTCTCTTGTATTTATTGATGATGTGACTGCTGACAAAAGCAGCAGGATGAATTCTGAAGTGTTTCAGGCAATATTATCTGCTCATATTCAGCCAAATGCGTCAGAACTCATTGGATGGCGCTTCACAGTACAGATGGACAATGACCCGAAGCATACTGCAAAAGCAACCAAATAGTTTTTTAAGGGAAAGAAGTGGAATGTTATGCAATGGCCAAGTCAATCACCTGACCTGAATCCGACTGAGCATGCATTTCACTTGATTAAGACAAAACTGAAGGGAAAATGCCCCAAGAACAAGCAGGAACTGAAGACAGTTGCAGTAGAGGCCTGGCAGAGCATCACTAGGGATGAAACCCAGCGTCTGGTGATGTCTATGCGTTCCAGACTTCAGGCTGTAACAGACTGCAAAGGATTTGCAACCAAGTATTAAAAAGTGAAAGTGTGATTTATGACTGTTAATCTGTACCGTTACTTTTGGTCCCTTAAAAAGTGGGAGGCATATATACAAACTGTTGTAATTCCTACACCGTTCACCTGATTTGGATGTAAATACCCTTAAATTAAAGCGGAAAGTCTGCAGTTAAAGCACATCTTGTTTGTTTCATTCCAAACCCATTGTGTTGGTGTATAGAGCCAAAAAGATTAGAATTGTGTCGATTGTGTCCCAATATTTATGGACCTGACTGTATTTCTACTCTACTATATATAATTAGTTAAAGGAAAGTTATAGCTTTCTTCTGATTCCCTACATGTATTCATAACACAGAAAAACAGATAAATAAATTACAAATATTATTACTGCTTAAAGATAATTTCTACACCACTAGTGCAACTTAAGAAAAATAAGTTAAAAATAGATTTATGTATTAGTTCTGTTAAAATGTGCAATATATCTAGGATTCTTCAATTAATTTCTAAACAAATATATTTTTTTATTGTAGGACAATAGGAATGGCTTAAGCTAAATCTTTGCAAAATTTGGCATTCAGAAACACAAAAACCATTACACAAAATATATAACTGAAGAAAGTAGACTCCTCACAGTTAGAGCTTTTTGATGCTTTTCATTTAACCAGTTTATTACAAACCTCGGCTTCATCTGCTAGCTATATTTATTTATGAACTATTACTATGGGGTACTCCAAGTCTTTTCATTCGCCCATTTTGTTACAAATTTCTGCTGTAATTGTACAATATTTGTTTTACCTATATATTGAGATTTTATGGTAAATTTGAAAGGCATTGGGTGTCCTAATACTTCAATAATCAGCATGGACTGATAGACATTAGAACACTGTGAATGCTTGTCAGAGCTTCCAATGCAGGAGTCGTCCTTGGGACAGTATTTGTTGGATGTTTTATGCTTGAGTCATCCAGCTATAGCTCAGCATATGTCAGGATATACCAGGATCATCGCTAAAACCCAATGCCTTATAGGAAAGGGAATTGTTCACCGTGGCTATAGCTGGGTCTCAGTGCAATTGGCAATCCATAGAATTGGGAGGACAATTAAAGTGTCTCCGTACACTATAGGACACCATAATCCTCTATCATGAAGGAGTTATAAAAACATCTTATGGACTGGATTCAACCTGTTATAGCCCCGAATATACTTGCTAACGTTCCCTGCCCACCCTCCGGGACAAAGGTGGGCAGACAAGAGAGCAAGTGTGCAGAGAGCAGGTATGACCATCAAGGGGGAGAGTCCCCTTGTCAAAAAGGGTAGACGTTCTGACAGCCTGCCCCACAGCAGACAACCATGGAGTGTTGCTGAATAGGTGGTCCTAGTACCCCGTCCATCTTCTGGAAGAGTTCAAAATTCAGAATAGATGCCTAGAACTTATGTTTTTAGGGACCGTAACTCAAAATGTGGGACTGTCCCAGCAAATTCAGTACTGTCGGCATTTATGCCTGATGTTAATGCATTTGTGGATAACTTTAAGGTGGCTTGAGGCACACCAGTGTACAATAGGAATACAAGCCTAATTGGATAGGAAGGGCATTGTCTCTGGATGCAGTGGCAGCTACATCTAGAAACTCAGAGTTATTCATTAAACTCCAAATGGACCCTAGATGCATACTTGCAAAAACAGAATATTCAAGGATATAATTTTTCAATGTAGGGTAATAGCTTCTTGATCCAAGGATTAATCTGACTGCCATTCTGGGGTCAAAGGGGAATTTTTTTCCTAGTTTGTTGCAAAATTGGAAGTGCTTCAAACTGTTTGTTTTTTTGCCTTCTTTTGAATCAACAGCAAAACAGAAATGTGAGGAAGGCTGAACTCAATGGATACATGTTTCTATTCAGCCTATGCTACTATGTAACTATGTAACCCTCATCGAATTAGAAAAAACTATTCGGCTGCATACAGGACATTCGGAATGCAAAATCTGGGCATTGTTCACACTATTTACCAATGTCTTGATGGGAATTATGTTTTTTTTTTTAATCTGACCTTTTGTGAGACTGAAGAAAAGAAGAAGTAAAAAGAAGACACCTGAAGGTAGGTATTATTTTTTTCTCAAAGATATTTAGTTTTATTGGCACTCATCACTATTATTAGATGGGGTGTAGGTAGGGAACTTGTATTTGAATGGGTGGTGGTTAGGGGCCTTGGAACCCTTAGTAATGTGGGGAGGAGGGGTGAATTAAGAACAATTTAAGGATGGAGGGGGCAATAGCATTCCAACCATTCCTTATCTGCAAAATTATAGCCTGCATCCACTGCATATGGGTGGGAGCTCGTGGGGGACACTAATTCTCCCCACTTGTATTATAATTAGAGCCCATACTTCACATCCATGGGGCTTGAGGGGACCACTAGATCTGTCCTTTAATAAGTAACCCTCACCCACTGACCATGGACAGTTTTTAGCAAGGGGATGCCCTGGAGGTAGCATTGATCTCTGGTATCTTACAATTGAACAAAAACTACTGGCAGGCCATCTCTCCTGGGTTTTTAACTTAACCTCAGCATACCTTAGATTTAACACATTGTAGCTGGTTGAGGGTTCCTTTACTGAGCTGAAGATCAATATACTGTATAGTCATGCATCTGGTATTTACATTGACACTTTTAGAATATATCAGTCCTTGGCAGTGATAGCTTACTTGCTGTCATTGACTGCATTCCTCATGATGCTCCGGAAGCCAACAAACTGGCCGAGCATCTTGGGAAACATAATTCACATCAGCTGAGGACCGAGGTGCCTAAGTTTAGCCAACATCAGTATATGGAAAATACTTGTAATTGTATTGTATTGGAGAACGGATAGAGTTATAAACAGCCTTTGGCAAAACTCCTGAAGAAGGAAAGCTCTAGGGAAGTCATTTGTTACAGTGTCTCTTTTCTTTTTTCTCTAAGCAAGCTAAGAATAGATTGTTTAAATGAATCTTATCCCATTATTGATTGACAGTTTATGTTATTAATGACCCAGCAGCTAGTAAGTATGCCTTAGAAGAATTCAAGGTGTACTAGTAATAGATATTTGATAACAATGAGGAGTGAAAAATGGATGGTGTGGACTGGTGCAGATTTGTGGCTTTTTCAAGCGTGTAATGAGATCATCGTCTTAAAGGGAAAGTGTAATCTCAGAGGAATCATTCCAACGAATACATATGTTGGATCAATTCTACTTTCCTCGGCATATATGCTCATTATGTTTGCTGATTTTTTCAAAATAACATGTTTTTTTCCTTGCTGTCCTTGACATATCCAATTCCTAATAGACCAAGGTATCCAATTATTTAAAATGTATCCTGCGATGGACATTTATAAAATGAGGGCCAGCTTCTGCAGAGTTAATTAGAGTTTTGTTTAATGTGACGGGTGTCTTATAGCAGCCATTAGTGTTGTCTCTGTGAAGATATTTGCAAGGAGACTTACAGAGAAGACAGCTAAATAATAACCACAATATGCCCTTTGGATAAATAAGGGTATACAGCAAAAACAGCAGTAGATTATTAACTATTTCTGTGCTTGACTATTCCCCCAAAAAAGTGCCAAGCTCAAAAATGGCTGTCAGTTTGTTGCAATGGTTCTATCATTAGATGTTCCTCTATGTAGCTTGAGTTCAGAAGTATCATAAATGGTTGAGGTTCTATACATGCTTCTCGATAAGGTTTTGATGGAGGAACGATGTTCCATGTCTGTTTGGAGCTTCTGTTCACAGTTGGTGCTTGTTCTTGACATGCTTCTCGATAAGGTTTTGCTGGAGCTACCATGTTCCATGCCTGTTTGGAGCTTCTGTTCACAGTTTACGCATGTTCTTGACATGCTTCTCGATAAGGTTTTGATGGAGGAACCACGTTCCACGTCTGTTTGGAGCTTCTGTTCACAGTTGGTTCTTGTTCTTGACATGCATCTCGATAAGGTTTTGATGGAGGAACCATGTTCCACGTCTGTTTGGAGCTTCTGTTCACAGTTGATGCAGAGTGAAGCAAAATTGTGGGGGGAGAGGGGCAGTGAATGAAAGATGAGGTGAAAAACCTGCCAACCTCTGCCTAGCAGTGTAACCATCACAAATGTCATTCTTCAGGTGTAAACAAAGAACAAATGGAGACATTGGGTGTAGAGTTGCAAGAAGTTCTTCTCACATTCTAAATATATGTTTATATTTAAACTATAAAATAAAAGTGTTTAGTTACAAGTTAAACTGATAAGTGCAGTCCTATGGCAATGCTCATAACCATCCCTCTTGACTTATATTGCCCAGTTCAATCCACAAATCAAAATAAAGTATATAGAAGACAGCTGTTGGTTTCGGCTTACTTGCGAAGGACAAAGTAATTGGGTTAGCTGTATGATTCATTAGTGAAAACCTTTCTTGACGGTAGTTCTCACACATTTCTATTTGTGGAATGGATCATGAGTAGAAGACAAAAAATGTAATAGCCTGTCTCTATTGTGTACTGACATTCACCACTATATAATATCTACACAGTATCATCCTCCACCAACAATCATGAAACACCAACACTGACAATGATTACCTATTCAAGATGACAGATAGTCTGGCTGTTAGTTTTGCTTAGTTCTGGCTTTTTCTTCTTTCTTCAAAAAAATCCTTAATGCAGCAACATTTTAAATTAGCTTTAGATATCCTGTCTTGGGAATAGCGTATTCAATGCACAAAGAGTCATCTCTTTGATTTGCATTTAAGTGAATAAGGCAACAGTTAATGAAACACCTTAGGAGGTGACATTAAAATGTTGATAGCTATTAGACATGTGCCTCGTGGGAAAATATGGTTTATCTGAAAGCAGTGAACCAAATTTCATGATTAAATCAATTCAGCTTGCCAAACGTTTCTTAGGAAAATCAAAAGAGTCGAATATGATTGAACCTGGCTGTGGGATGGGACATTTACATTTTAAAAGGCAAATAATGGCTGACTGCAGCATATTTATTGATGAGTAAGTGATAATTAAAGACTAGACAACAAATTTTAAAAACAAATAACAATAATAATGATAAATTAAGATAAAAAAACTTAAGAAACCCAAAATAAGACCACTTTATATAACATAGTTGCTTCCATTGATTGGTACTATCTTATATTAAAGGAACACTATAGGGTAAGGAACACCAACAAGCATTCCTGACCCTATAGTAATAAAACCACCATTTAGGTGACTTGTCCCCCTTAGCCACCTTAAAAGGTAATAAAACTTACCCCACCCCCGATCTGCCTCCTTGCTGACATCATCAGAATTAAATGCTTTCCCATATTCTGAAATTGGCAAGGAGACAAGGGACTGATGGTGGCAAGGAGACGGGACAGAGGTGGGGCCAAATGTCAACTGAGCCAATCAGCACCTCCTCATCGAGATGCATTGAGTGTGAAAATTTGTGGTGAGATAGTGGCTGTGTTGTGGAGTTGGTGGTGATAGGAGCAGTTTATTTTCTTTTTGTTTTTCAGCTTCATTTTCTATCATTACCCTTCCCTGCCTCTTTCATCTAACCAGAGAGGGGGACACTACATTACCTGGTGGCAGGGCCGCCATCAGGGGGTGACAACCATGATGGTTGTCATGGGCCCGGTGGTCCTGGGGGTCCCAGACTGCTCTGGCAGTCCCGGGCCCCACTTTCCCTCTCTGCACACATAGATATCAAATATCGCTATCTATGTGTGCAGCCACGGGCCCCCGGCTCCCTGTTACTGCAGAGGGGGCCCAGCACACTGCCTCTACTCTTCTCTTCTAATAACTCTCGCGAGACCCGCGGCCTTCTGAGCATTGCCACGGGTTACACGGGTCTCGTGAGAGTTATTGGAAGAGAGGAGAAGAGTAGAGGCAGTGTGCTGGGCCCCCTCTGCGGTAACAGGGTGCCGGGGGACCCAACCATGCCACCAGACCACCAGGGAATGAAATCTCCCCCTCCCTATACACAGGTAAGAAGCAGGGAGGGGGGAAAAACATTTAATGAATGAATGTGAAAATGCCCCTTCCTCCGCCCCCCCCCAGATTGCACATTTACACACACTGCATACACTAACACAACACACACACTGCATACACTAATACAACACACACACTGCATACACTAATACAACACACACATTGCATACACTAACACAACACACACTGCATACACTAATACAACACACACACTGTATACACTAACACAACACACACACTGCGTACACCAATACAACACACACACACACACACTGTATACACTAACACAACACACACACTGCATGCAACAATACAACACACACTGCATACACTAACACAACACACACACTGCATACACTAATACAACACACACACTGCATACACTAACACAATACACACACTGCATACGCTTACACAACACACACACACACTGCATACAATAACACAGCACACACTAACACAACACACACTGCATACACTAACACAACACACACTGCATACACTAACACAACATACACACTGCATACATTAATACAACACACACTCTGCATACACTAAAACAACACACACACTGCATACACTAACACAACACATTCACTGCATACACTACACTGACACACTCTGCATTCGCTACACATTAACACATTCTGCATTCAATATACTAACACCATACTGCATTTATACACTAACCTTGTGCTTTGTCAGGGGCCCCAAACTTTCTGATGGCGGCCCTGCCTGGTGGTCCTGTGATACTAGAAGACTCCTGCCTGGTGTCTCTATTTGCTTTAGGTTAGGGGAATATGTTTTTCTTTATCTGTTTCAGTTGAGTTTAAAGACTAATTTTAGGAATAAAACCTCATGAACAATAAGTAGTTATGACACAATAGGATTTCAAGGCTAGACAAAAATAAATTCCAAATATAATGTGCAAGAAATAATCTTTAACACATGCCAAATCTGCATGCCCTACAGAACACATTTTTCATCTTAGGGGAAACACAAGATTCCAATATTCTTTTGAATGATTTGCCTTAAACAAAAAAGATATATATATGCAAGGTTGCTTCTTCCCATCTGTCACTGTTTTATAAAACCATATTTTTTATATTTTGATAACCCAGCAGTGGAAGTGGGTGCTGGATTTTCTAATACATCTTAATCTTTTAAGACAATACAAAAAAAAAAAAAACTCCTTGAATCATTTTGAATGTTTCTTTTAACATTGCACGTGATGAATGGGAGATTAAATGAACGATAAAGAGGAACAGAGAGTGAAATGCAAAACCAGACCTATTCTTCTATCTCTACAATTTACTCTAACTCTTATTACCAAGAATAATAGCTTTATTGAGCTACACTAAAATACCAATGAATATACTTATCCAGTCAGCTTACCTCCAAAGCGGCTATTTTAGAAAAAAATATTGCCATTTCTGGCAGGACTTGTTTATTTGCTTGTACTTGAGATAAGTCATTGGTAAAAGGTTGTAGCAAAGACCCTAATGAAGATTTCTGTTTTGAATTAAATTCTATTTCTTACCGGTTTCCTGATCAGTGAACACACATTGATTTATAACAGAATTACGTTTTTCGCCATGATACAGTTGTTGGAAAAATGAAGGTAACATTCTTCCGGGCAAGACATTCTACTATTCAAAAAGTGAGCTGAGTCGATAAAGAGTATCGAGGAAGACAGCCAAAGAAAATGTCACATGTGTGCAAATGCCAACAAGACGGGACATCCTGATTCTCAAAGTTGCCTACAGTTCTCCTTAGGTTTTCTTATCAAAGAAAGATAAGATAAATTGCACTGTTGGGAGGGTGCTTATCAATAATGGATAAAGTGCACTGATGGGAGAGCCAAAATAAATGTCACACAATTATATAGTAGACACCAATGCCACAAGGTTTGTTATTACATATACACCCCTTTGGTATTCTTATCACTACCTTTCTTTCTTTTTCTTTTTTTTTAAATCAGACACAGGACTTTTGTATAATATAGTTCCCATGCACATACAATGCCAAACACAAAGTTTGTTCATTTTATTTTCCCATACGGAAGGCAAATGCTCCGATGAAGGTATCAGTTCTAACTTCCTGACATTTTTTTTTCCAGATACAAACAGAAAGACAACACAAATTTATTTTTTTGTAATAGCATCTTAACACTCTGAACAGCAGAAGTCCAAGTCAACTATAGCACTACAAATAGCACATGTGCAAACCAGATGTGGTGGTTGCGGTCAACAATAATCCCCTTCACTGTCCTCTGGTGAAAGAATATGTTTGACTCCATCAAACCTGTGAGTATAAGTGAACGAGTAATATAAAGTTGCATAGTCTTGTTTTTTTTCCTGTTGGGGTACATTATGTTGGTGGACCACTGACAAAGTAATCCAGACAGTAACCTAGATAAGCTTGGCCTGCTCTAGTCCTTGGTTGGGCTCCAATATGTCAGCTGGCCCTCCAATGACATCACTGAGGGACTATTAACTTGTGCACTCTAATTCTTTAATTATTTAGTGTGCACATAATAGTTAAAGTGTTGAATGAGTTAATTATGTCATGGACAGAATCTACTAAATGATGAGAACACGATAGTACAGCAAGCGCACAATGTAAAAATATTTTTTTTCTCTGATACCTCTGTGGCCTTGTAGAAATCACCTTAATTTGAACCTTTCATTCTATTAAAACCATTCTTTATTTTTTATTTTTTTTCAGACAATTAAAAAAAAAAAAAAAAATATTGAACAGCAAAAGATTGTGCTAACTGGAGCCAGATATTTTCTGGAATTTTTAAAGTAATGGATAGGTGGGATTTAACAAATGTACACTCCTTTAATTAAGGGACTCCTGTATAGTATTATCTATAATCAGTATTCTTATAGTGCTGCTATATATCTTGAAGACGTATGTGTAAGACATGTGAAGGAGTGAGATCAGCTGTTCTAGAGAGCTCAGTCTGCTGTTTGTGAGATATTTCCATCTTTGTTTAATTTCATATTGGATGGGTTTTTTTTTTTAATGTATTTATTTTTTTAACCGTGAGCCCAATACAAAAACTTTAACATTCAGTTCCCCGTTTTTATGTTGTGGGTACTCAGAGTATTCAATTTGAGAATCCAGTGTGCTTTCTTTCTTCTTATAACGTTTTCCTATCACCTATCTTAAGTCTAGTTATATCATCAATAGCAATCATTTTTGACTGTGCAATGGTGTGCTTTGCCTAAACCAAGCTTGGATTCTGGTAAGATAACATTTCTAGTTATTGCTATCAATTTATGTTTGTTACATCATTTCTCATTTTCTCATAGTTTTATCCACATATCCATATGAACATTTAAAGATGTAGATCCCATAACCTAAGTTGCCGATGAAATAGCCTTAATTCAATATCAGGGATGTCAAAAACGTAGATCCCCAAATGTTTTATTAGAACTACAACTCCCATGATGCTTTGTGTGCCTTTAGAATGTTTTAGAATGACAAAGCATCATGGAAGCTGTATTTTTAAAACATCCGGGGATCTACCTTTTGGACACCTCTGTTCTATATTGTTAGCCTCTTCTTGGATGAGCTAGTGGGGTGACTGGCCAAGTTGCCTTTTCACATGAGGGCCATTGATCCCTACTCCCCAACACTCGCACATGCACATAGAACCATGACGATCACACATTTGCAGGTTCATACTCGCGGACATAAACAAAGATTCATACGAATCACCCAGTTTCATACTTCCAGAAACTCTCAAGTAAATACACAAACTCACAGATATTCACTCCCGGATCCACTTATAGACGCACACATAGGCACACACACACACTCACATATGTATGCAATCACATACATTCATAGATACCCTGATTTGGGCTGCCATCAGAAATGTTGGTGCCCCTTACACAACACAAGGTCTAGGCCCTCAGGTCTCCCTCCGAATCTGTCCACCCTCAACACAGGGCCCACCCCTGAGTCCGGACGCAATAATAAGTCAGTGTTAGTGCATAGTGGAAGCAGTATGTGTATAGTGGATGCAGAATGTTTGTGTGCAAAGTGGATGTAGTGTGTGTGAAGTAAAAAATGCAGTGTGTGTGTACCAGTTGTAGTGTGTGTGTGAAGTAGTGAATGCAGTGTTTGTAGTGGTTATAGTGTGTGTGTGTAGTGCCTGAGGTTTGTGTGTGTAGTGGATGTATGTGTGGTGGATGTAGTGTGTGTGTAGTAAATGTAGTGTATTTAGTTGATGCTGTGTGTGTAGTGGATGCAGTGTGTGTGTAGTGCATGGAGTGTGTGTAGTGGATAGAGATGGAGAGTATGTGTGTGTTGTAGATGCAGTTTATGTGTGTGTGTGTATAAGTAATAAATAATATATAAACAAATAATATATAAATATGCACATTGGGGGTATAGGGCCTGGACACAATACGCCAATAGGCATCTGTATTGGCTGTACCTCCCTGATGGCAGCCCGCTACACACACACATGCATGCACTCACAAATACATTTAGAATCATACACACACTCACAAACACACACATACTCACAGATAAACCTGCACTCATATGCCCCTAATGTAGTATGGCCAAGCAGTGTCCTAACGGGGGAGAGGGGTGCTGAAAACACTCGTCACTAAGGTCCCACTGCACAGTGTGTGGTGAGAGGACAAGTATATAACATTCCATCACATTCCTGCCTTTCTCACACAAAATGCCCAGTAGCTATGAGCCTTATCCATATAGACCTGGCAGAAACTTCTGCCCACTCTGGACGCATTTCAGCCACACAACATTAGGATGTAAGCATCTAGCAGCTCAAGTACCAGTCTGTCTGCAGCACAGACATCTGGCAGCAGTCTGGTTATGGGGGTGTTGGCTGCTTCCTCCCTGTACCCCTCTATGGCCACTAGTTTGAGACCCCTATTCTAAATATTACAGCCCCATACAGTTGATGTACTAGAAGTAAGTTTCTATCTGATTTTACTTTTTAAACAAACAAGAAAATTATATTTAAAAAAATGTTTGCATCTCAACCGTTAATTGTAACAGGATACAGAAATAGACATTTTTTATCTTTGTTATAGGCAACAAAATAAGAAAACAACTGTAAAAATGATGCATTGTAACACCTGAAGGAAGAATGTGTCCTCTTCAATTTCTCTGTTCTGCTCCCTGTAAATTTACTGAATTCAATTTTAAGTTATTTTAAGTCTATTTTAAAGTATAATTTATACAGGCTATATTCTCTCTGTTAACATTAATTCACATCAACCATTTATGTGCCTAAATTAATTGTGTGTAATGAGCGAATGGTACCTGTGGACGTTTGGTTAGGGCAGCAATTCTTAATTTTCTCATAATTCCCATGAATCAGTCATTCAGTGACGAATGGGAGGACTATGGGCTAGTAGTGTAAGCACTGCTGATTACCATAACAGCATCAGTTTGTTAAAACATCATTGCCATTTTTTTCCCAGTGCACACTTCATTTGTATGTCAAAAGCGACAAAGCAACGCTGTTGCTTTGCAGGTTTAGTTTTTTAATCAATACTTTTGTTTCCCTCTTTCCCTTGGTCCTTTTTGTAATTCATTTTTTAATTATTCATAAGAAGATTTATGTTTTATAATGGGGAACATGATTTATGGTAATGTTTGGCAAAGGACAGAGCTTATAGAGATACTCCAGGCCTATAAGGCACTTCAGCTGTCTTTTTATTTTTTAATTTATTTTTATTTTCCAGATTTCAATATAAATTGGCAAGTTTGCAAATTACCCCCTCCCCCCTAGACTTTCAGTTAAACAACCGACCCTGTTACTTCCTGGTTGTTCAGCGGAGATAAACTCAAAAGGAAGGCACTTGCCCAGAGCAGAAGGCCTTGCAAGACTTTTCATTGAGCTGCATTGGGACGTCTGTGATTGGACAGCCACAGAATGTCTGGGCGGGGTTAGAAGGGGAGGGCTTGCAAATGCTGCAGACAAGAGAACTGCAGGTTTTGCAAGCTGATTTAGATACATCAACAATGAAAAAAATTGATAATTAAAAACATACATGTTTTCATTACGTTATATCTACTAAACAGTGATTTTAATATTAATTTTCTATGTAGGCAGCAGAGTATACCATAAACAAAGTTCCATTTCAGTTGCTAAGCTGAAATACCCACAATCCATCAGTCAAAAAAAAGCCCACTGAAGGGAAACAGCAGACATCAACAGAGGAGAACAAAACGGAGGTGCCCAGGTATTGCCCAGGTATTGAGATGTGACGCCAGATGTGACGCCAGGAAATAGGCAGGTGGCAATTGGGAGAGTGTAATCATTAGAAAACTGTCACAAAACAAAACATGACAGCGCCACTTTAAAACCACTCTGCCACTTTCTTTCTTTTTTTTTAATGATGCTTAATTATAAAGCTGTACATAAGTAAAGGTAGGGACTAGTTTTCACTATGTATAACCTGCAGATTGGCAAAGGGTGGAGCTTTATTCGAGCTCCATGTCCTTTGTCAACTTTGCCATTGGTCATCTTGGTCATTATTCACCTCTGTCCAGCATTGCGTCACTTCTGGCAGCAGAGCATCATCAAACAAGTCTAAGGTATACTGGGCATGTGCATGATTGCACCCTCCGAAGACCAGCCACCTTTTTGAGAATGTTGAGATGGCTTAAAAATGAAAAAAGACCCAACAGGACTGGCACAACAGCAAAAAAGGTAAGTTACCCCAGTCCACGGAGAGTAGGTGCACTGGAGAGAGGGATCCATAGGCTAGGGCAAGGCAGGGTAATTTCATGACAGAACTTATTTAACACAAAAATATAGCCTCAGAGCATCAACATGGGAAAACATTGAAACCACAACATCATATTTACCAAATGACTAGTTTAAGGTTTCTTGGGCATAATGTCAGTTTGTATGAGTTAGAAACCAGTTTGAGGAGTACAGTATACCCTTGTGAATCACCACTTTCAGGAAACACTTATACTTGGGACCAGTCTCCAAAGAACCCTGCATGGGGACTTTAATATAATTTAAATGAAAATCTGTAAAATGAGCAAACCCAGGTATTGGTATCTGGTAGCCAAGGCATCGAATCCAAGAGAGGAATATGGAAAGCTGTAATCAGTCTGAGTCCGGAGTAGGGGCTGGTCCTTAAAACTTAACAAAGCGTGCAGACTACGAGACTGTGAGATGGAGCTACTTGGAAAAATCATGGGATAATTCCAGTGGAATGTCCAGGGTATTTCCAAAAAGGAAAAGAGGGAAAGGAAATGAGAATAATTCATGGGATGTTCTTGATTCGGTTACATTAATCCCTACACAACTAGTTTATTTTGTCTAATTTCTTACTCTGTTTGTCATGCTTCAAATAAATGTTAAGTTTTCTTTTTATGAAAAATACCCGACAGTAAAGGAGTTAATCATAAAAATGTATAAAGGCTAATCCTGATTTCCTCTAAATGCACTGTGCTATTAAATATTTAAAAGTCTCACTGCGCTCCCATGCGTCCTACCGAGCCATCTAAACGGAATTAATGTGCTCACTTTGCAGGGGCTCAGAATTATAGCCCTAGCTATGTAGAATATGTTAATGTCCTACTAAGGACAGTTTTCTTGTATAGCAAAATAATCATGGCAGTTAAACATTCTGATATATATATATATATATATATATATATATATATATATATATATATATATATATATATATGTGTGTGTTTGGTTTGGTTTTGTACATGTATACAGAAATGTAAGTGAACCAAAATCTTCAAAAAGTAATTACAGGGATAAAAGAATATTCTCAATGAGTACATGGTTGAGAGAAAATGTGAGATAGGATCCCTTGTCAGGGACATTATGATCATAGAGGGACACTAAACCCATCTATACTCATTGCTTAGACTATGGTGCAATTATTTCCCTGTTGCTTTCTCCAATTATCCTTTCTTTCTTTTTTTTTTTTTTTTTAATAGCCGCAGTAGTTGCTATTAACTTGCCAAGTGACAAGTGATTTCATTCATTTTTTTCATGAACGAAAACACTTCAAATAGCTGAAAAGTATATGTCATAAATCCCTGCTGTTTTATTGTTTATTAAATATTTACACATTGTTTATAATGAAAAATCCGAGGATCATGATTGGTTTTGAATAATCGGACACCTTCCTTATCTTTGAAGACCTTGTGTCTATGTAGTAAATTATGAACATTGAAATCTGTCTTTCTGTCTTTCACAATAAAATGGTGTGCAACCCTTGCCTGGAGTCTAATGTGCTATTAAAACATCATACCCTGCTGGGGATATGTTTCAGTCTTTTCTCTCTACTGTTCCTTAAAATTCTTTTGTCACAAAAGTTTTAGTATCTTCACCTGAATTCATCGTAAAATGTTCTGTTTTATACTGTACATTCAGATCTCTGCCTGAAATTCAAATAGATATTGATATCCTGAAAACAAGCTACAAATGCATCGAATTGTTTATTTAATTTTTTTCGTTGTTTTGCTATCATCAGCATATTGCATAATGAGAAATAACTAGCATAAATAATGAGACCCCTAAACTACACATCCCTCTGTGGGCCACATTGAAATAATACATTGTCAACCCTCGAGCCATAAGGGAGAAGACAAGCTAATAATATTTTTATAAAGTAGGCATATGTAAAATGATAAGAAAAATTCTTGGATGTCCTCTGCAACAATTTTTAGTAACAAGATCTTTAATGTAATGGAATCAGTACCATAAGTACCTTCATCTACGATGATTGAAGCAGTACATTAGGTGGTCAAACGTGGAAAGTGGTGTCAATCAGCTGTCCATGCACACATGCACCATGTTGGCGTAGAGGTTATTCAGCATGTGCATGTATAGAAATTGTGTTTAGAAAGAGATTATGTTCTCCAAAGTTCCACAAAACCAAGCCACCTTTGACCAAGCAGGGTAGCATAAGTGAGGTCATAACCTGGGAGTACATGTCTGTACGTAATGCTACTGACAATTATCTAGGTAAATACTGTTCAAAATGATCTTCATATCAAGTAGTGAATGATGGAATCAGTACACATTTCAATCTATTTTTGTATGTCTATTATATCTTTCTCTCTCTGCTTTGATTATTGTGTAAACCTTATGAATATACCGTATATACTCGAGTATAAGACAAGTTTTTAAGCACATAATACAGACAAGGAGCCCGGCGGTCCTGTTGGGGGCTGGCAGAGAGCTGCAACTTACCTTTCCTGCAGCTCCTGTCAGCTCCCTTCTCTCTCCTCCGGTCCGGTCAGCTCCCATGTCAGCTCCACTGTAAATCTCGCGAGAGCCGCGGGGTCAGAGCGTTGCCACGGGTTACAGTCAGGCCGCGAGACTTACAATGGAGCTGACAGTGGAGCTGACCGGACCAGAGGAGAGAGAAGGGAGCTGCAGGAATGGTAAGTTACAGCTCTCTGCCATCCCCCTCCTACACAGCCCATCCACTGGACTACCAGGGAATGAGAGCCCCCCTCTCTGGCCAGCTAACAAGCAGGGAGGGGAAGAAAAAATCTAAATAAATAAAAATTTTAATAATAATAAAATAAAAATAAAATATTAATAATATTAAAATAATAATAATATTAAAATAATAATAATTTTAAAAAAATTATAAAAATGCCCACCCCCCACCAAGGCTCTGCATCACACACACAAACACACTCTGCATCACACACACACACTGCATTCATATACACACACTGCATTATATACACACACTGCATTATATACACACACTGCACTCATAGACACACACACTGCACTCATACACACACACTGCATTCATACACACACACACACTGCACTCATACACACACACCGCATTCATACAAACACACTGCATTATACACACACACACACACACACTGCATTCATACACACACTGCATTCATACACACACACTGCATTCATACACACACACACTGCACTCACACACACACACTGCATTCATACACACACACACACACCACATTCATACAAACACACTGCCTTATATACACACACACTGCATTCATTATATACACACACTGTAAATAAATATTCAATTAATATAATTTTGGGGGGATATAATTTTATTTAGAAATTTACCAGTAGCTGCTGCATTTCCCACCCTAGTCTTATAATCGAGTCAATAAGTTTTCCCAGTTTTTTGGGGTAAAATTAGGGGTCTCGACTTATATTCGGGTCGACTTATACTCGAGTATATATGGTATATAGGTTCTGTTGTGAGATTATGCTTAGGCATCTCACCTTAATAAACTATAATTAAAGATTATATATATATATATATATATATATATATATATATATATATATATATATATATATATATATATATATTATTTATTAAATTGATAAATGAAACATCTATATATATATATATATTTATATATATATATATATATTATCTTCTTTGTTTTTATTGTAAATAACAGCTGTTCTGTAATCTCAGCTGATCTCTGCTCTAATTCATAGAACAGCATGAGTGCCACTATAGTGAGGTTTATATCCAAACTGGGGATTTATAAAACTTGACAAGGTAGTTTACATTTAGCCAAAATATCCACTTAAAAATAGCCTAGTTGTAAAATCATTTCCCAGAACTTTTGGAGTAAAGTGTACAATTCCATTGTTTATTATTGTTTATTTAACAAATACAGAATGTATTATTTTACACTGAGGTTTTTTTTTTTAGACATAATGGGTATTTTCTAACAAGTGCACTGTGGTAAATTGAAAATTATATTTGGGCCAAAAAAAAAAAAAAATTTGAAGTACTATTTTTTCCTAGCTTGGCTCACATTCAGTAACCCTGAAGTGACCACTACTCACTGCTTAAAGTACATTTGTCATCATAAAATGTAACTATGGAAGTCTTAGTGTTATGTTTTTCGGTTTATAGGGCACCTCTCATGCCAAATGATATCCTGGGACAGTCACAAACAATGTCATGTCTTTCAACGTTCTTCCAGTAGCAGACTTTTAATGGAACATAGTAGCACAATTGACAATATTTCAGACACACAATGACCTTGACAAAGGTTATACCGCGGAACCCAAACATTGTCACGTGTGATATTATGTTCCATTAATAGTCTGCTACTAGAACAGGGATTCTCAACCCAGTCCTCAAGTACCCGCTACCAGTCCAGGATTTAGGGATTATTACCCTGTTGTGTCTAAAGTGTTGGCTGGACACCTCTCAAATTTCTACTAATTGATAATTGGGCTCTGGTCAACCCAACAGTCTGGAGCACCTTATTTTAAGGTCAGAAAGCTCCTATAATGAAAAATGCATTCTGGTGCAGTCTCTTCCAAAAAACTGTCTAACGCAAATGAACTTATTACAGTAAAGACAATTAATTTCATCTATACATTGTCCGGACAAAATATCTTGCAAATATATTGATGAGAAGTTATTAGTCTATACATTGATTATTTGAACATCCTGTTCTTTATTTTTGTACTCTTTGCAAAACAAAAACGATTACCTACTTAGAAATCAGGAGTGGTTGCATGAGTACCCATCCCATGTTTGCTTAGAATGCAGGTGTAGATGACAATCTCATCATCTGAGGGTGGCGAGGTGCACACAGACACTTCATCTATTTTAGAGCTTCACTTTAGGGGAGGAAGAAGAGTAAGGCTACATGTAGGTCTCGGTCTAGTTTCTCTATTGCCATCAGGAGCAATCTGAGACAATGAAGAAGACACAAAGGTGAAATGTGGTCACATACCACTAAAATAGAAATTCGAGCACACATGAGCTAGATGATGTGCATGTGGACCTCATATACTTAAACACAGAAGTATCAATTTTGATGGTTTATAAAAGACACTAGCCCCGAGTCATATCTAAATGCAGACATCTCTGCAGGAAGGCTAATTCGTACAATGGTAGGTAATGATTCCTTAGTCCATTCCCAAAGGTCCGCCTGCTCTGCCCATTCCTAATAATTAGTTCTTCATTCAAATTATTTTTAAGTGAAGGCATAAAGATCCCGCATTCAGTTGTGGTTAGAAAAGAGAATGAAGAGCAAAGACATTATTATTACCTGCTACGGGAAAGTATGGAAATCTAATTAGGTTTTGAATTTTAATTTCATTTCTCCTGTTAGTTGTACTGTAGCAAGTCTTAGAATGTAAATGGAATTTCAGAGCCTTATCTACATAATTCACAGAGTAGAACCTGTCATGCTAACTTTGTCAAGAGATGATAAAGCCAAAGAGTTTAATAAACTGCATTTTGCTGTAAATGGGCAAATAATCAAAAATGAGCATCTTTTATATTCTGATCTGCTTCAGATCTATTTATAAATGCTCCAGTAAAGAGATTATTTTACTAAGAAGAAATGACATTTTCTTAATATCCTCGGTGACAACATATACAACAATCTCTGCAGGCTGGTGACAGGCTGTGTGGGTTTCAGAATCATAAAATTAACCGTGTACAGTATGTCCGAATTTGTTTGGTACATGCAGAAAGTACATTTAAAGGAACTCAATAGATGCAGTTAAGCCACAAGGAATAAGAGATTACATTGTGAAGGAATCTCATCAATCTAAATATGGTTGTACAATATTACTGCTGAGGAAAGCAGACAAGTTCATTCAAAATGAGGTCACATTGTTCTGTGTGTGTTCTATAAATAAAACTAACAGATTTGCATCTCATTCTTCATGTTTTTATTGTGCGTACAAGTGTACGTATGTGCACGATTGCTGGAGTTTCCACAGCAGGTTCTGTTGTGAGATGATGCTTAGGCATCTCAACGTAATAAACTATAATTAAAGATTTTATATATATATATATATATTATTTATTCAATTGATAAATGAAACATCCGAATTATCCGTGTTCAGCTTTTTCTTCCTGTATTTAGAGCCAGTTTGGGGCAAAAAAAAAAAAAAGAACTGTCACAACCATACAGATGGGTGGTGTGGATAGCAGAAGAGATGAGACCCAAAAATGGAGGTTCTGCCCTTGGACCTTATTTCCGTGCTTGGTGGTGTCCTTTTCTTCTGATTTATAGTGTCTTTTGGTTTTGACCTGGCTTGTAAGAATATCCACTTTGGTATATGATCTATTACAAAAAGCCCTTGTTTAGTCTATCCTGTTTCTTAAAGATAAAAATTAACCCCTTCACTGTGCCAGTCATGTATACATGATTCCAAAGCATATTCCCATACCCCAGAATAGTGTATACACAATTTTAACAATTGCAAATTAATTTTATTTTTTAATCGCAAACGGATTTCATTTGCATTTGCTGCCCATACGGCAGAGTCAGAGCTACCATTATGACACTGGCTCTGATGTGACCCCCAGTAGCTGAACAGGCCGGTGAGGGGATAAATAGACCGCCCTGCCTGGCCTTGAACTGCTCCTAGTGAAGGTCTGCTCCTCCAGCTGGATGCAGTGCCCTTCTGATGCTCCCAAAATCCAATGAAAACAAACGTGTATATATATATTTTTTTTACATGGTTAATATTTTTTGGCCCCATTATTTTTAAGTGAAGGGGTGTAGGTAGGAAATGTATTATAGGGGGACACTTGTTATTTGGGGGGTAGGACAATGGCATGTCCACTCCTTCACTTTATAATTAATAAGGGCCTGCCGGCATGAGTGGGGAGCCCCCTTATTATAATTATTTGGTCTCCCACCTACCGGTATTGGTGGGGTCTAGGAAGGGGACACCTGGGCCCCCCTTAAAATTTTAATTGTGACTTATCTGAGGCTCACAAAAGGCAGGTGGGGGCATACTGATTATAGTATTAAAGGGGTCTTTTTGACCCCCATAGGATTTTTATTTATCTTTTATAATGTGTTGGCTAGCTAACAAGCACCAGCCACCACATCTTTAACCCTCACTCTGCCAAGGGATTTAACTATTTGCTGCTAGTGCTGCCAGATGGTAAATCATGTGGATTTTCTCTGATTTTTTTGATTTGTCTCATTTGTCCTGGATTTCAGCTGTCTGGCGGAGATCAGCCCGACTGAAATCCAGACCAAATTCAGGCCCGTTCAAATTTACAAAATCCGGACATTGATAAATTCAATTAACAATGTCTGTATTTTGCCTCCTGAGTGAGATTAAAAATCAATTTACAAAGCAGGAAATAAAAACTTCTAAAGCAAATTAGCATCTGATTGAAAATGAAACCATTTTGTGTTCATTGCCGCCAAGGGAGGTGTGGCTAGGGCTGCATGGAAAGAAACAAAAGCGGTTTAACTCTTAAATGGCAGTGAAATGAGCAGTAAGACTACAGAGGCATGATCTTTACACTAAAACTGCTTTATTAAGCTAAAGTTGTTTGGGTGACAATAGTGTCCCTTTAAGGAACAGTGCACGCACAAAAATACAGTTTTAAATTTTACAAGGCTTTTTAAAATCACTTATTCTTGCAAACAAATATGAGGATTCAGTTTCACCATATAGCCATATCGTGTTAAGCCCACCACTACTCCACCGTACCCCAATATCCTACACACATGTTAACATGGGAGACCAATTAAATAGCACTAGTGCTGAATAAATTCTATCCCTGTATTTGTTTGCTCAGGTAGGTGATTTTAAGTAGCCTTGTAAAATGTAAAGCTGTATTTTTGTGTGCCCACTATTCCTTAATATGTATTTTGTACGGCAGGACCACGGATGATAAATGCATGTTCCGCCTGTGCACCCCCAATTCCCTTTTTTTCCCTATATTTTAATATATGTCACAGCAAATGGTCTTTATATGTGGGTTTGAATAGACAAATATACAAAACTTGCAACGTCAACAGTACAGCAATATAAAGCTTACACAAAAACTTTTCAAGTGAAAGGACTTATGAAGGACATATCAATAATTTACAAATTGGTATTGAGAAGTATTAAATGGCTTAACTTCGCGATTAGCATAAACGACTTGGAATGTTCCAGTTAAGCATATGGAACTTTATATCTAAATGTGTTTCCTTCTATAAAGTGACATCTGGGTGGTGTCACTGTGGCAGTTAGCAATTATAAAACCAATTGGTAAGATTGCATGCATTTTCATTTATAATAATACACGTGAAAAAATGCAAAGAGAGATTTGTTAAACGTTACATTTCCTAGTGCATACCTTTCTGCCTACTCCATGTGCAAAACAAGCACTGGGACACTTACAGGCTTATTCACTAAAATAAGAATTCAAAGTGAATTTTAAACTTAAGGCCAGAGTAGCTGAACTAAAAGCATAGCTGACTCGGAAACATTTTACGATTTGGCTATTTTGACCTTAAATTTAAAATCTCACTTCGAATCCACACTTTAGTAAATAGCCCTTCCAAACTATTAACTTTCTTTAGAATGGTAACTTTTCTGTGGCTTCTTGAGAAAACAAGAAGACAACTGCTGTTTCAAGAGAGCAAAGCTCATCTTAGCCTGAATAAAAAAAAAAATAAAAAAAATTTGGAATCTATTTTAAAATGACTCTTTCAGGAAAGCATTCCGGAGGGATCTAAGTTAGAGAAATTCTGTCCATTTGCTCAGGAAGATGTAAGCAGGTTCAAGGTTATTGTTGTCTGTCCTGAATATATTTTCCTATAAAACAGAATACAGTTTTTTTTAATGTTTGTTCCTGTATGTACGTTCAGTGACATCGAAGGAGCAAGTAGCGATTAACAAATAGAAACGAGAAAAGGTTAAGCGAATGTCACATCTTCCTCAACGTGCTCTCTACCTGTTTATTTAGCATTCTCAAAATAGTTTTTATTTTCTGGCAGTTGCAAGAATCTTTTTATAAACACAAGCCTTCAAATTAATGTTATTCAGAGTACTGTCATTACATAGTCACAGTACTAATTTGGTATCACGAATCATTGCCAGTAAAAATATGGCTGCATAATAAAATAAATTGCCTGGAAGTGGGAGGATGGACTCTCCGTGCTATATTCAGGGTACGCTGGTATCAATTTGATAAACTATATTTATTGTCTGTCAGGGTTATTCTCTAAACTTGAAATTGTGAGTTTTAGGTGACTAGGCCGCCACAGTGGTCCCCAACTTAGTGCTCATGGACCCCCAACAGTCCAGGTTTCGTCGGTATCTCGATTTGAATACAAAGTGGAAAAAAATAAATCCTGGACTGTTGGTGGGCCATGAGGACTAGGTTTGGAACCTCTGGACTAGGGAACTTAAAATGTTAATCCAATTAGACAAAAGAACTGAGCTGGAAAATGTATGCAAGTCAGCTATTAAGGCCAAAACCCGTGGTAAATGTTACTATAGTTAGGGGAGACGATGGGGGACCCGATTATGTTTTTAACATTGTAGGGTCAGGAATACATGTTTGTGTCCCTGAACCTCTGGTGTTCCTTGTTAAAAACCAATAACAAAAAAGAGATGACAAATCAAAAATAGTAACACATCCTGGAGTAGGAGGTCGAACAGAAAGCAGATGCATTCATATATTATAGTAATACAATACATTAGTAATATGTTTGTGTTTCATGATTCACTTTAAATATGTGAATATTAAGAGGCCATTTAATGGTGCCTAAAAATATCTTTAAAAGCACAGATCAGTTACAGCTCTGAGTACAATAGCCAGTGTGGTTATGGAATGAGATACACAGCTGTACTAAGCCTAACTGTTATAATGTGGGTGCAGCAATATAGAGGAAAATGGAACGGAGTTCTTAGGGCTATTGTCCAATAAATGTTCCTACGTTTTCAGATCATATCTACAATGATTCTCTTATATTTTAGTTTAATCTTTGACTTGCCATCACTCTTTCTCTCAATTAAGGGGTGTGAATGGAGGTGTGGCCAGGAACGGGAAAATGCTAATAACTAAAATGTAATTTAGAACAAGAACAATATATCTTGTTTATACAGACTGATAAATACTACACATGATTTGTACTTTAACCCCTTAAAGGAACACTATAGTGCCAGGAAAACACACTCGTTTTCCTGGCACTATAGTGCCCTGAGGGTGCCCCACCCTCATGGTCCCCCTCTCACCGGGCTGAAGTTAGGGTTAAAAACTCACCTTTCTCCAGCGCCGGGCTCCCTTGGGGCTTGGGACTCTCCTCCTCCTTTGGCCATCATCTGCTGAATGCGCATGCATGGCAAGAGTCGCGCACGCGTTCAGCGAGTCCATAGGAAAGCATTCTTAATGCTTTCCTATGGACGCTGGCGTCTTCTCACTGTGAAAATCACAGTGAGAAGCGCGGGAGCGCCTCTAGCGGCTGTCAATGAGACAGCCGCTAGAGGTTGGATTAACCCATTTGTAAACATAGCAGTTTTTCTGAAACTGCTATGTTTACAGCAGGCAGGGTTAACACTATATGGACCTGGTACCCAGACCACTTCATTGCGCTGAAGTGGTCTGGGTGCCTATAGTGGTCCTTTAAGGACAGAGGCAATTATCCAAGTTCTGAACCAAAACAAAACCTATCATTTGAGCTATATGTCTGTTCAATCATAACTTACCTCCTTTATATTATCATTATAATCCCCCTGTCCCGCTTTTCTTACCTAATGTCCCTCTTTTCTGTTTGTTCCAGATTATTGTTGTATCTGAGAGTATAAGAGAGCACCACAGCAGTAATACTCACAGTAATGTGACCATGGGCGTCCGCAGGAATTTTTCCAGGGGGGGGCATAATTGTAATGACATCCATGCTTGGTACCTTTTTGACAGTGTCATGAAAGGGAAGGGGCATAGCCATTATCACATAAAGCCAGGGTGAATAGCGTTTTCACAACTATGGTGTCAGGAATATATGTTTGTATTCCTGACACTATAGTGTTCCTTTAAGCAAATTAAAGGACCATTCTGGTCACCATAACAACATCACCTAAATGAAAATGCTATGATGCCAGGAAGCCCCTGGGTGCTCGCTTTCCTTTAAGGGGTTAAATCGCTCTCAAATGGTTTAACCCCAAAGGCTTCCTCCAGCTCCAGGTCGCTCAGTGGTATTTGGCTTCTGAAACAGAGTGTCAGGAAGTGCAGATTGACGTCAGGCATGGGTGCCGCTGATTGGCTAGAGTGGACAGTTGATGCTCTAAGCCAATCGCTAGTTTCCGGTTCATAAAATATTTTTACTTTTTTATGAATGGGGAGCTACTGATTGGCTTAGAGTGCCAGCTGACCGCTCTAGCCAATCAGCAACACCCCTACCCAACGGCACTCTGTGCTTACTGACACTCAGTAAATAAAAGTGAACACATTAATACTGATATTTTTTTACCTTTGGAGATTAGAAGGTCCAGCGTTTCCCTGCCTGGCCCAGGTACCAAATCCTTATGTTGTGGTGTCCAGAATAAAGTGGAGGGTTCACTTCATTTGTCCTTCCTGCTCCAATCTCCTTTTCCTCTCCTTCATTTGACAGTCTTTTTTTTTCTTCTGACACTGTTTTCTATCCTTGTCCCCTTTTCCTCTTTTACCTTTCTGCTACTTTCTGCTTATTTTGCGCCCTTCTACTCCTTTCTCATTCTGATCCCTTTCTGCTCCTTGCAGACCCTTTCTGCTCCCTTTTCTACTTTACCTTTGTGCTCCTTGCTGTCCCTTTCGGCTCCCTTTTCTACTTTACCTTTGTGCTCCTTGCTGTCCCTTTCTGCTCTATCTCCTACTTTACCTTTGTGCTCCTTCTGATTCTTTCTGCTCCTTTACCTTTGTGCTCCTTGCTGTCCCTTTCTGTTCCTTGCTGCCCCTTTCTGCTCCTTGCTGCTCCTTGCAGCTTCCTATCCCTGTCTCTCTCCATACACAATGACTGTGACCCTTTCCCGACATTAGGACGTGCTATGCCGTCCTACAAAAGTAGGGCACCATTAAGGCAGCATGACACCACTATTACATAATTCAGATAAACTGGTTTGTTGGACTGGCTGCAGGGGGACTGACTGGGTTGTAGCCACTACTGGGGCATATCAGCCTGTCATCAAGCACGTTAGGCTGACAGCCTCCCAACAGGCCCCAACATACAGGGAAATACAGGAAAGGACCCTTAAATTGGAGCTTACCCCCAAAAAGTGGGGCAGTTGGGAGGCATCATGACTGCAGAGGGCATAACAATTCATGCCAAGAATCCTGATTCCTCTCTTGCAACTGTCATCAAAACAAAACACTAAGCCCTCAGTGAACACTATCCGAGCAACCTACTTTTCTACCCTTCCCTTACCTTTTGTGTCACTCTACCCCACTCCCTCTAGCATGTAAGCTCATTGAGGAGGGCCCTCAACCCCTCTGTTCCTGTGTGTCCAACTTGTCTGGGTAAAAATACGTGTCTGTTAGCCCACCAATTGTACAGCGCTACAAAATTTGTTGCCACTTTATAAAAAATAATAATAATATTGTATGGGTATACGGATATTTAATGAACAAGGGGATTGGTGAGTACACCCTGTGTAACAACAAGAAAGGAGGGAACTAGACTCGTACCTACTCTTGAATAATTGTGGTTATTTCAGTGCACTGTAGTACAGGATTAGGATAGGAATGTATTTTAATTCCGAATCTCTCTGCATATGTGGATAAAGTGATATTAGCCAGGGAAATAAATAAATGCTCCTTTTTAAAATTAATACAGCTAAAAAAATATTTTTTTTTTCAGAAGAAAAATAAGGTGTAAAGTTATATTTGTCTCTCTTTTAAGTTGGATAAAAAGTCTGAATTAAAGGAATTTAATCAAAAAATGAATCATGACTTTAAACAGTTTATACTGTAGACATTGTGCTACATTTTAGTTTGTCTGAATTTATTGTAACAAGGTTATTTTAACCATTGAACTTTGTTCTTGTGGGTTTATGTAATTACATGGAGTCACTGCAGTTGGCAGACAGAATGATATATGAAGAGACAGGTAATTTCATTATGTAGAAAAGAGTGGTGGTATATATATTGCTATAATTATGCTATCAGTGAAACCATGTCCTGGATTTAAATGGCCTTGAAATTATATATCTTCCATAAATATAATTAAGTCGGAATCCAGAAATGCTGCTACCCCTAGCTAAATATTAAAAAAAGACATTTGCTTGCACTCATCAAGGTTGTGATTAGAGAAATCCAAGGATTTGAAAATGTGTTTTTGGCAAAAGCATAGTTAAAGCTTACCTTTCACATCAAGGAATTTGAATATGATAGGAATAACATGACAGAAATTTATAGAAGAATTATGGATTCCAAAAATTGGCCAAAAAGTAAGAACAAAGACCAGCCAGGCTTTGTTAGAAAACATAGTACAAGGTGTATGGAATGTTGGTCCGATTTAAAAAATATATTTTTTAAATATGAAGCTGCTACTTTATCTATGGCCTCGCAGTCAACTTAGAGTACTTACATCCAGGGTCATTCTGCAGTAGCAATCTATTATACCAAACACTCAGCTACACCAGGACACTCAGCTTGTGGCGGGATCAGAACTGACTCTACCTCTAATTTGAATGGATGCTCTGCCTCAACTAATTTTTTCAATGATAACTACAATATGCATTGATTTTTGAATAAGGGCAAGCTTCTCTTGTTGAACTTTGTACCTGAGGAATAACCTACCAGAAAACGTCAAATTTGCTACGACCAATAGATGTATAAAACAAACAGCCTTTCTTTACAATCAACCCAATCCCGTAACCAGGCTTGTCCAGCTGTTGCAACTTTGTACCCTGGTGTCTCTCTTTTTGGCAAGCCAGAGAACTGTCCCCAACAAGCATCATTAGATACTCTCTGCTATGTCTTAGGACCCTGCAGAGACAACTGAAATTATCATGGTTTTAAAAAAAGTGTCAAAACTAAACAGTTTTGGCACTGTTTTTAATTGCTTTAATCACATTAATTTTGTATACTCGAAATGCTCTTACAAAAGATTAACTTTACACTTAAGCTTATTTAACACTATTTATTTTGTCTCCCACGTTTTAAGTTAGTGTAGGACCCCCAAAATTGGGGTACTGTGAAATAGTGGGATTAGCATGATATGACCATGTGTGTGGAACTAAATCCCTATATTTGTTTTCTCAGATATACGAATTTAAGTAGCCTGATAATAATATTAGTGTGTTTTTATAAGTTTGGCGTAACTTAATTTGTATCATGCATGAATATTGGTCACTATAGCAGCACCATTCCTGTAGATTGCCTTTTCGGGTGTGTCCCCAATCCTTTTTTCTTTGCTCACCATATTTCTATGACTCTATATTTAGCAAATATATAATAGCTTCATTGGTCAAAGTTGTGCCAAAGAAGGATAAACCACCAGGTAAACTAAGGCAGTCACCTAGGGCTTAGGGGTTAGACAGATGCCCCAGAACCACGAATTTGCATGGCACCATTTACCATTGCTATATGATGCATGAAGGACTTCATGCCTGCTAAAGTGGGACCTACAGGAGTTGTGCTTCTAATTTGCATGCTCTCTCCCAGAATCCCTAGGTACACAGTAATCACTGGATGCTAAATAAATCCATGGTTCAGTTACCTATAATTCGTATGTGCTAAATAAACCCCATGGTAGTTAGCTATGGTAATCATTATCGACTGCAAGGGATGTCACTTATACAAAAATAGCACCTTTGATTTTTGCATGATCACATTATTTAAGCACAAATTAAAAATTATAGCAAAGTTCTATATGTAATTTTTTAATATCTTCTTTGATTCTTTAATTCAAGACTAAGTCTCAAAGCATAATTAGTTATAACTGTTTAATCTCTAACAAATGAATTTAAAAAAAAATCCAATCAAGTAACATGTCAACTAATCACACATGCTATAATTGCTGAATGTTGATTTGATTTGTAATTTAAATTGGTTGCTGCTGTGCTTATATTTTATCTTTTGCCATGAAGGAAAGGTAAAGGCTTCTAAATTCCAATACAAAACAATACAAAACACACCAAATGGTGGATAGCGCACTTACAAATATCAACTAACTGTGATAATTATCAACATATAATATAACACACGTGTCACAAAGCAGAAAATGTATATACCCTTGGCAGGATTTCCAGAATGATAATGAAAGACAACAATGCTCACAATAGGGTAGTACAGCTAATATACATTAATAATAATGTTATTCAAATCTTTGGTATCCCACTCACATTTTTAAGAGCCTGTACATAACTGGCTCACATATGTCAGCTTGAGTGGGATAACCGTAGTCCTCGGGTAAGAAACTTCTGGTTGTCAATTTCTCCCCAGAAAAGGTAAGGATACAAGAGCACCAAATAAGAATAAAAGTAAATCACAGTGAGAAGCACGCAAGCGCCTCTAGCGGCTGTCAAGAGACAGCCACTGGAGGCTGGATTAACCCTATTATAAACATAGCAGTTTCTCTGAAACTGCTATGTTTATAAAAAAAAAGGACTAATCCTAAATGGACCTGGCACCCAGACCACCATCTACCCCCCGATTTAACCTGAACATTCCCCGCCACAGCTCAGGACTTGACACCTAAAGCTCCTAAGTGCCCCCGCCACACAGAAACAAGGCCTGCTGGAGGCCATCCTGAAGGCACAAAATGAACAGGTCACACCCCACATCTGAAAAATGTACACCATCCCTCCTGAAGTACCCAGGAAGCATGCCTTCCAACTCCCTGTGCCTCACTGCCACTCCACCTATACACCTGATAAAGACCGCCATCATTTTATTAATTTGTCCCCGACACCATGCCACCGTGGCAGGGTCCTTGGCATGTTGCCAGTGAAACCAAGGAACCATCTCGGACCACACCACCACTACACCTGGAGCCAGCTCCCGTAGCCGGTACACATCCCTCTTCATCCATCTGACCAGTTCCTTTTCTGGGACCATGCCCAAATCATTACCCCCAGCATGGATTAACAATACATCGGGAATGGTGTCCGCCTCCACGCTGCGGAAAATCTCCCCACTAATGCCTTGTCAACCAAAACCCTAAAAACCAAACCACTCCAGTTTCAATAAATTCCAAGAAAAGCCCAGCGGCACTCCTTGTCATCCGAACTGTGGCTTTCTTCTGTGCCCAGTAGATGTAAGAGTGGCCCACCAACCAGGCTACCCAACCTAAAACGAAAACTGAATCAGTGACAATGCATAACATCCACCAACACACCCCAAATCCATGCCCATTAAACAAAGTGTTCAGGCCATAAGTAGGACTTAAACTGTACCGATTTCCACCTACCTATACATTTCACCAGTTCCTCACCTACACCCAATCAGGATGCCTCCGTCGCTGCCCCTATCCAGAAAGAATGGGTCCCAAACTGCATGGGATCCAAACCTAGCCTTGTCAAGCCCATCCGAAAAACCCAAAAGAATTGGAACCTCTACAGAGCTGATCCATCCCCATGTACCAAAAAACAACCCAATACCTCTGGGCGAAACTCCAAGTAGTGTGATGCACAAGAAACCAGGTAGACTCTTGACCCGGGCAGGGAAAATACCCAACAACCTTTATCAAATCCATCCATCTTGGAACAGCCCAAACAAATCACCACCCTATCGACCCATAAGTCGATGTCAGAGTGTTGAAACCCCCCCGACACCACCAGAGAGTTACTCACCAGTTCAACAATCCAAAAGGCCCCAAAGAACGCCCACAAGTAGGCAACCGAGAATAACCCTACCTCATAAGGAGACAAACATACCACTGTCAGCACTCACACTAAGCGCTCAAGGACCTCAAAAGAAACCGGTGTCCTAGTTTTCACCAATTTCTGACCCCTCCTAACGCCCCTCAAAGCTTGATGAATGAGAAAATTTTGGTCAAGTCCTCCCAACCGTTTAACTTAAAAAGAAACGCCAATGCTGCCATATTCCTGTCAATCACAGACGGAGACAGATGCTTGGCAAACAAACAGCATAAGAACCACAGTAAAGTATCCAACCGTCCCAACCGTGACAGGGAAACCCCTACATGACCTGCCTCCTCGTCCCATGAATCCCAATCCTTTACATAAGCAGCCCACGTGCCAGGCGCCAAAGAATTCCTTATGAATCCTCCAAGCAGGATGTCCCAAGCTGCCACATCTCTTCCGGACATGCCTGTCCCTCCTCTCACGCCCCTTGAGCCACCATACGAAACCGTTCCCACTGTGAATGAGATAAGGAATCAGCCAACACGTTTAGCAAACCAGGCACGTGACATGCCCGAAAAAAAATATTAAACGACATACAAAACAGCACAAATGCTGTAATAAGTGCACCACCGGGACAGAAGATGCGGACAAGCAGTTGACCACATGAACGACCGACATGTTATCCGTGAAAAAAAAAATCTTTCCTGCCCTCAAAGTAGGGACACAAAATAGAGCAGCCTATTGACAAGCAAAGTCCACAAAATAAGCCCCATCAAACATGCAGCCTAACAGATGATGACAATACCGGATTGATCGGCAGTAATCGAAAAGCTGACCTTATGTCAGCTTTTGCCATCAACGCCCCTTGTCCTGCCTTCCGAACCAACTCAACCCCCTGGTAAAATGATGCGTAGGAGACAGAACACAGGTCCGCTTCAATGTCATCATTCACTGAAAAAACTTTCATATACCATGAATGATGGATCAGGCGGAACTTACCAATTTCTTTTTAGGCGCCACGCCTAATGGTGAAATTCGTAAGTCCGCCAACAGAGGCTGCAAGAACAGCCCCTCCATTCTATTTAGCTGGCCCTCTATCCTGAACCACCTCCGGATGCTCCGCGACTGACCTCAAGCTGTCATACAAGTCCTTTTCCTGAAAAGGGATAACAATACCCCTTTGAAAATCTATCCAACAATAACTGTGCATCACCCTGGTTACCATAACGGCTTAGCCAAGGTAGCATTGTGCCAACCTTTACCGGCGTTGCCCCCAGTGGAAATTGATGGTACCGCCACAGCCCCAGCTCCTCCGGCAGATGAAGACTTACCCCGCTTGAAGCACCTGTTGAGGCTATGGGCACCCCCGCAGCCCGAGCATTCATGCTTAAAATTACACAAGGCACCCCACTTGCATTATCCCTCATTAAATGTATGAGGAGGTGGAGTTCTCTGTGCTTATTTCACATATTACCTTGGATTTGAGAACAACACCATAGGCGCTGCCTCCCTGCACCTTTTTCTGCACATCCCTCATTAAATGTCTAGCAGAACCCTTTCTTTTGACTGGCCGACAGAGGAGGTCGATCCTGCGCCGGCCCCACATGGAAAGGGAGCAGCTTTCTGAGCCATCATCAGTTTCATCCATAGGGGTAGGTCCATTTGGTCCCACCGCATCCCAGGATTAGCCGACAGCCTTTGGCGGAACTGCTCATTGTATTTCCACCATGCTAAACCCAAATTAGTTTGATAGGCCTCCCAGATCCCATCCAAATAGCAGAATAACTGAGAATACCATTCGGAAAAATTTCGCCCCCAAAACACTAACCAATATGCAGAATGCCCAAAGCCAATTCCCAAAAGACTTTGGTATCTTCCAATATCTCAGTCTATTTTTCTCCTACTCTTTCTTGGCATCCTTTTTATTTTCCTCCTTCAGATCAAGGTATTCATCCAAAGGAAGGAGCGAGAAAATCTTGAGGAATTTGCCCTGCCATATCTTTCTCTTTACTTCCAATTTGAGATGACAATCCAAAGGCCCCATGCACATTCTGCCTAGCTACCTCAGGGATCTCACCTGTCAACTGAGTCCGCTCGCTCTCTATGGCCGACACCTCAGACCCAGCTCCTGTGCCGCCAACCTTAGCCTCCGCCGCACGGCCTGTTCTGGAACTTCCAACCAAGGGAGTAGCTCCTGATGATGGGCTCTTCCTTCTCCTCTGTGCTGGCACCGAACTGGGGCTGAGACATCTTCTACAGGATCCATCTGAAAGAGAAAGAAAAACCTACCCAAACCAGAGAGACAACTAACAGGTAAATTTAGGTTTAGTTAAGATGGCCACTTAATAAAATGGCCGGTATAAATACAACACATCATAACTCCACCCCAGCTTACTAGCTGTCACTCAACTTCTCCTAGCTGTTATGCCTACCTCCTGGCTTTGTCAAGGCCAACTCCCCTAGCTGCGCTGTTCCATGGGCTACAAGGAAACCTACAGAGAAATAGCCCAGAGATCTTGAGTTCTAATAGTACAAATTATTATGCATTACTTCCTAGCCTGCTATCTATCATTATGACAGAGGTACAATGAGACTGAAGGATTACCATAACAAGGGTATAGATCATGACCAGCAAAAAAACAAACAACCATCCCAACAAAGGTCATTATAAGTGGTGGAACTACTGCCAGTACAGCTGGCACAATGCCCTAATGCTCACCAAATTTTAGGTACCTACTCTTGCCCACCCATCAGGGAGAGGAGAGAGGAACCCAACAGAGGATAGTACACACAGTTATTACTCCAAAATGCGGGCTGCTATATTTGCAGGATGATAGTCGAAGCAACTGCTTCAACCTTCTCTGGGTGTCACCTCTGGTCTGCAGCACACAAATGAGTATTTCCTTGTGGTGGTTGAGTGAGTCAACCTATCAGTCAGCTTCAGGGCCTGAAGAGATCTGCCGGGCAGTGAAGGCAGAAATATGACAGAGTGCAGGACATTAGGAGCGACGATGGGGCATTTCTACAGTGTATGGACCGAAAACAGAATGAGACAATCTGTGTGGAGGAGTGGGTTAATTGGAAGCGGCATGTGGCCTCCTATTTGGGGGAGAGGATATTTGGCAGTTGAATGTGCCAATCTAAATTGGGAAGGGAGATGGTTCTTTGGCAAGCAAATGTGGAAAGTCTAATTTTGGAACAGAGAGTGGTTAAAGGCAGGCAAACGTGGCAATATAGAATTTAGGCAGAGACAGGGTTAATTGTCAGGGAAATTTGGGATTCTAAATTTGTAAGGTATACTGTGATCTAACACAGGGATATAGAGTATTGTGACTATACAATTGGTTATTTAGAAGTGCCATTTTTGGGGAAGTAATTTTCCATATCAGGCACCCCATAGAAATTGTCCTATCGGTCATTATAGAGTCCAGCTTGGACATAGACTTCTGGTGGAACTTTGCTGAAATTCCATCCAATGTTACTCGGTAGCTCAGTGAACACATGACATGTGCACAGTCGTTATTCGGCATGTGCTAAACCCATAATTAAATGACACTTGGACACCAATTTCTGTTGGAGTATAAAGTCCACAGCTTTATTAATATTTATATAATTTAACAATTTAGGGTCATTGGCACAAGTATTAATTACGTCCGACCTTCCTGCCCAATACCTCTAACAATGACCCTACCAAATAACAATAATTAACATTCCAATAATGCATAACATTTTACACATGGCCTACCAAAGAGGCCCCATAACCATATGTTTAACTGTAGGGGTGTACCCAGACACCCCTACACCCCAGGTTTGTAGCCACCAATGAGCTTGAACCTACCAACCAGTTTTCCTCTCTGGCCTACTCCAGCCTAGACCTTGGTCTGCCCACTTCCTATTCCACCTAAATCCTCTTTATCCCACGCCCTATTCCGCCACAGCACATGACTTGACCCCCTTAAGATCATGTGCAACCCCAACCACACAGAAACAGGGCCTGGGTAATACCGTCCTGAAAACCCAAATTAAGCCAATCAGAACCCACATCCGACAAATGCACCCCATCTTTCCTAAAATACCCGGGCAGCATGCCCTCCAATTCCCTGTGCCGCACTACCACGCCACCTATACTTCTAACAAAAACCGCCATGGTCTTATTGACCTTGCCCCTACATCGTGCCACCGCAGCCGGATTCCTGGCATGTCCCCAAATAAAACGAGGCACCATTTCCGACCAAACCACTAGCACTCCAGGAACCAGCTCCCGCAGCCGATCCAAATCCCTTTTCATTCTCTTCAACAGTTCTCGCTGGGGGATCAAGCCTAGGTCGTTCCGCCCACCGTGAACCAATATTACGTTTGGGAATGACCCCCATTTAATCCTTTTGAACAATTCCTTACTGATGCTCTGCCAACTGAAACCCCTGAATCCCAACCAAATTAAAACCACGTCTCCATAGGAAAGCCCAGTTGTGTTCCATTTCTTCTCATTGCGGCCCTCTTCTGTGCCCAATACACGTATGAATGTCCAATCAGCCATGCGAACCGACCTAAAATAGATAAAACAGTGAACTGCAGAGCAACCTTAACAAAAAACGCCCCAGCCCCCTGTTATACCAACCTGTCAGGTCTAACATACAAGCGGAACCGAATGGATTCCCACCTCCCTATCCGCTTGATCCGCTCGTCTCCCAGACCTAGACGTGCCGCCTCTGTTGCTACCCCAATTCTAAAAGCATGTGTCCCAAACTGCATGGGATCCAGGCCCAACTTACATAACCCCGCGCGAAATATCCTAACGAACTGAAAACAGGACAACGCCGAACCATCAGCATGAATGACGAAACAGCCTTCCCTCTCGGGGCGAACCTCCAAGAAATTGGCAGAGCCTCCACTAGCCCTTGCAGCACCGCAAATGACACCGGCCTCCTCGTATCCACTGATTTCTTACCATTCCGAAAGCCTCTTATGGCTTCCCTCACCAGGAAATGTTTCGTTATATCCTCCCATCCGTTAAACTTGAATAAGAAAGCCAACGCCGACATGTGCCTGTCTACCATAGCTGGAGACGCCTTTCTAGGAAATAGTCGACACAGTACCCATAACAACATGTCTAACCGCTGTCCCGCAGAACTCCTTATGAACTCCCCAAGCATAATGTCACGAGCTGCCACATTTCCGCCAGACAGGCCAGTCCCTCCTCTTGTGCCTCCGGAGCTGCTTCCCGAAAACGCTCCCACTGTGAACGAGACAGCACGTCAGCTACTATATTCAAGAAACACGGTACGTGCCTTGCCCTGAACACTATATTGCTAGACATACATAGAAGTACCAAATGCCTTAAAGGACCACTATAGTGCCAGGAAAACATACTCGTTTTCCTGGCACTATAGTGCCCTGAGGGTGCCCCCACCCTCAGGGTCCCCCTCCCGCCCGGCTCTGGAAGGGGGAAAGGGGTAAAAACTTACCTTTTTCCAGCGCTGGGCGGAGAGCTCTCCTCCTCCTCTCCGCCTCCGTTCGCCCCGCCGTGAATGCGCACGTCGCGGCAAGAGCTGCGGCGCATTCAGCCGGTCTCATAGGAAAGCATTTACAATGCTTTCCTATGGACGCTGCGTGCTCTCACTGTGATTTTCACAGTGAGAAGCACGCAAGCGCCTCTAGTGGCTGTCAATGAGACAGCCACTAGAGGATTAGGGGGAAGGCTTAACCCATTCATAATTATAGCAGTTTCTCTGAAACTGCTATAATTATGAAAAAAATGGGTTAACCCTAGAAGGACCTGGCACCCAGACCACTTCATTAAGCTGAAGTGGTCTGGGTGCCTAGAGTGGTCCTTTAATAACCGTATCACTGCAGGTGATGATGCAGACAAACCGTTGATAGTCTGGACCACGGCCATATTATCTAAATAAAAGACCACTTTTTTGTTTGCGAGCTGTTTACCCTATAACGCCACCGCTACTACCACCAGGAAAAGTTCCAGGAACGCTAGATTCTTTATCAGCGGGCTCGCTTTCCACTCCGCCGGCCACTCTTCGGCGCACCATTGTCCGGCCAAATAAGCCCTGAACCCACGCTCCCTGAAGCGTCTGTGAACAGGCCCATGGCCTTGGAGGATACCCCTGGCTCCCGAAAAAACACTTTACTGTTAAATTCCTTTAGAAACCTTTCCCAAACCCCCAGATCCACTCTCATATCCGCCGAAACCTTAACATAATGATTTGGCATCCGCACTCCACTCGTCGCCTGAGCCAGCTGCCTACAAAAAATCCTGCCCATAGGGATCACTCGACATGCGAAATTTAGACTCCCCAATAGTGACTGCAGCCCCCATAAGGTCACCTTTCTCGCATGCCTCACTGTGTCCACTAGCTGACAAAGCTAGGTAATCTGCATTCGCCGTCCACCGGGTCAATCTCCAAGCCGGGGAAACTGAGGCATGAGGTGGGGCCAACCATCTTATCCCCTGCCAAGGGAACCCCAAAAGAGTGCGCCACCCATTGAAATACCCTCAGTATCTGGCCACACCGCTCGGATCCCGCCAGCCCCACGCACAAAAAATTGCAGAGGTAATGCACGATTGCCACCCCGGCCGACTCCCGCAGCACCACCCATTCCAAAAAAGTGCGAAACTTTTCAAAATAGGAACACAAGATGGATACAGGTCTAATGATGCATAGAATATGGAACACAGGGCGGCATCGATATCATCATTTACCGAAGTCCCGTGCGGGTGCGATAAGTGATGTATCAGGCGAAATTTGCCCACCTCCTTTTTTGGGACCACCCCCAGCGGAGACACCCACAAATCAGCTAAAGGTGGGGACAGGAACGGCCCTGCCATCCTCCCCATTTGGACTTCTTTCATTAATTTCTCCCGCACTACCCCCGGGTGTTCGCAAACTGATTTAAGGTTTGCGCACATGGTTCCCGGACCCTTGACCCTGAATGGAATAACAAAACCCTCTGAAAACCCTTGCCATAAGAATCTTGCGTCTTCCTGGTTACCAAGGCAGCATCGTGCTGACCCTCACTGGCGACGTTCCCAGTTGCAACCGTCGTAGCTGTTGACCCTGCTGTACCCCCAAGGTTAGATTTCCCTTTCCTAAAGCACCTGTTGACTCCGTGATTGCCTCCACATCCGGAACATTCATGTTTAAATCTACACGAAGCCCCCCACTTGCATTGCCCCTCATTGTAGAGCCAGCAAAACCCTTTTTTCTGTTCGGCCGACAGGCGCCTCCTGTGGCCGCACCGGCAGTCCCCTGAAAGGGCGCGTTTTTCTGCGCCATCATTATTTTCATCCATGCTAGGAGTCGCCGCCAACCGCTGGCGAAACTGTTCATCATATCGCCACCATGCCAAGCCCCCATAAGTCCTGTACGTGTCCCCTATCCCGTCTAAATAACAAAAGAGCTGTGAGCATCGTTCTGGGTATTTTTCCCCGACTACGCTCTCCAAAATACAAAAGGCCCTAAGCCAGTTCCCAAAAGTCTTCGGTATCTTTCAATACCGCCGCTTTTTATCCTCCTCCTCTTTTTTGGTGTCTTTCTTATCCTCCTCCCTTAAGTTGAGGAATTCCTCGAGTGGGAACAAGGAGAAGATTTCCATGAATTCCCCTCTCCCAATTTAATCTTTTACCTCCACTTTCAAGTGACACCCCAACGGCCCCGCGAAGGACACATGCACGTTTTGCCGCACCACGTCCGCTATCTCGCCACTCCCTGCTGCCTGTTGTCCCAACCCGTCCGTCTTCTCAGTTACCAACGCCCCTTCGCCCACTTCGCCAACACCCAATCTGCGCACCAATGTCCCCTCAGCCCACTGCCCCCTCTCCCGCCCTCTGGTGACCATACCCTTCCGAACTGCGGAGATGACCCCTCCCCCCCTGCCTATGAGTCTATGAGAGATTTTAAGCAACCCAGTAAAGTCCCAGTGTGTGGTGCAATTCGTGACTCACCAACAGTGCCCCCGACCGTAGCTGGCCGCGGGGTTGCCGACCATCTGTCCTGTTGCCGCTGACTCCCGTCCGCCTGGTCCCTCCTCAGGACCGTAGGTGAAACATTCCTTGACCTGCCAGGAGAAGACAACCTGGGTAGTCTGTCCACATGTTGACCAACCCGGCCATCCTCCCAGCGATCCCTTCCGCGGTCTCTATCCCTGTGCTGTTTCGCTGCCTGACCCTACCTGCCATATGTACTTCTCTGCCTTCCCCTTGAACTGTCTGACGAAACTGATGAGCTGCGCAGATACCTCCTCCTCCTTTCACTGGTGCCGGACCTCCGCCTGTCCCACTGGCTCCTAGACCAGCTCCTGCTCCTGCTTCTCCCTCTTTCCACTGACCTCCTCTGGATGCTGCACCTGTCCCCATCGCTGCGCCGCTCCCCATTCTCTCTTCTCCACCTGTCCCTGCTCCTGACCTGCTTACCCTGAGAGCGACCTCTAGGGGACTCACGCTCATCTTCGTCTCCCCTGCCTTGATTACTCCTCCATGGTCCTTGTCTCTCCTCCATGTCCACTGCACCCGTCCTCCTATATCCTGCTGTGTCCACACCTGCTCTATTAGTAACCTCCTGGGGGCTGGGATCCAGCCTCTCGATGCGGCCTCCCGCCTGCGGACATGCGGCGGGGCACCCTCTCCGCTGTAGGCCTCCGTGCCTGACCAGCGCCCCACCGGCACGTTCTCACCCCTGCTGCCCATCCATCCACCTGGGCCACGGGTCCCGCTCCACGCGACAACGGACTCAGGCCCCTTCTCACTGCCGGTGCTGCTCCTGGGCTGAGCCGTTGGGGCGGTTGTGCCCTTCTCCTCGGCCTCTTCTCCATCACTGCGGGGGGCGGGGGGGCAGACGTGCTCGGGACCCACAAATGGTCCTGTAGCCATGACATCCCCTTCTCCTCCACCATTCTACGGACACCAGCCAGGATTTCTTCAGCAGAAGCCATACCTGCAAGAAAAAGAACAAGCCACACAGACCTGCCACAAGTAGCAAGTAAGTGAGGTTTTGATTAAGATGGCCACTTCACCAAAATGACCGTTATTTAAACCCCTACTCTCCTCCCCCCAAACCCAATATTAATTTTATCCACACCCCCTGATCTTAACTTCACCTGCCCACTCTCTGGCCCTGTCAAGGCCCACTCCCGTCCTGCGTTGCTCTATGGGCTTCAATAATAAAATGCTCTGAAGTCTGAGAGATTCCCCAAGCTGGCAAAAATGATCACTAAATGTAATTCACTTAAAGATGTAAAAATAAGAGTCCCCAGTAAACAACAGCTCAGCAGTGTTTAGTCAACATGTCCCAAGGAGCCAATAAGCTTATTCTGTGAATTGCAACAGAGCATCTTCTGCAAATACATAAAAAAATAAACCCTTCCATGCAGTTTACGGTAAGAATATTTGCTGAGTAGACCGGATGCCGTCGGGTTTTATATACTGTTTTAATTTCCAATTTGCCTCCGTTAGGAATGAGACACATATAAAACAGATTACAAAAGACTTTTCATCCAGATGAACTGTCATTTATTGTGTCTTTTCTATGGCTTATATCTTTTTTTATTGTCTGCTGGTAGATGCAGAAAATAGCTTTAATATTGTTTGATGGAATTCTGATTGTTTTCAGAGCACGTGATGTAAACAGAGCACATCTGAGCGGAGAACACTTTAAATTGACAGTTAAAATGTTCTCCCGTTTGAGCTTGATATGAGCAAAATTGACTTTTGGAGCTTTGATGCTGGTTCCCAGGGAGACAAAAAGCTCTTTCATTTTATAAAACACAATTAAGGACAGTGGTGTTGGGTTCTGGGATAACACACTTTAAAACCGTGTTCTAAATTCAAGGCTTGCTTTGTTTCAAAATAAATGGATCCATTTCAAATTTCGAATGGGTATTTAAAAAAAATAAAAAAATCCAAGAACAATGGAAAATTCTATTTAATGAGGAACAATTTTCTCAGATTGACACTTTTACAGAAGAGCTGTTGGAGTTCCATAAAAAAAAAAAGAAAAGAATTTCAGCAGTGAAAAACACTAATGCATGAATATTAGCAGTGTATTAGAAATGAATACTAATAAATAACAGCACTGAAAAGCATTAGAGATTATTATGAAGCACTTATTTGAATAGCGGTAACTATAATGCATTGAGATCTGATTAGAGTGTTTTATTAATTATGTTTATTGTGAACCAAGAATGCCCAAATAGAAGTGGCTAAACCATTTGTATTAGTAATCGACTGGATATGTGTCATAAAGAGCTGCAATGCTCTTGGTAACACTCAGATGGTCCCAAATTGAGCAGCATCAGCTGTAACACTTGGTGTCCCCCACTGAGATGAGTCTCCTGCCACCCCAGGGCTCAGCCAAGGTTCAGGTTCTTGAATGTGGCAGAGTTTAGGTGCATGAGCCCAAAGGAGGTAGCTTTTTATCTTCAAGGGGCCCATCCTCTAATTTGTGTTGTTGGTACTAGCCCTGTCCTAGTAGTCATGGCTTTCCAAAAATTCCCTACGTACACTCTTTGAGCACCTCAAACAGTGCTTAGATGTAGTGTGAGCTGCACAAGTCTGTCACTTACTGCTACCTGCCTTACACTATTCTATTACTGTGGTACCATGATCTTGACTTGCCCTTGTCTATAAACCTTTGCTTCCTGGACCGACCACTGCTTAGCCTGACTTTCTTTACTCAGTTACCCTTTGGATTTGATGTCAGAAAATATTTTCCTTTAACCATCCCACTGGTTACCTTCGCAATTTTCTATTTGCTGCTCCACGCTACACAAATGTAACAACCCATACCTTCAACGTAACAATATTTAGAAGGGAAAGTCCCTATCTTGGGCCCACATATGCCTCTTTTCCATCCTAATGTCTATTTTTCTATGAGCTCTATATTGCTTGTGTGTCTGAGTGTATACCAGAGTTCCGCAGCAATAGAACTTACAGTAATGTGCCTTTAAAACTACAATAAATGTGTTTAGAAATACAATATTCTTTTTTCTACATTAAATGTTAGTTGTATAAATTGTTATTATTCAGTCATCTAAAATATCTCACAACAGCCCCACCCCTGACCACACCTCTAAAAAGTGTCTTTTTTTCATTACAAAAGTTGGGAGGGATGAGCAATCTGATACTTAAAGCGGCACTGTCATGCCGAATCTCGTTTTTTTTTTAACCCCCCTCCCGCCTCCACTACATCCAATTGACCCACTAGTCACCCCCAAATGCCCCTAAGCCCCCCACATTACCTATTTTTAAATCTTTATTTTCTGCCCCGATCTTTATTCAGGGCGCCGCCATCTTTGTGTGGGTAGGTGAAGTCCCTGTGGGACACGTCATCAGCCCACACTAGGCAGACTGTGAGATTCCCGCACATGCCCAGTGAAACACCTGGACATGCGAACGGGAATTTCATCTATTCATTCATTCATCAGACAGGCGAACGAGTGAATAGAAATATTAGCCGAACAAACAAACACTATGTATCAGTGTATCTGAGTATCAGTGTATGTTTGTTCGTGCAGTTTATTACAAGGAGGGAGCTACCGGCGTGCAGCTCTCTCCTTGTAATATGTAACTATAGAAGCGGCAGGGAGCACTCCCCACCACTTCATAAGCCCCCTCAGGTCCTCCTCTCACTCTATGGGGGTCAATATGAACCCCATAATAGCACAAGGGAGCTTAAAATCTCCCAAATGCCCCTACTCGCTATACCGCGAGTAGGGGCATGTCTACTAAACAGTGAGAAACCTGTGGCTGCTCACTGTTGAAAAAAATGACATAAATTACATTAAGGGGGGCGGACCTATTGTCCTCCCCCCCTCCCCCACCCTGAGCGGCGGGTGGGGGCCCTAATAAAACAATAAGGGGGGGGGACCTACTGTCCTCCCCCCCGGTCCCCACCCCTGAGCGGTGGGTGGGGGCCCCAGTAAAACAATAAGGGGGGGGACCTACTGTCCTCCCACCCGGCCCCCACCCCTGCGCGGTGGGTTGGGGCCCTAATAAAGCAATAAGGGGGGGGAAACCTACTGTCCTCCCCCCCCTGGCCCCCACCCCTGAGCGGTGGGTGGGGGCCCTAAATGAAACACCCCCCCCCAATCAAGGTGACTAGGGGTCCCAAGCCCCTAGTCACCCCCCACCCAAAAAAAACCTATCCCCTACCTACCCCCCTCACCCTAAAAATAGTGAGGGGGGAATAAAATAACTAACCTGTAAAAAAAAAATAAACTTACCATTTGACGTCTTCTTTTTTCTAAAATCTTCTTTCTTCAGCCCCCAAAAAGGCCAAATAAAAATCCAGTAGGTCCCCCCCCTTATTGTTTTATTAGGGCCCCCACCCACCGCGCAGGGGTGGGGGCCGGGGGGGGAGGACAGTAGGCCCCCCCTTATTGTTTTATTAGGGCCCCCACCCACCGCGCAGGGGTGGGGGCCAGGGGGGGAGGACAGTAGGTCCCCCCCCTTATTGTTTTATTAGGGCCCCCACCCACCGCGCAGGGGTGGGGGCCAGGGGGGAGGACAGTAGTTCCCCCCCTATTGTTTTAATGGGCCCCCACCCACCGCGCAGGGGTGGGGGCCGAGGGGGGGACAGAAGTTCCCCCCCCATATCTTTATTTAGGGCCCCCACCCACCGCTCAGGAGTGGGGGCCAGGGGGGGACAGTAGGTCCCCCCCATCTTTATTTAGGGCCCCCACGGGCATGGGGGGGGGGGTTTATTAGTTTTTTTTTTTACAGTGAGCAGCTATAAGCTGCTCACTGCTTACTACACATGCCCCTACTCGCGGTATAGCGAGTAGGGGCATTTAATTTACTAATACTAAGTAGTCTTTACTTAGTATTAGTAAATTTGGCTGAAAGACCAATTTAGGTCTTTCAGCCTTTTAGTAGATAACTCCCTGATACCGTGGGAATTAGGGAGTTATCTACTAAGCGGCTGCAAGATGCAGCCACAGCAATGAATAGGATCAGAGTTTCATTCATTAGAATGAAATTCCAATCCGAATAAAGTGCCGAATTGCGTTCTAAGAGAAACGAACAGACTGTTCTCATTCAGTTAGAACGCAATTCGGCAGTTTCATGTAAAATGACAGGAAGCATCGTGGGAACACAGAGGGAAGGTAAGGATCATGGGAAAATTGCTCTGACCAGCGGAAATGAAGCACACTTTGCTCCTCCGCTGGTCAGAGCTGGTCAAGCGGAGGAATCCTCCATAAGGCAAGAGTCCCTACTTTGTCTTATGATTTTAAAGAAAACTAAAGAAGACAGGAAGAAAAGAAGAACAGATCCTGAGAGAGGGGGAGAAGAGGAAGAGATTGAGGAAAGGTAAGTTCGGCATGACAGTGCCGCTTTAATAGTCTTTGGATATATGTAGTCTTTGGAATTCCCAAACAGGTGATAAGTCCACTCAAAAGCAGCGAATGTTATGAAGGCAGGAGATACATACAGTCAGGTCCATAAATATTGGGACATCGACACAATTCTAATCTTTTTGGCTCTATATACCAACACAATGGGTTTGAAATGAAACAAACAAGATGTGCTTTAACTGCAGACTTTCAGCTTTAATTTGAAGGTATTTACATCCAAATCAGTTGAACGCAGTGGCGTACTAAGGCAGGGGCGGGGGGGGCGGTCCGCCCCGGGTGCCATCAGGATGGGGGGTGCCATGACCAGCCCCGCCGGCCCCCCCATGCTGCAGCCGCCCGAGCGCTCTGTAGAGAGCCTCAGGCGGCTGCAGCTTTGCCCGGGTGGTGCGTCCATGAGGGCGGACCGCACCGCCCGGGCGCAGCCTGAGGAGAGGGGCTGACAGGAGGGAAACGCTCAGCGCTCCCTCCTGTCACTCCCTCTGTAGTAGCGTGGCCGAGCTCAGTATAGTCCGCGGGTACAGGGAGCAGCTGTCTCCTGTACCCGGCCGGACTAACAGGAAGTGCACACAGTGTGCACTTCCTGTTAGTCCGGCCAGGTACAGGAAACAAAAGCTACCTGTACCCGCCGACTATACAGTGCTCGGCCACGCTACAGCAAAGGTAGGGGGGAGGGGGGTGAGAAAGGAGGAGGGGAGAGAGGAGAAAGGGGGGGTGAGAAAGAGGAGCATAGGCAAGTGAGAAAGGATGGGTGAGAAAAGAGGAGAAAAGGATGGTGAGAAAAGAGGAGAAAGGGGGTGAGGAGAGGAGAAAGGGGTGAGAAAAGAGGAGAAAAGGGGGTGAGAGAGAAAAGGGGGTGAGAAAGAGGAGAGAAGGGGGTGAGAAAGGAGAAAAGGGGGGTGAGAAAGAGGAGAAAGGGGGGTGAGAAAGGATGCAGAGAAAGAGGAGAAAGGGGTGAGAGAGGAGAAGGGGTGAGAAAGAGGAGAAAGGGGGTGAGAGAGGAGAAAGGGGGTGAGAAAGAGGAGAAGGGGTGAGAAAGGAAAGGGGGGTGAGAAAAGAGGAGAAAGGGGGTGAGAAAAGGCCGGTGAGAAAGAGTGAGCAGGGCAGGGTGAGAGGAGGAGAAAGGGGGGTGGAGAAAGAGAGAAAGGTGAGAAAGAGGAGAAAGGGGGGGTGAGAAAGGAGGGGGTGAGAGAGAAATGAGGGGGGTGAGAAAGGAGGGGGTGTGTATTAATTATGGGGGTGTGTATATTAATTATGGGGGGTATTATTGGGGAGTATTAATTATGGGGGGTGTATATTAATTATGGGGTGTATTAATTATGGGGGTGGTGTATATTAATTATAGGGGGTGAATTAATTATGGGGGTGAATTAATTATAGGGGTGGATTAATTATGGGGGGTGAATTAATTATAGGGGTGGATTAATTATGGAGGGTGGATTAATTATGGGGGGTGGATTAATTATGGGGGTGTATTAATTAAGTGGGAGTGGATTAATTAAGTGGGGGTGGATTAATTATGGGTAGTGGATTAATTAAGGGGGTGTATTAATTATGGGGGTGTATTAATTATGGGGTGTATTAATTAAGTGGATTAATTATGGGGAGTGGATTAATTAGTGTGGATTAATTATGGGGGATTAATTATGGGGGAGTGGATTAATTAAGGGGGTGGATTAATTAGTGTGGATTAATTAAGGGTGTGTGTATCAATTAAGGGGGGTGGATTAATTAAGGGTGTGTGGATGAATTAGTGTGGATTAATTAAGGGGTATGGAATAATGAAGGGGCATGGATTAATTAAGGGGTATGGTTTAATTAAGGAGTGTGGATTAATTAAAGAAAACCTTTAACATTTTTTTACAGGTTTTTTTGGGGGGGGGCGGAGGGGGGTGCCAAGCACAGGATCCGCCCCGGGTGCCAAATGCTCTAGGTACGCCCCTGGTTGAACGGTTTAGGAATTACAACAGTTTGTATATGTGCCTCACACTTTTTAAGGGACATAAAGTAATGGGACAGATTAACAGTCATAAATCAAACTTTCACTTTTTAATACATGGTTGCAAATCCTTTGCAGTCAATTACAGCCTGAAGTCTGGAACGCATAGACATCACCAGACGTTGGATTTCATCCCTGGTGATGCTCTGCCAGGCCTCTACTGCAACTGTCTTCAGTTCCTGCTTGTTCTTGGGGCATTTTCCCTTCAGTTTTGTCTTCATCAAGTGAAATGCATGCTCAATCGGATTCAGGTCGGGTGATTGACTTGGCCATTGCATAACATTCCACTTCTTTCCCTTAAAAAACTCTTTGGTTGCTTTTGCAGTATGCTTCGGGTCATTGTCCATCTGCACTGTGAAGCGCCGTCCAATGAGTTCTGAAGCATTTGGCTGAATATGAGCCGATAATGTTGCCCAAAACACTTCAGAATTCATCCTGCTGCTTTTGTCAGCAGTCACATCATCAATAAATAAAAGAGAACCAATTCCATTGGCAGCCATACATGCCCACGCCATGACACTACCACCACCATGCTTCACTGATGAGGTGGTATGCTTTAGATCATGAGCAGTTCCTTTCCTTCTCCATTCTCTTCTCTTCACATCACTCTGGTACAAGTTGATCTTGGTCTCATCTGTCCATAGGATGTTGTTCCAGAACTGCGAAGGCTTTTTTAGATGTTGTTTGGGAAACTCTAATCTGGCCTTCCTGTTTTTGAGGCTCACCAATGGTTTACATCTTGTGGTGAACCCTCTGTATTCACTCTGGTGAAGTCTTCTCTTGATTGTTGACTTTGACACACATACACCTACCTCCTGGAGAGTGTTCTTGATCTAGTCAACTGTTGTGAAGGGTGTTTTCTTCACCAGGGAAAGAATTCTTCGGTCATCCACCACAGTTGTTTTCTGTGGTCTTCCGTGTCTTTTGGTGTTGCTGAGCTCACCGGTGCGTTCTTTCTTTTTAAGGATGTTCCAAACAGTTGATTTGGCCACACCTAATGTTTTTGCTATCTCTCTGATGGTTTGTTTTGTTTTTTCAGCCTAATGATGGCTTGCTTCACTGACAGTGACAGCTCTTTGGATCTCATATTGAGAGTGGACACCAACAGATTCCAAATTCAAATAAAGTTAAATGCAGATGCTCAGGTGAGCCTCTTTTTTTGTCTGTTTGTCTTGGATCCCTGGCAGAGACAAGTGCTCTCTGTGAATGGATACTTCAGACTCATATTAAAGAATAATTTCATTAAAGAAATATAGCACTGAAGAAACACAGCAGGCAATATAAAATGTTAAAAAAAAAAACAGTGTCCCTGTCCTTTAAACCCTGCAATGTAAAATATTGCTTTTTTTTCCAGAAATCGTAATGTTTACATTGCAGATTTGAGTCCACCTCTAGTGTCATACTTGCTACCAGTAGAGGCCTTTTGCTGCACTGACTTAGTAAACCTTAGTCACATGACGTTGAATGCTCCTTATTAAACATTGATTCAACACTTTCCAATTACGGGAGCGTGAATGCGCATCCAGTGCTTGCTGCGCATGCGCATTAGGTCCCCAATGCTCCTCTAAGTGGAGAATTAGATTAGACCATCACGGAGAAGGCCAAGAGGCCAGCAGCACCGGGGGGGATCTATGCTTGAGTAGGGACACTATGGTGAAGACAGGTTTGAATTCCTAATGGGTTTGAATTCCTTTAAGGAGGTAGTGGTTTTAGTGACTGTCAGTCTGACAAGCCAGATCCTGTGGAAAATGCTATGCAAAAATAGGGACAGAGTGTAAATGTTACTACTTCCTAAATTTGGTGTCATTACTATTTTAAATCTTGTCATGTTATATGGACGGTGGGAGAACGAAGGCTGGTTTAGTCTTCATTAGAGCAAAATATTGGGCACACCAGAGTGAAAGCCTGGCCTGGATGCCAAGTGAGAAGAAAATATTAAATGTTTGCGAGTGTAGTGCAACACATCATTTTCAAAGTAAACTATTGCTTTCTACCGCCTTCAAAGAAATGGAATCGTCAGCTCAATCTGAAATGAGGTTTACCGTCTGAAAAAAAAAAAAAAATGAGATCTTAGATTTGCTCTGCATGAATGCTCAGGTTCTCAATTTTCATCTGAATTTGGTCAGGATTTTTGAGAAATACTGGTACTTACACAGTATACCGTCGCTAACATACTCTTCCCATTGTCTGGCAATCTGTGTGCCCCACTGTGATGAGGGAACCGTGACTCTCAATCAGGGGAACAGCGAGCATATTAAACCGGAACCACTGATGGGAAATGGCAGTCCATAATTACAAGGCTGAAGTCACTAATTGCCAAATCCTAGTGCCAAGAAAACAATTTAACTTTCTAGTAACATGCAGAAAACACAAGATAAAAAGTTGAATAATAAAAAATTTCAGCAGCAAAACTTAAACATAAAATTTTTTTTAAAAAATCTCTCTTGACTTCATATAATGGTAGCAGGGCTTAAATAGCTTACTAAATATGCATTAATTAAATTTATTTAAAGATATATATATATATAAATATATATATATTAAAGTTGCACTGTAATAAAAGTAGCATCTGCCTTCCTTTTTCCTTTCACGAGCAGAAAATCTAAACTTTTTTGGATCATTTATATACAAGATGTTTTCTAATGTACAAATACCATAGCTAACATCCTAATCAAATTAGTTAGTAGTTATGGTACTAGAATATTCTTCCTGCTTTCTTTTAATTCTGTTATTTATCATACTATGAGACTGGGACTCTAAAGCATAGTTTAGATCTGTACTTATAAGCCCTTTCCATCATAAGGATGGTAGGCCGGTTGTTGAGAATGTATGTTTTCTGCTAGGTTGGTTTTAAAATATTGTGGTTCTCTATTTGTGGTGGTCAGCTCTATGGAATAGTTACATAATGGTATAGTATAGTTATAGTATAGTTACATTGCTTGTATAGTATTGAGGTTCTCTGTTAGGTTGTTTGTATGATATTGAAGTTGACCATTAGATTGTCTGTATAGTATTGAGGTGGTCAATTACGTTAGTTGTATAATATTTATGTGGTCTATTAAGTTGGTTGTACAATATTCAGATGGGATATTACATTGGTTGTATAATATGTAGATGTTATGTTGGTTGTGGGATGTTCATGTGGATTATGAAGCTGGTTGTATAATATTCAGATGCAATATTAACTTGGTTGTGTAATATTCAGATGGAATATTAAGTTGCTTGTATACTAATAAGATGGACTATTAGGTTGTTTGTATAATATTCAGATGGACTATTAGGTAGGTTTCATAATGTTCATGTAGACTATTAGGTTGGTTCTATAATATTGAGATGGACTATTACTTGATTGCGTTCTACGAAGAAGTAAGTAGAAGTATAGATCAGGGTGTTGCAGTGGATGTAATCTATTTGGATTTTGCCAAGGCATTTGATACAGTTCCACACAATAGTTTAGTGTTCAAACTCAAGGAAATCGGTCTAGATGAAAATGCTTGTTCTTGGGTAGAGCATTGGCTTAAAAACAGAGTACAAAGAGCTGTCATTAATGGTAAATTTTCAAGCTTGTCAGAGGTGGCAAGTGATGTCCCTCAGGGGTCTGTTCTGGGACCCCTTCTATTTAACATGTTTATAAATGATCTGGAAGACAGCATTAAAAGTCATGTTTCAGTGTTTGCAGATGACACAAAACTCTGTAAAATAATACAATGTGAGGAAGATATTACTTTGCTGTAGAGGGATTTAAATAGACTGGGGGACTGTGCACTCAAATGGCAGATGAAATTTAATGTTGAAAAATGCAAAGTTATGCACTTCGGCGTAAAGAATGCACAAGCAACGTATACCCTTAATGGAAGTGAATTACGGATAACAACACACGAAAAGGACTTGTTATAGACAACAAACTATGCAACAATGTGCAATGTCAATCTGCAGTGGCCAAGGCCAGTAAGGTATTGTCATGCATGAAAAAGGGCATTTATTCTCAGGATGAGATTATCATTTTGCCTCTTTAGAAATCACTGGTCTAAAGAAGGATATTATGGCACTAGAAAAAGTGCATAGACGGCTACAAAATTAATAAAAGGAATGGAACATATCGGCTATGAAGAAAGGTTAACAAATTTAAACCTATTTAGTTTAGAAAAACGTCACCTGAGAGGGGATATGATAACATTATACAAATATATTTGGGGCCAATACAAACCATTGTGTGGAAATCTATTCACAAACCAGACTTTACATAGGACACGAGGTCATGCGTTTAGACTGGAAGAAAGAAGATTTTGTCTAAGGCAAAGGGAAGGTTTTTTTATTGTAAGAACAATAAGGATGTGGAATTCTCTGTCTAAAGAAGTGGTTTTATCAGAGTCCATACAGATGTTCAAACAGCTACTACTTGCAAAATACTTGCAAAAGCAGAATATTGCTTGATACAAGGATAAATCTGACTGCCATTCTGGGGTCAAGAAGGAATTTTTTTCCTAGCTTCTTGCAAAATTGGAAGTGCTTCAAACTGGGTTTTTTTGCCTTCTTTTGGATCAACAGCAAAAAACAAATGTGAGGAAGGCTGAACTTGATGTACGCAAGTCTCTTTTCAGCTATGTAACTATGTAACTGTAACTGTAACTATTATGTAGGTTGTATAATGTTCATGTGGTTTTTATGCAATAAGCTAAATATTTAGACAGGACAGGTGAAAGCTGTGGGATCATCAAAGATTACAGAGACAAACTAACTGTAATGAAACTCAATGCATTCTTCTTAGTGAAATAGTTACAAAAAATTACCATATTTATTGAAAAGACTCTGTGATAAACTGTTTTGACCTTCAATAAAAGCACAATTGAAGCAAGAAGAGCACCTGGAGTCCTTTTGCTTGCTGCTTACCCTTCATCCGCACCCTGAACATTTATATTAGTCCATAATGACTTACGACTCCTTCCCTGTACTAAGCCACAGGAAATATAAGCATTACCAAAATTGCACTATACCATTGCTATAAATGGGAGAAACGCAATAAGAGTATAGCCATCACCATATTATCTATTACTAAAAGCAGATTAGGTTAAATGACCATTATTGGCACCCAGACCACTACAGCTCAATGAGAGAAACTGCTATGTTTCACTGAGGCTTAATCCAGTTTCTAGTGGCAGTCTCACTGACAGCCAAGACGTTGGACGTCCATAGGAAAGCATTAAGTAATGCTTTCATATGGGCTGTTTGAATGCGCCCGTGGCTCTTGCTGTGCATGCGGATTCGGAGCTGACGTTGGCAGGGGGTGGAGAGTTCCCCAGCACAGAGGGAGCCTGGCACTAGAGAAAGGTAAGTGGCTGAAGGGGTTTTAACCCCTTCAGCCCAGCGGGAGGGGGCCCTGAGGGTGGGGGGGACCTAAGGACAGTATAGTGCCAGGAAAATGAGTTTGTTTTCCTGACACTACAGTGGTCCTTTAAGTGAGAAAGCTTGAGTGGGCATGAGTCAAAACCACAAACCCAACCCTTTAAAAATCCACAATTAACTTAAAAACCCTACTAATATTAAGATGTTAACCACTAATCTCTAGAACGAATGAACCATGCAAGGGAGCTTTAAGACCTTAATTAGAAGTCTATAAAAGGGTTAACTATACCTGTTCGCACTACTTGAATAAAAGTATACTTATTAACATAAACGAAAATGGATTTGCACTTGAGCAACATCCGTGATAAATCTAATTTATCTAATTTCTTGATGAATCCCAGTAACACTTTCTCACTGTAATTTCACTAATTAATAATTAAAACTGAGACAATAGGCCACCTTTAAACTTAAATACCAAGGAGACTAAAACTCAGAAGATCTAATATATTTCAGGTTTACAGGCTGAGAATTCTACAAATGCTGGCATGTAATCATAATAATGATAGATAAGTGATTTTATGATGTTAGCAGTGTTCTTAATGCCTTGTATCCTAAATGTCTTTGCAGAATTGATATAGACAGTAAGAGAGTCTCTAATCTATGCTACATAATCCGCTTGATTTATTCCTCAGGATTCACTCCTGAAAAATAACCTACTGTTGAAGCAGAGACAAAGATTGTGACAGAATATTAATCAATGTGGGCTATAGATTTCTTATGATATGTCTCGTTTTTAGAGAACAGATAGAAAATATTCTTTATTTTACTGTGTCATGATTTCTCATATGTGCATGTATTGACCCAGTGGGTTTGTGTTGTTGCGGTAACTAATGGTGTCACCACGACCCCCTTAGTAGTGTGTTGTGTTTTTTTTTATGTGTGGTTGGCTGAATGTGCTTTGAGTTTGATTGGCTGAGTGTGTTTGTGTAGGGTGGCTGTCTATGGCAAGGCTGAGTGTGATTGTATGAGGGTTGTGTGTTTGTAATTAAATACAATTGTTAATTGGTAATCCTTGAGGAATGGCAATTAATCAGTTTAATTGCTACTTGAGTATTCCTCCAGGTGTCACCGTCACTGTGCCTGCTGATGAGGTGAATCCTGGAGAAATACATACATTCCTTCTCAAGTGCCCTTATTTAGATGGAACAGTCCCTATTTTGGGCCTAAATCCCTCTGTCATTCCAATGTCTATATTTTCTAGGTGTGTATAACAGAACTTCATAGCAATAACATTTCCAGTAATGCGTCTTTAAACTGCAATAAATGTGTTTAGAAATCATTTGTGAAAAACTAACTATTTATCATGTTCTAAAGACATTTCCCTCCTAGTTTGTGTTATACGTTTGCCCTGGGCCCCCCCCTACACGTCCCCGCCTCCCCTCCCCCCCTCACACTTGCAGACAAACAGATACACATGCAGTCACAGATGAAGACACACACAAAGACACACACACACATACAGGCACATGTATATACATACACACATACATACAGACACACAGACACACAAACACACCCATACAAACAAACACACATACACACAATCACACAGACATATACATACATACAAACACACACAAATACAGAAACACACACACCCAGACATACACACACACACACACACAGACATACACACAGGCACACACATATACACTGTTAATAGTTCCCAACTGATTCCTCTCTTGCAACTGTCATTAGTCTAATACTATCCTTACCTTTTGTGTCACTTTACCCCACTCCCTCTAGAATGTAAGGTCATTGAGCAGGGCCCTCAACCCCTCTGTTCCTGTATGTCCAACTTGTCTGGTTACAACTACATGTTTGTTTGTCCACCCATTTTAAAGCGCTGCGGAATTTGGGGGCGCTATATAAATAATAACATAATAATAAAATACATACAAAGACACATACATACACATGACAAAGCTAAAGGGTATTCAGCGCTAAGCAATAACTGGAACAGTCCAAACGGTAGCTAAATCACCAGAGCCAGGGTCTCTCGTCCCGTCTACAAACAGATAAAAGTACAAGGAGTGGTGCAGCACCTAATGTGTCCTTAAATATATATATATAAAAGCAGGGAGAAAAAGAAAAAAAAGGGGGAAAATATATTGTGTAGTATGTCACTGTCCAATTAAATAGAATATAACAAAAGAAATACACTCACAATTTCCTGGAGCTAAAATTGTAGCTCCAACTTGAACGCCTGGGTGGAACAATCCCCGCCTGTGGATATAGTGTGGTTCGTAGTGGTTGCAGTCACTTAAATGGTGGAAACATAAGCATCTCTGCGGATATGGGCTTAGGATATTATAGTGTAGTGCACACTTGTGAGTATAGATGATGGTCTTTTCCCTCCAGAAATATAGGAGAAAAAGGAAAAAGAAAAAAGAAAATAGTGTGTACCGTAAGGCACAGAATACAATTAAAGTGGTAAGAAATTTACTCACATTTGATGGAGCAGATGTGGAAGTGAGGCAGATAATAACAAGAAATACACTTAATGCGTTTCACCTGGCAAGAGGCTTTCTCAAAAGTGTTTCCATACGTACACACACACACATACATACATACATACATACATACAGACAGATACACACACACGTACATAAAGACACATACATACAGACACACACATACAGAGACATACAGAGACATACATACAGACACACATACAGACACATACATACAGACACATACATACAAACACACACATATACAGACACATACAAAATGTTTAAGCCACCCTTCTGTTTCCTACCTTTTAGGTGCAGCACAGTGACTTTCCCTGGGGTCCATTGGTGACTCAGCCTGATGGGAATCAGAGTTCCCACTCTGACTTCCTCCTCTCCTTCCTCCCGTGCTGCTCCCGGTGGTTGCTGGACGGAGTGACCGGGTTGTCACTTCCTCTCAGCGTCTAATGTCATCACAGGGGGCCCAGTCGCGCTGTTAAAGCGCCACAGCGCTGACCGGGCCCCCTGGAAATTCATTGCCATTGGGTGGCTTTAACAACATGGGCCACCCTATGGGTCCCTTAGCATGGCAAAGGGTATCTGGTCAGAGGGGTCCGCAGGGTGACCAGGCCCCCTGGAGCAGCTGTGACCCCTGCGACCGCGGTAGTTCTGTCACTGTGGGTGACAGTGTGGGAGGTGGTGACATTGTTGAAGGTGGTGATAGTGTGAGGAAAAGGTGACCATGTGGGAGGTAATGACAGTTTGGGGGATAGTGTCAGCGTTTTGGATTGTGACAGTATGGGAGGTGGTGACAGTATGGGAGGTGGTGACAGTCTGGGAGGTGGTGACAGTGTTTTGGACGGTGACATTGTGGGAGGTGATGACACTGTTGGGATGTTGACCGAATGGGAGGTGGTGACAGTGTGGGGGGGATGGTGACATTGTGGAAGGTGGTGATAGTGTAGGAGTGGTGACAGTGTGGGAGGTGGTGACAGTGTGGGAGGATGGTGACAGTGTGGGAGGATGGTAACATTGTGACAGGTGTTGACAATGTGGGGATGGTCACTGTGTGTGGGGATGGTGACAGTGGGGTACTGGTAGTGTGTGGGAAGGTGACAGTGGGGGGTGGTAGTGTGTGGGGATGTTTACAGTGAGTCGGGTGGTAGTGTTTTAGGGAAGGTGACAGTGGTGGAGGTGGTAGTGTGTGAGGAAGGTGTCATTGGGGGTGGTAGTGTGTGGGGAAGGTGACAGTGGGGGTTGCAGTGGGCGGGAAGGTGACAGTGGGGGTGGGAATGGGGGGGAAGGTGGCAGTGGGGGTTGGGAGTGTGTGGGGATGGTGACAGTGGACAAGATATAGATTTATATATATATATATATATATATATATATATTTTATGAATCCTAAAAGAATGGAGCCCTACGTGTTAAATCGGGAGTATCTAAAATCTTGGATCTGCAATTTATCTCCAGTAAATAAATAGATTCAAACTGATCCATAAATGTTTGCCATCACTTCTGTAGACTCTGATAACATGAAAATGAAAGGCAAAAAAAAAAAAAATGTAATAAAGAAAAATATAATATGCAAAATGTTGTCATAGCAATAGAATAACTTTACATATTTAAAATGACAGTGCTGAAGTATTCTAGTGATAGCAAGCAGTTTTTAACCGTATTTTGCAAGATTTTGATGATCTTTAATTCAGGATGCTAAATTGGATGCATTTTGTTTCGGACAGATTACGTAATCTCTAAAACTGCTACTTCTATCGCCAACATAGATTCAACCAACCTGCAGTTTCTTACTTCAAGACAGACAGAATAGGCAACAAACAGCCTTTTACAAATTGCAGTTGGCACATTAAAATAGAATGTGACGATGTCTTTCCCCTCACCTAACCCTTCTCTACTGTTGTGTAAGGATACAGTGGCGTAATTCGTCTTTAAATTCCGGAGTCGTCTGGTGTCTGTTTCCTTACCTATCATTATAGCTGAATGAAGGGGTAAAACAAACAATCTTTATAATAATATTAATTCACATAAAACACAGGTTGGAGATAAAGTGGATTAAACTGACAGATATAATGGGAAAAGGAGGGAGAGACAGAAACAGGTGGGGGCAGAAAAAAATGCTTTAGTGGTGGAATAATGTTTATGGGGAAATTGTCACTTCCAAAGAATTTTTAATATTATGTTTACTTTCTGGAACATAAAATTAAATGCAGATATCCACATGTTTTTTCATGCAGCTGGGTGCCTCCATCTTAGATTGCTGTCAACATTGTTAGAAGCTCTGTCCTTTGCACCTGGCAATCAGCATAGAGAAAAAATACAGAGAGAAATGATACATTGTATTTACTTATCCTCCTCATTTGCAATGTGTGCCTTGGCTTTGCCTTATCTGAACAGGTTTATGATGTCATTTGCGTACTCTTTAATATAAATATAAAATGAAATTTGAGAGTTGAAAAAAAGGTAAGGTGAGATTTTCAAAGTTTTACTGAATGGTTTAAATACTAGGGAAATGGCAGTTTTCCATTGAGAGAGAATGAAAAAGGGGGAGAATTTTGTAGATAAGTGTTATTTTTAAATAAATGCAATAGGTTATAATATTTCAGTTTAGTAATCAGAATTAGCTCTCTCTACCAGCAACCAACTGACAATAAAAGTTCACAGCTCCCTTTTTATTCCTCCAGTTATTTACTGGGACAAATCCAAATGGCAAATCACATACATAATGAACAAACAAAATCATAGTAATCAGAACGTTTGCTTCTGTTCCACCATGTGATTAAGACAGCTTGCAGGTAATGATAAGAGGCTAGCATAAAATGTTGTGTTGGTTGGTTTTGGTAACCATGTTAGAGTCTAATAGGTATCAACACAATATGTATGGTTTTTATTGTTTTGTTCTAAATGATTAGCTATAATTATTTTAGGTCCAATTTCTGTTTTTTGGGGAAAAAAAACACAAACAAAATAAAACATAATATTAAAACGTCTGGGTAGTGGCACTTCCCCTTTAAGGAACTTTTAAAAAGTGGATCTTTTTACCTGTTAATATTTTGGATTGGTTGGCTCTTCAAATGTTAATGTATTATCAACTCAATACATTAAATGGACACTAGAGTCACAAGAACAACTACAGCTTAATGTAAGGTCTGGTATCTACAGCTTGTCCCTACAGGTTTTTAAATGTAAACACTGCCTTTTCAGAGAAAAGGCATTGCTTCCATTACTGCCTAGGAATACCTCTAGTGGCAGTCACTCAGACAGCCACTAGAGGTGCTTCCTGTGTCATTGCTGCACAATGTGCAGCAATGATGTTCAGCTTCTGTATGGAGACGCTGAATACTCCCTATAGAGATGCATTGATTCAATGCATTTCTATGAGGAAGTGCTGATTGGTGCAGTGCAGCATTTTGCCGCAAAAGAGCAATAGCCTCCCAAAGCTTTCCTACAGTAAAGCATTGGAATGGCTGAGATCGTCAATTTTGAAAAAAAAAATTGCACATTGTTACTATCTTGATAAAGACCCTTTAGGGTCGAAACGTTGATGTGATTTACTAACACTTGATTAAACACAGTTTGAAAATCCAAGAGAGTGCTTCTGATTGACTACATGTATCTATTGGCTTGGAAGCACCCAGGTAATATTACTCTTTTTATTTTTGTTGGGGTTGAGTGCCTGAGTCTGGCCTTTTGTAATAATATATATATATATATATATATATACATATATATATATATATAATTGAATAATGCTTTCCTATGGGGAGGTTAATGCGCATTCACGGCCATTGGCTGACATCGGCGGGGGAGTAGCGTGGGTGGAGCCTGACCCAGCGCCGAGGGACATCGGCGCTGGAATCATTTAAGTGACTGAAGGGGTTTTAATCCCTTTAGTAACATTGGATGGGGGGTGTTAGGGAGGGGGGGCAGTGTCAGGAAAACAGATTGCAATCTGAGGGACCTGCCCGACACCCCAAGTAGAAAGTCCAGAGAATTTGGCTCCCAAACCCTATATTTAACCCTGTAACTTTCCAGGACACCATAAAACCTGTACAGGGGGGTACTGTTTTATTCGGGACACTTTGCTGAACACAAATATTAGTGTTTCAAAACAGTAAAACATATCACAACGATATCGTCAGTAAACAAGACTTTTTTTTTTTTTGCATTTTTCACACATAAACTGTACTTTCACTGACGATATAATTGTTGTGATTCATTTTGCTATTTTGAAACACTAATATTTGTGTTCAGGGAAGTCTCCCAAGTATAACAGTACCCCCCATGTACAGGTTATATGGTGTTTTCAAAAGTTACTGAGTAAAATATAAGGCTTGAGTTTCCTTTTTTTCAAAGTGAAATTTGCCAGATTGGTTATGTTGCCTTTGAAACCATATGGTAGCCCAGGAATGAAAATTACCCCCATGATGGCATACCATTTGCAAAAGTAGACAACCCAATGTATTGCAAATGGGGTATGTCCAGTCTTTTTAGTAGCCACTTAGTCACAAACACGGGCCAAAATTAGCGTTCAATTTAGTTTTTTGCATTTTTCACACACAATAAATATGAACACAAATTTTGGCCAGTGTTTGTGACTAAGTGGCTACTAAAAAAGACTGGACATACCTGATTTGGGTATGTCTACTTTTGCAAATGGTATGCCATCATGGGGGTTATTCTCATTCCTGGGCTACAAATGCAACATTTGGTCTCAAAGGCAACGTAACCAGTCTGGCAAAATTCTATGTGTAGAAACTAAAAATTGTAATGTGCTATATTTGAACCTGTAACTTTCCAAAACACAATCAAACCGTACATTGGGGGTATTGTTTTACTCGTGAGCCATCGCTGAATACAAATATGTGTACTTTATTGCAGTAACAGCTAACAGTATTGTGACATTCACAGTTAAAATGCTATGCAGAACTAAAAAACTAACATTTCAAAAGTTCTTAATTTTTAAAGTATTTTATTCATATTAAATAATGTTTAATATACAACAATGTGATGTGACATGAAAGCCCTGTTTCTCCTGAACAAAATTATATATGATGAGTGGGTGCACTTAATATGAAAGAGGTGAATTACGCTTGAACAGACATATAGCGTAAATTCAAGGTTTGTTTTATGTTTTGTTTTGATCACAACTTGTACAACTGCCTCAGTCCTTAAGGGGTTAAACTGCAAAGTGTCTAAATATTGAGACAACTTGAACTGCTAAACTAAACTGTGACATTTTTTTCAAGATCTGCACAATCTCACTTGTCATTAATTTGTTCACTAGTAGCCTATTGTACAGGCTTTTCTATTGCCTGTAACTCAAAACGCAGAACTGAAAATTAAACTACAAAGCCTTAGCATGCTTCAGCTTAGAAAGAAGACAAGTAGGCTGAGACCGATTGGAGTTCAAGTGCAAATATATCTTCCGGCTTTTGAATTGAAGCCTCATCCCATAACCTCCCAATAACTGAAAGTGTTTCTATATTTAAATATTTCCTTTTTTGACATTTCGTACAGGTTTATAGGCACGTCAACTTGTTATTACCCACTAATGGATTTTAGCTGCAGGTCTAATTTAGAATCAATTTGATTGGGCATTTGTGGATAGGCGTATTCCTTACAGTATTCAGGGTCAGAAGTATCACCATTGCTCAGTGTTATTTACAATAAATGAATCTGACGGAAGTCTTAACACCTGGGGCACAATTTGTCATGTCCGTGTGAGCGGGTGGTGGTGGGGGTTAGTTTTGCTGCAAAAGGACAGACATGTAGAAATGGCTAATGAAGCTACATAATAAGGATGTGAAGCACATAACAAGAGTAAATTAATTGCTAGCAAAGTCAAAAACAGAAGTATTACTATAAAACATCTAAAACCTCAAATAGAAACACAAAATTGAATAAAAACAAACAAACAGCAGAATAAAAAAAAAAGTTAACACTATAAAAAATGTGGCAGCAATTTTTATTTATCATTATTTTGTTTTAATTTAACAAACTAATAGGATCTATAGTCACCATAGCAATTGATATAAGTATGAGGAAATTTGGTAAAATATTTCTGCTATATAGAATAGGGTATGTATTAATATGGTTAAAACAGTAAAAAATGGTGAGAGCACAGAGAAACAATAATTACCCTTATATTCAATATAAAACCTGTAAAAACACAATGGGAAAAACAGGCATAGGGTAATAACGTACAAATAATATATGAATGAGTAAATACTTGAATAAACTCACATATTCATGAGCCACTTAATATGGAAGCTGGCTCAGACTAGGAACATTGAATGGATTAGTGAGGTGGTTGTTGTAATCCAACTGCTTAATTGCTTGCTCCTTCTTGCTTTACAAAATCCAGGATGCAGGATCTTTAATGAAAACCTTTATTCGGTATAGCAGCAAAAAAAGACAGCAGCAGTAAAAATTAAAATTCAGCAATTCCACCTCTGCACACTAACGCGTTTCAGCCAAAGCCTTTGTTTTTTTCACCATATATACACTTATTTTACTGTTTTTATGTATTAATATGTTTACATACACTACCTATGATTCTTAAGTTTAGAGTCTTCTATTGAATCTGTTTTTCATACAAAGTATGTCATTGTGTATCAGCACAACAGAGAATAAGATTTTGATAAATTCTGCAAATACATTGGTGTCTAGAGGTCTTAATGATAGAGCAGAAGATTGTTTAAATCATGACAATCACTCTGTGGCGGAGCTACTGAGGAGGCATATCAATTGGCCCACCCTATACTTAGACCCACCCGATAGACATGTCTGATCATGGGCCTAGTTGGTCACCACAGTCCTTTAATAGCACTGGCAAGCCCCTGTAATATCAGTAGTGATGGGAGGAAGTGAATACAAGTAACATCCTCCCACCTTATAGTCAGGAGGAGGCAGCCAGTCTCAGACTCCCATCGACCTCAACCAGAACCTGCTGCAGTTGGATTCTACTTGACCCCAGGAAAGCCTGTAACCCCAAAATATGGAAGCAGGAGAGTGGCTACAAATACGTAAATTATGACCTGTATATATCTGAGTATCAGTGTGTGTATATGTGTGTGTCAGTGAGTGTATATGTAAAAACAAAAGGGAATTGTGGGCACACCCAGAACATGCATCTTGCAGGAATGTTGCTACTGTAGTGACCAAAATGTATACATAATACAGATTAAGGAACAGTGCACATAAAAATACATTTCTATGCCTATCTCAGCAAATATGGGTATTCAGTTCCACCATATGGCCATATTGTATTAAGCCCACCACTACTTTACAGCACCCCAATATCAGTGGGAGACAAATCAAATTGTGAGTGTATATGTGTAAATCTGTGTGTGTGCATCTGTGTGTATCTATGTGTGTTTCTCTTTCTGTCAGTGTGTAGTGTGTGCTTTTTAGTTTGTGTGTGTATATGTGAGTGGCATTAAATGTATACATGTGCACATATCCATCATTCAAAAACAAACATTACTTACAAACTCACCTCGGAAATCATATGCAACACTATGTACGGACACACCAGTGTTTTAAAGAGCAACACTATATTGAAATACACCCTTGTATTCAAACACCTACACTACACACAAAAGCGCACGTATATTCGAACACCAGGACTGCATACAAATGCAACCCTGCATTAAAAAAAAAAAACACTCAACACACATACACAACTGCTTTCAAATGGCAAAAGTACATATAAACACACAACTTTTTTTAGATGGTAACACTAAACACAAATACACCCCTTCATTTACATACACATAATCAAAACAGAAGCATGTTTACATACAAACACAGCTCACAAATCTAACCAATGCAAGGATGGGCAAATGATAGATCCTAAGCTGGAAAAGCATTGAGGAAGTTGTGCAATAGATGGGAATCTACCTTTCGGCCACCCTTCACCTAGAGGGGTATCCAAAATATTATTTCCCCATAGTCCTCTCTACATTAATTACACCGCTGCTCAAAACTACAAATGTATCCATTTCCATTGTCTGTGATAACATTTGGTGTTAAACATCAAATAAAACTGAATTTGTTATAATTATAGAAATAAAGGAAATAGTTTTCTACATATGGGCAGATGCTACAATTGGAGATCGGAGAAAAGTAGTGCATGTTCGGGGCAAAATTATGTTAAACAATCCGCAGGAACATTCTGCCAATCTCCATGGTGATTCTGCACTTAGCACTTTTCCCTTCAACTGTATTTTGCACACAAGGCCATACTTCAGAAAGTAAAAAATACGTAGTCATGGATAATTAATGGGTCAGATTCCTAAATACAAGCAGACGCCATCAACTGAATAGATTGTTTCTCTACATATAAGATTTAGCACAGAATTATCCCTCATCTGCCTTGATAAATATAACTCATAATCCATAAAGTTTCACAACTGCACTCATATATAAAAGTTTTATACATCTTATAGTTTTGTTTTTTACACTAAATAGATCAGGAAAAACACACTTGAGTGAAGATGAAGACTGAGCAGAGACAGATTTGCAAAACAATGATGTCGAATAAAAAATGCGTGCACATGCATTCAGTGTCACGAATGCACACGAACCACGCAGTGATGTGTATGCTAATTACATTCTAACGTACAATAGAGCAGAGTGACGGAAAATTCAATTTCTGCAAGACTCAAGTACAAGCTGAGAGGTTCAATTTACATAATATAGTATCGGAAAGGTCATGACTTTCAAAAACGACTGTTGAAAAACATGTCTTACACAATATTCTAATAAAAATATATGTGATCATCATGGATTTCTATGTATTGTAGTAATGTGATGTTGGGTTCAATTCTCAACTGCTTATATTACAGGAAAATATTTATCATCTACTGTCCATAGAATGTACCCCTCCAACGCTGGCTGTAAATCCTGTGTTAATTTTACTTAGATGAGTGGACAATTGTTTTGGCAGACTTGCAGGCCTATTCACTGAAGTGAATTTCAGATTTAAGGCTAAAGTAGCTGATCTGGAAACTTGGCTGACCTAGAGAATTTTCCACTTAGCGAATAACCCGGTATAAATCATAATTAAGATGTATTTTATATGTTTTTTTTTTTTTTTTTTAAAACCTACTTACCTCAAATTTTGTCTTCATGGGCGGAGGGGTCAAACTGCAAAAGAATCTGTTGCCTTCGGGTGCTCAAAGTTGTCCTGGATTACGGCCAATCTGTGTGATGATAGCAACCCACGTGATTGTGGCCTAGTCTGGCTGGCAAGTTTTGGGGAAGATGCAACCTATTTCCCAGGCTAAAGTGGTCTGAGCTTGGTGGCATTCTGCTAGTGCCGATCCCATCCACCCCCCCTCTGGACTTTTCCAGTCCCCACCAAGGAAACTTTGTTTCTATTTTTAATGCTTGTATTTACCGTATTTTTCGCTCCATAAGACGCACTTTTTTCCCCCTCAAAAGTGAGGGGAAATGTCTGTGCGTCTTATGGAGCGAATGTGAAGATTTACTTACCTGTCTTGGAGCGTGGGCCGGCTTCACAGCGCGCTCCGCGGTCCAGGAACTTCTATTTCAGGTTCCGGTTTCCGGCGGGACTGAAAGGAAGTGCACACTCAGTGTGCACACTTCCTTTCAGTCCCGCCGGAAACCGGAACCTGAAATAGAAGTTCCTGGACCGCGGAGCGCGCTGTGAAGCCGGCCCACGCTCCAAGACAGGTAAGTAATTATGGGACAATGGGAGGGGAGACACTATGGGAGAAAGGGAGGGGGACACACACTATGGGAGAAGGGGAGGGGGAGACACTATGGGAGAAGGGGAGGGGGACACTATGGGAGAAGGGAGGGGGAGACACCATGGGAGAAGGAGGGGAGACACCATGGGAGAAAGGGCAGGGGACACTATGGGAGAAGGGGGGGGAGACACTATGGGAGAAGGGGAGGGGGAGACACTATGGGAGAAGGGAGGGGGAGACACCATGGGAGAAAGGGAGGGGGAGACACTATGGGAGAAAGGGAGGGGGAGACACTATGGGAGAAAGGAGGGGGAGACACTATGGGAGAAGGGGAGGGGGGAGACACTATGGGAGAAGGGGAGGAGGACACTATGGGAGAAAGGACACTATGGGAGAAAGGGAGGGGGACACTATGGGAGAAGGGAGGGGGAGACACTATGGGAGAAGGGGAGGGGAGACACTATGGGACAAGGGCAGGGACACTATGGGAGAAGGGGAGGGGCAGACACTATGGGAGAAGGGGAGGGGAGACACTTTAGGACAAGGGCAGGGGGGGACACTATGGGAGGGAAAGTGCACAATGGGAGGGGGGAACACTATGGGATCAGAACACTAATGGACAAGGGGAGGAGGGGTTAAAGAACACTATGGGACAGGGTAAGAGGGGTTAAAGAACACTATGGGACAGGGGAGGAGGGGTTAACAATCACTATGGGACAGAGGAAAGGGGGGTTAAAGATCATTATGGGACAGGGGAGAAAAAAAAATATTCTGAACAAACTGTCCCATAGTAAGAAACACTATGGAACAGTTTGTTCAGAATATTTTTTTTTTCTGGGTTTCTTCCTCTAAAAACTAGGTGCGTCTTATGGTGAGGTGCGTCTTATGGAGCGAAAAATACAGTATTTTGACTTGGGCACTTTGACATGATAAAATCAATCCAAGATGGTATCCTCTCCAACCAATATTTTTTCTAACAGTGGAAGCAACATTCATCTTGGCATTCAATGCCATTTGTGAGCAATTTTGGCAACGTATGTATCAGGGTGGTTCCCAACTCACCTCAACTGCTGTCATGTCAGCTGCAAGTGGTATCTCAGAACATTATTATTCTCCCTTCGGGTTAAGAACCCAGGTAGGTTTTAACCCTTCACAACAAATCTCTATAGTTTGGATCTCTCTCGGAACCTAGACCTAATCACCTAAACATTGGGTGTTGATTCTTGCTAAGGATCTGCAGAAGTTAGGTTCTGGGGGACTCTTATGCCTAACTCACCCAACTGTATTATTGCAACATCTTTCCAAGTTTGTGAGTTGGCTTTCCCTGGCCAGCATCTGCCATTTTATTAAGGAAATATTTTTTTATCATTCTTCATGTATTTCTTTTTGAGTTCTTAAGCTCAATGGTTGCCTAATGCAGCCCGTACTTGGTGAATTACAGTTATATGCATGATCTTATTTATGACCACCTTCTGTTATTTTTTTATTGCATAGGGTTGTACTCTTTACTATCTTATTTTTCAGTGAATCTACTTAATAATAAAAAAATGAGGTATAAATGTCATTACTGCTGCATAAGACGTCTCATATATTGTTTTGCTCTTAACTCTATAGAAAGAGGTATTGTTATTTTTCTTGACACTATGAGCTGTCTTATAATTGCTTTCCTACCAATATTGCAGACCTTATCTGATATTGTGGCATGTCTTATATGCGATTTGACCTTGTTCTATTCTTGGAGTGATGTATGCAAAACCTCAATATAACAAAGAGTGACAAAAAAATCAGTAGTTCTAAAATACAAAGTAAAGGTTTCACATGTTTACCAAATAAAAGATTAATAATAGTATCTTGCCTGGAACATCTTGCTAATCTTGAAATTTTATTGGCTGAAACCTAGGCTCAAACGTCAGCCAATGACATAATAAACTGTTATCTCGGCCCATCCACTGCAAATAGGTGTGGGCTGAGTATTAATTACAAGGCTTTCTAGTCCTCCACACATTGGCTATTAATTACTATTTCTATTATTATTATTAACATTGTCCTCATCTAATGCCCACGGGTAGGGGCTGGGTTAACCAATAGTAGGTTCCTCTCCCATTAAATGTTATTATTAATGATTGCTAATACTTCCAATGGACATTAAAGCGGCACTGTCATGCCGAAATTACCTTTCCCCAATCGATTCCTCTTCTCTCCCTCTGTCAGGATCTGTTCTTCATTTCTTCCTGTCCGCTCTAGTTTTCTTTAAAACATAAGACAAAGTAGGGACTATTTGTCTTATGGGGGTTCGTACGCCTGAGCAGCTATGACCAGCGGGGGAGCAAAGTGTGCTTCATTTCCGGTGGTCAGAGCAATTTCCCCACAATTTTCACTTTTCCTCCGTGTTCCCGCAAGCCTCCTTTCACTTTTTCCGAACGTCCTGTCATTTTAGAACAGTTTCTCCATTCATGTTAGGACACAATTTGTGACCTTGTTCGGATCAGAATTACATTTGAATGAATGAAACTCTGATCCTATTTGTGCCGCGGCTGCATATTGCAGCCGCTTAGTAGATAGCTCCCTAATTCCCATGGTATCACGGCACCTAAAATGGTCTTTCAGGCAAATTTACTAATACTAAGTAAAGATTACTTAGTATTAGTAAATAATCTGCCTCTACTCGCTATACCGTGAGTAGGAGCATGTCTACTAAACAGTGAGCAGCCAGTTATTGCTCATTGTTTAAAAAAAAAAAAAACCCTAGTATTCCCCCTCCCGAGCCCCCACCCCTGAGCGGCGGATGGGGGCCATAAATGAAAATGGGTGATATCTATGTATCCCCCCACCCCCACCCATTAGCGACGTGTCGGGGCCCTAAATGTAAATGTGGGAGGGAGACCTATTGTCCTCCCCCCCAACACCCACCTCTGAGTGGTGGGTGGGGGCCCTAAATAACAATAAGGGGGGACCTATTGTCCCCCTCCAGCCCCCACCTCTGAGTGGTGGGTGGAGGCCCTAAATAACAATAATGAGGAGGGTGACCTATTGTCCTCTCCCCCCGGCCCCCACTAATGAGTGGTGGGTGGGGCCCTAAATGAAAATGGTAACCCCCCAGGTGTGACTAGGGGTCCCAAGTTCCTAGTTACCCCCCCACCCAAAAAAAATTAACAATCCCCTATCTACCCCCCTCACCCTAAAATTATTGAGGAGGGAACAAGAGAACCAAATACCTGTAAAAAAAAAAAAAAAATTACCTTTCGACCTTTCGATGTCTTCTTTTTTCAGCCCCAAAAAAGTCCAAATAAAAATCCATAATACCCGTCGAACTTTGAAAATAAAATAAAAAACCAAATCGCAAAAAAAAAAATCAGACGAAAAAAAAAATCACGACTGTAAAAAAATAATCCATCTTCACCCATGGAGGGCACGGCGCAGACTGAGCTCCGTAGGGCGGGGGAAGCCTTATAAAGCCTTTCCACGCCCTGCAATTTAGCTCAGAGCGCTATGATTGGTTGATTCAGTCTCTACATTTACCTGTCACAGCACGCTGATTGGTTGGCTTGAAACAACACTCTGATTGGTTGCTTTCAATTAATCAATCAATCAGAGAGTTATGAGTCAAATTACACAGCATGGGAAAATTCCAAAGAACTTTCCCATGCTGTGTAAAATGACACAGAGCACTCTGACTGGTGGATTTCAAGCCAACCAATCAGAGTGCTGTGACAGGTAAATGTAGAGACTTACGTGTCAGTTTAGGGTGAGGGGCGTAGGTAGGGGTTTATTTAATTTTTTGGGGGTGGGGGGTGACTAGGGGTTTGGGGGTTAACATTTTAATTTAGGGACCCCACCCGCCACTCAGGGGTGGGGGCTGGAGGGGAGGACAATAGGTCCCTCCCTCATATTTGTTGTTAGGGACCCCCACCCTCCGCTCAGGGATGGGGGTCAGGGGGAGGACAATAGGACCCTCCCCCTTATTGTTATTTAGGGCCCCCACCCTCCGCTCAGGGCTGGGGGCCAGGGGTAATAGGTGAGCCCCGACCTCCAGTCCTGAGCTGAGGGTGGGGGCCCTAAATTAGAATAAGGTAGGGACCTACATTTTCATTTAGGGCCCCCACCTGCTGCTCAGTGGTGGGGGCCAGGGTGGAGGACAGTAGGTCCTCCTCCTTATTCTTATTTAGGGCCCGCACCCACCGCTCAGGGTTGGGGGCCAGGGGGAGGACAATATGCCATCCCCCTTATAGTTGTTAAGGGCCCCCACCCACCACTCAGGGCTGGGGTTCCGGGGTGAGGACAATAAGTGTCCCCCCATATTGTTATTTAAACTGTTCTCATTCTGTTAGGATGCAATTCGGTAGTTTCGCCGGCGTTCTGTCTAAAATGACAGAATGTTCGGAAAAAGTGAAAGGAGGCTTTGTAGGACCGCTGGTCATAGCTGGTCAGGCGTAGGAAACCTTGATAAGACAAATAGTCTCAATCATTGACCCTGTCTTATGATTTAAAAAAAAAAAAAAAAACTAGAGCAGACAGGAAGAAATGAAGAACAGATCCTGGTAGAGGGAGAGAAGAGGAATCGATTGGGGAAAGGTAAGTTCGGCATGACAGTGTCGCTTTAATTTAAGTATACAGCATTTTTATCTAGTTTTCAGTCATATGGTAGTATCCAAGCACAATTAAATCGAGTGGTTATTCTTGCCCATTTGGATGCTGACAGTTCAGATCTGGAATTTAATAAATGCCTAGATTTTGTGTCCAAATGTCCCTGGGTGGCAATAAGACTTTTGTGGATAACGTGGCAAGTGATAAGACATTTAATCCAGTTTAGGCAAGTGATAAAGACATTTAATCCAGTTTAGAAACCATACAACTGTGTTTTTATTGCTGAAGGACTCTTTGACTTGAGTTAGTGGATCCACCAGGCTTCCCTGAATACTTATTACTTATTCTCAGCATTTATGAGCCTGTGGATTTGACATTGCATTGATCTTCTGGTTTATTGCTGTGTAGCTTTATCATACTTTCTAAGGATCCCCATTTAGGAGGAACAGTTCCTATTTTGGGCCCAAATCACTCTTTTCTGTCCTAATGTCCCCCTTTTCTAAGAGCTCCAAATTGTTGGTGTGTCTGAGTGTATAACAGAGTCCCGCAGCAATAATACTCACAGTAATGTGTCATTAAACTACAATAAATGTGTTTAGAAATCAGTCTGTGTAAATAAGATACATTGCTCTTGTTCTAAATTACATTTTAGTTGCATAAATCTTTATTAGAAAGTCACCTACAATTTCTCAGAAGAGCCTTACCTCAGGCCACAACCCCACTCACATCCCTAAAAGTGTCCTTTTTATGCTTTATAACAGGTAATTTAATCTACAGGTTACTGTAATTATTACAAAAACTGTCCTACACATGTACATTGCCCAGTACTGTGAGTTGTACTTTGTAATGCATCTTGGTTTATATTTGCAGGTCTCATATACACTGCAAGTGTTTAGAGTTGTATTGCTGTGGGTCTTTGATACCCATATACACTTCTATGGTGAGTTGTATTGCTGTTTGCCCCATTACTGTTTGGTAGTAGGTCACAGAAACAACACACTTGATGCTAGGTTTAATTCTGTGAAACTATGGGATACACTTGTGCGTGATGCACATGACTGCATGTTTTTTTGATGTGGAGCTCTGTAATATACTAATATACACTGTGTTATCGTGGCTTTTCGGAAGTTTCATTGCTGTGGGGTATAATACATAAATTCTGAGCTACGAGAAAAGGAAGATAAATATGAGGAAAGAAAGCCATAAGACTTTTGTAATGTCTTGCCAAAAGATGTAAGCTGCCATTTTGAAATAGCTGTCTGAGACAGATCTCAACAGGAAATGAATTTTTATTTTAAAAAATGGCTGTCATTGATTGAAAAACAAAACAAGAGAATAAAGCTAAGTCATTAAAAATGTTTTGCTTTCTGTCATGTTTTGCTTTTATATATAAATAAAATATTTTAAAATACTTTTGCATTTACTTAGAATGTTCTGCAAATATTGCCAGGTAAAATTCTAATTGATGAGGCATGTCTGCCTTAAGTAGGGATTATACATTGCTCTTTTTGTCCTGAAGGTTAGCTGTTGCAGGCTGACAGATTTAAAATGGAGAGGGAATACTGTATATCTGTATTCTGTGAGCAACTATATCAAAGGCCTTGGGAGATCAATAAACACTGCATCACTTACTCTTCTATTTCAGGAGAACATAAGATGGAGTATAAAAATGTAATTTTAGCTGAGGTAACACTGTATTCTGCATGCAAACCAAAATATTTAACTCATCCACTGCTGGAAGACTTTTTAGCCACGTTTCAGGTAAGGACGGCGCAATTCTGCCTAATTCACTAGCAACATTGTGTCAAACTAAAAATGAATTATTTAATTTACTGTGGAATTTGATGTATGCCATTTAATGGTATTTAATGTTTAAAGGGACATTATAGGCGCACAGATTCTCATTGAAGTTTTCTGGGTGCATTTACCCTGTCCCCTTAACCCTGCAATGTAAAATAATGCAGTTTCAGAGAAACTGCAATGTTTACATTGTAGGGTTAAGACAGTCTTTAGTTTTTGTGTCTCCCAGATAGCCTCTAGAGGCGCTTGCTCGATTCACACAGAGTTAAATTCAGTGAAATGACTCTGGACACCCTCATACTTAGCATGAGGGCATCCAGCTTTTTGAAAACCCCCATAGAAAAAGCACTTAGTCATTGCATGCGAATTAGGTACCTGCCTCTACTGCCACTGTCCCACCACCATACTGTCTCTTTGTCCCCACCATACTGGCCCTTTTCCCCCATCTACAGCCCCAGACCTCCCTCTATTTCCTCTGTGCCCCCCACCATACTACTCCTGTGCCCCCACCACAGCCCCTAACTCCACTACTACACATCCTTTCCACTACAGCCTCTATTCCCCCATGTGCAGCCTTTATCCCCTACTACAACCCCTAACCCACTTTTACACCTCATAACTCCACTAAAGCCCATATTCCCTTACTACAGTCCTTACCCCTCACTACAATCCCATATCCTCCCCACTACAGCCTCTCTCCCCTGATTGCTCTCCATATGCCCCACATTACATCCCCTTTCCCCAATTGCAGCCCCTAAACACTCAACTACACCCCCTATCCCCTACTAAATTTCTTAAATGCCCAATTACAGCCCCTAACTCTCAACAATTGACCCTGTACCCCTCACTACAGCCCCTGTACCCGCATTACAGCCACTAACCCCCTATTATAGCCCCTAGCTGTCAATTATCACCCAACTACAACCCACTACCAGTCCCCCTCCCAATATTAGGTTCTGGATCTGCCCCTGCTCTGTATGCCTGTGTTTGTATTTTTATTTTTATTGGTATTTATATAGTGCCAGCTTATTCCGCAGCGCTTTACAATAAGTATGTTTTTGTATGACTATATGTCTGTGTATGACTGTGTATGTATGTCTTTGTATGTCTGTGTCTGTATGTTTCTGTATGACTGTGCCTGTATGTCTCTGTATGGCAATGTCCGTATGTCTCTGTATGCCTTGTTCTGCATGTATCTGTATGACTGTATCCGTATGTCTCTGTATGCCTTGCTCTGTATATCTCTGTGTGACTATATATCTGTGTATGTATGTCTTCATGCTTGTGTATGCATGTATCTGTGTGCCATTATGTCTCTGTATGCCTTGTTCTGTATGTCTCTTTATGACTGTGTTCATATGTCTCTGTATGCCTTGCTCAAAGAGAAGCTTGTGATTGTACCATTTCACTTGCTGAGAGTGAAGCGTGAGTGGACAGGAGGGTAGGAGCATTAAAAAAACAAAAAACAGAGGAACAGAGGGAGGCAGAAAGGTGTGCTTAGTGGGTTGGATGGTGGAAGAGGAGTGCTAGTTTCTTGCTGATGCTTTGCCTGTGGCAGGGGGAAGATCTTTACATCTCTCGTCAGTTTGCAGTGCACTCTTACAACAGGCATAATATATGCACAGTATTGATATTGCTAGCCTGGAACAGAGGTCTGGGCTCCCAAAGTCATGTAACTCCTACCACCATGAACACTTTAACCCCTTAAGGACCAAACTTCTGGAATAAAAGGGAATCATGACATGTTACACATGTCATGTGTCCTTAAGGGGTTAAATCACTTTATTTAATGTATATTAATGTACTTCAAATTTTACTTCATGGTTACGGTTTCACAGATATAAAATAGGTGATAAAGTATTTATTGATAGCAAATGTTTTTTTTAAAGATTTGGTTTTATTTTTTTCCCTTAAATTTTTTTCATTTCTGATCTTTTTTTTTGTATAATCTATTTTCAACTACCTACCATACATAAAAAATAAATAAAATAATTAAATACAAATAAAGAATAAAATGTTCTATGTGCCACAATGGTTTTTTCTACATCTGACGTATATAGTGAATTCAACAAAAGTTGGTTACCAAGGGAAGAGCTTCTATCAGTGACGATAAGTAAGGAAGTGTAAGGTTATCTGAGGAGTATATTCTGAGCTTCTGTGCCTCCATATATAATGGCAATTTTATGTTTTATTACATTAGAATTATCATGCAGTTGGAAAGCATTTTAATATAAAATCATACTGTGATTTTTTATTTGATGTGACAATGCATAGAATATGTCAATGTCTTCAATCAAAAAAAAAAATATTCGATTGTTCTTATAAAAATTAAATGCTTATAAAGTTAAAACAGTCATCACTGGAGTTTTGTCTTTGGAGTAAAAACCCACAAAGATGACACATACAGTGAATCCCAGAGCCTTTTGGGAAAAAACAAGAATTGCTCATCCCTGGAACGCCAATCAATGCCACCACCTTATTTATTCAACATCTCTCAGCCTTATTTTTCAAGGGTTGCCTCACCGTTTAATTCATTATTGCATTTTCGTTCATGCTTGAGATTACTAAACAGTGGCCCATGGAGAATCTCACATGACAGGTCTTCTGAAACGATCTCATGTATGCTCATAAATATGCCATATCAATCACAAAACAAAATCACCTAAACACTGTGTTGCTAAAAGTAAAGTATATGAGCATCAATACATGCAAATGCAGGATGCTTTAATATACAGAGTCACCAGACAGTAACAACAAAAAGTTTAAAAAGTTGTATAAATATTAACTTTTGTTAACTCCTGCACTACTGAGCTCTACATAGCATAACATGTATATGAAACATGGGATTCACACATTAAAAGTCACTTAGTGTTAGAAATACTAAAATGTATTCATAACACTAACTTGTTTCTCAGCCCCTCCCCTCTCCATCTATGTAAAGGGTTAAATATCTCATTATTCATTTTTATTTGATACCAGTGCCGATGTCCCTTTCAGAATCGTTTCTTGTTTTCTTAATTTCTGATATAATTCTCTATTTTCCTTTAGAACATTGTAGTCCATGCTCCGTCCTCTTTATTTTTCCTACATTTGGCAATCTTGACAAAGGATGGAGTTTAAGGCAAGTCTCACCTTTTGCTTCCCTGGAGGTCCACCCTTTTGTCACATTTGTCAGGCATAGAAAAAATACATAAGACAAAGTAGTCCCTATTTTGTCTTATGTTTTAAAGAGAAATAGATCAGATATCACGAAAAATAGAACAGATTCTAAAAGAGGAAGAGAAGAGGAAACAGTAGGAGAAATGTAAGTTTGAGGTGACATAGACACTTTACAGGAATACTGAAGGCACCCAGACTACTTCAGCTCATTGAAGCGGTCTGGGTGCACTGTCCCTTTTGCACTTAATGCTGCAATGTAAAACATTACAGTTCATGAGAAACTACAATGTTTACATTGCAGCTTTAAGTCTGCCCACAGTGGCTGTCTACGAATCGAAACAGACTTTGGTCCGGTATCTGACGCTGGACATCCTCACGATCTGCAAGAGGACATCCAGCGTCAGATATTTCCCCGTAGGAAAGCATTGATTCAGGCTTTCCTATGTGCATTAGCACCCGCCCGTTTTTAACCCTTTATTTACCCAGGCGTGGGGAGCGTGGGAAGGGGTTGGCAGAGGGAGCTATAGTGCCAGGAATACAGCTTAGTATTCCTGACACTTATAGTATCCCTTTAAACATTGAATTTCCACTTCTCTGAAAATTATATAATCATATAAAATATTGAAAATCACCAATAACATTTGTAACATTTTTCATGTGATACTTATTTTTGTTTTAACTTTATATTAAATATTTAGCATGACATCTCAAACCAGTTTAGTCCAGGCAAAGCCAGGGCAAACATTGCTAATGAGGCTGTGAAATAGAAATAATGTTTGCCTTGTCCTCTTCTATGTATGCTTTCCTTATACTAACTATCAGTTGCAAAATACATGGTTTATAATGGTTGTCAAAGATGGAGGTGCCTAACTGGAGGCTATAGAAGTTTACATTTCTTAACCCTTCATTTTATTTATTACTCCATACAAATGTTTGTTAAATATAGGAACAGTTAAAGAAAATAGTAAAAAAATTGAAGTAGTGAAAACTCCTTTTCAAAACATAGATGTAGAAAAAGGCTGTACACAAAGCATAAAGCTAAATGTTTCAAGAAAAAAAATGTTTCAAGGATTTTATAAAGCTTTCTGAATTGCCTGCTATAAGTAAAAAGATTTGGAGATACTAGATCAATAGCTGTGATCATGAAATGCACTTTGTTAATAACTTCCTTTCCCATTCCATGGAAGTGATTAAACAAAGACACAGTTTAGGTAACTCAAGTTCTTTGCCAGCGCAATCTTAGACAAAATAGTGCAAGCAAAAGAAAAGGTAGTTAATAAAATTATAGAAGCTTCAAAGACTATAAAAGTAAAGCTGTCCAAACCACAGCAGTATCTATTGCACAAATTAACATAATGGCCTAGATTTATTTAAGTGAATTAAAATAGAGCTTATTGCATTAACATACAAAATTGTAAGCTTTTTACAGCAAGCATTCGTTTAGCGTGATATAAATCATTGCTATATGTGTGGCCATGTAATACCTAAACAAAGTACACTCTAAACAATAAAACTACAATAATCAAATAGCATTTTATGAATGAGAAACATTTCTCATCTCTCATTTCATTTACGTAACGCAGTCTCTCAAGTGATAGAATTGGTTTAATTAATATTAATTACTCATGACCAAAGTGCTGCAATATTTTCTATGAATAAATCATAACTTATATGAAAATATGGAAGGGTAATATATGAAATTTAAAGGGACATTCTGATCACCAGAAGCACTTTGCATTACTATAACGTGCATGGAACTTAGAGTACCCTGGGCCCACTTTTATGTGTTGAGACGCTTAAAGGCAGACTCCAAGCACCATAACCACTACAACATGCTGTAGTGGTTATGGTGCTAGGAATTCCTTGGAACCCTTCCCATTGTAAGTAGTCAAACCATTTTAGTGCTGTCTGGTCTCTTATTTGGGTTCTAGAAGCTAGAAGCTGTTATTTTTGTATAAACTTCTATTCCTATAATCCCCTGCGGGAAAAGAAGCTAAAATTTAGGGATGAAATAATGGAATAGAATAAGTATCTAATGACCTGAATAAGAATATTATTAGAGTGTCTCATCCCGATGTTGGAGGGATCTGCTTGAATTCTTAGTCTGCAATAAAATCAACATTTAGTATGGCTGCTCCATCAATCGTCTTTTTTACCCATCAATCATCTCCCCAGCCCCCCACCCCCACCCCCAAACATGTTCAGCATAATTCCAGTACAATTCGGCTCAGAATTTGGGAATTCACCTGAACACCTGATCGAACCAAATCAAACAGAATTGGAGTTCTGTCAGAAACAAGTTTCAAAGCTTAGTGCCTACTTCTAGATAAACTGACCAACCAGTTTTAGTTAATTGTAAGCTGACACATTACATTACATACCAAATGAATGTTTTCAACAGTATAAAGCTCTATGTGTTTGTGGTACATGTTGATGTGGCTTGAAGCATACCCAGTGTGCCACGTCACACATGACTGCTGACCCTCTCACTTTACCTTCCGTTACCTTCTCCCCTAGGTTCCCTCAGCGTGCTCTCCAGTGGTCTGGTAAGTATTACACAGTGTCCCCGGTCCAGGAGCATACCAAACATTGTATCCACTTGTTGCCATGCCAACCTCTCCGGGCAGCAGTCATGCTCCCCCTCCTTATCCACTCCGAGGGTTGGCCTGTCTGAAAACCACTGCGATAGATTATAGGTCAAGTCCCACAGGCCCCAAAACCAGTAGGAACAGTTGTGGGTGAAATATTGATCCTGAAGAAAAATCAAGACAGCTCTTTCCTATTGCAACTGAGTCACAATATTCTGGTTAGTTACAGTCACATAAGGCTTGAAAAATAGTTAGCTTGCTGTAAAAGCACAGCAGGTTAGGTATTGTCTGGATTTCAAATGAATTATGAAAAATGATTCCAAGTGTAACAGGGGTCAAATTACAAATGAATTTGGTATAATGGAAACAAAATGAATAAAGATTAATAAAGAATCACACAGAAAAGAGTGATGTTAAAAATATATATTTTTCACAAGTGCGTAAATACTTAAGGAATTATTTAGCAGATAGGTCAATGAACAGCGGATTGTAAATAATAGAAACTGATTTAAAATGTTACTCAGAACTACGTGAAATGTGTTAGCGATGGTAAAAAAACATGAAATCTATTATGATGCTCAAACAATGTAGCCAGTAATTTTTGAAGAAGAATGCAGCGTTAGGTTGGAACATGGAGACTTTGTACAAGAGTTAGGAAATCTTACAAAGTAAATAAATGCACAAACGCACACAAATAGTACATACATGCTAATAGAAAAGCCTTTATTCAATTAGAGCTTTGGAAAAAATAAATGCATTGTACTAACATACAGTAAAGTTTTATTATTGTAGAAACAACACAGTAAAAAGTAAAGATATAAGATGTTTTCCACCAGGAACATCAGTGAGTGAAAAAACAAAACACTAAAGGCCAAAGATAATATACAGACAGCGAGAAACAATAGTGTAGGAAATTGTAAAAGTGGAGAACTTAAAAGGACACTGTAGGCACTGTATCTGCTTCATCTCATTTAACTGGTTATAGTACCTGGAATCCCCTGGTGCAATAATGTAATTCAACATTAAACAGTTTTTAATGTTTTAATGCTAAATGAGAGTCCCCAGCAGGCCCCTCTAAACTGCTTTGGCTAATGAGGAAATATTAGCCGGAGCACAGCAATGGGCAGCTGTGATTAGTTGAGATTGACAGCTGACTGCTTTTAGCCTATCAGAGCTCCAACTGATGATATGAAGGTCATGAATTACAAGGAAGTGTATAATCTCTGCCTTAGCCACACCTCCACAAGAGGCCGGACTGTGAGTGGCCAGGTACCCTTATTTAGTGTTAAACTGCTCTAAAGTGGTAATCACTGAATGAAGGGACAATGCCTGGAAACTCCAGGCACTATAACCAGTTTAAAGAAATAAAATGGTTATAGTGACTTCAGTGTCCCTTTAAGTCAAAAGAAAATTATTTTAAAGGTAGATAATGCAACTCTTATTCACTGGAAATTATATTGCTATAGAACACTGTAAAATAAAATGGGATAAAACTGAATTTTTTTTTCTAGCTTTTATAAGAATATGTAATTACGGTGTCAGAGGGCATACGTCCAGGTATCTTAAATCTGATGAGATACAGTATGTGCCATTGAAATAGATCTTTTGTTGAGCGAAACACAATTAACTGTTTGCTTAGAACCTCTGGATGTATTATGAATTAAGGGCAATGATAGATATTGCAAAAGATTAAAAACATAGATTTGGAATGCAGCCTGGGTGACTATCCTCATATTATAAGGGGCGGTGTATCACTTAATAAAAGTCAGTCAGTTTTATATATTTAAATGAGGTGTGTGAGACCCCAAATGCTTTTGACATCCGTTAAAGCACAACTGACCCACCTTAATCTGAGAGTTCAAATACACCATACATATATTACTGATTTCATCTTAGTGCTGGATTTTAAACACACAAGCACTTGTGAATTTGTTTACAGTGCTATCCTTTATTTACCAGTTTCCCACCGGTAACCTCTTAATGTTTACATTTATGTCATACTATTTTATTTACCGTATATACTCGAGTATAAGCCGAGTTTTTCAGCACATTTTATGTGCTGAAAAACCCCCACTCGGCTTATACTCGAGTCAATGTCTGTATTGTGGCAATTTACATTGCCACAATACAGACCAGGACCGCCGAGCTCATTACAAGCCCAGCGGTCCTGTTGGCGGCTGACAGGGAGCTCTTACTTACCTTCCTGCAGCTCCCTCCTCCTCAGTGCAGCTCCCTGGTCAGCTCCATTCTGCTCCCAGTGTAAGTCTCGTGAGACCCGCGGGTCTCGCAAGACTTGCACTGTAAACGGAACGGAGCTGACAGAGGAGCTTCACGGAGGAGGAGGGTGCTGCAGGAAGGTAAGTAAGAGCTCCCTGTCAGCCCCCCCCACTGAACTGCCAATGCCACTGGACCACCAGGGATTCAGTATTATTTTAGTTTAATAATAATAATAAAATAATATTATTAAAATAATATTATTTTATTATTATTATTTTAATATTTGCATTATTTTTTTTAAATGTTTTTTTGTCCCCCCTCCCTGCTTGTTGCCTGGCCAGGGAAGGGGGACAAAAAAACATTTTTTTTTAAAATAATGCAAATATTAAATTAATAATAATAAAATAATAAAATAATATTATTATTTTAATATTATTTTATTATTATTATTTTAATATTTGCATTTTTTTTTTAATGTTTTTTGTCCCGCCTCCCTGCTTGTTGCCTGGCCAGGGAGAGGGGACAAAAAACATTTAAAAAAAATAATGCAAATATTAAATTAATAATAATATAATAATAAAATAATATAATATTAAAATAATATTATTTTAATATTATTTTATTATTATATTATTATTTTAATATTTGTATTATTTTTTTAAATGTTTTTTGTCCCCCCTCCCTGGCCAGGCAACAAGCAGGGAGGGGGGACAAAAAACCATTAAAAAAAATATTATTATTATTTTAATATTATATTTTAATATTATTTTATTATTATATTATTATTTTAATATTTGAATTATTTTTTTAAAAATGTTTTTTGTCCCCCCCCCCCGACCAGGCAACAAGCAGGGAGAGGGGACAATAATGCAAATATTAAAATAATAATAATATTATTAAAATAATAATATAATAATATTAAAATAATATAAAATTACAAAATTAAAATAAAAATTCCCTCCCCTCATCCAGTTTTCACACACTGCACAAACACACACACTGCATTATATACACACACACAACACACACACACTGCATTCATTATATATACACACACAAACACACACTCTACATTCATTATATACACACACACAAACACACACTCTGCATTCATTCTATACACACACACAAACACACACTCTGCATTCATTCTATACACACACTGTAAATAAATATTAAATTAATGTAATTTTATTGGGATCTAATTTAATTTAGAAATTTTCCAGTAGCTGCTGCATTTCCCACCCTAGGCTTATACTTGAGTCAATAAGTTTTCCCAGTTTTTTGTGGTAAAATTAGGGGCCCCGGCTTATATTCGGGTCGGTTTATACTCGAGTATATATGGTAGTTTATCTTCTTACTTCAAATGCTTTCTTCATGAACTTTATTTATCCCATTGCTGAGGATGGTTTTTATTTCCATTTATTTATTTTCCAAAATTACTCTTCTGTTATGTTGAAAACAAACATTTTGTAATCCCCAAACTACAAATGTTTGTTCTATTGTCCGAAGGTGCTACTGGAGAAATTTGAAGACATTGCCAGCAATGGTCAAGTACAAGCAACAGAATTTACGAATCACTTGGTTGTGAATGTTCAAAGAATTAACTTTTCCTAGCTAACTTGCACCTGTGCCCACTTAAAGCGACACTGTCACTCCGAACTTACCTTTCTCCTATGGTTTCCTCTTCTCTTCCTCTCTCAGAATCTGTTCTTCATTTCTTTGTTTCTGAAGTAGTTTTCTTTAAAACATAATATAAAGCAGGGACTTTGCTTTCTCTGACATAAGGAGGAGCTTAAGTCAGCTCCACTTCCTGTGTGATAGAACGTACTCACCTTTCTCCTTGACACAAGAAATGGAGCTGACCTAAGCTCCTCATTTGGTTAAAGAAAGTCAAGTGTATGAAAAATACATAAGACAAAACTAGTCCCTACTTCATCTTGTGTTTTAAAGAAAACTAGATCAGAAATAAAGAAATGAAGAACAGATTCTGAGAGAGGAAGAGAAGAGGAAACGATAGGAGAAAGGTAAGTATGTCATGACAGCTCCCCCTAATTTTTTATAGAATTCTATTAAAAATTACCTTAGATGCAATCTGTAACTGCTTTTAAAATTACCCAGACACACATGAATTCTTAAATTTTACTCTTTTATCTTCTTTTCCATACTCTTGTCTATTCTGCCAATTATATACAGAAAACCAACTGATTACATTGTTTCTATCAAAGACAGTTTTAAAACATATTTGAAAAACGCTAGTTCCTAGCCTTCATTAGTGGTGGTAAGAGGATTGTTATTTTGAAGCCTAGTCAACTTAAATATTTGCATAGTAATCTCTTTTTTTTTGTGTGAGGTCAATCAAGTGGTTTAAAAGAATGAATGACAAATCTTTCCATTTGTATTTTCTTATGTCTTCTACCCATTTTCCTATATTAGTGTCTGTGACAGGGCCTTAGCTCACAAATCTTTCACCATTAACGTCTTACGTGTCAACCATGTTAAATACTGCAAAAAACGATTATCTAAAGCACCTTGCAGACACACAGAATATTTTAACGTTCAGATGTTTCTTTGCAGTTTTACAGAATTTTGTTTGCAGCCACAAAATTGGGACAATGTGTCCAATATTTTACTTGTAAGAAGCAAGAAAGCAAATGAGACAGCGGAAAGAGGAAGAAAATAGCAATTAGTAGCATGTTCAGCAGTTGGCAGAAAAATCAATGTATCTCTGTGCAGCATAATCACCTCATTTAGATTGCAAGCTCTTATGGTCATAAATTATTTAAGAATATATCAATCATCAGTGCATTATGGTGCCATGAACATCCGCCAATAGGCTAGCTAAGGAATTCCGTATTAAAAAAAAAAAAGAAAGAGTTACAGGGATTTTTAGAGCACCTTAATTCAAAAGAACTTTTCCGCTATAACTCATTTTATTGACCTACAAAAAAGCACAAAGCAGGCAGAACTTGAAGGTCAGCGGATGACATCAAGTAAAAATCACACTTATCTCTCTTTGGCTTAACATAACATAAATTGAACTTCTCGAATCATTCATTTTATAAACCAAGGTTCTTTTCTGGATACCAGAAAATATTAAATTCATATATCAATTTAGGAAGGGTAGATAAACTGTCCAGGACATATGGGGCAGCAGTGTCATGTACGTACAAAAGGCAATATACAGCACTTCTGATGTTATCACAAGCTGTCTGCCATTGTGCTGTGTCATCATGGCCATTGTCTTATCTGGACAGACAGGAATGTGTGCTTTGAGAAACGTTACTATATAGTTGTACGTGATATATATCACTTGCTACCAATCCATTGATGGAACCTGTGTCTTTTCTAACGTGTGCAGATTCCTTGCCTGGTGTGAAAATTCCATGTTCACCATCTCTGATGTTCTTGGGTCAATTTTTCTTCCAATATGTATTTCTGTATATAGGCATTATATTGACTAATATTTGTTGGGTGTCTGATTCCTGGATAACCTTTTTTGAAACTTTACCCTATACCGTTCTAACTGCATACCTCAGCTACCCGTCATGACTACATTCGGTTAACTCCTTGGTACTAGATTCCTACGTATGTACACTTTATTCCATTGTTCCAGTGGGTGATTATATGTGGCTCAGTTTAATTGCACCTACCATTAGGTTCCTTACTTAATGTTAATAAGATACATTAGCAATGCAGTTGTTATAGACTAAATTCTAACCCATTTTTGGATCTATTCACCTATAGTTGTTGCCCTGTATTCTTTCTAGTTGCCTAAATATGTTTTTGCATTTATCAATTTCTGTGTCGGTTTTGATTTCTGCTCACTGAATCTGAGTAAGTTTCATTCTTAGTTATCTTAAATCATCCCCACTTTCAGAGAAGCTACTCATCTGAAACATTCTTGAATGTTCTCTATCTCTAGACAAAGTAAAAAAAGTGGTTAGACGTAGAAGCATACACTGGATAAAATAAGATAATCTTGGTTGGGGAAGCAGAAAATCAAGTAGTAGTTCTTTCTAAATTGTAAAAAAGTCATGTAGCCATGCCAATCAAATGGTAAGGAGAACAATTATATTACAGGGAGTGCAGAATTATTAGGCAAATGAGTATTTTGACCACATCATCCTCTTTATGCATGTTGTCTTACTCCAAGCTGTATAGGCTCGAAAGCCTACTACCAATTAAGCATATTAGGTGATGTGCATCTCTGTAATGAGAAGGGGTGTGGTCTAATGACATCAACACCCTATATCAGGTGTGCATAATTATTAGGCAACTTCCTTTCCTTTGGCAAAATGGGTCAAAAGAAGGACTTGACAGGCTCAGAAAAGTCAAAAATAGTGAGATATCTTGCAGAGGGATGCAGCACTCTTAAAATTGCAAAGCTTCTGAAGCGTGATCATCGAACAATCAAGCGTTTCATTCAAAATAGTCAACAGGGTCGCAAGAAGCGTGTGGAAAAACCAAGGCGCAAAATAACTGCCCATGAACTGAGAAAAGTCAAGCGTGCAGCTGCCACGATGCCACTTGCCACCAGTTTGGCCATATTTCAGAGCTGCAACATCACTGGAGTGCCCAAAAGCACAAGGTGTGCAATACTCAGAGACATGGCCAAGGTAAGAAAGGCTGAAAGACGACCACCACTGAACAAGACACACAAGCTGAAACGTCAAGACTGGGCCAAGAAATATCTCAAGACTGATTTTTCTAAGGTTTTATGGACTGATGAAATGAGAGTGAGTCTTGATGGGCCAGATGGATGGGCCCGTGGCTGGATTGGTAAAGGGCAGAGAGCTCCAGTCCGACTCAGACGCCAGCAAGGTGGAGGTGGAGTACTGGTTTGGGCTGGTATCATCAAAGATGAGCTTGTGGGGCCTTTTCGGGTTGAGGATGGAGTCAAGCTCAACTCCCAGTCCTACTGCCAGTTCCTGGAAGACACCTTCTTCAAGCAGTGGTACAGGAAGAAGTCTGCATCCTTCAAGAAAAACATGATTTTCATGCAGGACAATGCTCCATCACACGCGTCCAAGTACTCCACAGCGTGGCTGGCAAGAAAGGGTATAAAAGAAGAAAATCTAATGACATGGCCTCCTTGTTCACCTGATCTGAACCCCATTGAGAACCTGTGGTCCATCATCAAATGTGAGATTTACAAGGAGGGAAAACAGTACACCTCTCTGAACAGTGTCTGGGAGGCTGTGGTTGCTGCTGCACGCAATGTTGATGGTGAACAGATCAAAACACTGACAGAATCCATGGATGGCAGGCTTTTGAGTGTCCTTGCAAAGAAAGGTGGCTATATTGGTCACTGATTTGTTTTTGTTTTGTTTTTGAATGTCAGAAATGTATATTTGTGAATGTTGAGATGTTATATTGGTTTCACTGGTAATAATAAATAATTGAAATGGGTATATATTTGTTTTTTGTTAAGTTGCCTAATAATTATGCACAGTAATAGTCACCTGCACACACAGATATCCCCCTAACATAGCTATAACTAAAAACAAACTAAAAACTACTTCCAAAAATATTCAGTTTTGATATTAATGAGTTTTTTGGGTTCATTGAGAACATGGTTGTTGTTCAATAATAAAATTAATCCTCAAAAATACAACTTGCCTAATAATTCTGCACTCCCTGTATAAATGAGCTGCCCCTGATGCATGGTGTAAAAAAAGTAAATTGACAGGTCCGGGGTTCACTAAAGAAGAGATTGTTGGGAATTCAGAGTGAATTTAAACTTTGTGGCCAACCAAGGAGCTACTTATAGGCGGTGACTAAGTCCAATTAAAAGCATGTTTTAGCATTCAACTTATAGCAAAACTAAAGTGCCAGGAAAACAAAGTTGTTTTTTCTGGCACTAAAGCTCTCTATAGTGCCCCCCCACCCCCATATGAAAGGGGTTAAAAAACCCTTGTGTAACTTACCTGAGTCCAGCGCCAATGTCCCTCGGCGCTGGTTCGTGCTCCGCTCCTCCCCCCTCCAACATCAGCTGGCGGGGTAGACCTAAAGCAATGCAATATCATTTGTAATGCTTTCCTATGGGGTTTTACATGACGCTGGTTGTCCTCATTCATAGCGTGAGAACGTCCAGCATCAGTTAGGCGACCAAAAGTTACCTAACCACCCGGAAGAGGAGTTAACCCTCAAAGGTAATTATTGTAGTTTATTAAACTGCAATAATTACAATTACAGAGTCAAGGGACCTGCCACACTGCACCCAGACCACTTTAATGAGCTGAAGTGGTCTGGGTGCCTGTAATATCCCTTTTATAGTACAAGGTTCATAGACAGTATTTTATCTTTTTTTTGTTTTTTCAAAACACTGGTGTGGTTATCAAAAAGGATTATGTTAGATATCGATGTGTGTAAGGCAGCAGGTGATACTGTTTTTTGTCCAGAGCTATTAATGCTACACTAACCACTGAAGTTAACACTGGGCAAAATGTAGGGGTGATGAGAAGGCAGTGGAGAACTGGGCACCGTTGATGTGGAAACTGTCATTGATATCTCCCTTGTTAAGAATTAGGGTGTTAAAGTCACAATTTTTTTAACCATGTCACCATGCCATTTTTGTATGATTGTTTTGCATATTATTGTTGAAATGCTTTCACTCATTAATGATATATTTGACATAAACCCAGTGGCCAAAATATCTACACTGAAAAAATTGCTGAACATTTTGGCCTCAAATTTGAAACTCAGTTTAGACATATGGTCACTCTTACTTTAGTATGCTTAATGCTGCAGATTTGTTATGGAGATTGTGAAGGTTCAGGTAAGATATAATTCAAGAACAAAGTTTTGTTTAAAAATGGAAATTTTACAGTTTTTTACTTTGTGTATGCTGCATCGTAAAACGTTCTTCAAAAATCCCTACTGGTGAAGATTAATCATGACTTATTGTAAAAGCCTGATCAAAAATCCGAAGTTGGCAAATGATTTGTTATTTGTTGAATAAATCAAGAAATTCATATGACTTCTGAGAATATGTCATTATACTATATATTGTTCTCAGTTCACTTTTGGACTCTAAATTCAAATAGATTGTACAGTATACAATTACAGAGGCACTGAGCTTGTTATAATGTGAAGGAACATTAATCCACAAATAAATTACAGTTGATTTTGACCTTTCCTGCAAGAATGTATTTATTTGTTTTAAGTGGTTCCACCAATACTTCCCATCAGTCATCACAATTTTATTATGTTATGAGCAAGGAAAGATATTCTTCACAACTTGACAACGCAGACAAACCTTTTTAAAAACAGATTTTTCTTTCAGCAGAAAATTGCATCTTTCAAAAATGATTGAGAACCTGAAGACATTTATATATACATAGGTTTTCGGCTTTTTCACATTTTGGGGGGATATACAGCTACATAGGGATAGAAAGGCATGGGATATGTAAGCAGATATGCAAGATAACAGACCTAGAATACAGATATAGAACTAAATATATAATGTAACAAACAAATATATAAATAGAATATAAAATAGAAAACAATGGGGAGTGAGAGGTAGGGGGACGGAAAAAATGGAGGATTGGACTGATGGGCGGAAGGGTGGATATATGAAAGAATGCAATGAAAGATAGGCAGATAAAATTCTAGACATCTTGATAGATACAGTAGATATTTATAGATTGATAGACAGAGAGATAGATGATTGCTAGATAGATGATAGATAGATGGATGATAGATAGTTGATGCAACATATTTTGTTTTCCTTTAAGATACATTCTACTGCCCAATTACAAAAAATAAATCACATTTTAGTAGATATACCCCCAATGAAAACATGCATGCATTTAATTATACATTTTTATAACAACAGCTTGTAAAAGCTGCAGATCCCTCTGCAATCCCTCTTTTCTTGGTGGTCCAATTACAAACTTCCCAATGCACCTCAATGAGCAGTCTTGCACTGCAGGTGCTATGAGCTTAGCTCCAATGAGCTAAACAACCAGGAAGTTACCAGACTGATTGTTTCACTGTTAGATAGGGGATGTAACAAGATTAATTTATAAAATTGACAATTTTATTGTAAAAGGAAAAAGACACACGTTTCACACATATAGCACATAAGCACTTCAGCAAGCTAAAGTGCTTTAGGGTTCTGCAGTGTCCCTTAAATACCTTAATATTTTTTTAATGTAAAAATAGATCTAACATACATTTTGTCTTGTAGTTTGTGCAATATTCTGGATTTAGAAAGCATTAAGTCCACCTGTCATGCAAACTGAAATGGTGGGACTTTGTAGGAAAGAAAGCACACATTAATCTATACATTAATTTGCTTACGATTTTGCTAACAAAAAGTATAGGTTCAATTTTCTTACGTAAAGCCACGCCATCTTATCCACACATTGTGTAAACGATAAATTGACTATACAAGGTTAATTATGAGCCTTAGCATTTTCAGAAGCATTGCAATAAAACTATTTTATAAGTACATTAGTCAAACATTATTCACATTGACTTATCATTATCTGTGCATGTGCATGTTTGTGTCAGTGTGTGGATCTATGCATGTGTGTCATATGTGTGTCAGTGTTTGAGGACCTGTGTGTTGTTGTGTGAAAATCTGTATGTGAATGTTTCTGTGCATGTGTGTCAATCTATGTGTGCGCGCGACTGTTTGTGTGTATATCTCTTGGAGTAAATCTCTGGACCTTTTTGATCGATAACCATGAAAGTGAGGATCACTCTAAAATTTACCATGAATTCACTTTGAATTAACAAAAATACACACTTTAATTAACCCTGATAGTGACCATAAACCCTACAATTTACCCTTTTTACACTATGAATTATAAGCAGCTCATTTAGTTGATGGTGTTTTTGTCAAAAATGCATCCGTAAGATACCTCTGCTGCCAGGTTCCATATAATATATACTGAATTATGTGTAAGATATAATATGATTGATCAGGGCAGTGAATCATTATGTAGTACAGCGGTTCCCAAACTGTGTGCCGCGCACCCTGGGGCTCTGCGACGGGCACACAGGGGAGCTGCAAGATATTTTCCCAGAGCTATGATCATAGCACTGGGAACTGTGCCTCCCTCTACCCTCTCTGGCCCGCTAGCACTGTAATGATGGCAGCCATCAGTGGAGGGAGGGAGGGAGGACCCGGTGAAGCTCTAACATGCATTCAAAAACACTGCTTCCCTTCACACACACTGCCCCATGCACAAGCACACTACTCCCCATACACAAACACACTGCCTCAATACACACAATTTCCCCCCATACACACACACACTGCCCCCCCATACACGCAGACTGTACCCCTCACACATACTGTAACCCCTCACACACACACTGTACCCCTCATACAACCTGCCCCCACACACACACTGCCCCCCCACACACACTGTACCCCTCATGCACAAGCTGCCCCACATACACACACACTGCACACCTCACACACACGCACACAGCACCCTTAACACACAAGCACACTGCACATTGTACCTCTCACACACACTATTGCCCCTATACCCTTCTACAGCCCGTATGCTGGCAGATCCTAGGTAAGTTGTCAAACTGTTCTTAAACAGTTTTACTACTTAGGAAGGGCACTACTGGCACCCTAACCACTACAAAGTGCTGTAGTGGTTATTGTCCCTGGATTGTTTCTTTAAATTATCTACCAGTGCCCCTCCCAAGATTAGGTTCTGGATCTGCGCTTGAACAGCAAGCATTTCTGCCAAACAGGGGCCCAGTATATGCCGCTGCACTGTACATATATACAACCTAGAAATTTTTTTGACTTGGGGCGCCTTGGAAAAATATTAAAATGTTAAGGGCACCTTGAACCTAAAAAGTTTGGGAACCACTGATGTAGTACTTACTGTCTTTCTATTTCAATATTGTCTAATCTATAATTTTACTTTAAGTAAGTTAAAGGGACACAATAGACACCCACACCACTTCATCTCATTTCAATTGTCTGATTGCAGTGCCCTTGTCCCCTTAACTCTGCAATGTAAAACATTCCACTTTCAGAGAAACTTGCCGGGTTAAGACAACCTCTAGTGACTGTCTTCCAGACATCCACTAGAGGCACTTCCTGGCTTTTCATGGACTTTGCATGAGGATGTTCAGTGTCTTAAGACATAACTATGGGCGTGGGGTTTCCCCATCGGCATGATGTCGATGGAGGAGGGATCGATCCAGCGCCACTAGATCTGTGATTAAGGCAAGTGTTAAAAGGGTTTTTAACCCTTTTTGTGCTTGAGGGGGGTACTTAAAGTTAGGGGCATGGACATACTATAGCATTCAGAATACAGTTTTGTTCCTTTAAAAAAAATGTTTTAGAAAGGCAAAAACACAGAGAAAGATACAGTGTAGCACTAAAAACATTAATTACTCATCTGAATATATTAAAAATATTTCATTCTAGTAGAATCTTGATTTTGGTTTCTCTCACTGGATATAGACTTAAGATGAGGAAGCAAGCAGAGGTACAGTCATGCCCAGTAATGGCTAGGTGACCCTCTTAAACCTCCTCTCACTCCACCCCCACTCATGTGTCTCCCAATGCCCTTACAATCCACCCCTCTGTCTATCCCTTTCCCCCACCTCTGTGTCTGCTCCAAAACACAAATTATTACCGTATTCAAGGCCAGATTTACAGATTAGGTGTCAAATTCCAAGATACCCCGTACTCCCCAAACCCCAAAATAAGGCAGATAAATTAAGCAAAATGAAATGCAGGCGTAAGCACATCTAAAAACCATTCTCATATTTGATAACTGCATATGTCTAAATATATGTAGCTGCATATTTTTGCTTTGCTTATAATGTGTTGTGTTTGAATCTGTGAGTACAGTGTGATACCTTTATTAGGGCACCGGCTCTGTGCAGGAGGCAGCTGTCTCCTGCTTGTGGAGATGTGATGGAGGGAGACCTGGGAGGGGGATAGACATAGATGGGAGGGAGGAAGAACTGGGGGGTGATAGATATAGATGCGAGGGAGGGAGACCTGGGGTAGGGGGGAGGTAGACATGGATGGGAGTAAGGGAGAAATGGGGGATAGGCATGGATGGGAGGGAGGGAGACCTGAGGAGGATAGACATAGATGGGAGGGTGGGAGAAATGGGGAATAGACATGGATGGGAGTAAGGGAGAAATGGGGGATAGACATGGATGAGAGGGAGGGAGGGAGATATTGGGGAGAGACATGGATGGGAGGGAGGGAGGGAGGGAGACATGGGGAGAGACATGGAAGGGAGGGGGTATAGACATGGAAGTGGGGATGGATATATAGAGACATGGGAGACATGGGAGGCAGGGATACATGGGTGGGAGCGGACAGTGCAGGCACATCTTACCCTGCCTTGAGATTGCGGAGACTGCAAGTTGCAGAGGGAGAAAGCAGACAGTGGAATAACTACTGAGACTGTAAGTAACTCCCAATTGCAGCCTCTTTACTCCACTACAGTCTCAGCCCACAATTTGCAGCCCCTACACCCCACTACAGTCCCTTCCCCCCAATTGCAGCCCCAAACTCCCCTACTACAGCCCCTATCCTTCCCATTACAGCATATATCCCTCCCACTATAGCCTCTATTCCCTCCACTTGGGGGTCCACTATCGCCCCTAACTCCCCTTTTGCACCCCATTCCCTGATTACAGTCCTTACCTCCCACTACAGTCCCATATCCTCCCAACTACAGCCCCTCTCCCACAAATGCAGCCCATATTCCCCACACTACAGTCCCTTTCCCCAATTTCAGCAATCCATCTACTTAAGCCCCAACCCTTATCCCCAACTACATTTCCTAACCCCCAATTTATAACTCATACCCCACACTAAAGCCCCTATCCCTACATTAGAGCTCCTAACTCCTAAATTACAGCCTCTATCACCCCACTGCAGCCCACTACCAGTGCCCCTCCTGAGATTAGGCTCTGAATTCGTCCCTGCCACGTCAGCAACTCCAGGTAGGCACTTGGCTCTGGAGAAACCGAGTGACAGACGTAGTGAGAGAATGGCACAGTGAGCATGTGTAAAGTCCTCCTACCGAGTAGCTTGTGAAGCTGCCTCATTGAAATTAGGTGACCATTTACCTTAAATTAGTTTTGGCATGTTGGAGTGTCAGTACACAGAGTATTACTCCCTCTATAACTGTTCCTGCAGCTCTGTTAATAAGGCTAACTAGACTACATTCTCCAGTTTTGTTTTAACTTCTGTACAGACTCTGATAAAACCACACTCTTTACATAAACCCACATGCTGCTGCTTTATGGTCACTTTCATAAAACCTTACATCTCTTACCTCCTCTACAGACTTATCTCCTTTACTCTTTCACCCTTATTTGCCCCCAGTCTATTATCACAATCTCCACTTTAGTCTGTTAACCCTTCAGACTTGGCCTTTAGTCTGTTACCATTTCTCTTAGCATTCCACCTTTCTACACCCCATCACATTACACCCCACTCTCTCTCTTTAGCCCTTTATCCATTTTTCTTGCTATTCCCTTTTCACCAATCTCTTTCTTCTGCTGCCCTAAGCACTTAGTTTTTTTTTTCTCTCCTCCTGACATTTACCCATATCTCTTTCTAACCACAGTTTATTCCTCCTTCTCCCAAGGGTTTCATTTTTATTTTGCGTATATCTCATTTTTCCTCAATGCTTCCATTTTAGCAAAAAAAAAAGGTTAACATGCTGCTGTGATACTCGCACGTTTTTGAACTACTGCTCACAAGACATATAAAAATTAACTAAAGAACGTTTTATATTCACTGAATTAACCACATGGTAAAAATATGTCAATATGCATTAAGATCACACTAAGAATTAATTGTGAATGATTCTCAGTTCTGTGAAACGAAAGCATCAGAGACTGCTGCAATCAATTCAGCGATACCAGCTCGCAGAATAAAAGACATAGTTCATTAACGATAAAACACAAACAGTATCTGTCTTAGATACTGCTGTTTGAGTTATGTTCAACTTCCTTTGTTCCGGCTAGATTATTTTGTGTGTATATAACAATATTGTGTTAATTTCCATTTTCTGAGTACTTGTTATATGCTGGATGTTGATTTAATTTTCAGTTTCGTAGTTTTGTGTCTGTCTCTGCGCTGTGTTAATTAAGTGATTTGGGCTCAAAGACATTTCCCAGTAGCACATCACAAAAAACGTACTGCAGAACTAGCACATCACCAGAGCCTGAACCAGCACTTTGATACATAAAAAAATAATACATTTTGTTTCATTGCGCAATTTTATTTTGTCATTTATTTGTTAATCCTTTACACAAATATTGGAGTGATAGACCATTTCAGATATTATATAGTATACCTTACCTTGCACCATATCAGACATGGTTTGAAACATTAGCATAGAAGAATTACAGTTTATTCCACATACAGCAGATACAACATTAGTAAATAAGTACAAATGGTTAAATACCATGGTTCTTTTTTCTTTTTATATCACAGTGACATTTTTGGAAATTCAGCTTCCTAAAAGTGCCAAAAGAATTAGAAAATAATATCTGTATGTTAGCAAAATGCTCACGTGTATTAAATAAAGCAACACTAACCATCCGCATTTGCAGTCTACAAAGAATCTTTGTACCAGTTTAAGTCCATATTGTAGCCCTACGTTTTTCTCTCTCAATGGCTGTTAAAATGCAAACATTATATTTGTACAAAAAAAAAAACGGTTGTAAAGTGCAAAATGAATAATGGAATATTGGGGGCACCATTTACAATTCTTCTGCACAGATGCAGAGGGACAGAAAGGAGACCTTGAAGACACATTAATTTCTACAACATAAAAACAAGTGAAGTACAAATGAGAATGTAAGTGGGGTCCTAAGGGATAGATGTTGTTAATAAACGCTAACACATGTATACATGTTGGAATGGATGTGAGATGCGAGAAATATGTGCAATGATAAGTCGATGTTTCCAAATGTTTACATTTCTTTTATAAACCTGTATAACCAACGTGCTGTCAGCATAACTAAAAAGTAACATTTAAAACAAGCAGTTGGCTTTCTTTCCCCTATGAAAAACTAAACATCTCTAAATGACTCTTAGCTCTTGGAATGAAACACACGTCTTCCTAACCCATCAAAACTGCCCTCGGAAATGCAAGCTTATAAGACTTTAAAGACCATCTCTTGAGTATTTCCAAGGTAAATCCATACTGTTCGATTTAGTCTTATCTGCCATTTATTTAAGACACTCCAAATCATGCAGCTTAGCAAATATGCCCTTTTGAATTTGTGTCCCAGAGACTCTTGAGTCAGTTGATATATCATCTTATTCCAAACAAGTTATGTGTTTATAAAGAGCCATCTCAGAGTCAGAAATAAAGTGCATTTTAAAGTCTCCATGGTCTATAATGTTTAATCCTGCCTTGATGTCAATGCTTCATCTATTAAAGCAAATTGAAGCAAGGGCCCAGGCAGCACATAGGACTTATTATAAGGTATTGCAAAGCTAATATTTCTTCTATTGAGTTCATCAGCACATTGTGTCATTCAAATGTTATAATTTATCCAACATCGCAGAATTTCTTCATTCTATCACCGCTCTGGGATTCACTGTGGAACTTCTACATAGCTTTAGCGATTTTATCTCATTGGATTGATTGTAGTCCCTGGAGTGCCCTGGCACTGTCCCTCCATTTAGTGTTCAAGCAACATTCTGGGTACTTTTGGGCCTCATTAATATGCATTACTTTTTTAGCATGTTCTAAACCTTATAGTTGTTCCACACAAGAAAATAAATATATATATATATATATATATATATATATATATATATATATGTATATATACATATATTCTGATCACTGTAAGCTTGTCTCCTTGGCCATGCCCCTCAAATGTCCTTATCAAATGCCAATCAATTTTTTTTTGTCAATCAATTTTTTATTGAGATGAAAGCAGGTAAAACATGGCAATGAAAATTAGCGTACGGCAATAAGAATAAGAGAGTAGAACTTAACATATGGTAAAAATTGGCAAATTGGTAAGAGTATTATCAAATCCAGCCAATGAGCCTGATTGGTCATATTATCACATAAAAATAAAAATTATCAGGAACTAAATTGTGAGAGAAAAGAGAAACCACTGGATAGAAAGGCAAGATAATGTACACAGAAAGCAAATGAAGATATATCAAGAAATATTGCTGCATTCTAGGTCCCATCAATCTGGAAGGAGCTCCCCTGATTCCGGAGGCCACTGCCATGTGAAGGCACAATACCACTAAGCCAGAGATAATTGTCAATTAATTTTCTTGAGCTGGCACAATGCCAAACTCAAATCTTCATCCCAGGAAGTTCCTGTCAGATGCACCCAATGGTGCCGACTGTAGGTGTGAGCCGTCCCAGGCGGTATGTTTCTGTGAGTCTTCTGGATGAGGTGAATGGAAGCCAGGTCTCATAAGGGAATGCGTCTGACTGTAGAGCCTATAACTATAAATTTTCAAAGGCAAGAGAAAATTAAACCGCATGGTCTGCAGAGTCACACGCAGCTACCATCTTAATGCCTGATAGTACAACCCTATTCTCATAGGTAATTAAGGAATTGATCCGGGGGGACCTTATCAAATGTATGAGCCATTCACAGTACTTTGCAAGTGGCTTTTAGTTAACAAACCAGGCTACACATAATCAGAGAAACTAAAAACAGGTAGCCATATTAAATAAATGTCTCCCTGGGTGTACAGATCGCTTTGTAGTTAAGCTCACTTAGTACTGTCAGGAGCAGAGATGTATGCATACATTTGATCAGTAAGTCTTTTTTCTGGAGTGAGAGGGTGTGGCTAAAAAGGCAAGCTTAGAGTGCAGTATTCTGTAAAAAAAAAAACAACAAAAAAAACTATAATGAGTTGAGCATAAAATAAAACTACAGAATATTAATAAGGCCAATACCTATAAAATACATATTGGTGCTTGGAGTGTCCCTATAATTAAGGAAAAGTTACCTCTGCAAAATCATGCTATGTTAGTAATGATGAACAAATGACACAGTTGATGGATAATTACATAAACATTAGAAAAACATATAAAAAATGACATACATGCATATTAATTGCATACATCAATTTACTCATCCTCTTCCGAACTCATCTCCACTCACAGGTGAAAGATGTTTCTTATATAAATGTATTTTATAATACTACATATGTGGCATGCTGAAAAAGACACAGTACATTAAAGGTTATTTTCTAAAGTGTGAATTTACAGGGATTTTAGGAGGAAATAGCTGAAACTGAAAAAATGGCCAACTTGGAGATTTCTTTAAATTCATCTGCTTTGACCTAAAATTTGAAATTCACCTTGAATTCAATTTGAAGCAGAGTTTATACTTTAGTGAATATCATTTTTAGACTGTTGCTCCATATATCTCTCGGCCAAATCCAACCATATTATTATTATAATTTTTTTAAATAACAAAAGAAAATCAGCTCTTACAAATGGAATAAATAAATTACTGGGTAGGGCTGGTCCCACACACACAGACAAATTAATGTTTTCAGTAATGCAAGCTTTAAAGAAGAAAAAATATCAATTTGTTTAATATATATATATATATATATATATATATATATATCTCATATTTTATGTTTGGAAAAATAACAGACATATTTTTGTCATATTCAAACATGATTTGAGATGCACAATACAGTTTCCTGTATCACATATATGAAAAATAAATAAAGGACACCTTCTATTCACTATAAAAAACATGACACTTACACTATACATTATACTAGACAAATTGTTAGCAAATATATAAATGAAGTGTATTAAAGGGACACTCCAAGCATCATAACCACTGCAACATTTTGTAATGGTTATGGTGTCTGGAATGCCATGAGCCTCCCATTGTAAGCAGTCAATACATTTTAGAAAGGTTTAACGTCTTACCTGTGATCCACCAGACACCGATTACCACATCTAATTCTGACAGAGAGCCTGAAGATCTCTTTAATGGAAGCTTCTAAGTAAGATCTGTTAGACATAGGGAATCTCGGAAGTAGTGTCCACAGAATCCAAGTAAGAAGTCATATCATTCTAAAACAGTTTGGCTATTTACAACATAGGGTGCCAGGGTACTCCAGGCACACTGTTGTGTAGTGGTTATGGTGTTTTTAGTGTTCCTGTAACATTTAAGTTACAGGAAAGGGTGTAAAAATTCCATAACTTCAGACTTTTTCCTATCATCATATGTATAATCAATAGATGTTCATATACAGACATGTTTTGTGCTCGAAAGAGTATTCTGCACCTGCAAAGTGGGCAGAGACATGAAACACAGGTGTCAACATCACGTCATAACATTTGACACAGCAGAGAACTTTGCAAATATATTAATAGCTTTCAGTTCATTTTTGCTCTGGTAGCAATATATATATATATATATTTTATAAAAGTCCATAGAAGAGATTCAAAGCTTAAAGATATATATATTTTTTTTTATTATCTGTACAATAAAGCATCGATTTAAGCCTATAAAGTGAATTGCATGTGTGTGTCTACAATAATGTGGAAAAAAAACAAAAACCACCCACACGCTAGTATAGGGAAAAAAAATATCTAAGCTAAAAAGTGATATACTTCAGGTCAATTTTCTGACAATGAACCTTTCAATTTTGAAGTTTCGGTGACTATTTTGCAAGAGACAGCATTTGTGGTGTCTCTTTTGCAAAGGATCTGAGTTATGTTTTATTAGCTCTGCAGCTGAAGACGTCAGGAACATAGATGTGATCACGTCTAATCAGCAATGGAATGGTTTCAAACAATTGAACATTTATTAATGCTGTCCTTTGTGGCTTCCAGCTCTGCCAAGTAAATGGATTCAATATAACATTTTCTACACAATGTGTGTGGTGGGAGAAAGAAATTCAATGATTTCATCTGTTTCTTCCTTTTTTTTGTAATCAGAACATGTGAAGAGATCAAGAAGAATAAACCATACAATATCTAGCTAAAAAAAAATACATTTTAAATAACCATTTATAATTTGTTCTGAATAACAGAATAGTGAATAATAGAAATGAAGACAAATTATAAAAATGTTGAGTTTTGTGACTTTTTTAGAGCATCATTATGGCAGAGGCAAACTAATAGCTGTAATGGTCATTACAACTTGCAACATATATGTCATATGTCCCTACAGTTACACTAAAACTGACCTTTAACTAACTCTTAACCCCTTCACTACCCTAATACTGAACAGCTTCACTACTGTAGCACTTAACATCTTCTCTACCATAGACCTTCGACCTCATGTGGCCTGAATTTGTGGGAGGAGTTATGGCCCTGTTTAAACTCCTACCCCCCTACTCACCTTTGACATTCAAGCTGTTTGTCCCCACCCACCTACACCTATCTATATTTGCTGGCCCTCTTTTTATTACAGGCCTACTCGTACGTTGGTTTTGGCACACCTCAACCAAATTTGCATCTCCTTCTACATTCCATTATGTATTAGAAATTACGAGCACAAATATATATTATGTGTATGTGTGTGTATATACTGTGTGTATAGCTTGTCTTTGAAATATTCTGTTAGTCCAATAAAAAAAGGTATCATTTCATACTGCAATACTCTGGTATTTTGGCATTTTGTCTGCTGGACTAATACGGCCAATCCAATCTACACCACTGTGTATATATATAAATAAATGTCCAGGCTCTGGCACTCAAACCCAAAAATATATAAAAAATTAATTAACTCTCTAAAAGCTTGTCTTTGAAATATTATGTTAGTTCAATAAAAAAGGTATCATAGCATACTGCAATACTCTGGTATTTTGGCATTTTATATATAAAAAATATATTGCATAATATTTCCTTCAGTGGCTTTGATACAAACATTTCTCAGAGACACTCAAGAATTTTTATCTCGTATTAAAGATACGTTGTTACCTGTACACCCGTCTGGCTTTGCAATATTGGACGTTAAAAATCTATATACTCTCATCCCACACAATGCAGGCATTGATGCTATGAGGAATCTTTTGGCCACGTCTGAACAATAAAATGGACCACCAATCGAATATTTATTGGAGATAACACTTTCTAATAATTATTTTAGATTTGAAAAGTTTTTCTACATGCAAGAAACAGGCATTGCGATGGGATATGCCAACTGTGTTATGTATTCTCATGAGAAGACATACATTTTGTCTAAGTACAGTGCTAAATTGATCCAATTCCACAGATTTATGGATGACATTTTTATGATTTGGTCTGGGATGGCAACGGAACTTGAAAATATGATCTAGGGGTTAAACAACAAAGATTCCCTGATCCAATTAAGTCTCACATACAATGATGAGAAAATAAAATTTTTGGATGTAGAGGTTTAACGCATCAATAACAATATTGGCTACAAGCTATACAGAAAATCGTCAGATCGTAACACACTGTTACATGCTAACAGTTTTCATCCGGCACCTCTCAAAAGGTCATTGCATATCTCAGGGTTAGGGTTATAAGGAAAAATTCAGACAATAACACGTGTCCAACAAATCAAAACAATGACGGAATCGTTTTTGGAATGAGGATACAAAAAGACCATACTACAGGAATGCCTTGAGAAAGCCAGAAGAATTTCTGAAAAGAGAATTTCGACGAACTAATGATGTCCGGAGGATCACTATGCCCCTATTATACCAATCTGAAAGTGGTAGAATGACCAACGTGATTAGAAAGAGATGGGATCTATTATCCTCAGATAGCACTCTAACTTCAAGATTTGCAACATCTCCATGCATTGCTTTTCAACGCAACAAAAATCTTGATGATACCAGAACTATCATTAGTAAGAGAGGATGTTTTAAATGTCCAGGATGTGTCACTTGTGGACACATGCTTACTGGTTCCACATTTGCACATCCACACTCAGGACAACGGATTACAATCAAGCATTTCATTACTTGTTTGGCAGACCATGTTATTTATTTAATTTCATGCCCTTGCGGATTACATTACGTGGGGAAGACTGATCTAACAGTGCGTGATTGCATTCGCAGACATAGATCTGAAATCATAACCCCCTTTAGAGATGGCAGAACATACAAACCCGTTGCCAAGCATTTTTTGGAGCTACAACAAAAGATTACCCACTTTAAAATTCGTAGCAATAGATCATGTCCCACCACTTCAGACTCTGGATACTGTCAGCCTAAAGGCCTTCATCAGTATATTTCATAACTCATTTTTGAATAGTTGCTAATTTTTTCTATATTTTTATTTTTTCATTATCTCAAATTGTTTTTTTTCTTTTGTAAAAATTCTTCCTGAGTATGCTTCATTGTGGTTTTAACTGGTGTGCCTCTCAAAACGGTTATGAACACAATTAGCCAATGTAATAGTTTGCCTACACTTTTTCTTGTTAAGTTAATTAATTGGTATGTAATTTAATGGCAACACTTTATATTTAATGTTTTTGTTTGTTTAGTTGACAGTTGCCTTAAGGGTCAATGTAACCCAGACGTTTATGGTTTATATGTGGAATTACATTAGGACATATGTAGCTAGTAGTTTTGTCAAGTTTGAGGATGGCATTCCTCAGTTTTCTATGCATTAACTTTCTGTAATGTTTGGTTGCAATATGAGATCAGTTTGTACATTTATTCTGGGTTCACTTCCACACACTCATTCTTTTCCACACTCATTCCCCTCATTCATTCATTTTCACATATTTCACTCCCACTGTGTTCAGTATTTATTATTCTCCCACTTTTTTCACTTGTCCAGCACTTTTTACACTAACTCCTACTCTTCACTTGCACATACATTGTTCACCACATATCTTGTCCAGATTACTTATTCACACACCTACATTCACATACATTCTCATTCATAGCTCATAGTTTGTACACTTTTTCCTTTTTTTTTCTTCTTTATGTGCTCTTTATTTGTCCGTGGTATTCCACAACATTAGTCAGTACAATGCTTTATAGATCTTCCTTGCATGTTTTTAATTCCCATATCCACTGTTTTGATGTCTAGCGTCACTATGGTAACAGGACGCTATCCGGCTGGACGTGTCTTCACGCCAGCCGCATGACGTCATCACGCACGCACGTCACTACGCATGCACGGGGGTCCAATTGGCGGACCGGCAGGAGAGTCTGGGTATCTGTTTGCACCACCGGTGGTTGGTAAGCTCATTTTCATTACTGTTTATTGTCTATAAAATTGTACACTGCAGTATATTAAGCATCTTGATAAAGACCGTATAGTGGTCGAAACGTTAATTTATTTTTTCATGAGAATTTGAATACACAGAATTTTTTTCATCAAATCCAGAGAGTGCTCTCGTCATTTCTTATATTATTTGTATATATATATATATATATAGGAAAACAAGGGGCTATATTTAGGGGTCTAGCCAGCTCCCTGGGTTTTGCACCCCTCCCTGTCACAGGTACCTCATCTCAGGATCCTATTTAAGCATTGTACTGCAGAGAACTCGAGATGAAAGGATTTCCCCAAGTGAGTAGCTCATTTAGCAGTCAGAGTAGGACCTGCCAAAGATGGGGTACATTGACGTTGTGGCAGGCTTATACTGTAACTAAACCCCCATTATTTGTTGCCTAGATTAGGTGTTTGTAATAAAACTTACAAAATCAGCACCAACGTAGCTGTTTTGTAGATAAGGGAGTGTGTTGGATTTTCATTTTTACTGTTCATTTTTACTATATATATATAGTTACATGCAATCAATAAAACAAGAAGTGTACATAGAACAATATGAAAAGTATAAGCATGCATATGGACTCAGTACTTGCAGGTGTTATGGCTTTCTTAGCTGATTAGAGTGGGACACTGTGAGCCTAGAATATTGCACCTTTTCACAATATTCTAATTTACTGAGATTGTGGATTTGGGGTTTTCATGAGCTGTAAACCATAATCACCGCACTTATGACAAATCACGGCTTGAACTATCTTGCTTTGCATGTAATGCTTCTATCTCATATATTAGTTTCCCCTTTTACGTTGCATTACTGAAATAAATGACCTTTTGCACGATATTCTAATTTTTCGAGTATCACCTGTATATATATGATTATATTTATTTATTTATATTGGTAAGAATGTTCACAGAAATAAAGCCGTGCCATAAAATGATGTTGTGTGAATTAATCTTTTTTCCTCCCTGAAGAATTCATGTTGAGAAGGTGTGTGTTTAGTCTAATCCATTTCACTACGATTTACTGTAATCCATTCCCAAGGCAGTTTCTGACTCATTCCTAGCTGTTTACTCTTTCTTCCCAAAGTGTTAGGTGTTTTAGCAAATTTCTATGTAGGCTGCATATTGTTTCCGAAAAAGGGTCATTAATTTGGAATGATGTGAGATTAGTCATAGTTAATTTGACATTTCTACTCTTTGAGTAAATGTAAAGCTCAGAGTAATACCACATAGTTACAATTGACTGTTAAGGTTTAATTCTTCTCTGTTTTAAAGAGATTTATCCATTATTAGACAAGAAAGTAAATAGTCTATTGTTCTATTAGAGCGGTTGGAGAAGATTTCTACAGGATAATTGTAAAGAAAAACAGTTTACAAAATTATTCTGATCTCTATATTATGTTATTAAAAGAACATTAAAATTGCTAACAATGGGATGTAATATTAACATTTTTTTTTTTATAATTCTTTATTTTGAAAAGTATTGGCGTTTGGGGTAGGGGTACAGAAGAGAAATCGGGGAGTATAAATGAGCGTTACAGAGTTTCCAAACAGTGGTCGACAGTACGTAGTAGAAGAACATAACATTTGCAAGTATTGGTTGGTTATCACATATTGTTCGAGTAAGTGGTCTACAAAATGCGTTTGTTTCTGTCTATTTTTAACTTTCCTCTTGGGTGTGGGGAGGGGTGCAGAAGAAAAGGAGATGTGGGTAGGGTTACTAGCTCTTGTTGTGGTGTGTTACCCCTGGTGTCTTGAGCGCTGTGCGTCCCCTTCCTGCGTCCTCTGGCTCTCCCTTTTGGGGGTGTTGCAATGGGGTGTTCGGGCTAGGGGGGTAATCTTGCGTGTGTTTATTGAGTGTAAGCCCGGTTGGGCTAGTCTGGTCTGTTCCCTTTCGGGGTTGCCTACTTGTCGTGTCTTTATATCTATCTAGTATCCCCGTTTTAGGGTGGTTGAGGTCCGTGGGTTGGAGTAGGGTCGCAGGTGAGGGGAGAATGATTGTCTCGTCTTTGAGTGTGACTTGGGGTTCATCAGGTTTGGAGGGGTTTGTTCAGTGTTCCGCCTACGGAGGAGTTATGCTGGGGGTGGGGATCCGTATGCGCCATCTGGTTTGTCCGTCTCGTGGTGTAATTTTTGCGTTTTGTGTGTCTACTCTATGTGCGTTGCCACCCGTTTCTCAGTTGGGTCTAGAGTGTAGGTGTTCGTGGGTCCAAACTGTGGTAGGATTAGTATGTTCCTGTCGTGTATGTCCTTGTAGTTTCGTGGGATGTCTCTGTCCCTAGTACTATATGCGATTGCTGGTTCTCCAGTAGCGTTATTGTCTGTACATGGTGTGTGGCGGGGTGTAAGTGGGGGTGAGGGAGAGGTAGGAGGAAGGAGGAGAAGAGGAAAAAAAAAAAAGAGAAAGAAGAAAAAAAAAAAAAAGAAAAAAAAAGAGGAGGGGAAGGGGGGGGGCCCGTCCGTCCCAGGCCGGGTTATGGTCTGGGCGTACTTTGCTCAGTGTGTGTTGCCTATGGCTGGGAATTCGTAGAACCATGGGTCCCATATTTTGTGGAAGGTTCTAGTGGTGTCGTGTACTAATGCGGACAGTTCGTCCATTTTGATTGTGTCTGTTATTTTCCTTCTAATGATCTCCATGGTGGGAGTTTCGGTGCTACCCCACTTTTCAGCTATGGCTCTCCTGGCTGCTAGAGCTATCTTTGCTGTCAGCTTGTTTTGTGCTCTGGGTATGTCTGCGTACGGTTTCGATAACAGCCATATCCAGGGGTCTAGGGGGATGTCAGTATGTAAGATTTTGGAAACCATGGTCGCTACTTGGCTCCAAATCAGTTTGATTGGGGGGCATTCCCACCATTGGTGAAGGTAGGTTCCCTTGCAGCCACAACCCTTCCAGCACAGATCCGATTCTGACCTGCCCATCTGTTTCAGTTTTAGGGGGGTGATGTACCATCTCATTAAGGTTTCATAGGCCTGTTCCTTATGATTGACGCAAATGGAGATGGTGGCTGTGGCCTCCCATATTGCTGACCAGTCTGATGCGTCTTCCGCGGGGCCCAGGTCCCTCTCCCAAGCCGACACGTAGGTGAGGGCGCCATGTTTGACGTTTTGTATTATGTGGGAATAGAGAGCAGAGATTTGGCCTTTTTGGATTGGGGCGTGCATGCACTGTTTCTCAAAGGTGGTTAGTGCCGTGGTGCCCGCCTGTGTAATTGCTGGGGTCGCAAGAAAACTTTTGATCTGTATATGTCGAAATAAGTCCACTGTTCGAAAAGGTGTTGTCTGCGATAATTAGGGAAATGGTGTTATTCGTTGGTCTTGGAAGAAGTGGTATAGGCGTGTGAGGTTATTGTCTTCGAAGCGCGTGAAATCTTTAGGTGTCATACCTGGGGGGAATTGTGTGTTACGGAGAATTGGGGTTAGTGGCGATAGGGGCGTGGTGAGGCCGCTTTTGTGTGCTAGTCTGTCCCAGATTCTAATGGTGTTGATCAGCGCTGGGGTTGTCCTCGGTATTGGAGGTCTGGCGTTCTTTTGTAGCCAGATGTAGAGGGATGGGTGGTCTCTACCGAATAGGTCGTGCTCGAGGTCTACCCAGCGTTTTACTCCGTATTGGGCGTGGAGGTTTTGGGCTTGCGTCAGCTGTGCTGCCTGATAATAGTGAATGAGATGTGGGAGGCCCAGACCCCCTGCCCTGTTGGGTACGTACAGGGTTTGTCTCTTTATTCTCGTACGTCGGTTGGACCAAATGAACTTGTCTATTGTCGTCTGGAGACGTTTAAAGTCAAAGTCAGAGATCGGGATCGGGAGGGCCTGAAATAGATATAAGAGCCTGGGTAGGATGTTCATTTTTACCGTGGCCAGTCTGCCCAGCCAAGAGATCGACATGTTCTGCCATGTATTGATATCGTGCGTGATTTTCTGTATGAGGGGGGTGTAGTTCAGGGCATAGCTTTGGGAGAGGTCCGTCGGTATAGTGACTCCGAGATATTGTATGTGGGTCGCCGTTAGTTTAAAGGGGTACGTCCGTTGTAGGTGCTCTAGGGTAGCGGTCTCTATGTGAAGGGGTTAGGCTTCTGTTTTATCTATATTAAGTTTGTATCCCGAGATTTGGGTGTAGTCTTCCAGGGCCTGCAGGAGTGGTGGTAGGGAGGTGGACGGGTCTGTAAGGGTGACTAGTAAGTCGTCTGCGTAGGCCGCGGTTTTGTACTCCTCTCCGCGGATATTGAGACCCTTTATGGCAGCGTTCTGTCTTATGTTCTGTAGGAGCGGTTCTAGGGATAGGGCAAATAGGATCGGCGATAGCGGGCATCCTTGGCGTGTTCCGTTGTGTATGGTAAACATGGGTGATTGGGTGAGAGGTATTAGGAGGTTGGCCCGCGGGGAGGCATATAGTGCTTGCAGTGCTTCTATAAAGCTCGGAGGGAATCCAAATTTGTGGAGGGTTGCGAAGAGGAACGGCCAAAGTAGCCTATCAAAGGCCTTTTCTGTGTCCAGTGATAATAGAAGGGTGGGAATACGTTTCGTTGTTGTGGCCCATATGAGATCGTATGTTCTTCTGGTGTTGTCACTGGCCTGTCTCATGGGAATGAATCCCACCTGGTCAGGGTGGATGAGTCGTGGTAAGTGGGGGCAAATGCGGTCTGCCAGTAGTTTGGTGAAGATTTTTAGGTCCACATTCAGTAGAGAGATAGGTCGGAAGTGGCCTGGGTCTAGGTGGGATTTGTTGGGTTTGGGGAGAAGGCAGACTGTGGCCTGGAGCATTTCTTGAGGTAATGGGTTACCTTGTAGGATGGCGTTATATAGATTACATAGGTGGGGGAGGAGTGTAGGGGCGTATGTTTTGTAGTATAGTCCTGTAAACCCGTCCGGGCCTGGGCTTTTGTTAGGTTTGAGCGTCTTCAATGTGCCGGTAAGTTCTTCTGGCGTTATCGGGTCTATCAATTTCTGCGCCGCCTCGATCGGCAGAGAGGGTAGCGGAGTGCGTGTCAAATAGTGGTCTATGAGCGTTTGAGTGTTGATCGGGTCCCGTCGTATATCGGGGTCGTGGTCGTATAAGGATGTGAAGTAGTGTTGGAACACTTCGGCTATCTTAATGGGGTCTTCTGTAATGGGCCCGTTTGGTGTGGCTATTCGGTGGATCTGTTTCGCGGCCGTTCGATGCCGGAGTTTCCGTGCGAGGAGAGTGTCAGCCTTGTTGGCCTTATCATAGAAGAGTTGTTTGGACCACAGAAGTGCTTTCGTTGCGTCTCTTTTCATGTATTCCTTGATGTCTGTCTGGCATTTTGCGATGAGTTCCATCACTTCTGGTGTGGGCTCGAGTTTTAGCTTGGTCTCCAAGGTTCGGAGTAACTTCAGAGTTTGTTCCAAGTGCGTAAGTCGTTGTTTCTTGTATATAGTTGCTTGGTTTATGATCTCTCCCCGTAGGACCGCTTTATGGGCCGCCCATAGGGTGCATTTCGAGTCTACCGAGTCCCCGTTGCGCTCGAAATAATCTGTTATGGTCTGGGCGATCGTAGAGCGGATATGTGTGTTGTGGAGAAGAGTGGGGTTGAGTCGCCACGTCCACGATCGGGCCTCGCCTGGGATGTTGAACGTTAGTGTTGTGTCCGCGTGATCAGACCAGGTGATTTGGCCTATAGTCGTCTTCAGGAGTGAGGGTGCTATCGCCGGGGAGATTAGGATGAGATCTATGCGGGAGTGTGATTGGTGTGGGTGGGAGAAGAAGGTGTAGTCTAGCACCGTGGGGTGTTGGGATCTCCAAGCGTCTATGAGTTGGGTTCGGTTTAAAAACGTCGCGAGGAGTTTATCGGCTTGTGCCGTCGGTTGTCGGTGTTGTGTATGATGTCTAGCTCGGCGTCTATCTACCGCGGGTGAGGGGGTGGCGTTGAAATCCCCTCCAACTATCAAGTGGTGGGAGGGGAAGAGCGCCAGGTGCGCTCTGAGGGTGTTCCAGAACGAGCTTGAGGGTGTGTTGGGCGCGTACACCGAGGTGAATGCGTATCGTTGCGGTCCAATTTTGCCTGCGACCGTGAGATATCTGCCCTGTGGGTCCGCGATTGTGCTAATGACTGAGAGGGGACATGACTTCCGCACGACAATGGCGACCCCATTGTGTTTGCCCGTTGGGGAGCTAGCGAAGTGGTTCACCCGGTAGTGCCGGCTCAGGAGAGGGAACTGTTTGCGTGGGTATAGTGCGTCTCCTGTATGAGAAGTATATCTGCTCTCGAGTTATTGGCCCATCGCATGAATTGGTGCCTTTTGGAGGGATTGTTCAGGCCTTTGCAGTTGATTGATAGGCAGGTCAGTGTCGCCGGCATAGCGCGTGGTTGGGGCGCGTGGCTGCCGTGGGGTGTCCCGTTGGGCGGGGCGGGGGGCCCATGAGGAGAAGGAGAGGGGGTAGAAGTGGGAAGGGAGGGGAAAGAAGGAGGAAGAAAGAGAAGAAGAAGAAGAAGAAGAAAAAAAAAAAAAAGGGGGGGGTGTTACCTGGTCTTACTATGCTCCTGCCAGGTGTCGTGTGGGCGGAGGAGTTGCGTCCGTGGGCTTATGTTCTCTGTGTCGGTCACGTGTCCGGTCTGCAGTCCCTTTCCCAGATAGGATTGGGGAGTGTGCCGGGGTTGTAGAGTTCGTGGGGGATCGCGGGGAGAAGACGTCCGGTCTTGTCCCCCCCCCGGGATAGCTCAATAGCTGCATCTCGCTGTTGTGAGTGGAGTGGTAAAGGGTGGGACCCGTGCGTGGTCCGATTGCTCCCTTGTGGGTGGGTGGGGGAGGTGTGTGGGGAGATTGGTACTCGTCGTCGGGCTCTATGTGGCTTGGGGCGACTTCAGGTTGGGGTGTGCGTGGTCGACCCTCGTCCTTGTGGCTGGGGTGAGGGGGGTCAATGTCCTGGTGGGCGGCTGCCAGTTAGGCGGGGTTGTCCCGAGGTGTCTATGTGCTGGACCCCCGTGCGTCTACGGCTGTATGTGCCCGTGTGGGGGTCGGGAAATGTGCCTTTGCATGTCTATAGTTATACGTCTCTGGGGATGTATAGTGGGGCTCCGCGTCGGGTAGTGTCATGGTGGCTTATTAACTGGGGCGCCGCTGAAGCGGGGGGCAGGTGTGAGTCCCGTGTCTGTCCTGCTGGCCATGCATCGGTGGTCGTGGGATGTGGTGGCCGCCTCCTATGAGGCCCGACTCAGCTAATGTCTGTCTGCGTCCGCGGTTGGGCGTCCGCCCCTTTGTCCTATTCCCCTATCTAAGGGACGTGTCACAAAGGCTAAATAAAAGTGTGGCCCCTGTGGACATGTCTGTTCCGGGTTGCGGTGACTGGTCGGAGGGGTCCCTTGTCGCAGCCCCCTTTGTGTGGCGGGTATTCTCACCCTCCCGGTAGTGGTGCAGGAGGCTGTGTGGGTCTACTCCCCAGCTGTTACTTGGGGCGTATTTGTTTCTGGCCGTTGGCCTGTGTTCGGGGTGGTGTCCCAGCGGGATCGTCGCCCTGTCGAGTATTTCGGGCTGCGGTAAGCCTCAGCTGTGAGGTGGTCTACTGTTTAAGTCATCTGATTGCCCTGTATTCCTGTGTGTGCTAGTGTGCTAAGAGTGGGAAGGGGCCCCAGAGGCTGTCCGGCCTGGTTGTGTGTACGTGTGCGTGGCTGGTAGGCGTGTGAAGCAGGGAGTGGGTTATTCCCGAGGAACTGGGTAGTCTGCATCCATCGTCTATCGTGAAGCCTGGATGTAAATCGTATCTTGCAGCATGACTCATGCCAACCAGGGAGACTTTATGTGTTGCGAGGGGCCTCGGGTCTATGTGTGCGGTCCTCTATCTTTTGGGTCCCCCTGTCCGGCTGTGGGTGGGTGGCTCCCCTGTCGCGGGGGAGGTGGCCAAGGTCTCCCCCGGAAGGCCGACCTCCCCCCGCCTTCTACGGGCCCCCCGGTCCTCCTTTCCTGTTAGTATGATTAAGGAGTATTTTCCCACTAGTGTTTCTGTCAATATTTGCTGTGGTTATGCATGATATAATCTGTCTCTTCCACCTTTAGGCCAGGAATATGATCTTTGGTGGGTGTCACCCCGCAGTTTAGCTGTCGGGCCTGCGGGGCGAGGCCGGGGGTTTCCCTGCCCGGGGTCCCAAGGCTCCTTCCCATTGCTTTACGTGCCATGTGAGCCCGGAGGTGGGTGGCCAGCGGTAGGGGGTCTGCTTCTGAGCCACTGGGTCAACCCTGCGACCTATGCTGGGGTCTCGAGGTCCTCTACGGGGCTCTGTAGGTGGTGCCCGAGTGCATCACCCGCCCCGGGGACGCCCTATCTGCCCATTGTCGGGAGCAGAGCTGGGGGGGTGTCTCGAGGCTAAGCGACCCGAGGGGGCAAAATTATAAGTCTGCTGAGGTGTGCCACGTGCATGGTGTCATAACATAAAAAATAAACATGTGAAACAGTAAACTTAATACACTGAGTGCACTTAATACATTACGTCCAGGAACCTAGGACGGTCAAGGGTGCCTCTATGGGTTGGCTGGGAGGCTCTTCGTGCTGGAGCCAATGTTCACGTGTCCCTGTGGGTTAGTCCCTTGGTGGCCGGAGGGCTTTGCGGCTTGGCCTGTTGTCTAGAGGAGCGTGGTCGCGGTCCTTCCTGTCGATCGGTGTCCGTTGGTGCGAGAGAGTCCGAGTCCGGTGCCGGGTGGCGTAGGGAAAGTCCGAGGTATTGGGCGAATTCCTGCGTTTCGGCCACGTGGTGGAGGGTGCAAGTCTGGTCCCCTTTCCTGACGATGAGTTTGAAAGGGTGCCCCCACATATAGCGCCAGCCCTTCTCGATGAGTGCGGTCGTGAGAGGCTTAAGTTCGCGGCGCTTCCTCAGCGTGGTTGGCGCCAAATCTTGGTAAAAGTGTAAAGTTTGGCCCTGGTACGTTGGTGGGGTATCTCTCGCTGCCTTCATGAGCTTCTCCTTGATAAAGAAATATAGTAGCTTGTTAATGATGTCTCTGGGTGCGTTCATGTTGAAGGCTGGGGGGCGCAGGGCCCTGTGAGCCCTTTCAATGTAGAGCTCTTGTTCGGGCGCATCCGGAAGAAGAGAGTGGAAGATTGCCCGCAGCGTGGGCAGCAGTGCCTCCGGTTGCACTGATTCAGGCAGGCCCCTGATCCGGAAGTTCTGTCTTCGGGACCGGTTGTTTAGGTCCTCCAGTCCATCCTCCAGGTACAGGATTTTTTCTTGCAGTGCCTCTATGTCCCTGGTGTGTGCCTTAGTCGTGGCCTGTGTATCTGCTAGCTGAGTTTCAGCATGGCTGGTACGTGAGGCTAAGGCCTCTATGTCAGAGCGCAGGCTTGCAAGTTGCTGTTCCAGGGCAGCTGTTGTATAGGCTTTTATATCGTCGGACGTCTCTCTGAGCAGCTTCCTCAGGTCTTCTTTCGTGAAGGGTGCAGGCTGCGGCTCTGCGGAGTCGGAATCTTCGGACTCAGAGCCGGTTGCAGTGAGGCCTTGTGACAAAGATGGACGCCCGTCTTCCTTGCCGCGAAACATCGAGGCTACAGACGGAGTGGTGTCCCGTCGTTTTTTCGTGCCTCCCATGGTTTAAGCGAGTGAGTTGGGTGTGGGGGAGCGTCGGGGTGGGTTCGTGCAGCGGGATGCCTGGAATTGTTCGCGGATGGCGGCTGATTATAATCCCGGGGTCGGGGAGCTGAGGGCTCACGCGTCCGTCTCCATTAAGGGTTAGGCTCCGCCTCCAATATTAACATTTTTAAAGTGTTACCTCACTTTTGTTACCATGTGCTCAGAAATTAGGAACTGCCTCAGGGCTATATGCTTTTACACAATTTTTATCCAGAATTTAGTGATCCCTACAAAATGCTACTCCTCATTTGATGCTGCTCAGTCTTTAAGTCTATCCACTGTCTATCCACTGCCCCCTTTGGAAATATCATATAGTGGACATACTGGAGGCTAGATAGGAATTGTATCTCTGCTGTGCTGTCTATAGCAGTGGTTGATCTACTGGGAGCACCAGGACAAATGATCACCCAATCCCCAAGATGCCAGGTGAATTTATGTCTGCTTGACATCAGAGTCTAACTGTGGGGTCACATAATGCCTCCACGTTGCCAGGGTTATTACTTGCTAATCCTTCTACAAATTCAGGAGAAAGAGTGCATTTCATGATTTGTCAGGTAGGAATCATGGCATCAGTGTTACAGCAGAAGCTGCGTGCCAAAATTTGTGTAGATGTATGTATATTTGTAATTTTGTGTACCTGTTGTTTTGTGGATGTATGTGTCCGCCTTTTCGAATTTGTCATAAAATCCAGCAGTGTACCTCCTGATGTTGGGTTCAGGATCCATCCTTAGCTATAGAAGGATGAGATGAAATGCTTTCAATCCTTGCGTGAATTATGTAAAAAGTACTCCATCTTTGCATTTTCTAGAGTGGTGTTCTTCAGCGGGGTTCAAGTAGAACATATCTAACTAATAACTACACTTGGATGACAGGACATACTGAAGATGATGAGACAAGAATTTGTTGCCCTGTAAGCTACCATCCATCTTGACATTCTACCAACTATCCATCTTGACATTCTATCCTGAACCATTTCTTTTCTGACTTGAAGTAAGAACTAATCGGCTGCTTGTCTCGGTTTCTCTGTGTCATACCATAGGGAGAATTACAAATTTTAAATAGTGTTGTGAAACAATAGCATTTGATTCCGATCTTTCACTCAACCGTCAATCTAAACGACCGCCTTGTCTCCAGGTTTCTTCATTTCAAACTTTGAAACAAGCATTAAAGTAATACTTTAAACTAATTACTAACTACCAATATGGCAGAATGTCTCCTTTAATCCACATCCAAAATAATCTGTTTCAGTTGTTAAGAGGCCATAAAATTTATCTTTTTCTCGTCCCCACCAGACTCAAGCAAGAAGCACTGTGTTTAAACTAATCTATTTCACTGTGATTTATTGAAGCTTCCAATTTACTCCCTGCTCTGATCTCCTTTCTCAAAGTCATTACTTATGTTTTTTTTTTGATAATATAGTTGATAAAACAGCACAAACCAAAACAGAGAATAAATGATACTGTTATCCCCTTGCAGGCCAATGATGTTTATAATGGATTAATATACACTGTTGTTTATATACTGTTCCTGCCCCACCATATATGTTTAATATTCTGATGTTAGTGAAAATAAATCTTACGGGGTCAATGAACGAAGTGCAGTGGTGAAAAAAAACATCATTCCACTAGAGTTATATCAAAATGTATTTTTAATTATTTTTATGAGATGACTTGTCTAAACTTTGGTGCTTTGTGTAAAACATCCTATTGATAATTACAAAAGTCACAGTGTTGATTCCTACTATCTATGTAGAATACATAAGTCTGTATGCTAAAATGTCCTTCGCATTTTGTCCTACATCCTAGTCCTCCTTGGACCATGCATAGGATTTAGTGTACAAACTGGATTTGTTTCACTTATATTATTTTCATAATTGAACTAATGGAGTTAAGAATAGTTGTTTACATATAAGTGGTTTTCATCTCTCAAATACATTTCCCTATGTTGATGGTGTTGAATGGGGTATGGACTAAAAAGATAAGGGGTTCAGTACATGGCAGTGGAGTCTAGTTACACTGCATTTTAAACCTTCACCATCCTCCACTTTTTATGGGCACAGGAGATCGGGTATCTCTCAGTTGTGGTAGATGTTACGAGCGTGCAAACATTAAACGCAAGGGTTAAGGTTGGAAGCTATTTCCTAGCCTCTAATATCATAGATAATTCAAAAATCTGTACATAAATGTTTTAGAAATTCAGTTTCATAAAATATGTCAGCATAATCTAAAAATAATATCTGTATGTGAGTAAACTGCCCACTTATAACAGGAACAGTTGCAATTAACTATTGTACTATACAGGGCTTTGCAAGCTGCTACAATGGGTTTATTAATATTGGCTAGAGAAAGGGTTAGCATGAGATTAAAAAATGCCATTAAAGGAAGATGTTTGCATTACGATGGTCTCATAAAATACCAATCAACCTGTAAATTTCAAATATGATGTTCAGAATATGAAGAGCGAGTGAAAGTTAAGCAGATTGTAACTCTGCAGAGGTGGTGTACGTGTAGCTGTGGAAGGTGAAGTGACTCTTGTGAAGAACTGCAGTTGTTGTGGACATTTGAGAGGTGACATCAAGAAGAGTTGTTTCAGTGGTTATGTTTTTTATTACATAGATGTCTCATCGTTTCCTGATGTGGTTTTGTTATCAAACTTACTGGAAGACAGGTAATTTGGAGTGACGAGACCAAAATAGAACTTTATGGTCACAACCATTTGGAGAGGGGTTGACAAGGCCTATTGTGAAAAGAATACCATGCCCACTGGGAAGCATGGTGGTGGCTGTTTTGATGATGTGTGAGCTCTAAAGGCACGAGGAATCATATGAAAATGCTCTGGCAAGATGAATGCAGCATGTTATCAGAAAATACTGGCAAACAATTTGCATTCTTCTGCACGAAGGCTGCGCATGTGATGCTCTTGGACTTGACCCTAAGCACAAGACCAAGTTGACCCTCTAGTGGTTAAAACTGAAAAGGGGGAAGGTTCTGGGGTGGCCATCACAGTCTCCTGACCTTAATATCATCAAGCCACTCTGGGAGGATCTCAAACGTGCAGTTCATGCAAGACGACCAAAGATTTTGCATGATCTGGAAGCATTTTACCAAGACAAATGGGCAGCTATACCACCTGCAAGAATTAGGGGCCTCATAGATATTTATTACAAACGACTGCACGCTGTCGTTGATGCTAAAGGGGGCAATGCACAGTATTAAGAACTAAGGGTTGCAGACTTTTGAACATGGGTTATTTAATTTTTTTCTTTGTTGCCATGTTTTGTTTTATGATCGTGCCATTCTGTTATAACCTACAGTTGAATATGAATCCCATAAGAAATAAAATAAATGTGTTTTGCCTGCTCATTCATATTTTCTTTAAAAATGGTACATATATTACCAATTCTCTAAGGGTATGCAAACTTTTTAGCACAACTGTATATTCCCTCTGTATATTTCACACTACTGATCATTTCCCTTGCTATCTCTGAATCCACTCTTTTAGCACCACTTGCTGTAGTGATTATTCTTGAGAATTGTTTTAACAATTGCAGACACTTCTACGCAGCCCTCTAGCACAGGGGTTCTCAACCCAGTCCTCAAGGACCCCCGAACTGTTCAGGATTCAGGGATTACCCTGCTGTGTCTAATGTGTTTTTATGGGGTGGGGAACAAACACTTAGACACAACAGGGTAATCCCTAAATCCTGGACTGGTTGGGGGTCCTTGAGGACTGGGTTGAGAAACCCTGTGCTAGAGGGCTGCGTAGAAGTGTCTGCAATTGTTAAAACAATTCTCAAGAATGTTTGCTACCTGTACAGGGGCACTACTGTCAGGTTACCTTTGGTGTCTACCTCGGAGGAGGTTAGACACCTAGACGTCCATCCTCCTAGGGGGGCTGACTCACCCGATCCTCGCACTCCTCCCGGCCGTTTACACGCCGGCCGCGATAGCTCCGCCTCCTTTTATGATGCGGCGCTCAGTAGCCGACGTCATGACGGCTATCACGTTCCGACCCGTCAATCACGGCAACCAAGTGCCGAACAACGAATCAGGACTCGTTGGGGGCGGAGCCAACAGTTAAAGAGCCAAGGTATAAAAAAGGGTTCTGTGGAATGATTCATTGCCCTGTTGTGGTTCTAGCTAGTCTGGTCACTCAGTGCTCTTACCTCTATTGTCTTTTGGTTCCTGACTCGGCTTGTATTTTTGACCCTGCTTTCCTCTCTTGTCCTTTTGACTCGGCTTGTCTCTCGCTTACCTACTCTCTCGTTCCCTCGACCTCGGCTTGTCTCTGACCATTCTTTTGCTTTCTCCTTACGTTAGTCCGGCCATTCTAAGGTCCGGTATACGTACCTATCTCCTGTTTGTATTCTGCGTGTTGGATCCCTGTCACGATCCTGACATTACGACAGGGCCAATGGATCCTGCAGGTACAAACTCTCAGGTCGGTTCTCCTGACTCTAGATTTGAGGCCATGGATCATAGAATGGACCAGATGGCTCTAGCTCTGCAAGCATTGCTATCTCGTCCTAGTAATCACTCAGAGGAGATGCGTACCCCATCTATCTCTCCTGTAAGTACAGGCCTAGAGGTAGCCACAGTGGCTACTTCTTCCCGTGTTACGTCCCCTTCACGCTATGGCGGCGCTCCTGACACTTGTCGAGGTTTTTTAAACCAGATAGGTATTCATTTTGAGTTACAACCCCACGCCTACCCTACTGACAGGGCGAAGGTTGGATTTATAATCACCTTGCTCATTGACAAGGCACTTAGATGGGCTAACCCCCTGTGGGAAAATGATAACCCGTTAGTTTACAATTATAATGCTTTTGTCGCTGCATTTAGGAGAACTTTTGACCCCCCAGGAAGAAAGGCCAATGCAGCTAGACTACTGTTACGTCTTAGACAGTATAACCGAACCCTCGTGGATTATGCGTTAGAGTTCAGATCCTTGGCGGCAGAAGTCAAGTGGAATGAACAGGCTTATATGGACGTATTTATGAACGGGTTATCTGATGAGATTTTAGATGAGGTTGCCACAAGAGATCTTCCTGAAAATTTGGAGGATTTGATTTCATTTATTTCCCGAATAGATGAACGTATGAGACAGAGGCAGAATACTCGGGATAGAACCCGCAGATCCTCCATAAGACTAGCTCCCTCATTTCAGAGTTCTGATTCTACTACTTTAGCTCTCCCAGAACCTATGCAGAAGAGGAGAGACAGTACAGGAGAAGGGAGGGGCTTTGTATGTATTGCGGAATTAGAGGTCACCTACGCCTAAATTGCCCTAACCGGCCGGGAAACGCTCGCACCTAAGTTTCTCAAGAGGGCAGGCCTTGGGTGTTTCTATCTTGTCCTCTATATATGATTATAAAGATCATAGGCTTCTGATACCTGTTTCTTTAGCTTGGGAAAAGGGAGTACTTAATGCTATGGCTTTGATAGATTCCGGAGCAGCTGAAAGCTTTATTGACCAAGCCTTTGTCACTAACCATTCTATCCCATCTCAGCTAAGGGATACACCCTTGGCCGTTGAGGCCATAGATGGTAGACCATTATCTGAACCTGTTATTTTTCGTGAAACCATACCAATTAAGTTAACCACTGGTATCCTACACGAGGAAAGAATATCCCTCATGCTGATCTCATCTCCTTCAGTTCCTATAGTCTTGGGGTATCCCTGGCTTAAGAAGCATAACCCTATTATTGACTGGGAACTGGGTGAGATAGTCTCCTGGGGTCAGGGTTGCCAGAGAGGATGTTTACAGAAAGTCTCACCGATTTGCATGGTTGACGCCCCGGTTAACTCTTCCCAATCTACAGATTTACAGATACCGTCTCAGTACCTGGATTTAAAGACAGTCTTTGACAAAAAGAGGGCTGATACTTTACCTCCACATAGGTCCTTCGACTGTAAAATTAGACTCCTGCCTGGTACTATGCCTCCGAGGGGTACGGTATATCCTTTATCCACTAAGGAGAACTTAGTCCTAGAGGAGTACATACGGGAAAACCTAGACAAAGGATTTATTAGGAGATCTTCTTCTCCGGCCGGGGCCGGTTTCTTTTTTGTAGATAAAAAAGACGGCACTCTACGGCCTTGCATTGATTATCGGGGCTTGAATAAAATAACTATTAGAAATGCTTATCCTATTCCTTTGATTACTGAGCTCTTTGATCGACTGAAAGGCTCCAAGATTTTTACCAAGTTAGATCTGAGGGGAGCTTATAACTTGGTGAGAATTCAGCAGGGAGACGAATGGAAAACAGCTTTCAATACCCGTTATGGCCACTATGAATACACGGTAATGCCCTTCGGGCTTTGCAATGCACCTGCAGTATTCCAGGACCTTATTAATGAGGTTCTTAGGGAATTTCAGCATGAATGCGTTATAGTATATTTGGATGATATACTAATACACTCTAGAGAGATTGAGACTCACCACAGACAAGTCAGAAGGGTACTGCGCAAACTGTTACAACATGGATTGTACTGCAAATTGGAAAAGTGTAGCTTCGACCAATCTCAGATAAACTTTCTTGGCTACGTTATTTCTGGAGACGGATTTAGGATGGACCCCATTAAACTCCAATCGATTTTAGATTGGCCATTGCCCAGGGGACTCAAGGCCATTCAGAGATTTATCGGATTCTCCAATTATTATAGGCGCTTCATTAAAGGTTACTCTTCTATTATTGCTCCTATTACCAATATGACTAGACAGGGTGCTGATACCAAGACTTGGTCTACAGAGGCTCTCTCTGCTTTCAAAACACTCAAAGAACATTTTGCCTCAGCACCGATATTAGTTCATCCTGACACATCTTTGCCTTTTCTACTCGAGGTTGACGCCTCGGAGACAGGTATAGGCGCTATCTTGTCCCAAAGGCTAGGTTTGGATAAACCGTTACATCCATGTGGTTTTTTTTCCAAGAAATTATCTGGGCCTGAAAGTAGATATGACATTGGTGATAGGGAACTGTTAGCGGTCATTATGGCTTTAAAGGAATGGAGACATTTGTTGGAAGGGACATTATACCCGGTTACTATTTTGACGGATCACAAGAATTTGTCCTATATAGGGGAGGCCAAGCGCTTGTCCGCCAGGCAAGCTCGTTGGTCCTTGTTTCTGACACATTTCAATTACGTGCTCACTTATAGACCTGGTTCTAAGAATTCTAAGGCAGATGCATTGTCCCGCCAACATGAACCTTCTACGGTGTCTGAAGCAGCTTTGTCTTCTATCGTTCCCAAGTGTAATATTATTGCCAACACGTGTGTCAGGATACACTCGCCGTTGCTTGCTGAGATCAAGAAAGTACAACATCTAGCTCCCAAACCTGTTCCTGGGGCTCGGTACTTCGTTCCTCCTGAGCTCCAAGTGGAACTGCTGCATTGCTTTCATGACAGTAAAATTGCTGGGCACCCTGGCATACGCAAAACGTGTTCCCTGATTTCTAAAGAATTCTGGTGGCCTTCCTTTCGTAAGGATATAAGGGATTTCGTCGGGGCATGTGCTGTCTGTATGAAGACTAAGCAACCTCATGCGCTCCCTTGTGGGCTTTTGCACCCCTTAGAAATTCCCGAGAGACCATGGTCATGTTTGGCTATGGACTTCATTGTCGATTTGCCTGTTTCTAAAAAACATACTGTTATTCTCACGGTGATTGACAGGTTTACTAAAATGGCTCATTTCGTGCCCTTGCCTAAACTGCCCTCGTCTCCCGAATTAGCTGAGATATTCGCGAGGGAGATTTTTCGTTTACATGGTATTCCCTCTGAAATTGTTTCTGATAGAGGTTCCCAATTTGTTTCCCGCTTTTGGAAGTCTTTCTGTTCTCACTTAGGCATCAAGTTGAATTTCTCATCTGCCTATCATCCCCAGTCCAACGGAGCTGCCGAACGCACCAACCAAAAGATTGAACAATATTTGCGTTGTTTTGTTTCTGAACACCAGGACGATTGGGTTGGTCTGATTCCTTGGGCAGAGTTTGCACACAACAATCTCGTTTGTGATTCTACTCGTTCTAGCCCCTTTTTCTTGAATTATGGCTTTCATCCTTCCATTCTTCCGTCGGTTTCCCCTTCCCAAGGGGTACCGTCGGTTGATGTTCATGTCGCCAATCTGAGAAAGTTGTGGGATCAGACTCGACGAATTCTTCTTCAGAATTCCATGGTGTTCAAACGACACGCTGACAAACGGAGACGGGTGGCTCCGGTTTTTGCCCCGGGTGATAAGGTGTGGTTGAGTACCAGAAACATCCGCTTGAAGGTTCCTTCCATGAAATTTGCCCCTCGTTACATAGGCCCTTACAAGGTTCTGTGTCGGATTAACCCGGTTGCGTATCGTCTTGCCCTTCCGCCTGCCCTGCGCATCCCTAACTCTTTTCATGTTTCTTTGTTGAAGCCTTTGGTTTGTAACAGATTTTCCTCCGCTGAGTCCTCCCCTCTCTCTGTCCAGGTTGAGGGTCAGGAGGAATATGAAATCAAATCCATTCTCGATTCTCGTATTTCTCGGGGGAAGTTGCAATATCTTGTTGACTGGAAGGGGTATGGGCCTGAAGAAAGGTCTTGGGTGGGCCATGAAAATGTGCATGCCCCTCGTCTCCTCCGGGCATTTCATGCTCGTTTTCCGTCTCGCCCCGGTTCCTTCCGCCCGGTGGGCGTTTCTGAGAGGGGGGGTACTGTCAGGTTACCTTTGGTGTCTACCTCGGAGGAGGTTAGACACCTAGACGTCCATCCTCCTAGGGGGGCTGACTCACCCGATCCTCGCACTCCTCCCGGCCGTTTACACGCCGGCCGCGATAGCTCCGCCTCCTTTTATGACGCGGCGCTCAGTAGCCGACGTCATGACGGCAATCACGTTCCGACCCGTCAATCACGGCAACCAAGTGCCGAACAACGAATCAGGACTCGTTGGGGGCGGAGCCAACAGTTAAAGAGCCAAGGTATAAAAAAGGGTTCTGTGGAATGATTCATTGCCCTGTCGTGGTTCTAGCTAGTCTGGTCACTCAGTGCAATTACCTCTATTGTCTTTTGGTTCCTGACTCGGCTTGTATTTTGACCCTGCTTTCCTCTCTTGTCCTTTTGACTCGGCTTGTCTCTCGCTTACCTACTCTCTCGTTCCCTCGACCTCGGCTTGTCTCTGACCATTCTTTTGCTTTCTCCTTACGTTAGTCCGGCCATTCTAAGGTCCGTTATACGTACCTATCTCCTGTTTGTATTCTGCGTGTTGGATCCCTGTCACGATCCTGACAACTACATTGTTTTATTATTCCTCTTTATCATATTTTTTATTACATTTTAATTATTAATTTCCCAACACACTAAAACTTAGCTAAAAAAATATGTCAGTTGCCTAAAGTATAAGTATAAATTGTTTGGGGTTGGTCGGGGGGCACTTGTGGAATATGCTTATTATATATTTTTATTAATCCTTACCCGCTAATTTTCCACTTTCATACCAAAATAGTGAAAAAATTTTACTGCCCTGTCCATATCATGCACACATTTTGTCTTTGTTCTGTTCCCAATATTTACTACACACTTTTTGATATTTGTTGGGTTGGGAGAACAAGCCTTCATTGTTCACCAGCTGAAAATATAAGTTTGAAGATAATTTGGAAAGAGTAGCTAGCTCATGTTGCCGTGCAATCAAGATATGGCAAAAGAAGGCAAAGAGCACTTTATAATGAAATAGCTTATTCTTTTCTTGACACCTGGTCACACTGACATACGGTGCACCAGCCATTACTTAATGCTCTCCATTTAATCCTGAAATCAAGACTTGGTCATTACAAAATATAGGATTGGGGCAAAAATGTAATTGAATAGTATATTTATCTAACAACTGTAAATTGCTCTATCAATAAATCAGTGATTGGCTACATGAAATGCAAGGTTAGGATGACCGCTAGAGGAGATCATTAAAGGGACACTGTAGTCACCAGAATAACTACAGCTTATTGAATTTGTTCTGGTGAGTAGAATCGTTACCTTCAGGCTTTTTGCAGTAAACACTCGCTTTTCAGAGAAAATGTAGTGTTTACATTACAGCCTAGTGATACCTCCACTTGCCACTCCACAGATGGCTACTAGAAGTGCTTCCTGTGGCAGTGCTGCACAATGTGACTGCCATCCAGTGTCTTCACCCTCTGCATGGAGACACTGAACTTTCATCATAGAAATGCATTGGTTCAATGCATTTCTATGAGGAGTTGCTGATTGGCCAGTGCTGTGTTTGGCTTGTGCAGGCTCTATCCCTAATCTGCCTCCTTGACAAGCTCAGTCAATCAAATGCTTTCCTTTGGAAAAGCATTGTTATTGGCTCAGATCAACACTTCTGATGATGTCTGCCAAGCAGGCAGATCAGAGCCAGAGCCAGCAGCAGCAGACTCTAATAAAAGTAAGATTTTGCTATTTAGGGAAGACAGGGTGCTAGATCGTGGTTTTAACACTATTGGGTCAGCAATACATATTTGTGCTCCTGACCCTCTAGTGTACCGTTAAAGTCAGATCACTTAGTGGCCGATCAAAGAAAAGTTTTAATCATTGGTCAGTAAGGGACAGTACATTACCTTTCCTGGTCTTGAATTTACTGAAAAAGGGTTCTTGTTTTGGCGAACCATTCGGGACATCACTAAATGACAGAAATGGATGAAACTGTTGCCAAGCTGATAGCAGCTACAACATGTTCTATCAGCTTACCAATAGCTCTATTTATATTGCTGTTTAGGAATGTAGTTGTAGATTTGAACATGGACTCATGCAGTTAGCTCACCAGTTTTGTTTGGTGATTTTATGTATTCAATACACAAGTAATGTGAAACAATTTATTAATTAATTGATGGCTTCTATAAATACACAAAGGATATCAATCCCGTTTACTTTTATCCTGTATCTAAACCGGATACTAATTCAAAATTTAGCCCTTGAAAATCAGACTGTAGAAATACCAGATAATTATAAACACGAAACAGGTTAATTTTCAATCTACATCTGCAATTACATGTAATAAATTCAACTCTTAAGAAATTATGCGGCTAGCGGTTAAAATTACTGATTTGATGGATTCATTTTTACTACACTTCATTCTGGAAATCATTTTACAATTTTAATTTATTAAGTGGAAAAGAAAGACTTCATGGGTCTGTTTATTTATTTATTTGCAACCAACTATATCTCTAATAGTTTTAGAGACAACATACTTCCAAGACCTTCCACTGACAATATACTTCCACTGATCAAATAATCAGTGGGAAAAAAAGTCTATTATATTTTTGGTTACGCTTTACAGACGTTCTATCTTTAGACTGTAAATTACAGCAGTACTGTGTATCAGGTAATATTTTTCTTTACGCGTTGTTGGTTTGCTCCAATTTTATCATGGGATCAATTCCAAAGGTTTTATGCAGTCGATGCATAGATTATTCAGAAAAGATATTCTTCTCGGAGGACCATTTGATGCAACTGCAAACTCGTTGGACCATACGAACTTGAAATATCTTCAATAATAGAACCTTAATCCCCTGAACCCTGTGGCACTGATTATAGAGGTGAGAAGAGAAATAGAAAAGCTATCAAAAGTCTGCACAGTGCATGACCAAATACTGTAAACCTATTCTAGCAAATGTGTCTAGTCCATTGCTTGAAGGATTATACAACAGCTGCAAATGTTGCATTTTTTTTTATTTTTTTTTTAACTATAACAATATGGGGAAATTGTTCAAATCACAGCAGTAGTTTTTTTTCCTTTTCTTTCTTCAAATTCAAATCCACGTTAATTTAGGGTAATATTTAGGGTAATAATTATATGCAGTGTTAATCAAATGTTGCTTTTTCCCTCATTCTCAATACAACTAATTTCTTTGCCATATTGCAATAGTATTATATTAACCCCCCTTTTTCCCAGACCAGTTAATACCGATGTATAGTAATAAAAACACACTTTAACTCATAAATCCCCTTTACCCTTTGTTAGAAACGCTAGTTTCAGCTACACTTGTCTCCAACAGAGCTTGATTCTGTTCCTCTTCATCTTTATAAATACAGTGTAAATTGCAGCCCTCACACACTGCACAGCTTCCTTTGAAGGTCAAACTTCACAATCACATTTTAGCAGCTATAGTTGGAAAAGGAGGAGGGTGTCTTAGAGACTAAACAAAGAACAGGATTCTAGCAGAAAGCAACGACAACCTGCAATGCTCTACATATTACATATGCTTGATATAAAAGGTTAAGGTGGTTACATCTCTCTTCCAGACTCACCCCATCAAGTAAAGAGGTGATTTACCAAAGTTTCACCTCCCTCCACCCCAGTGTCACCTCTTGCCCCATATGTTACCCTTTCCTCACTCTTCCAACTTCCAAGTGTCACCTTCTCCACCACCAAAGATAAAATCTTGAATTACTCATATTGACTGTGCTGTAACTTCACCTAAATTCCAACCCAGTCAAGAGACATACTAAAAACAAAGTAGGCACTATTTTGTCTCAGTATTTTTCCTTCGACTGACAATTATAGACTGTGAGTAGAGTTACCGCTGTCAAGGAGATTTAATCCAGGAAGAGCTCTATGCCCAGACTGGAACCCCCCAGATCCCTTTCTGAGGTTAGGTAATAAGCAGCTACGCAATGGGTAATCTGGCTCAGGCTCTAACGTGTTAATTTCTGCCATCTCAAGGTATTTTAACGCACTTCACATTAGGCATGTGAAAGAAAATGCTAACTTTGCAGGAATATTTTGTTCATACCTATTAAACTGTAATGTTCATAGTAACTTCTAGGCATCATTTTAACTTTGATGTTGCTTAAAGGGGCACAAACTGACTCTCCACCCCAAGAAAACCTAACTGGGCAAGTGTATCGACCTGTTACAACCCGATGAGAGAATTTCATTATCAAAGGGAAGGGCTACAGACCATTGATCCATGGATGCTCTTATAAATATTACAGAAAATTAGCTATAGAAGCCACCGGAATGACAGCAGTTTGGGAAAAAAATCATTAAATGAGAACATGGTTTTTATAACCCGAGGTTAACAAATAACAGCATTAATTTCGCTTATCCGTCCCTGTTGCTTTGTTTTCACAATAAATAATGCATTCAATTTCCTTAAAAACAATTGACTTTCATTCTACATTTTTATTCCTGTCCCCAATTTGTGCATTTTATTTCTTAGCTAAATGCATTTAAACACTGTATTTCTTAAAAGCTTGGTAAATACCTACAGTATATTGCAATAATTTGTTATATATTACATTCACACAGCTAATGATGAAAGCATATTTATTAGCAAGCATTACCCAGCCAAATGAACTCAATCTGTTTCCTAAAAAAAAAATGCACCCACTTTAACTATGTTCTGTGTTCAGTTTCATTAGCCGAGAAATGTCCCAATTACATGAAGCCTGCTGTTTAAACATCCAGTTTAATACCTAGTTTAAGCTATTGTTTCTTAGAAGACAATTGAATCAACTCAAAAAAAGTTTACTGATGAAAAGAGAAGAAAACAAGACTAATTTAAAGCTGCACTGTAACCATATGGGGACTTTACAGAATTTGACAAGATGCCCCCAATGGTGACATCACCGCTGGGGGTCCAATGGGCGAGGCGGGGTGGCGGAAAGGTGAGTTCTACTTACCTTAACTTATACTCGCAGACACCACCATCTTCTTCTGGTAGGCCCTCTTCAGCTCCTGGTGCTTCAGCACCAATGTCACTGCTGTAGAGAGAGTACAGTATTGAGCTCTATGGGGGAACTCGCGAGACTGCAGGATCCTCCCTAGACAGAGGCTGTGATGGCTTTTAGGCGTAGTACAACTACATAAGACAAAGTAGTCCCTAAATTTCATCTATGCATTTGGCGAGCAGTTTTGCTCTAAATATATAGGTTGAGTGATAAAAACCTATTTGAAAATAGTTTTTTTATCACACCTGTCAATCAGTTCTTCTGCATAGTCTCTATTCCGAGAAATAGATTGATGAAGGAGAGCAGAAGAGACTACCCACAAGCTGTCCTTTTTCTTCCCATGCACAGCAGCCACAGCACATGTGCTCTTGTTGCTATGGTAACTTCGTAGCTTGCCCTGTTTGCGCTGACTAGGGAAAATTGGGAACAGAGTGACTGATGTAATTGTGTTCATCCACCATCATGCTGGCAAAAAAAAACCAGTATGTTGGCATCATGTAATAAGATTGTGGCGGAAAAGCAGAGGCTGAGGTAAATAGCATGACCAATGACTAGATCTTGCAGTCTGGATGGTCCTGTAGACCACTGGATGGTTTTGCCCCTATCAATATGGGAACATTCGGACTTTAGTGAATAAACTTGTTAGTCTTTCCATAACATGGCTTCTTACATTTCCTCTGTTATTGCTCTTCCTTCTAGTAAATGGATGTAAATGTAAATGGAACAACTATCTCCCAAACTTACAAAAATGCCTTCTATATAAGTTTTCCACCCAGTTCTCATGTTTACTCCTCATATCCAGTCTGCCTCCAAAGCCTGTAACTTGTACATTAAAGGGAAACTATCACTTTCTATGATTTTACATATTATCTTTACTTATCTCCTATACTTACCAAATATGCATTTAAAAGGTCTGAAAAATAAAATGAAGAAAAATCCACACTTCTTTATCCTGAAACAGGGCACCATCCATCTTCGTTCCCTGTCCATCACTGTTATAAGCTCTGTCCTCCTCCATATTTGCAAAGTGTCCCTTGGCTGTGCCTGGACTAACTTGGATTGTGATGTAATTTGTTAAAAGTTTAATCTAAAAGTGAAAGAAAAGTGAGCATCACATGAAAAAAATTAACACAATTATGTAATACTTGGAGAAGTGCCGGTTACTTTTTAGGACAGTGTTGCTTCCATTGGTTACTAGCTAATCTTCAGTCACCTTATTGGCTTGTTTACTGCTTGGATGGCATCACCAATTCATACTTGAGGGCAGAACTAGAGAAAGTCTTATCCTATCCTGTCAGATGTTTCCCAAAAGGAACATTAACATTAAGAATAAATATGTTCCGTAGTGTTCCTTAGTGCTTCCAAAGTTTGCAAAAAACACTGTAAAACACACATGTAGTCCAAAGCCAAGATATTTGTCACTGCCTCCAGTGAACCAATCTTCCCTAATGACTATTGGCCAATTTAGTGCTTCTCTGTAAGAAGCATTGAAGACATAGGGTATATGTTCGGCAATCGCTGCACTGCAACAATCAAATGCATCTCATAAAGAAGCATTGAATCCATAAGTCAGCTTACCGCAATGCACACAGGGTTATTTACTTAAGTAGGAATTGTGGGGAAATCAGAGTGAATTCATAGTGAAGTTTAACATTTTTACAGGAAAATATTCACAATTTGGCTATTTTTGCCTAAAATATGAAATTCGTATTGTATTAACTTTGAAATCCCAGCAATTAACACTTTAGTAAGCTGCTGTCCCACATGGTATAGGCTATTCAAATATTTGTGGGATATTGTATTTTCATGACAGAATTTTATCAAAGTTCCTAATCCTGAATATTATATGGTTTGCCTGCTGAAAGAACACTTTTTTATTTTTATGGATCTTTAAACACATGCACATGGTAGATAACTTCATTTTAACAGTAGCTCATCAAGTACATGAAAAGCCTAGGGAAACATACAGGACGTGGCTGGTAAGATGACAGACTTAATTGTCCATGACAATTTTTCGCCAACTACAGGTGTACTCAATTAACATCTCATTAACAAAAAGCCTCTTGAACTTCTAATAAGCCATCAGCTTTGTACAGTGTAAATTAAGGATATAATTGATAGCCCTAGCAACACTAGGTCAAGAGTTATTAATAGCATGTACTCCCTTGAGAAAGTTCACTTTGTAGTATTGATACTTGAACAAAACTGTTTTTGTAGTTGAAAAGACATATCTAGAACAGCTTTTAGGCAACAGATGAAGAATCATGGTAAGTTTTCTCTTAACCCTAAACATCACCCACTACATTTTTCCTACTATTTTGTGTTAAGGTGATATTTAATGTTATAGTTTTGTTAAAACTCCCAAAGATCAGATGCAACTGTAATTAAAATGAACCCTGGTGCTTCCCCAGAGTAAGTAGTCAAACCATTTGAGAACAGTTTGACAACTTACCTGGGTGTCATGGTCTCAATCAGGTCAGATAAGAGACTTTGGCCAGAGTTAATGCCTGGTTCTTTATTGGTGAGTTTGGACATAGTAAAGTAGCAGGAAATCCTATAAATGAGATTATAGGCATAAGGAAAAAAGGAGAACCTATAAACGAAATTATAGGTAATGGATAAAAGGTGAACCTATAAACAGAATTAGAGGCAAAGCTAGATAGATAGAACCTATAAACGAAATTATAGGTAAATAGGTAGAAGGTAGGGATGTGCATGGGTAAAAAATTCGGTTCAGCACTTCCGAAATTCAGGACTTTGGCAATTCAGCACTTTGTCAATTCGGCACTTCTGTTCGGTTCGGCACTTCCGAAATTCGGGACTTCGTCAATTTGCCATTTCGGCACTTTGGGACTTCGGCACTTCGGTAGTTTGGGAATCAGTAATTTGAGACTTTGACAATTCCCTAACCCTACCCCTAACGCTACCCCTTACCCTAACCCTTCCCCTAACCCTAACCCTACCACTAACCCTACCCCTAACCCTACCCCTAACTCTAAAGCCACCGCTAACACTACCCCTAACACTAAGTCTACCCCTAACCCTACCCCTAAGCCTTACCCTAACACTAACCCTACCCCTTACCCTACTCCTAACACTAAGTCTACCCTTAAGCCTACTTTTCTATATGTAATCAGCTGTGGACAATTTTTTTGACGGGAGATAAAAGTTATTCTTTCTGTTGCCAAGAGGAACTGGATTTCATCTGCAGATAGAAGAAAACAGTAATAGATGGTAAGTTGTATTGCTCTTTCAAGTCTGTGTCTTTTCATGTAAAAGCAGTGTTACAGAAAGGAAACAGAGCAGTTGGTGAATCTTTTAAAATATCATACAGTGACAATTTTGGTTCAAATATATAGCGCAATGGCTAAGTACCATGGCCACTCGGTAATTAGTGTTTCCAGCCTATGGCAGAGGTGTGGTACAGTCGTGACAACTTCTACTATAAAAACACACAAGAGGAAGAACATAACCATAACAATATTTGACATTACCATTAACAATTATAACAATTGGTTTCATTTTGTATCCTCAGAAGCTCTCTGTGAAGGCTTCTGTTACATCTGTGGAGAAGTGGTGAGGGCTAAAATTATATGGTTCAGGTGAGAGCCCTGCTGGGAGTGTCCTCATGTGAAGCTCTTAGAGGGTTCATCGATCCAGGCTCCTTTATGGGTGTATAGCCGTGACCTGGGTCGTATCCCTTGGGTTATGTGGTTGAGTGGATGACTTTCGTTATGCCCAATATGTGTTGTATTTGAATTCCTCACCCCTCTTCTGGTGGTGGCAATTCCGACTGATGAAATCTTTGTTTTGCTCTTGTCTATTGTTCAATATATGTGATAGTAACTTTGCCACTCAATTACCTTGAGTGTAATTAGAAGCATTTAGCTTTGTTAAGATGTAGCCTACCTTTTAGCTTATGTTCAATAATCTTACGAGAAACATCTCGTATTTGTTCCTTCAAGATTAAAGAGGGATTTTCTGATTCTGCGTGTTTAAGTCATATAACAACGTTTGCCATTCTTTTAGTTGTGTTTGAGAAATGAGTTTAAGTTGTGTTGCTCTTCGGATCAATAACCCTCTAATGATGGCTCTGTCGGCCAACCACAGGGTTGTGAAACTTATGTCAAACGTGCTGTTCATTTCAAAATACTATCTAATGTTTAGGTTTAGATCCCTAGAAAAAGTAGCATCCCGGAAAAGGGATTCATTAAGCCTCTATTGTCTTTTGTGTTTAAAATCATATTGGTCTTTGAGAAATAGTGTGACTAGTACAAGGTTTGACCAGGAATCAAACCAATGGTGCAGTCCAACACCTGGTCTATATCAGAACCGGTTATGTAAAACTCATCAATACGGAAACATTTGTGTACTCTGCGCAATATGTGTGCGTCTTACATCATATATGTTCTGAGATTGGAGTAATGTGTAAAGCATTTTAATCTGGTTCTCTTCTCCTGGGTCCCGTCTGGTGTAGTCTTTCCATTTCTGTATATTAAAAGCTTCACCATACATCTGTATGGTATGTATTGTTTCCTTAGTGTCTTAGTGATCTCTTTGAAGTCCTTATGCCTTCTCAATGTGGGAGCTGAGATATCAGGAAACAGTTAAATGTGATGGTATTCTGCAAGGTTGCAGCAGAACCTGCTCGTTTTTACTACTTCTACCTTAATGTGGAATTAGTGCATTTTCAAAAGCACGTCTCTTGGGGTATCAGCCAAAGAAAACTTGGGTTTCACAAGTCTGTTAGCCCTAGTCGATCAGGAGCATTTCTGTTTGGAGGTCAGAGACATCAGTATGCAATTCTGCTTGTCATACCATCTCTGGTATTCCACTCATTCTAATATTATGTGATCTATCTTCCAAATCTGCCATTTTTATCTCATGGAATTCAAGTTGTGCATCTCACCTTCTCAAAGGACTTTTTCAAAGTGAACAAAGTGAAAGGAGGGCTGGTGGAAGTTGTTTGCTTATTTAGATGTTTAACAAATCAAATGTGGTGCCAAAAGGATGTCATGTGGCCTAATCAATGACCTATAACATCATAGGTCAAAGGGGAAAGGATACAACTTGAAATTTTTAGAATTTTTGAAATAAGTGTGATGTATGGGGAAAAGGAGGAGAATAAGTGCATTTAATAGTGTAATAAATAAATAAATGTACACACATTTGAGAAGGTGAAACATGTTAGTGTTTTTATTGTATATTTTACTACATTTTATTGTTTTATTTTATATCAATTTATAATAAAGCCAAGTTTGTATCCTGCTCCTGGTTGCCCTTTCATCTATTACTACTCTACATTGACCATATCCTTGGTGGGGATACTATCCACTAAAGCCTTAAGGATTGAGCGATACCACAAATTGCTCAGACAAATGTAAGTAGCAATCTTATATTCACCTCATGGCTGTTGTTTTGTATTCACATATATTGTTGATTACACCAACTTGAACATTCCCAGTACATGTTCTGCTGAGGATTCATTACAAATATAAGAAGACACCTGCATATCCCAGGTGGAGATTGTTCCACCCGCACAATATATCCTAGAGCCGGTTTGGAGCTCTATTATATGTAAATTCCTCTCCACATTTAATTATTATTATTATGTTATTTATATAGCGCCATCAAATTCCGCAGCGCTTTACAATGGGTGGACGAACAGACATGTAGTTGTAACCAGAGAAGTTGGACACACAGGAACAGAGGGGTTGAGGGCCCTGCTCAATGAGCTTACATGCTAGAGCGAGTGGGGTAAAATGACACAAAAAAGTAAGGATAGTATTAGACTAGTGACAGTTGCAGAAGAGGAATCAGTCAGGAGCTATTAACAGTTTAATTGATACGCTTTTATGAAGAAGTTGGTTTTTAATGATTTTTTGAAGGAGTGGAGACTGGGTGAGCATCTAACGGAGGAGGGAAGCGAGTTAATGTAGTCAAGGCAGTCAAATATACTCCACTCTTGGACTCTCTCTGTTTCTTGTTTTACATATTCGCTTATCTGAAGCGCGGCGACAACCCCACTGCTATCCAGTTTGACTACTTAGTCTGGATGGCTCCAGGGCCATCCTGGCTTCAGAACCACCAAAGTGGGCTGTAGTGTTTATGGTGCTTGGAATGTTCCTTTAAATGCATCCAGCGGTATATCTATTTCCAGTCTTTTTTTTTAACCCCCCACTGCATACTGCATGTTTTATTTTTTTGCACTTCTCTATTTCAGTATCATCAGGAGCTTCTGTAACTTAGTAACCTACCATTAGCAAACATATCTCATCTTTGCAGAATGGATCCTGAATACAACACTCGTCAACACTAAACTATACAATCCTTTTGCAACTTTTGAATGGTATCAAAGAGACATATGCTAAACAGAATATGAACAACATATTAAGAAACTTTTGTTACGATCTGAAGTTGGTTTAACCCCTTAAGGACACATGACATGTGTGACATGTCATGATTCCCTTTTATTCCAGACGTTTGGTCCTTAAGGGAAAGAGCTGTGGCATTTAGCATCCAGGCTGACTTTGTAACCTATACATATCTATGTATCCAATATCCTGACATAAGGAGGTTTGCATAACATTTGAATGAAAACATGTTTTAAATGTCTAGATGTGATTGCAAACAGAAAACATTTTTGTTGATGGCATCTATAAGAATGAAAATCTTCAAAATCCATATTATGGGGTCTATGAGAATCCAGCATTAAAAAGACACGTGAGCCGGTAAATTAACTCTCACAGTGCCATGGTGGAGAGCACCATGTTATCTATAACTCTAAATGAGAAATTGAAATGTTAAAATATAATATATACAAAAAACTAGATTGGATGAATGATCAACCCTATTCCCTGATCTTCTACTCCCTGTGACTGAAGCAGATAGGAGCAAAACGAATAGCTCCTTTTCCGTTCTTTTGAGGTGAAAGGTAATTATAATATATGTATTTGAGTACATATCATGCATTTGAAAGCGAAAAGGAAGGGAGAATCGGAGGTGTAGTCCGTCTTATACCTAACGAACCTAACCTTTATAAATGGAAGGGCAACCCATTAATAAATAATTGAATAATTAAAAAAAATAACTTTTAATAAGTATAGTATAAAAAAAACATGAATTGTAACCAGTGCCCTCGAATGAGCTTTAGGTTATAGACATTACCTGTCTTTGCAGTTCTTTTTCTGGTTATACTCCTACTTCCCTTAGCATTTATCTTCTTACTGCAATATTTGCAGTCAGTACTCCTCCCCCCTCCCCCCATTTATAAAGCAATATTCACTTTTTTGCTTACTTTATTTATTGTTAGCACCATTTATTCATTTTTTATTTTTTTTGTTTCCTCCTTTATATCTTCTAGATCACAGTAAACCTCTGTTACTGATAAGGATATCTACAAATGTAACTGGATGTTTTAACTTAAACTGTTGTAATTCTTGAAAATATTGGTTTCAAATTTGAATGAGTTAAGCATGCATTAAAAACAAAACCAGAATGATTTTGAAATTCTTTATAAAGACTTAATATAATTACATGTATTTTTAAACAAATGGAGGTTTTTTAGTTACCTCCAATGACCATGAGAAGATATGTCCACCTGCTACGTCAAGGCAGACCTCTAAGGTGGGTCCTAAATCTAACCATTCACCTTGCTTAGAGATCTTTGCCAGAAGCTTAAGGAAGCAAGGTGAATGGTTAGAGTTGGGATCCACCTGAGGGGGGTCTGCCTTGACATTGACAGGTGGGCTTATCCTCTCATGGCCATTGGAGGTAACTAAAAAATCTCCATTTGTTTAAAAATACATAGGGATTAAAGAGAGAGCGCGGGTAACTTGTTTTTCTTTAGGTTTTACTATATATTGGGGCTGATGTGTACTGTAGTCATTGCTGCCGCCCAGTGATGGGAGTGAGCGCAGGACTTATCTTTCTGCATTTGTTAATATAATTATAAATTGCACGAGTTTGTTGTTTTCAAGGAGTGAAGTGAATTTAATCTCGATATTCTATAATGTATTTTAAAAAAAAGAAATGACTGTGAATTTTAAATTTCTAATTAAATTGATACAGTAGTATATCTGCATAAGCGAGTTGAAAGTCTTAGGGTCATAAGATTTAATAAAGTATAAATGCGAGCTGTGTTGAGTATCATCTAAATAATTGACAGGTCTCCCCTGAGTAATTAGTGGGAGTGGTCACTGACTCCAGTATAAATCAAGGATTCTTTGCACCTGTGAAGATACAAAGAGGCATTTGCTCTCTCCTTCTGCATTGTTCCCTTGTGGAATCTTTGTCTTAGCATTAAATGTGACTGCTAACAATTAAGCTTGTTTTAACGACAATGAATCTCATTATTCTAGTTGAAATAAATGTCCCTGATCTTGGAAGTCCCATATACTTAGGCAAAGCCACACTGAAATGAAAAATGACCCTCTTTTCAACTTTGTCAGATTATCCGCATTATCAGCTTAATGAATAGTCTTCTGCCTGTTATCTCTCTCTCTCTCGTTCTGGTACAGATTTTGGAGTCTACTGCATTGAATCGAGTTCTTTTCATACTGCTGGAAGCCATTTTGAAGGATTTCGAATCATCTTTTCTCTGCAACATTGATTCCGCTATAAAACGTAGAAAATGAAAACAAAACAGTTTTATATCTAACAAACTGCATTTTTGTATTACCCAGCATGATAAATAGTTAAAGCCTGGTTTTATGAAGCCTCGGAAATTTCCAGGTTAGAACATAGTATGGAATATTACTTGTAGAGATTGATCTTTCTTTACACATTATTTATTACATGATGTTTCAACTAAATCTTCGGATACATAAAATTGTGTTTAACCTGTAAAGTTTTTATCATCATTTCCATTTTTCGGTATATTCCAAGAGTTATTTTAGAATGGAATGAATACCAAGTACTTACATTGTTTAAGCATTTTTCCAGTTTTGCTCTTTTGCCTCCATTTGGCTTCCAATTCTCTACAATTCACTTTTGTGAACAAATCCTAGATAAGTAATAAATAGTCCAATTGTAATTGTGAAGGAGCTGAAAAAAATTGCAGCTTGAATTCTTTTATAGTAAAAACAATAAGGATGTGGAATTCTCTGCCTGAAGAGGTGGTTTTATCAGAGTCCATACAGATGTTTAAACGTCAATTGGATAAATACTTGCAAAACCATAACATACAGGGATATAATTTTTAATTAGTGGGGTAATAGCTGCTTGATCCAAGAAGTGATCTGACTGCCATTTTGGGGTCAAGAAGGAATTTTTTCTTAGTTTGTTGCAAAATTGGAAGCGCTTCAGACTAGGTTTTTTGCCTTCTTTTGGATAAACAGCAAAAACACATATGAGGAAGGCTGAACTTGATGGATGCAAGTCTCTTTTCAACTAGGTAACTGTCCAGGGGACAACTGTTCCACGGAAACTTGGCAAGAAAGAGCCATTTATAAAAAATAAAAAAAAACTTACCATATCCCATATCTCCCAACATTGGGAGGTATGGGATCTGGGAGCAGGTGTGTGGACCAGGAGCCATGGCAATATGTAAGAAACCTCATAGTTTTTTGATTACGTCGTAATGTAAAAGTAATATCTTTATCTGGGCAAATGACCCATGTAGTGTAATTCGGTTTCATCAGGTATTTCTAGAATACAGGTCATTGCAGACTGTTAGCACAACCTGAGAAGATGCACTGTAGTGTATTCATTGTGCTCTGGCTTCTAAAATGTATCTATGAAGTTTGATCTACAAAGGTTGCTTTAGAGTGTGAAGCAGAGAAAGGCATGCCATTTACGGTTCTTCTACTCAATTTAAATAAAATTAATGAAGCCACTTTAGACAAATGTATTTATCTGTACTGTGCATATTGAACACTGGAGCAAATGTGGACTTAGGTGGGGCTTTGTGGGTTTAATTTAATTTTGTGTTTCCCTTCAATGCAATATGATAGGGTGTTTATACATGTTGTCAGACATGAAGTGGTTAATAAATAGCATATAACACAACTTCCCACTATATTAAATGGTTGGATTGTCAGTCCATTAACTTGTCAGGTGCTACAAGAGCCTCACTTAAATCAGCATATAACTTATAACTAGCATCAGAAGCATAATTATATGTCTAGTCACTATATTATCCTTTACGTTCAAGTTAAATATAAGTAGATGGAAAAGAGCTATAAAAATCAATACCAACCTTTGCTAATTGCATCTCAAATATTAATTTAAAAAGTACACTTTAATCTTAGGTTTTCACTTGCATGGAACCAACACCTGTTTTTCAATTAATCCTTTTTCCTTTATAGCATGTTCTTTAATTGCTTCAACATTTAAATAAAATAAGAATTAAAAAAAATATATTCCCTAGTTTGTTTTCTGAAAGGTTCCAATTGAGCATTTTCCAGAATTACTGATAATGCCACAAATTTGCATTTCTTAAATGTACTTTACAAAAATATACGGTGTTTTTTTGTTTTTGTATTTGTGCCACACTCATTGTCTTGATTGTTGCTTTTTGTTTGTTCTCAGAATTAATCGAGCGATATTCTTCAATACTAAACAGTCTTGCAACAAAGTCTCTTCACATTGACATGAACTGTGCTGACCTAGGTTTATTCTTTGTCATACCAAGTTGCAAGCATGGGATTCTATAGGAAGACAATAAATAGATTAACAATAGATTAAATTAATTCTAGTGCTATAGTGATGTCTTCCAGGAACTGAGTGAGTTTGATTACCTTCTTATTCAAACCTGGATTTCAAGTCATTTCAAATCACTTACTGACATGAGGTCATTTATTTCAGTCATTGTTTGAGCTACGGACCCTGTTCACCCCCCAACGCACGAGGCCACGGACAAATGGCTGCCTTGCCTCCAACCAGCTTAAAATTACGATAGTATAATTGTATTTAATTTAATGTTGAACTAACATTTTTACATTTGTATTAAAAATTGATTCATTTAATTAAAATTGGTGCTTGCCGAATGTGGAGACAATCACATTTAATATTTAAATGATTTTTCATTTCTTCCACTTGCCTACATCTTGTATTCCATAATGAATTAAGAAGCATGAATTCTTATCAAGTCAGAGACAGTGATTCACTGCTTTAGCCATGGAAGAAGAAATCTCAAGTATGTTTTTTTTTGTGATGGGGAGGGGCCCAGGGTAATAAATAAAACGCATAATAAATGTCCTAACCCACAAAATCTTTGGGAGGAGTTGTGTATGGTAATGGAAATGGCCAACATTCCATTATTTTACTTTGCTAATAGTTACAACAAACCACCATGCCTCCTAACATTCCATCTGACATAGTCATCATGGCAACGAGGGGACATTGCCAGCGACATGAACACACCACTAGCAATGCTTATAAGGTATAGGAGGTGGGCCCACCCAGAAAAAGGGCTAGTTTCCCACTCACAGGTGGTCTGGCCTGCCGATGTTGTACACCAGGAAACTTAAAACGGGACTTTTTTTCAGATGGATCCCAGTATGGAGTCTTTGATGGAGAGGGTCAGGTCTGCTGTGCATGAGAGAGGGATGTCCTGGCTGCAGGAGTGCCTTGGAGCTGCAGTTAGAGGAGCTGCGGTTAGAGGGGCAAAGGTTATAAAAAATAATATCAGAAAGTATTACTTTACTGAGAGGCTAGTGGATGCATGGAATAGCCTTCCAGCTGAAATGGTAGAGGTTAACACAGTAAAGAAGTTTAAGCATGCGTGGGATAGGCATAAGGCTATCCTAACAATAAGATAAGCCCAGGGACTAATGAAAGTATTTAGAAAATTGGGCAGACTAGATGGGCCGAATGGTTCTTATCTGCCGTCACATTTTATGTTTCTATGTTTCTATGTTCCGGTACCAGGGTCTTCAGGAGTGCAGGAGTGCCAGCCCATGAGGCAGACTAGGCTGCCTCAGCTTCTATTTCTCAGCGTAGAATGAGGAGAAGCTCTTCGGATGGGCCTCTGACAGGAGTGGAGATGACCAGTGAGGAGAGATCCGGTTCCGGCAATGGGGTGCGGCAGACTAGCGCGGCCGCATAGCACCTCAGTGCTCATGAGTCTGGCGTGGCTGCCGATAGATCGGGAAATCCGGCTGTATGGCGGACTGCAGTACTGCCTCAATTTCCATGCCGTGCCTCCCGGGATCCGAGGAGTGCTGCCAGACCCGGAGTTTCAGCGGAGGAAAGCAGTTCAGCACCTGGTGAGTTAGAACATCGCTGAAAGGGGGGCTCTGGGCTCCGGGAGGGTTCCCCTTCTATTTACTTGGACAGCACAGCAGGGGTTAAGATGCCCCCTTGTCCCTTGGTCAGCATGTTAGGAGGTCTGCACAGGATCAGCATGGCTCAGGAGGAGTCAGGCAGGCTGGGAGTCAGGTTGAGGGGTCTCCAGGAACGTCCTTGCAGGTACATCTGCTGAGGGGGGTTTGGGCGCAGGGCTACAGGCACAGGAGCAGCTGATTTCCCGGGTGGGTTTGGGAAGCAGCGGCAACAGCCCCTGAAACAGAGCATGCACCTTGCTAGGTTGAAACAGGAGGTCAGGGACAGCAGCAGTGGGTCCCCGGGAGGGGTAAACGCTGGGGAGCTCATTAGGGCTGCTGATGTATGGGTGGGCGAATCGTGCTGCACCCAGGACTGCAACACCGTATTCCCTAGTGTCATGTCCATTGGGGAGGCAGGCAGGTCTGCGAGGTGCAGATTGCAGCTCCACGAGTGTTACCTCCTGGGAGTTCGACTGGTGAGTCATCTTCTGCTCCTCCTTCCAGGGATCTTTTAGAGGATCTTCATGAATTTTCTGGATAATTTGAGCGCAGGGCAAGGTAAGTCAGGGGGGTTGTGGGCAAGTGTGGGAGTGTATTGCAGGGGGTACGGGTGCCGGGAGGCTGGGTCTGGTGCAATTGGTTGGTAATAGTATAAGTGTCACGGCGATGGCATCAGTGGGTACAAATTTGTGAGCGAAACGCAAGGAATTGGCAGGTGGTGTCTGAATGCGGCACGGCAGTTAAAAACAGATGTTCTTGGCAAATGGTATGTGGTGGATCTTCGTACGTTACTGGATTCATTGTTGTGTCTGTTTTATGGTAATTCTGCCTATTTGGAGGTTTGTCCCAAGGTGTGGGGTTCTTTTTTGATTCATGTTGATGGGTCGTCCCAATGTCACAATATCAATTTCTCCTGGTTTTTCCATTGAGCTGGGCCTGCTTGGGGTTGGATCCCTTACAGTTTGGGATGCATTCATTTAGGATTGGGGCTGCAACAGAGGTGACATGCCTGGATTTGGGAAACGAATAAGTAAAAAGTTTGGTCGGTTGGAGGGAGTCTGTGCGGTTCGGGTCGTATGTTAGGCTAGACCGTTTGGTTTAAAAGGGGACATTAGGTTCCTCTGTTTTGTATTTGGTAATATGTTTCTTTCTTTTGTAGGTTGGGTCGTCTAGTTGGTGGGCCACTCAGATATCCATTGGGCACGCCAGAAAGAGCAGCAGTTCGACAACAGAGAACAGTAGGGCTTTCCACGGCGCTTGGTTCTATTGTGTTGGTTTGGCTATAGGGGTTTCAGTTGGTTTGATGTGAGGTTTTAGGAGGATAGGTTCTGGGCAATCCCCTGATTTGTTATTGATCCACACAGGGGGGAATGAGTTAGGTCAAGTGCCACAGAGGGAACTGGTGCAACGTATGTAACGGGATGTGAAAAGGTTGAGGTGTCTTGTCCTTGTCTAGTATTACTATTATTTGGTCCAAGATGGTGCCTCAGTTACATTGGCGGCAGTAGCCAAGATGAGTGGTAAGGTTAACAAGATTGTGTAAATTTTTATTAGACGTATCGGGGGTGTGGTAGTCAGGCATGTTGACTTGGAATCTATGCTTCTGGGTTATTTCAGGCAGGATTGAGTGCACCTCTCCGACATTGGTAATGATTTCCTGAACATTGGTTTTTTACGGAAGGCTTACAGCGAGCATTGTTTATCTTTGGCGGGGGATGTAGAAATATTGGGGGTAGGTAGGATGTGTAGCTGGGATCTTGGAAGTTTGGTACTAATGTTCACTTGGTTGGATTTGGTATTTGGTAGGTTGGAGCCTGTTGGTGGCTTTCAACCTGGGGGTGTAGGGATATCTCGGTATACCTCTACAATGTTAAAACTGTTAAATTATGTGACCTGCTGTGTGTGTTGTATTATGTCATTATAATACTGTCCTTGATTATGTCTGTTAAGTTATGTAAAGTCATTGTCAGTGGGTATAGTGGTTTTGGAGGTTTGGATGTATTTAATAGGATATGTACAGAGTTAGGTCTGACCAATTGTGTTAAATATATATTTATAAATTATTTAAGCCGTGACATTTACCCACTTTAATTTAGTGGCTATGTCTTATTGGGAAAGGGATAAGTTCAGATAATTTATGGTATATGCCAAGAGACGACTATGCGCCTGTCATGCTAAACCTGATGCAGCTCAGAAATACAACTACCTGCTCCGAAATAACTACCTGCAATGTCAGCATAGTTTCAGTAGGATATTACATAGTTACATAGTTAGATAGCTGAAAAGAGACTTGCGTCCATCAAGTTCAGCCTTCCTCACATATGTTGTTGCTGTTGATCGAAAAGAAGGCAAAAAACCTAGTCTGAAGCGCTTCCAATTTTGCCACAAACTAGGAAAAAATTCCTTCTTGACCCCAAAATAGCAGTCAGATGTCTCCTTGGATCAAGTAGCTATTACCCCACTAATTAGAAATTATATCCCTGTATGTTATGTTTTTGTAAGTATTTATCCAATTGCAGTTTAAACCTCTGTAGTGACTCTGACAAAACCACCCCTTCAGACAGAGAATTCCACATCCTTATTGCTCTTACTGCAAAAAAAACCTTTTCTTTGCCTTAGATGAAATCTCCTTTCTTCCAGCCTAAATGTGTGACCTCGTGTCCTGTGTATAGCCCTGTTTATAAATAGATTTCCAGATAAAGGTTTGTACTGGCCCCGAATATATTTGTATAAAGTTATCATAACCCCTCTCAGGCGCCGTTTTTCCAAACTAAACAGATTTAATTTTTTTAACCTTTCTTCATAACTAAAATGCTCCATTCCTTTTATCAATTTTGTAGCTTGTCTCTGGACTTTTTCTAGTGCCATGATATCTTTCTTTAGAACAGGCGCCCAAAATTGCTCAGCAAATTCAAGGTGTGGTCTTACCAGCGATTTATAAAGAGGCAAAATTATATTTTCTTCCCGAGAATTTATGCCCCTATTTATACATGACAAAACCTTACTGGCCTTAGCAACTGCAGATTGACATTGCATATTGCTGCCTAATTTGTTATCTATAACAATTCCCAAATCCTTCTCGTGTGTGGTTATCCCTAGTTCACTACCATTTAGTGTGTAAATTGCTTGTGCATTCTTAACCCCGAAGTGCATAACTTTGCATTTCTCTACGTTAAATTTAATCTGCCATTTTAGTGCACAGTCCTCAATCTATCCAAATCCCTCTGCAGCAAAGCAATATCCGGCTCACTTTTTATTACTTTACAAAGTTTTGTGTCATCTGCAAACACTGATACATGGCTTTCAATGCCTATTTCAAGATCATTTATAAATATGTTAAATAGAAGTGATCCCAAAACAGAACCCTGAGGGACACCACTTACCACTTTTGTCCAGCCTGCAAATTTACCATTAATTACAACTCGTTGTACTCTATCCTTAAGCCAATGTTCTACCCAAGAACAAGAATATTCATCTAGACCAATTTATTTTAGTTTGAAGACTAACCTATTGTGAGGAACCGTATCAAATGCCTTGGCAAAATTCAAGTAGATCACATCCACCGCAACACCCTGATCTATACTTCTACTTACTTCTTTCTAGAATGCAATTAGGTTAGTTTGACATGTCCTATGTTTCATAAAACCATGCTGATTATTGCTAATAACAAAGTTCTTCCCAATGAATTCCTGAATATTATCCCTTAATAGCCGTTCAAATTTTTTCCCAGTTACAGAAGTTAAGCTCACAGGTCTATAATTTCCAGGCAAGGATTTTGAACCCTTTTTAAATATAGGAACAACATCTGCCTTCCTCCAATTCCACCTGAAACAAAAGAATCTTGAAAAATTAAATACAGAGGCTCACTTATTTCCCCACTTAGCTCCTTAAGTACTCGTGGGTGAATACCGTCAGGCCCCGGAGCTTTATTTACATTAATTTTCTTTAATAGCTGTAGCACCTTGTCTCGAGTTATCCAATCACAAGTTATTTGCAAGTTTTTTGCAGCAATCATTTGTATATCTCTTACCATAGGATCCTCATTAATATATACTGAAGAAAAATAGTTATTTAAAATTTCTGCTTTTTCCTGGTCTTCATTAGCTAATAAACCCAACTCTGTTTCCAGAGTACCTACAGTTTCATTATTATTTTTTCAGAATTGATGTACTTGAAAAAAATATTGGGGTTGGTTTTGCATTTTTTAGCTATCAATGTATCATTTTTTTAGTTTAGCCACTTTAATTGCCTTTTTGCAAGCGTTATTGACTTCCTTATATCTTAAATAGGATGCCTCTGATTTGTCTGATTTAAATGCTTTAAATGCCCTTTTCTTATTTTTAATCTCTTGTTTTACTTCTCTACTAAGCCACATTGGTTTTAATTTGTTTCTTTTATATTTATTACCCAATGGTACATACTGAGAAATTTACCTTTCTAATATTTGTTTGAATAGTTTCCATTTATTCTCAGTGTTTTTATCACTAAGGAGTTTATGCCAGTCGATATGTTGTAGAGCTGCCCTATATTGACAGTGACTCAATTGTGTTAGTGCCCTGCTGGTACTATAATGCTGTAATGTTGGCCCGTTAGTTTGGTGGACCAATCATCTATTATTCCTCCTGCAAACTTTTCTGGGAGCATCCTACTTCTCATATTGGATGACTTTCATTTTCATATTCAGCGCTGCGAAATATGTTGGTTCAAATTAATTAATGCCAGTAATAAATTTTAAAAAAAATTCACACACAAACAAGGATTAGGGATAACTCACAAGGATCCCAATCTCAGCATAACCACTGGCTGCCATTCCAATAAAGTCAAGCATACATGTAGGGAACTTCCAACCTCAACTCACTTACTGGAGAAAAGTTAGGAAAACTCAAGGACTGGTTGAAATGAGCTAAAAAAGGAAGTATACCCACACTTGTCTACAGCGCTAAGGTGCAATCTTTGTATGACAAAAGAGGGCGGCCACAGAGATGAACTAGGTTCACGTGCTCATTTAAAGTATACCAACTTATACATAAATGTATAGGACTCGTTTACATGTTTTACTGTTAAATTGCATATCTTGATTTCATGACAAATGTGCGTATTGCGACAAACTGAGACACTATGATTTGCTGTTGAGCTTGTTATCAATATCAATGTCAATGTTAATTTTCAAAATTGAAATAAAAAGTAAGATTGACAAAAAATAAAAATAAAAAAAATAAATTAAAAAATAGAAATGTTTCCTCTACTGACTAATTCTAAGGCATCACTCACTGCTGAAAGCAAATGTCCCTACCAACTCCTCAAAATCTACTAGCCACTCTTACTTGCCTAAGAGTCATGTGCTTGCACTGTCAGAGTGTAAGAAATTCTAATCAGTTGTGAGTAGTGCTCATTGTAAAACTGCATTGTATTTTTAAGAAATGCAGGGTAATTTTTACAGCAATCAATACAATGTTTTTCTACTGCAAGAAATAAACAATATATGTGTACTGTTTAGTGTTCCTTTAAGAATGATTTTTCTTAATTATAAACATAGTGAAAGCATAATTTCATGTAACATTAGAGTGCTACTTAGCATATGACTAGCAACAAAGGGATATGGAGATTGTAGGTCTATTAACAGTCAACACAAAAGAGCCATTAGCTTTCAATCATAGGTTGTGTTTCGCTGGTTTTCTAGGAAATAACACATAAATTAGGAAGAAAATGCATTTTTTCATTTTTAAAAAAACGCATAGGTATAAATTATTCATATTCTGGTACCTTTCTTTAAGTGCAGTACTACATAAAACAAACAAATTGTAAAACATTGCTTTAAATACTATCATTTTATGTTTTGGCTTATTTTTGTTTAGTAGTTGCTTCTATTTAATTAACTCATCCAAAGAATTAGCCACAGCACAATGAAACTTAAAAAAAGACAGAGACAATAGATAAAAATGTACATATTAAAGGGAAAAAAATGGTTTATTTTGAGTACTCTTGTTGTACTAATGGCTATGATCCTATGACCATGAAAACGCAAGTTCTCTTTTTGTAAGTAGGACCATAGAAGGACAATCCATATAAGATATGGTCACTAAGGAAGGTTGATGTTTGTGTGCTGGAAGGAAAGAAAATGTAAAAGAAAAACAAATAAAGAAGGAGTGGAAAAAATGAGGTGGGGCTGGCTAAAACAGGAAACTCTATTGAGATGATTAGGGGGATAAGTAGTGATTAAGCATAAAATTACTTCCACACTCAAGAAGACTCCATCAACAAAGAAAGGCCCTAGGGAACTTGACTGGACAGGTTAAGACAAGTAAGGGTTGGTCGACAAGCCATTGTAATAAGTGTGCCAGTATATGGAAGGGCTGAGGGTTAAAGCTTTGATAGTTCACTCCGAGCTGTTGAAAGAATGGTATTCTAGCCAACAGAACCATCTGACTAAATATTATTGTGCAGTATGTGATTCTTGGAAGATATTTTGCAAGTCAGTTGGAACAACTACATACATCTGGGCACACCCAGATCTTATTAACAGGCAGTCTTTTATTTGGAGTTTAGTGGAAAAGACAATGATTTGGCATCATGTGCCTTTGTCTAGTCTTGTGAAATCCAAACCAAATATATTAATGTTTAGTGCACTTGATTTAGAAAAAAATATAGTTTTAGCCCTGAGAGGGTTCTGCACTTCTTGAAATCTGGATAAATTGCTACAAGTGACCTACTCGGTTTCATTTAAAAAAAAAAAAAAAAATTAGGCTCCGGACCCATAAGTATACCCTTAAAATACCCCATGCTGCATGAATATTCCACAGGAGGTCATGGAACTGCCCTGGCTTGACTGGTTCTACTGTATCACTGTTGGAATTAAAACAAAGTTTTCCCATTTCCTCAGTGGGAGGCTAAGGTTATCTTGGCACTAAGAACAAAATCAGAAGCTTGATGTAATTGACTTTAAAATACTAATTGTGGACTTTAACCACATCCCTAAAATATCTCTCAAAGAAAAGTTATTGACTATACTTGAGTCCATGATGCCATTAGGCATGAACAAAAGGTTTCCACACTCACATCACATTGACAATTAAGATCTCACCTGGACCAAATTAGCTTCCAAAAATAAATTCGGAGTTTCATATTTCTTTCTTCAATACCCCTTACGAAAATCTGTTCAACTGAGATGTCATGATCTGGGCAAGGATAGCCATGTTCCGCCATGCCACAGGGCATCAACAACATTTTATTATATCCCACTATTTCAGATAGTTCCTGCTTAGATGATGTTTTGCCTCGTCTATATAACTTGTTTCTGGTTGTGTACATGTCTATTTCATCCTATCTATTACCAAGCAAATCTTTCTATTAGAAATTGATAAGTTATCAAACTCATTTGGTTCAAATACCATGAGATGTATGTAAAATAGCCTACAGCAGTGATAAATATTCTACTGTAGAGAAACATATGGCACATGATGATCTTCCCCTCTCATCACACAGAGATTAGACAAAACTAATAAAAATATCTGCATAATTTGTCCCTTATACTGTATTAATGAAGGAAGATGTATTCTTCAGGTTTATTTTTGATCACAGAGAAGCTATGGGAAATATCTCATTCGGTATGCAGTTTTCAGAGAATTTCTACATAATCAATGGATCTGCTTTTGTTTGTAGAATCTCGTTTGAAAGATCTATCCTATGGAAGAATATATGCTAACAGTATAAAATGCTTTAAATTATTTTATGACCCCATGAGCGTTCATCTTTATTTCACTCAAATCCATTTTGTAAAGTAGAATATTTGATCGTACAAAAAAAAAAAAATTCCTGTTCAACATTTTTTTTAAACATCTTTAAACATAATTCACTAATTCTGACGGCAGAATGTTACAGTGTAATTGACACAAAATAATGAAACAATTTCTAGCAGTTACCTAGCGTCAGCAATATAATATTTGCATACTCAAAGTAGGTGCGTGTATTGTTTGAACAATACGCTTATAAAGGAGTTATTATGAAGGTCATTCCATGCTTATCTCAGCTCTATTTGTGAACCGAACCTGTTCTTCCCTGATTCCCTGATTATAATCTGTAATTAGCAAAAGGGTTTATAATATATTATCTAGTTAGGTTAATCAAACAAAGAACAGTAAACGTAAGTCTCTCTTTTTCCAGGTGACTTTTTTATTGTCTTCAGCAATAAACCACACGGTAAACGCATATCATCATCTGTTGCAGTTAGCCATTAACCTATACGATGACCAATATTTATAGTTTCGGAGTTGGTAAAATGAACAGATGTCTTAAGGGAGTTTTTTTTTTTGTATTGATAAGTGGTCGGATATCTCAGCTTTAGGCAAATCAGTTTAACCCTTAAGTACCCCATTTATAAGCACTTTGGGATTCTAATCTGGGAACTGCTGCTTCTGTAGAAATAACACCTCTAAAAAAAAATTGAAAAATCGCCAATAGCTTGTTATAACCTTGTTTTCAGGAGATGCTCGGTTTTCTTTTAACGCCATATCAAATATTTAAGAATTACATCACAATCCAATTCAATCAGGGCAAATCCAACGCAAACATTGTAAATGGCGAGAATAAATAGATTCATGGTTTAACTTCAGCTCTTCCCAGTGTGATTTCTCATTGACGACTGCCATTTGCACAATACAGAGTTTATAACAATGATTGACAAGGAGATAAGACGAAGATACCCGGTTGCAGAATAAAGAGGTGCGGATTTCTACATTTAAATACATTTTTCTGAGCTCCCAAATACATTTTTTTTTTTATGATGTATATTTCCATCATTGGTGCTTAGGGGGTAATGAGATATCTCAGTACATGAAAGAAAGCCTAGTTTTGAATTAATCTCTGTTTCTATCTTTATAGTTTATAAAGTCACCACCACCAACTCCCCCCCTCTCTGCTACCACCGAACATACTGGAATAAAGCTCCAGAGATTGGTTTCTGCAGCTCACAAACACACTTTTTTTCAAAGGAGGAATTAAATATTTCTTTCTCATTTAGACCTTGCCATCTGGTGATATAATGAAACATCCGTTTAACATGAACTTTATTTTTACAACATGAATCAGAAAGAAATGAGCGCTTTATTTTTAATATGAGAAACTGCAGTTAATAGAAATAATGTACACACAGTTATTGTATAGGTTAATGTATATTTGTTCAAAATAGAAAGAAAATTGTCTGACTCTGACCTTGTTAAATTGAAAGTTGTACTTAAAGACAATTCATTGTGTTCTTTGAGTTAAAGAGACACTGTAGGCACCCAGACCACTTCAGCTCATTGAAGTGGTCTGGGTGCTGTGTCCCTATTGGTGCTGCAATGTTAACCTCTTAAGGACTGGGCCAATTGTACAAGTTGAGATCGAAAAAAAATGTAAACAAAACCTTGAATTTGCGCATATGTCTGTTCAGGCGTAATTCACTTCTTTCATATTATGTGCTCCCACACTTATCATATATCATTTTGTTCAGGAAAAACATGGCTTTCATGTCACATCAAATATTTGTATATTAAACATAATTTAATATGAATAAAAGATAAAAACAAATTGAGAAATTAAGAAAAAAATATTTTTTTGTTCTGCATGGCATTTTAACTGTTAATGTCACAATACTGGTAGCTGTTACTGCAATAAAGTACACATATTTGTATTCAGCGATGGCTCACGAGTAAAACAGTACCCCAATGTACAGGTTTTATGGTTAACCGTTTCAGCACACAAGGGGTTAAAACCGTTTAGGCGATCGTCCCCTTCCAGAGATGCAGGCACAGCTACTGCAGAACACCAATCCGCCGAACAGGAAACCATACGAATGCTGTAAACAGCCGAATAGGAAAAAACATACGAATAGGTTTACACTCCTAGCAGTCGAACTGGAACAGCATTCAATAAATCCCCCCAAGAACGAGACAAAGCTCAGTGTTGAGGGTCAAGCAGTGAACAGACAGAGCTGTGGGTTTATTGTGCTTATGTACACATTCTTACACATTAGTACCACCCACAGGGTTTTGGAACAAAACCAATAAACACATACAATACACTCAGACACTCCCACACAAATTCCTCCCCTCTGCATGTGATTCAATTACCTTACACAATGGGTAATGTAATTTAACACAAGCAGAGAAATACAATTTTTCCACATTATTCATAACTTGAAAAGTATGCATCATATTCACATAAAAACTCCAAATACAAACATACGTCAAAATCATACAAATTGGTCCAGTGGTTCAAAAGATAGATCGTAGTCCTTTGTGACCACAGGAAGCATGGCTTTTCTGCCCAAAACCAGTTCCACAGAGTCTTCTATCCTGGAGATAATTAGAAGTAATCCAATTATCTCCAAAGACAGAGGCAAAACTCCATTGAACACATGGCAGCAAAAGACAGTAAAATACAATAAAATACACAAGGTTACATTTATGACATAAAATACAGACATGCAACATATGCCCAGATAGCTTAGGTCTAAGCGCACATTATTACTGAATGGCGCTCAGAGCACACATATACAGTTCAATTGCCATGGAGCCAAAGTCTTTCCCATAGTCTTTCATTATACGAATGGGCTCCATGGCATAGCTATCTGGGGTATCACTGCTCAAACAGGGCAAGCACCAAATGACCCGGCTTTCTTGTCTTTGCTGGGGAAAATCAAGCCTTTTAACATGGGGCCATAATCCCAAGGCAACAGGCGAGCAACCCGGCTTCTCCAATGCAATGTGGCGAGATTGGTCTCGTCACAATGGTGTTTTGGAAAGTTACAGGGTCAAATATAAAACATTACATTTTTCAGTTTATACACATTGAAATGTGCAAGACTGGTTATGTTGCCTTTGAGAGCATATGGTAGCCCAGGAATGAAAATTATCCCCATGATGGCATACCATTTGCAAAAGTAGACAACCCAAGGTATTACAAATGGGGTATGTCCAGTCTTTTTTAGTAGCCACATAGTCACAAACACTGGCCAAAGTTAGCATTCATATTTGTTGTGTGTGAAAAATGCAAAAAACTAAATAGAACACTAATTTTGGCATGAGGCATGAGGGGGACTGCCTAAAAGTTCAGGCAGGCCCCTGCAGGCACTGCATAAGTCGGCTAGCCTGGCCATGTGATCGCGAGGACCCCGCGATCACATGGCTGGGGGGGCCGAATCATGCAGAGGGGGTCTGTCTGAGCTCCCAGACAGACCCCAGGATCGCGACCACTGGCGTGGGATCGGTGGGGACCTGGTAGGAGCCCTGGATGGCGGGGATATTCTATGCCGCCCGCTGGCGTTTAGCACTGCCCCCAAAAGGACAGCATAGAATGCCCGCCATTCTTAAGGGGTTAAACATTACAGTTCCATAGAAACTGTTTACGTTGCAGCTCTAAGTCTGCCTCCAGTGGCTGTCTACCAGACAGCCACTAGAGGGCTTCCTGAATGGAAATGGATCTTTGGTCCGGTATCTGACGCTAGAAGTCCTCACACTCTGCATGAGGACCTCCAGCATCAGATTTTTCCCAATAGGAAAGCATGAATTCAATGCTTTCCCATGGGGAGGTCTAATTTGTGTGCAGCATTTGCCCCACATGCACATTAGACCCCGCTCGTCGCGGGAAGGAGGAGGGGGTGACGCGTTAACCTAGTGCCGAGAAACATCTGCACTGGGAAAAGGTAAGTAAATACAGCTTTGTATTCCTAGCATTATAGTATCCATTTAAAAGGGCATTAAAGGAAGGCTCTAAATTTGGCAACAAACATATGAATTTTTAATGTTTAGAGTGTTTGTTTTGTTCTTTATATTCAAACTCGCTTTTTTATCGTGTACTTGTCATGGAAGCTCCCGTGCCACAGCCTGCTGGAGAGGCATAACAGCTAGCCTCCTGCCCACAGACTATGGGCATGGTCACAGACTTTAAAATGATATATAGGATATGGGGGTACATTGTGTCAATGTTGAGTTATTATGTAAAATGTTGAGCTGGATGAAAGCTATTGTGTTAATTGTATTATGTAAAAGCTGTTGTGCTATGTGTCTTGGTGTCCAGCAGGAAATTAAGTTCTCATGTTTTGACCAAATTATGTCCAAGACTTCCAGGCCACTTATGTGTGTCTTCTCACACCTTACAGAGTATCTCTGCTGGGGTCCCACCTTCAAGAGGAATTTAGGCTCTGACCTCCCATACAAACAAATTAACCCATTTTTAAATTGACAATACCACCTCTACCAGGCAGCCAGGTAACATATGCACAAACATAACTTTTGTTTTACCTAACCGATGTGAGCGCTTTTTGGATATGTTGTGCGCTCAGATCGGGGCTATTTGGGAATATAATCCGATGCTGTTGTCATGTATTTTTGTGATATGTATAAATTGTATGTAAGTGTTCCTATTTGAGAGATAATTGGCTTAGCGTAATTGGAGCTCAATAATCTCTAAAACACAATGGCTTGTGGGAAGGAAACCCCTGTGATTTTGTATTAGAAACCCCATGCTAGGGGCACTGCATAAGAAGCCGAGTGTGGCCTAATAAAGTTCAGATTGCCGCTTTTACCCAATACGACTGGTTGCGTCCATTATACTGGGGAAATTCTACACAAAGACAATCATTTCACTATATTCAGCACATCTGGAATTAGAACTAGTGGAGGATTGAAGGGATAACAGCAATAGATGCACAAACCCATGACATTGCTATCACAGTCTTCTTGTCGGATCAGGACTGATGATCTCTGTCCAAGATAATCCTTGCCATGTCCCCACTGGTGGCATGATGAGTGGGGACATTTGGAATGTAATACACCCCCCTTTGTTCTAGTCACATTGCCCCCCCCCCCCCTGTAGATAGATATTAAAAAAGGCTGACAAATGTGCTTCTGATTCCAAAACACATTTGTCGAACGGCTTTTCTCAAGAATCTAATTACAAGGAGGGAGCCATTAGCTTGGACAAATTTTAATCCAACAATAAATTTGTTCTCCGGTTGTCTCGTTAGAATGCAATCCAGCTGTTTGTGCTTTCGAACATATGAACGAATTGCCTGAAATTCAGCCAAATACTCGTAAGTATTAGTCCAAATCTGAATGCAGAAGTATAATAGAGATGTACTGAATCTATTTATGTTTTTTCAGAACCACTAGCTACATCCGGCATCATTATGCTATGTTTGATGATATTGGACATGGAGACTTTTCTATACAAATATATTCGGGGCCAATACATGCCATTGTGTGGAAATCTATTCGCAAACCGGACTTTACATAGGACACGAGGCCATGCATTTAGACTGGAAGAAAGAAGATTTCGTCCAAGGCAAAGGAAAGGTTTTTTTACTGTAAGAACAATCAGGATGTGGAATTCTCTGCCTGAAGAAGTGGTTTTATCAGAGTCCATACAGATGTTCAAACAGCTACTAGATGCATACTTGCAAAAACAGAATATTCAAGGATATAATCTTTCAATGTAGGGTAATAACTGCTTGATCCAAGGATAAATCTGACTGCAATTCTGGGGTCAAGAAGAAATTTTTTTCATAGCTTGTTGCAAAATTGTGCTTCAAACTGGTTTTTTTTGCCTTCTTTTGGATCAACAGCAAAAAATAAATGTGAGGAAGGCTGAACTTGATGGACGCAAGTCTCTTTTCAGCTATGTAACTATGTAACTATGGGGACAAACCATTGACTATTCTCAGAAATTGCATTTTTTACTTTTTTTTATAAGATAGTGACATAATATATGCACCAAAATCACTGGACCAAGATGTACCGGCGGCACTGAAAGGATTAAGTACTGGCAGTGTTCGCCTTTTTTCTGAGCCCTTGAAATTGCGACAGCATTTAATGAATAGCAAATAATTTGACTGGTTTCCTATGGAGTTCTTACACTCTTACACTTCAGTTGGACGCCATTACTAATTGGTGTGACAGCAGGGCTATTCCAGTTACTGAATAGCACTTTATAAAGCAACATCAATTTAAATCCCTATTTATTACTTATTATTGGTTTTATTATGAGTTATTATTAGTTATTCAGCTGCCATCTTAAATGGAGCGCAAGGCAATGTATGACACAAACAAATAAACAAATATATTAATTAATTTAATATGCAATTTTGTTATATAAAACTGCAATTGAATATTTTTCCTTTACATTTAAATCTTTAGAGATTTTAGCAGATTATATTCTAGTTGCAAGAAAGCCTTGGAGTTTAGGAAAGTCTACAAACATGACGTCCGTGGACTGAATGGAGTCGTCACAACCTAAAATGGAGACCCAGAATTGTAGTTATTTGACCTTGATCCAATGTTGCTTCATGTCAGTTCCCCTTTCTGAGAAAAACGCTTGCTTTTGTTATACCGAGATCCATCATAGATGGCGGGTGATGCCGGTCTTATTAGGCTTATTAGGCTTCTGTGGACTACTATCAGAGCAATGTGAGATACCATTTTGGATTAATGACTATTTTGCAGGGTACCAGTGAACAAAGCAGGGACAGCGGGACCGGACCCAAAAATCGTGTCTGTCCCCACAAAATCGTGACTGTTGTGGAGCATGCTGTAAGATTTGTTTATGAATTTAGAGATATAATTGGAAAAACATTTGACTTTCTAATTTTTCTATTCTACATGGCAGGCTCATCATGGCCTCCTTAGGCATACTTGCATCTGATCTTCTCTTCCCACTCACTGAAGTCTATTGTAACATTCACATACAGTCTTCTTTTCCAACTTGGTAAGTAAGTATATTTTTTTTTAATCCCTAGCTTACAATCATAGTACCTATATTCCATACAGTTGATATTACCTGTGTTGAGCACACCACTCTGGACCTTTGCACATATAAAAAAATATAAGGAGAAACTAGTTTCTGGTTCTGAAAATTTTAGATTTTCAGTATTGCATCAATTGGGAGTACATTTTCTTCATGTGTAAAAATTGTGCCTCTTAACTGACCTTGTATTTTAGATTTGTTCAAGGGTAATGGCAACAGATAGACTTGAACCTTCGGAGTCTTGATCTAGTCGGAATTAGAAATGTTTGAACTTGTCACCGCAAAGAGTGAATGACGAGGATTTGGCATGAGGAAAATGTAGCTTTGTTTATTAGTCCTCCCTTTCCTCTAAGCTCAGGACTCGTGATCTACAGTTTTTTTTTGTTTGTGCTCAATGCCAGAATGAGTGACTGGGTTTTATCTAATGGAGGCTGGTCCATAGGGGCAGGTGGGATGGCAACCCCCCAATTTTAGTTACCAAAAAAAAAAAGTCTTTTGGCATTTTAAGGAATAATGAGAAGTGTGTTTTAGAAAACACGTGTCTGTCATGATCATATCTGCAGTTTCCATCTGCCATTAATTGCTGGCTGGAGATGAACAGGGTATGGTATCTCATGGGGTTCGATGGGAACTATCGATTAAACAGGTAATATATACTGATCAGCCATAACATTAAAACCACCTACCTAATATGATGTAGGTTCCCCTCGTGCTGCCAAAACAGCTCTGATGCATTGAGGCATGCACTCCACAAGACTTTTGAACATATCCTGTGGTATCTGGCACCAAAACATTAGCAGCAGATCATTTAAGTCCTTCCAGTTGAGAGGTTGGGCCTCCATGGAACGGATTTGTTGTTCCGGCAAATCCCACAGATGCTCAATCGGATTGAGATCTGTGGAATTTAGAGGCTTGAACTTGTCATGTTTCTCAAACCATTCCTGAACATTTGTTACAGTTTGGTCACGTGCATTATCCTGCTCAAAAAAGCCATTGCCATCAGGGAACACCATTGCCATTCAGAGTGTATGTTATCTGCAATAATATCTAAGTTGGAGGTACATGTCAATGCCTCTGCCTTCTAGCCATAGTGCATCCTGCTGCCATCTCTTCCACAGGTAAACAATGCACATGCACCCAGCCACCCATCTGATCTAAAAGATTCATCAGACCAGATAACCTTCTCCCATTACTCCATTGTCCAGTTCTGATGCTCACGTCCCATTAAAGGACAGGGGATATCATGGTCCCTCTGACCGGTCTGTGGCTACATAGCTCTTCTGTGTAATCAGACCTGACAGGTTAGCCGTCGCACCAATGTGCAATGAAAGAGAGGAAAGAAGTGAACTGTCCTTGTAAAGAGTATCTCTAGTAAGATTAAAACATAACTTTTATTATATATGCAGATAAAAATACTAAGTAAACCTAAAACAGGAGGGAAAGGGAAGTAAAGTAGAAGTAAAATAAAAAGTAAAGTAGAATTTGCTCAAAAAGAAAAAATATATTTTGTGGTGAAAAAATAATAGATGTGGTAGTATATATCAAGTAACCAGAATCAAACGCTGTCTATTAAGTCGAATGCATGATATAAAGTAGCAAAAAGAGGTTAACAATGTATTCTAATGCCCCTCATGGAGAATGTTCTACTAAGTTAAAGGTAGTGAAACCCAGTTGCAACAATAAAGTACAGCCACTGCACATAACTTACAGACCAAAAAAGAGGAAAAAAAATGGGAATATAACCTAAACGGTCACAAGATACTGCTTACTTATGATACAAACGCTATATGTATGGTAATACCCAAAAATAATCTAGATAAGTAAGATTCTTAACATGAGAATAGATACACTCTGGGCACCAATATAGCTTATGGCAAACTCCCCTTTTTAGCTGAATTTGCCACGAATTCTTGGAGGGGATTACTTGCCCGCCTTTTACCCTGTGACTACGGCCCCTGCAATAGAACTGGCTAATAGACTTCAAACAGGCTCTGTTCATGCAATTGGGACTATATGGTTCGTTTACCGAACAACCGCACGAACAGAAACCACCCTGGAGCTTGTTAACACCTATTTACAACTTGGAACATTTCTCACCGCAGTGTTCTAATTGTTCGTCTGGGTGGCCGCGATTCCTATGAAAAACCACGAGGTGGTGGCCATCTTGTTCGCATGAACGCAGGCAGCGGTGTCTGGGCATGAATCTCATGGAACTGAAATCGGATACAGTAACTCCCAAACATCGCTTCCATCATCTCCTGCATTTGTTTTTATTCAGCTTAGAAGGGCACTGTTCGGTGAGATCATTTGTCTAGATGAAGGGAACAAGCTCCAGGGTAAGACTATTGACTCCGTTCGGTAGTTTGTTAGTTTGCAAACTACCGAACTAGACCGGTCGCAAGCCCTGATTCTCTGGAACTGTTTTGGGCATGAAACCATGCATATGGTTCCAGACATTTCCTGAACCCCTGCTCTGATCTGGGTGATTTTTTGATATGTTGTTCACCCAGACCAGGGCTATCAGGGGATGTGACTGTATTTTGGGGGTACAAATTGGACTTTATAAAATTATGTGTTTTTTCTATCTAGGGATAATTAAGTTATAGTATTTTTTACCTTAATTGTACTACAGGTAGAGGAGAGGGATTGTGTACTGTATGTGGGAGTGTCGTTCATTGTTACATTGTTTTGATTGGCTTGTATACTTTGTGTCCTGTGCCCAACAAGGTCCACCTGGGCGTCAACCTTGTTGGGAAACTTGTATAAAAGGCAATGTCCCTACAGTAAACTGCTATTCCTGCTTATACTCCAAAACTGTGTGTTGTCCTGTTATTGGAGGGAAATAATATTTGCTCCTGTGTCTGCTGCTCCAGCTTGCAGGAGATTCAACGGGGAAAGTCCTTGTAAGGACTAGAGCTAATTCCCATTCGGCTCCAGGAGGGAGCGGTTCCAGGGCCCCAGTCAAGCCACGGCGACTGTGGGCAGAAGTGCTACGGTTTGTCCCCTGTTCCAGCTAGGAAGCGGTCCTTGGCGGAGGTACTCAGTCAGGGTACAGGGAGCACCACTATATAGCTGTTACAGAGAGTGGATACTGTTAGGGTGCATAGGTAAAGCTAGACTAAGGTAGGTAAGGTTCGAATGTAATCTGTGCCTTCATGGGCACCTAATGAGAAAACCTTTGAAGTATGTAAAGAACAACTCTCTAAATAATGTTTGAATAGAATTACGAGAAAATATATCTAGGTTAGCCCTAAACCTGTGCCTTCAAGGTCACCTAATTTTCTAACATACTATTAATTACAGAGAGTAGCACTGTAGTCTAGCTGCCTATACATCCGACATAGATCTATCTACAACTCTTCCTACTAATCTCTGTAAAAATATATCTAATCAGCTGGGTAAGTAAATGAACCTGAAATCCAGTCACGATTCAAAGGAGAGATATTTAAATCCCAAAGTAGGATCGGGTGTCTAGCTGAGCCCCGATGCACGTTTCACCGGTAAGCGTCTCTTTAAGGGGGCCTGAACTGTGTGTTTTAAAACCTTTCTAGCATGGCCAGCATTAAGTTTTTTTAGCAATTTGAGCTACAGTACCTCTTCTATGTAGTGGCGTACTAAGGGGGAGGTTGGGGGGGCAGCTTCTGGGGGGTGGCGGTCTGCCCCTTGTGCCACTAGGAAGGCGGATGCCATGACCCTGGTCTGGCGGCTGGAGGGGGATGTGGGAGTCGGGCGGCCGGCACAGCTCACACACGCAGAGACTAGCAATTACCAGCTGAACTGGCTGCATGGACGGAAAGGGGGTGGAGCTACTACAATTCATGGACAGGACCAAACCGGCAGCAGGGGTGTGGCTTAACACAGCCCTTACCCACATTAGTGAGCCTTGGGCGCCCATGACCCTGGCAGCAGTTCACCGATTGCCCTTCCTTGTACCACTTTTGGTAGTTACTAACCACTGCATACCAGGAACAAACCACAAGAGTTGCTGTTTTGGAGATGCTCTGACCCAGTTGTCTAGCCATTACTATTTGGTACTTGTCACTCAGATATTTTCACTAGCCCATTTTACCTGCTTCCAACACGTGAAATTCACAAACTGACATTTTACTTGCTGCCTAATATAAATGCCATTGCAAGGATATAATCAATGTCAATGCTTTTTAATGTTGTGGCTGATCAGTGTAAATGTCAGTTGCAGGTTGATATTTTGTGGAAAACATCAACTCTCCATGTATAGCTCTACTTGTTTATGTGTTTTTAAGAAAACAGTTATTTCTCGAGAAATTACACCATTAACCCCTTCAGGACAGGAGATTACACAGATAGCACACACACAATGACAAACACAGACACACATACACAATGACACAGACACTGACACAAAAAAGCAAGTCATAATTTACATATTTTAGCCACTCCCCTGCTTCCATACCTTTCGGGTGTAGGAGGAGGGCTTCCCTGGGGTAAAGGTCCAGGTTTTGGTTGAGCCTGATGGGAATCTGCCAATCTGACAAGGGCCCAATTGAGCTGTTAAAGAGCTGCCTGATCATGTCTCTGATCAGGAATGCCCATTTGGTCTCCATGTCCTTAAGTGTGAGGGACATCCAATGGTCCTCCTTTGCTAGCAGGCCCCGATGCAGCCACACAGGCGTCAGTGCCAGTAGTCCCACCAGTAAATATCATAATGATTACAGCATGCCATTTGTCATGAATCAGTTAAATAAATCATAGAACATCCACTATACCTTATGGTAACCTGTTTTCATGTGATGTTTAATTTAGTTTTAATTTAGTTAGCAATTTATCTCAGGGCATAGTTTGTTTTTCTCTTCCTCCACTTACTATATTCAGTGACAAAAAAAGAGCTTATAACAGTGATTGACAGCAAGTTGAGAATAAAACGCTCAGTTCCATTACAGAAATAAATACAGCAGTGTTGATTATTATGTGAAATGTTATGCTTTAAACGTAGGAACGAGCAAGCATACTATGAAAATTCTGAGACATGACGGTTCTCCTTTAAGTGTTCTTAAATTTATTTTGTAGGATTTTTCTTTATGATTTATATGATCTTTTCCTTCTTCCCACCAAACAGGCTGCAATCTCACTGTCCACTGCCACCAAGTTTATCTTGGATGCCAGTGAAATAATGAAGAAGAAGAGTGCTTCACATTTCAAGTTGTGTTGTATCATAATTGATTTTTCTCTGGTACTTCAGAACTGTGGATCAAAGGCTGTTTACTTGTTTTTATCTCTATCAGTAAGAGCACTTAGGCACAGTCTTCTGAGAAACCAATATATGTTGAATGCCCTTGTTAGAAAACTACCGCATGAGTAATGGTTTGACAATATGTGTCACCATCTTGTGGTAGACGGAGATTGGTTTTCAGATTTTTTTTAAAGGTTATGTTCCCTCAACAAAAATGAGTTCATTGTTTAAGCTAACTTTCTAGGCTTGCTAACATGGATACTACTCCTATCGGTGGTGTCAAATTCAGTAATTGAGGTTTATAATCTTAACAAGAGAAGGGCAGAAAATGTGATTACAACTCATATAAAAATTGTTACTAAACACAAGGTGTTCCCTAAAATGATACCAAGACTCATGCACTATATGACGTTAAAAAGATAAAATATTTATGTAGTTGGCAATTGAATTTCTTCCCAATTAACATTCACAAACAAGTGGAATAAAGTGACACAATTAAACATAGCATGTAAACACAATTAAACATAGCATGCAAACATAACTAACAATAATACCACAAACTTCGAAATAGACCAACAAAGAAAGAAATACAATGAGGGAAGATGTCTGGTCCTCAGAGATACTCACATCAAGCTACTGCTGGACTGACTTACTTTAATGTGGTAAAACCATTGAAGTTCCTTGTGTTTGGAAACGTAAAGTCCACAGGAAGAAGTGAGTTATGTTATACCATGTAGACAATAAAGAGGAAGAGGTCTGATAGAGAAGAGGGCAAAATAAATGATACCACATCTGCATATCAGCTGACGTGTGCGGTGCAGATCTAGTCTGAATATTCTAAGTTTCTGTATAAGCTGAAGTGAACATCCTGAAGTATTGTTCTGTAGCTACATCCATGTTCTGAAAACACAGTAACTGCAGCATTAAAGGGAAGTACTTTGAGTACAATACTTTGAATAGACTTGCATGAATGCTTAGAGCTCTTTGTCTTAAGAGAGTGCTGCCTACAATCACAATAGACCTTGTCTACTAAACTTAAATGTTTTGAGACATACAGAGGGTATACAAAGATCCAGAACAGGTTTTATAGAGTAAGTCTACCCTTTTTCTGAACTCATTTTACATAATTTAGATATTTAATGGGATTAATCCCTAAAGTGAGAATTCAAAGTGGATTTAAAACATGAGGCTAAAGTAACCAAACTAGTAATCTAGCTATATAGTTCACGTTTGCATAACTACATCTTAAATTTGAAATTAATCTTGAATTCACTTTGAATTATTTCTTTAGTGAATGAGCATATAAATGTGTCCTACACATTCTATACTTTATAGAATTTTTTACATCCCACTGCAATTTATTTCAAAAGGATAGAGCTTATTTAATTCAAAAATGTTATTTAATCAAATGCTAATTTATGTTTTTTCCTGTTTTTATTCCAGTAATTGACTAGTGCAAGTAAAATTTCAATCAAATATAAATATAAATAAAGCCTTTAAATATAAGTCAGTCAATTTGCAAATAGTGAAATCTGTCATTTTATGCTTCTTATCTATTAGAAGTGTATGTTATATATTTTTCTGTGCTTATTGAATGTAAAGGTGTTAATTACCTAGAGCAATGGATATCTGGTAAAATAATTTTTCAGAGAAGAAGCATAATTTGTAGAATTATTAAAAAGGGACTGTATCCTATGCTATGTGTAGGTTTAGACTCATGTGATGTGTCACATATTGAGCATGTTAAAAATCCTGACTCTGCACCATCAGTATACAATACAAAGAATTTTTTCCTTATATACTTTAAGAAACACATAGAAAATCCCAGCATCCTGGGAAACATCAAGATTACTCACTGTGGTTGTATAACCTTACTCATAAGTAAAACACCAAACAAATAATTAAAAGGGCAAAATATATTGCATGATGGGGAAATAGAGGATATAATATAATTATATATATCTGGCTCATAATTTCCACTCGTCAACTAGCCAATGGCAAGTGAAAATTGGTGATTAGGTATTTAACCCTGATGAGTGTGCCTTAGACCTGCCTTGTTGAACCCCAAATATTCATGCGCACACACACACACACACACACCACCACAAATACAGAGTTTAAAATTTCATTTGCTACGTGCTAGTCTTTAAAAGTTACTCATGCAAGCTTGGAGGATCAATGTCACACTCACCTGTAAGGGCTAAATTTCCACTCACCTATGGCTGGTAGCAAGACTATTTAGCCTGTATTTGTGGGAGGGGTTTGGTACCTATAAATTTTCCCTACCTATCATAGGGGGCCCGTGTTGGAGTTTAATTGAAACTTCAATTCCATCCCTTGAAGAATCCCTGTGGAAGTACTACTGGGTTACAAGTGACAGAGGAGAACGAGAGAACAATGTTGTAGGACACAGCTGAATTCCAAGCTAAGGGCTTGTCACCCATGTTTCCATTATAGCATATGTTTTATATATTTTCTTAGCTTGGATTGGTAGTGTACCAATGTCTGCTTTTTCACTTTGCTGAAATATTGATAACTAGACGTAGAGATAGAATAAACCACTGTAGTCAGTGGCGTACTAAGGGGGGGGGGGGGGGGGGGGCAGGCCGCCCCGGATGCCAGCAGAGTGGGGGGTGTCATGACCAGGCCCGCCAGCCCCCATCCTGCTGCAGCCGCCCGAGCGCTCTGCAGAGAGCCTCGGGCGGCTGCAGCTTTGCCCGCCCGGGCGCAGCATGGGGAGAGGGGCTGACAGGAGGGAAGCGCTCAGCGCTCCCTCCTGTCACTCCCTCTGTAGTAGCGTGGCCGAGCCCAGTATAGTCGGCGGGTACAGGGAGCAGCTGTCTCCTGTACCCGGCCGGACTAACAGGAAGTGCGCACTTAGTGTGCACTTCCTGTTAGTCCGGCTGGGTACAGGAAACAAAAGCTCCCTGTACCCGCGGACTATACTGGGCTCGGCCATGCTACAACTGAGGTGGTGGGGGGGGTGGAATAAGGAGAGGCCTGGGGGTGGGTGGAATATGGAGAGGTGTGGGAGGGTATCAAGGAGAGGGGGAGGGGGGGAATAAGGAGGGGGGGTGTGGAATAAGGAGAGATGGGGGTGGAATAAGGAGAGATTGGGGGGGATAAGGAGAGATTGGGGGTAATAAGGAGAGATGGGGGAATAAGGAGAGATGGGGGGTGGAATAAGGAGAGATGGGGATAAGGAGAGATTGGGAGGGGAGAAGGAAATTGGAGAGGGGGGATAAAGAAGGAAATTGGGAGGGGAAGGAAATTGGAGGGGGGATAAAGAAAGATTGGGAGAGGGGGATAAAGAAAGAAATTGGGAGGGGGGAGAGAGAAGGAAATTGGAGGGGGGGAGAGATTGACATTCATCACACAGAAAAACACACAATGCATTACACACACAGACACACATACACAAGCAATGCAACCGTTACACACAATGCATTCATTACACACACTCAGGGCACCCCTTACACACACTCAATGCATCTCGTACATACACAGAAACACACCTTGCAGCCCTTACACATACAAACACAGATTCACACAATGCATTCCTTAGACACATATCAGGAAATCCCCTACACACTCCACCCCCTGTGAACAAACTCATTGGTGGAACATGAAGGTGGACCCAGGGACCCAGACCTTGAGCTGTGTAAAGGGCCCCCAAAAAATGCAGCTGCTTCCTGTTCTCCCAGAACATTGATTTTTGTGACCACAGTTACAAACCGCCTCCAGAGAGCCTGTTCTACACCAGACCAGTGGAGCCAGACTGCAGCTAGAGCCCGTCATCATCCTCATCTGGTTGTAAGTAGGCAATCTAGTATATTATTCGTGGCACTAATCTCTAATTTACCTCACATTAAAGAAACACTATAGTCCCCAGAACTACTGCAGCTTAATGTAGTGGTTCTGATGTTTATAGCCTGTCCCTGCAGGCCTTTTAATGTAAACACGGCAGCACTGGCGTTAGATAACATGGCAAATCATATGGGTGGGGCATTGTGATGTCACATGGGGGGCGGTAAACTTTACTTTTGCCTAGGGTGGCAAAAATCCTTGCACCGGCCCTGGCTGGAGGGGGCTGTGTGAGCTGTGGCCGCACAGTGTCCCATGGTAGTTAGGGTGCCGTGCGGCCAGTACAGCTCACACAAGCAAACAGCTGATAAACTGTCCGCACTGAGGAAAAGTGGGGTGGAGATAAGGAAAATCGGAGGCGGGGCCAAACTGGCGCTGGGGGTGGGGCTTGGGGGCAAGGGGGTGCCAAGCACAGGACCCGCCCCGGGTGCCAAATGCTCTAGGTACGCCCCTGACTGTAGTTATGGTTTATTAAAAATATAAACCTTGTGAACCTTTGAAACCCTGGGCAGTAGGGGTCCATAGTAGGCAGACCACATTTAGTTGACAGTTGGGTAAATTTAAACAAATAATCACTAGCTAAACAACCCTTACCTTGTCTTCCCTGCAGTTTATGGTATCCCTATGGGCTGGAATATCCTATCAGATTAAAAGTTTACTATTTTACTGAGTAGATATTTTCCCATAGACTTTGATGAGCAGAGTAAACTCTTACTCTAATAAAAAATTTGTCCCAATAGTTTGTATATATATAAATATGTGTCATATAAGCACATTCAGTCATATAAACTATATTGTACAGTTTGAAATGTGTAGCTGAATGATTCCATATTTTCTCATCAAATATATAAACACACATGTTGGCTTGAGTTGTATACAAAATAACAATATTAGCTTATCTTCTACAGGAAATCCAAAAGAAAGATTGCTATCATGCGGGCTGACATCTTCCACCATAAATCTCTATTTGATGGCAAAGCCCACTGAGGGAGACTCAGATGACTTGCTTTACAGCAGATGAGGACAGTGTAGCATGAACGTGTACAAAACATTATGCTGAACGGAGACCTTTAGAACAGCAGAGAACTAATCTACTGGGAAAAAAGGTAGAAGACGAATGTATGAAAATAAGTGTTTGTATTTTTTTCATTTGTGCTTTTTTCATTTACATTAAACTATTTAGTAAAATGTAAAAACTCCTAGATAAACCACTGAAATATAATTATCCGATTTATGAAAGCAATGGAAATAAAATCCACAGATATTTATATTGGTTTTTTTTTTGGTTTTTTTTTATAATCTGCACAGCAAGATATAACATAAGTTGAGACATAGTCAAGAACCCAGTACAATGCAGTAGGCTGTGGTTATGATGATAGGAATGTCCCTTTAAGTAAAGTAGAGGATATTGACCTACATTGACGTAGTGACGGGCTTAAATATTTTCTCAAGCCCAGTAGCTAAGTAAGAAAATCATTTTATCCCAAAGTAGGAAAGCATACCCCCAAATTATCTCAGATCCAGAAATACTGTTCTGAATTCAGGGTTTTATCTGTCTCGGGTTAGTTCCCTTGTGTCCTCCAAATTTCCACAATCAGTGTAGAAGAAGAACATTATTAGAATCATTCACTGGATTGACTAAACACATGACTGTTGGCCTATGCTTAGAGCATTTCAAACATACTCCCCTGCAGGTGAGACTGCCAGATAGGATGTCAGTAAGCTTTCCATACACACATAGCACGTTAACACGACCATTTACAGACAAGACTACTCATTGATGCCACCCCTTTCTGGTCCTCCTATCTGTCCATCCCACGTCCATACCGCCTAATGCTATAAGGTATGAGAAAGTAGTCAATTAAAAATAGGGCTTTTTATAATCCTTCACTCCTTAAAATTAAAGTGAACCTCTGATTACTGGCATCACCTGAACCTCTGATTACTGGCATCACTTTGGCAATGTGCACGGAGGTCCACCAAATTTTAGTGAATTTTAAATGTATTTTCTAGCTAATCTCATATTTTAGTTAGTTGTATGTTTAAAAGTCACCTAGTTGTGCAGGTATAATTTTATATGTTATGTTTTATTATATTTGTTAAGCAATATAAATTTAGACGTTTAGGAGACCTTAATTAACCACTTGACCTCAGTCTTATGGTCTGATGGTTTATTATGATATGATGCCTCCAAAACTGCTAAGTGGCAATCATTTCTAATAATAAATGGTTTCATAGTGCACCTTTATGTTTTTATATATATTTTTATATATATTTCCTAATTGCATAAGGATTCCCAGGCGTACTAATGATGCATGAACATGTGTACAGAGTTAAAACCTTAAAACCAGAGGCAGATGCCTAGATACAGATAAGGTGTAAACAAGATAATTGGATCAATTAAGCTACTCTGGTAACTGACAAAATACATTGTAGGCAGAAAACGAGACCCCAGTTGGATGAGATGCGTACACAAGGGAAAACTTGCAACAACTGTGTAAGATATTAGATATTAAAACATATCCAGTCTCTCAGATTTAGTCTGAACACAAGATTAATGAATAGAAATTGTATATTTTCTTTTATATATATATATATATATATATATATATATATATATATATATGTAAATGACATATCACAACATGTATTTTAAAATAAAACACTCTGATGCAAGAATTTGAAACTTGCAACTCTTAATTAATTACTATTTTCACAAACAACTTCCATTTCTGAACTCCAACAATAACCAAGTTTTATCGATTGTCATTAGCCATATTATCCTGTCTGCTAACAAACATGGTGCCCAGTGTGCTAGAGGACTGCAGGTTCCCTAGCCCTAATCCATTCATTACGTCAGCAGAAAACTATAAGTTTAGATATTCAGCCTTGTAATTAGTTGGTGTAAATATTCAGGTTTGGAGGTTTGGAAATGAGAAATTAAAGGAATGCTCTAAGCACCATAAGCACTACAGCTCACTGCAGTGGTTATGGTCCCAGGAGTGCCCTCCATTGTACGTAGTTAAACCGTTTTTGAGTGGTTTAACTTCATCCTTAGTGTCCACCAGATGCCACTCCCCACTCCCACTATTAAACCCGGAGACCCAGAAGCTCCTGAGGAACTTCGGTTAGCTCTCATAAGCTAAACCCTGCAATAGAATGTACTTTCTGGTTCCAATGGATTGCCCCACTGTTAATAATTTGCACAATTTTTCAGAGCAAAATACTTTTATATATCTCCTCCAAATAGTGTGTTGCAAATTTAGAAATGGCGTACTGTGTAACTTTTACTTATTCCCTGCACCCACCTCTGATGTGCTCCAGTTGTTTGTATTTTTTATTTGGTAAAGTCTGCAAAGGATAATGCAGGTAAACAAGCAAATTACTCTCTAATGAGGACAGAACTCATCAGATGATTTTAAAATGTTCTAGGAATAAATTCATAATGAGGTTGGCAAGAACATTATATAGTATGGATTGAATACCTTTTTAAACATTCCAAAGAAGTTTTACCAACATGAAAGTCAAATCTTTCTGGCATTAACTATTTCCTGCAAGATGGTGTTTGGGGAGTTTGAATTTTCCTTAAAGGACCACTCTAGGCACCCAGACCACTTCAGCTTAATGAAGTGGTCTGGGTGCCTGGTCCAGCTAGGGTTAACCCATTTTTTAATAAACATAGCAGTTTCAGAGAAACTGCTATGTTTATGAATGGGTTAAGCCTTCCCATTCCTCTAGTGGCTGTCTCATTGACAGCCACTAGAGGCGCTTGCGTGCTTCTCACTGTGATTTTCACAGTGAGAGCACGCCAGCGTCCATAGGAAAGCATTGTGAATGTTTTCCTATGCGGCCGGCTGAATGCGCGCGAAGCTCTTGCCGCGCGTGCGCATTCAGCCGGCGTGGAGGATCGGAGGAGGAGAGAAGGAGGAGAGCTCTCCGCCCAGCGCTGGAAAAAGGTACGTTTAAACCCCTTTCCCCTTTCCAGAGCCGGGCGGGAGGGGGACCCTGAGGGTGGGGGCACCCTCAGGGCACTATAGTGCCAGGAAAACGAGTATGTTTTCCTGGCACTATAGTGGTCCTTTAATACGGCCGTTGATCTGGAAGTGAGTGGCTTCAGTTTCGGTGTTAATTAATGGATTAAACATGTAAATGATATTAACAATAAAACATAAGCTGTAGACCCCTTATGTGAATGATTAAAAGTACATTATAGCAAATGGCGATAGGAATATAAACGCTATAGTGCTCTCCTTTTTATTTAGATTCAGGATCAGGACCCCCTATATCTAAATGAAAATTGGGGAAAAAAAGGGTATTACTTACCTTTTTTTTCAGCACCTAGATCTAGCACCTGCAGCCACTTGTCCTGCCTCACGCAACCTCAATGTAAGCTTTACTATGCAGGCTTAAAACTATAGGACCACTGCACCAGGGCCACTTCACTGTGATGAAGTGTTCTGGGTGCCTTTAGTGGTTCTTTAAACTTGTGTCTGGTGTGACATGGTTTTGTCATGCAGGTTGTTCATACCAAGCCTTTGACTAAGATTAATAGATATAAGGCAAGGACTGATACATATTAGGTATTCTATAAAGTTTCTTGCTCTGGTTTCAAAATATCAATGTAGAACCACAAATTCCATTCTTCTTGCATACAATGGAATTTTATTTTTAAATAAAATAAAAATTGAATTTAAAAAAGTTTATGTAATAACATATTTTTTAAAACATGCAGATTCCAGTAAAGTGTATGTGTGTGTGTAGGGAGAAGGTTCTGTAACAGACATATTGTCCCAGGTAAGGGCAAATGGGGATTTATTCCCTTACACGAGAATTGCCAGGAATTCAAAGTCAATTGATAGTGAATTGCAAAATTAAGACTTAAATAGCTAAGCTGGAAGCTAGAATTTTTCCATTCGGGATATTTTGGCCTTACATTTGAAATTCATTCTATGAATTTACATTGAATTCCTGACAATCCCCACTTTAGTGAATTACCGTAACTGTTTTGCTCTGCAATGCCACATAACTGTATATCCTCCGTTGGGAGGAAAGGGAGATGCACACACTAGCAGTTTTTTCTTATAGTTTTGACCACAAATTTACATGTTGCTAAACAGCATCTCCCGTGCAGACTATTAATATCATTACAGAAAATACCAATGTGTTACTGCATATCATATTAATGTGCTTGTATGAGGAAGTGCTTGATTTACATGTAGTGAGAGGTCATTCTATTCCTGAATAAACAATGTGGAATGGGAAGTCTCACATGCACCTTTGACAAGGTTTGCCTCTCTTAACAGCATTGAAAAGTATCTTAATGTTCCGTTTCAGTTTAAAAGTAATGGGAAGGTATGTTTGCTTAACATTCTCCTGTAACTTTACATTTTCCTGTGTGCTCATCTGTCATCCAATACCAGTGATCTGTGTCTGCCACCCAAGTAATCCCATTAGGCAATCAATCAGCAGGTTTGGCACAATGGATGATTTGCAGAGCAATTGCCAGATATATGAACTGACAAAAACTGAACAAACAGCAGCACCTGTGGGTTACTGGGCTCGGAGCAGACATCAGAGATACCAGGGACTGTTCGAAAGAACCTTCAACTTCTACAGCACGTATCACCATGAATTATGGCTCTCTGGATAAATATGTTGTAGTACGTTACGTTATGAGTGCATAAACATGCAATAACACATTCAGTGCCATATATCACAGAGTTAAAATAAATCTATAGAAACTGAACAAACAGTGGCACCTGTGGTGAAATAATCTGAGTGACTTTGACAAGAGCCAAATTGTGATAGATGACTGGGTCAAAACATCTCCAAAATGGCAAGTCTTGTGGAGTTGTACTAGTATGGTGCAAGGAAGTACAACCGGTGAACAGGTGTCAGGGTCAGTAGTGTATTCTGATTTTAGGCTGCCCTTGGCATGAAAAAAACTCAGGTGTTCCTCCCCCTCCCCCCTTCCAAATTTCTCTTCCTGACAGACACACGCCCTCACTGATGCATGCACTGACATACACTCACAGATACACAGTCATTGTCAGACATATTGTTTAACTAACACACACTTTTACTGAAATATACACATTCACAGACATACACACTCACTCATTCACAGTTACACTCACAGTTACACACACTCACATTCACCGACAGACACACATATACACTAACTGGTAGATACACACTCACTGACAAACACACATACACTCTCACTGACAAACACACATACACTCTCAATGAAAGATACACACTCTAACAGACACACACTAACACTCACTAACATACACACTAACACTCACTAACAGGCACACTTAAACTAACTAACAGACACACTAAAACTCACACACACACTCTCACTAACAGACACACTAAAACTTACAGACACACACACAATCTCACTAACAGACACACTCTGTCTTAACACTCACTAACATACACACTCACTAACAGACACACTAAAACTCACAGACACACACACTCTCACTAACAGACACACTAACACTCACTAACAGACACACACTAACAGACACACACTCACTAACAGACACACACCAACACTCACTAAGAGACACACTCACTAACAGACACACAGTCACTAACAGAAACACACTAACATTTACCAACAGACACACACTAACATTCACCAACAGACACACTAACACATTTTCAATTAAAAAATAAAATAAAAATAAGTTTTAATCCACCCAGCCTTTTTAATGTGGAGTGGATTTTTCCATGTGGTCCAGTGGGGCTGGCTGCAGCTAGGCGGGCGGTGGGGAGGTCAGGCAGACAGAGAGTCCTAGCATTCACATGGATGTTACTTGACACGTACCAGCTACCAAGAGATTGATGAACACCATACACTTCTCCTGATGGCAATGATGTTCCCTGATGGCAGTGACCTCTTTCAGCAGGTAAATGCACTCTGCAAAAAAAATTTCAGGAATGGTTTGAAGAACATGACAAAAATTCAAGATGGCACCCTGACCAGAGGACATGTTCAGAGGTCTTGTAGAGTCAATGCCTCAACAGATCAGAGCTGTTTTGGCAGTACGACTGTGACCTAAACAATAATAGGCAGGTGGTTTAAATGTTGTGCAAGCAAACTATTGGGGATATAGCTGAAATATAAAACATAAACACAGAACAAAAATCATAGTGTAGTATGTAGAAAAATCATAAAGACACATTTTAATTAATAAACTCAAAGGATAAAGTGCAATCTTAGTACTCAATAGGTGCCACCCCCAATCCTTGAATGGTCAATGGTCACACCTCCTTCTATGATCTTTCATTCCAGGGACTCTAGCCAGGCAGGTGAGTATGGCATCAAAATATTCTGCAGCAGTTTGAAATGATAGAAAGTGGGTATTTGACGGCCCTGCTTGAGCTTACAATGAATGACTTGTTTATCTGGCTCTCTACCTTCGTTCCAAGCTCTTTTTCAACCATTTTTAGTTAGTTACTTTTAATAACTTTGTTTCCATATCTTCAGCTTTCAAGAAAATCAGGACTGTTGGTCAACAAGCTGTACGTATGTCCCCCCCCCCCAACAGGACATTCACAACCAGATCGGAACTGTTTTGTTTTTTCTAGAATAATTCCTTTTCAACTAGAAACAGAATTCAGGACACGACATCTTCGTAAGATGTTTCACCAAAACAAGAGGATCTATTGCTAACATTATCTACATTCTCAAGAAGAATTCATCATGAACATCAATGAATCACATGCGCATTGAAGTGTTATATAGTATGAAATCATACGCTTTACTTTTCTCCAGTGCTAATATTCACAGATGATGGATAGATGAGTGCAAAGGAGAATGCTGTATCTCAAAATGCCAAGAAGCTATTAGGAGAAAAAGCAATTCTCAAACCACTATCAGAAAACAAAAAATAAATGCCGCTCTTAAAGGTTTTCACAGAGTTCACTCGGCAAATTCTAAGCCTGCCCTAAGGCAAATAGAATGTGATGTCTTGGCCTTAAGACGAATGTTTCAATACTGGCCTAAACTGGGCTTACCATAAAGCATTCTCCATGCCAGCTGTAATAAATTTAAATCATGGGAAAATGCGATGTATATCAGACATTCTACCAATGGGTTGACCTATTCAGTACTGAAAAGAGTTTTTTTGTGAAGCCAGGATAATTTATTGCTTTATTGTTTATAAATTTTTGAAATGATATCTCTATAAAGATAGAGTAATACAAAAAGAGAAAAAATTTAAAACGTTCCTCTCATGGCAGGTTTACTTTAGGTGATGATATATTTTTAAGCTATGAAAAATGTTCTTTATCATAGACAAATGTTGTATTTTTATTCTTTAGGAGTTAATAAATACTTACCTTCACTCCAGTTCTGACGCCGTTTCCATTTTGCCTGGTTTATCGGTGCTCCCTCCCTATCACACACACAACACACAACACACAGAAACCTATTCCTCCCTATTTCATTTCATATAGTGTAGTGCAGGAGTGCCCAATAGGTAGAACCCCAAATGTTGTAGAGCTTCAACTCCCATGATGCTTTGCATGCCTCTAGAATGCCTTTAGAATGCCTTAGCATCATGGAAGCTGGGGATCTGCCTTTTGGGCACCCCTGGTGTAATGTGTACCTTTGTCTGTACAAAACTGTATTGGTTGATTTAGGCATTTTCAATGTATGATATGTCGATAAAGTGGGAAGTGCCAGGGTTTTTTTAATGAAATTTCTGTCCCACATTTTTTCTGTTGTTTTCTACTTCCATGCCTGAAACTATACCGTATTCCGTTTTCCCTTTTTTCATTTGACATTCTCTAGAGTCAGAATTTTTGTCCATAACTCTAACTTCCAACATCTCCCCTGAAAGGCACAGATGACCCTTGGAAATAACAAAGTGACAGATGCCTTAAGAAGCATGCAGAACACAGGACTTTTATGAAGGATTAATTGTGCCTCTCCTGTGTGGTCAAAATCACGTTGTCACATATAATTTGTGTTTCACTTTAAATTCTTTAATAATTGCTCATTAGATTGCTATCAGCAAGGAGATGTTAATTTGAAGATGATTCACTTGTCAACTAAATATATTTAACTAGAAGTATAGGGAAGACAGGATGCAAAATGTAGAGGCTTAAGTGAATCTAGTTTAAGAAATACAAGTTATTTTCCTCTAAGGAAATACTTACCATCCAAAGGGTTAAATACATTATCTGTAAACTATTCCTGTCTGCCTACCTTCATCCAAAATTGCTGCCTACTGCACCATACGTAAGTCCCACAAGGATTTACATATCTGCTGCTAGTCACTTTTAACAACCCCCTCGAGTACTAAATTACCATATATGGTGACTTGGGGAAGGGAACAGGGACACTCACTGGAAACAGAAACATAATCGCTTCTGGGCATCCAGATGTCTCTTTCACTGGGAAAATAACACAATAATGCTTATATGCGGACACCTGTTTCCTACTAGACTGGTCCAGTTCTTTCCAGCCTTCTCTTCAAGTTGCTGTAGGGATTGTATTTAACATGGAACTATGATTCATATTTAGAGTGATGGCCCAGCCACAGGAAATGGAGAGAGATCTATACAATGATACAATTAAAAAATGATGGGTCCTATTCCCTTGTGAAACAATGTTAGCAGACATTCCACCTCTGGCTATGGTCTCGTACGACAGAACTCTTACAACACCCATCAGGCAAGTTGTGAAAATTGAACATAGCTAAAGTCTGGAAAAATACTATGCTTCCCTCAATATCATGGATCGGATTTCTTGTTCCAGCACATCTCACAATTGCTCAGATTATGACTTGGGGAATTTGGAGGCCAAGACTAAACCTTGAATGCTTTGTCATGCTCCTCAAACCATTCCTCAACAATTTTTGCAGTGTAGCAGAGGGCATTATCCTACAGAAAGAGGCCATGAAGTTGTGAATGTGGTCTGCAATAATCTCTAGATAGGTGGTACGGGTCAAGGTAACATCCACATAAACACCAGGACCAAAGCTTTCCCAGCAGAACATTGCACAGAGCATAACACAGCGGGCCTGCCTTCTTCCCATGGTGTGCATCCTGCTGGCATCTCTTCCCTATGTTAATGCAAACTGCATTGTATTGTGTATTCTAAAACCTTTCTATCATGGCCAGCATTAAGTTTTTCATCAATTTTAGCTACACTAGCTCTTTTGTGTGATCGGACCAGATGGGCTAGCCTTCACTCCCTATGTGCATTACTAAGCCTTGAGTACCCACGGCCCACAAGACTTGCCTTTTTGGATATGTTCTGACCCAGTCATCTAGCCATCACTATTTGATGACCAGTGACTTTGACTATTTGTCAAAGTCGCTCAGATCTCTTCATTAGCCCATTTTTCCTACTTCCAACACATGAAATTCAAGATTCACTTTCTGCCTAATACATCTCACTCATTGACAGGTGCCATTGTAACAATATAATCCATGTTATTCATTTCACCTGGCAATTATTTTATCCCCTTAAGACCGCAGCCAAATGTACACGTTGTGATCAAAACAAAACATAAACAAAACCTGGCATTTGCGCTATATGTCTGTCCAACTGTAATTCACCTCTTTCATATTAAATGCACCCACACGTATTATATATCATTTTATTCAGGGGAAACAGGGCTTTCATTTAACATCAAATATTTAGATATGGAACATAATTTAATATAAATAAAATATAAAAAAAAATGAGAGAAAATTATTTCCTAGTTCTATGTGACATTTTAACTGTGAATGTCAAAATACTGTTTGATTTTACTGCAATAAAATACACATATTTGTATTTAGCGATGTGTCACGTGTAAAACAGTACCCCCTATATACAGGCTATATGTTTTTGGGGGAATTACAGGGTCAAATATAGCATGTTACACTTTTCAGTTTTTTCACATTGAAATTCGCCAGATTGGTTACGTTGCCTTTGAGACCGTATGGTAGCCCAGGAATGAGAATTACCCCCATGATGGCATACCATTTGCAATAGTAAACAACCCAAGGAATTGCAAATCGGGTATGTCCAGTCTTTTTCTAGTAGTCACTTGGTCACACACACTAGCCAAAGTTAACATTAATATTTGTTTGTGTGTGAAAAATGCAAACAACTAATTTGAACGCCAATTTTGGCCATTGTTTGTGACTAAGTGGCTACTAAAAAAGACTGAATATACCCCATTTGCAATACCTTGGGTTTTCTACTTTTGCAAATGGTATGCCATCATGGGGGTAATTCTTATTCCTGGGCTACCATACGGTCTCAAAGGCAACGTAACCAATCTGGCGAATTTCAATGTGAAAAAACTGAAACGCAAGCCTTATATTTGACTCTGTAACTTTTGAAAACACCATAAAACCTGTACATGTGGGGTACTGTTATACTTAGGAGACTTTGCTGAACACTATATTTGAACAAATATTTGTGTTTCAAAACAGTAAAAAATATTACAGCAATAATATTGTCAGTGTAAGTGCCGTTTGTGAGTGAAAAATTAAAAAAAAGTCACTTTCACTGATGATATCATCGTTGTAATACGTTTTACGGTTTTCAAAAACAAATATTTGTGTTCAGCGATGTCTCCCGAGTAAAACAGTACCCCCCATGTACAGGTTTTATGGTGTCTTGGAAAGTTACAGGGTTAAATATAGTGCTAGCAAATTAAATTCCCTATACTTTCGGCCTGGGTTGTCAGACAGGTCCCGCAAATTGTAATTAATAAAAGGACCTAATTACGTAAAAAAAATGTTTAATTATTTTTATTTATATATAGGTATACATATAGTGATATATACGTATATACTTATGTATATAGATATATATATATATTATTTCCTTCTACGTGTATTTTGATATTATTATATATATTAATATCAAAATACAGATATGTAAGAATAGAAAAGGAGAAAGGGTGGCGCTAATAGAAAAATGTGCTACTAATATAGCATGCAGCAAAAACACCTTAGTGTATAGTCACTACATACACTTACATATGCAAATGAAAAAACAGGAGAAGGTGATTGCGCAGGTAGTTTATAAGTCCACAAATTTGTGGTACATCCCTAGGTTAATTTACTGAGCATTTATAAGTTTGCTCTAAACTATATAGCTGGAGTGAATCATTCAGATGTACATGGATCCAATGTATAGGTCCCCCAGGAGGTGTTTGCAGTCCTCAAGCAGGTAAATCAGGAACCAGGTAACCAGGTACAAGTAGAAAATGAATTTATTATAATAAAACACAATAAAAAGCACAACGCGTTTCGACCCAACAGAGAGGGTCTTCCTCAGGTGCAGGTATAAGTTACAATGGGAGATATTCACAATTTATAAGGCAAACAATTAACAATCAATTACAGGTGTATAAACAATAAGTCCCTCCCCTTAGTAGTATACAGGTGATGTTCCAGCCTCTTTCCGCCAAGATCAGGACATTCAGGAGTATATTGGTGAAAATCCCAAGTTTATCTTCAGAGGGGCAAAAAATTTCAAACAGATCTTAACTTCAAACTATGTGGAGAAACAGGAAGTGGATAAAAATAATTTTTTAAGTAATTGGTCTAAAACAACTAAAGGTTTTTACCACTGTGGCAACTGCCATGCCTGCAAGAATACGAAATTAGACTCTAAAAAGAAAGATAATTTTACATCACATATAACTAATAATAAATATAATATTAATTCTTTTATTACATGCGAGTCTAAAAACGTTATATATTTATTACAGTGCACTTGTGGTCTACAATACATAGGGAAGACCTCAAGACCCCTTAAAACTAGGTTGTATGAACATGTTAGAAACATAAGGAATGGTTTTGTTAACCACAGTGTGTCAAATCACTTCTTAATTAAACATAACTCAAATCCTAAAGAATTGGAATTCATGGCAATACAGCAAGTCCAAACTCATTGGAGGGGAGGAAGTATTATATTTAATTTAAGTAAGAAAGAATCCAATTGGATTTTTGAGTTACAAACCTTATGTCCTAAAGGACTAAATATAGATTTCGAAATTGGTTCTATTTTGTAAAATGACTACACTTTTAATTAAGTCCAATTGGAAAATTTTTAATTGGTTCTTAACACATTTTGCAAGCATTCTATGTTTGGGCAGTATACACAGTATTATAAATACTTTTAATGTTTTAAAAACTGTCATTTTTTACTATTTTTTTATATGAAAAAATTTTTTTTTATATGATGAGATTTTGTTTCTATATATTTGAAAGACAAGTTCTAATTGTTGCTCTTAATCCTTTACTTATGATTCCTGATCTATTTGTGTAATATAATCTTTTATTATTATCTCTCCGTTTTCCCATTTAAAATATGGCCGATTCTTGGACTGATGGTATACTCCACCCCTATTGGGGGATGTGCTAACATCATTAAAAGATCGCTGGATAATCACACAGTAATGACGAAACCGGAAGTGACATAACCGGAAACCGGACAAACCGGAAGTGACGAACACAAGCTGGCCGTGTATGGCGGCCATGTTGGGAAGGTCACAATGAACACTATAGGATTCCACAATTGGCTGACATGTTGGAAGTGGCGGAAAGAGGTTGGAACATCACCTGTATACTACTAAGGGGAGGGACTTATTGTTTATACACCTGTAATTGATTGTTAATTGTTTGCCTTATAAATTGTGAATATCTCCCATTGTAACTTATACCTGCACCTGAGGAAGACCCTCTCTGTTGGGTCGAAACGCGTTGTGCTTTTTATTGTGTTTTATTATAATAAATTCATTTTCTACTTGTACCTGGTTACCTGGTTCCTGATTTACCTGCTTGAGGACTGCAAACACCTCCTGGGGGACCTATACATTGGATCCATGTACATCTGAATGATTCACTCCAGCTATATAGTTTAGAGCAAACTTATAAATGCTCAGTAAATTAACCTAGGGATGTACCACAAATTTGTGGACTTATAAACTACCTGCGCAATCACCTTCTCCTGTTTTTTCAATATCAAAATACAGTTAGAATGAAATTACAAATATATATATTTTTAATTATTTATTTTTTATTATTTATTATTTTTAACATATTTAAATTTTTATTATATATAAATATATATATATATATAATTATATATATATATATATATATATATATATATATATATATATATTTAATAAATATCCTTCTACGTGTATTTTGATATTAATATATATATATATAATTATATATATATTAATATTAAAATACACTTAGACAGTGTATATATATGATCTAAGTATATTTTATTTGTAACTATAATATATCTTATTTTTAACTAATATTTAATTTTTCACAGGAAAGGGGCAGAGACCGTGTCAGCCAGTGATTTCACATCACTGGCTGACACACAGGATCAGTGATCACAGTGACTGGCTGTCACTGTGATCACCTCCTGCAGATAATTGCCCACAGGGGGAGTGCCTGGGTGGCCAGGCATGCCCCCCACTGCGATCTGCAGGGGGATCCTGCCTGCAGTTACTATGTGTCAACCAATACATAGTAACTCTGATCGAAGTGACAGACTGTCACTGCGATCAGATCGCAGTGAGAGGCTGTCTCTGCAATCAGATCGCAAAGACAGTCTGTCACTGCGATCAGACTCTGCAGATCGCGGTCACTGACCTCAGGTGGACTGGCATGTCCCCCGACCACGATCTGCAGAGTGAAAATGTCGCGTCTCCATGTGTCAGCCGATTTTATATATATATATATATATATATATATATATATAATGTGTTTTAGGGTATAGTCTGTATAATGCATTAAAGACAGACTATGTAAATTCCAACCTACAGTAAAGAAAATGTAAATTCTGGGACCAGTCCTTCTTAATATATTCACTGGTGATATAATACACAAGTATCTCCGGTCTAGGCCCTTACGCTCTGTTGAAGACTTACGTCTATCTTCTGTCCGTACTACCACCTCTGATGCTCGCCTTCAAGACTTCTCGAGGGCTGCACCGTTCCTGTGGAACTCACTTCCCTCCTCCGTTAGATGCTCACCCAGTCTCCACTCCTTCAAAAAATCATTAAAAACCCACTTCTTCATAAAAGTGTATCAATTAAACTGTTAATAGCTCCCGACTGATTCCTCTATGGCAACTGTCACTAGTCTAATACTATCCTTACCTTTTGTGTCACTTTACCCCACTCCCTCTAGCATGTAAGCTCATTGAGCAGGGCCCTCAACCCCTCTGTTCCTGTGTGTCCAGCTTGTCTGGTTACAACTACATGTTAGTTCGTCCACCCACTTGAAATCGCTGCGGAATTTGTTGCCACTATATAAATAATAATATAATGATAAAAATAATAATTGCAGATATTTTATGTTGGACTCTGTTCATTCTATTTTGAAAATTCGGAACTCAAGTTGTACTAGTGCATATAGATGAGTATGACATAAGGGGTTACTATTGCAAATTATTAAAGTAATTATTGAATTTGCATTTCAAATGATTTCATATTTTTAGATGAACTTTTACAAACATTTTTTCAAAAGTTTAAAATATTTGAAATATATGATTTTATAAAAAAAATCAATATATAAAACAAAAAACAGAATATTGAATATTTTACATAATATTAAATCATTAAATAATTTCAAAAGTTTACCCAAAAATATTAAATCATTTGAAAAACTTAAAAAAATTTAAATGTATTTTGGAGAAACACTAAAAATGCATATAGTGGAGCTTTGACAATGGTTACCCCGTGTATATTGCATTGCGTAAGAATGAGTAAATGTCATACATGTGAAAAAAAGAAAATAAACATATAATAGTGCAGTTTTTAATGATGAGCAGTGAATTGAAATAATATAGAGGAGGCAAACTCACTTGGTATAGAGCCTACTAATTACTGGCTCAAATCCAATGTGAAGTTGTGCTTTTCTACGCAGCACCAGATCTCTCTACTGGAGAATGTGAATATCAATCAAATAAAAAACACAGAGATAGGGAGACTAATGGTGCAGTTTGTCTCTGTGAGTGGTATGGGCAACAAACAACAAGATAAAAATAATGCTCACCTTGTTCAGAGCCTTGGAAGATACCTGGCTCTGAAGTGTATAAACCTTAATGTCAGTATATATTGACACTCCTTTATAAAAATCATATTTAACGGTCAACTCTTCTGAATATAATACCATATAATAGGCACGTCTTTTATTTTATTTTGTATGTCTTTTTCTCTATAATTTAAAAGTGTATCTCTCTATACCTCTAGTATTTGTTTATAGCTTTCTTCCAATTTAGGTTCAAAGTACCCAGTTATCATGAAATCTTATTTTATCTTAGAGGTCTGATCCACAAATGTCTCCATGAAAAATATTTGGAGAAATATATAAACATTTTATCTGGTAAAATGGTCTTCAAAATAGAATAGGTGATGACTTGTCCAGCCAGATGGTTGAGTTAGGATAGTCACGTACGTCTTTCTTGAAAGTTCAATTTTTGTTTTTATCTAGATTATTAAACATCTGCTTCAACAGTTTATATTGAGTACATGTTTTTTTCCAGCAGGATTCTAGAGAACAAAAAGTGGACAGGAAGAGGAACATACTCAAAGATGGCTCTTACGAAAGCTGATCCTTGATCTTTTTTCAGCTGTTAGGCATGTTCAAGACTTTACTAACTCTCACAACCATTTTTAAGTCAATCTTATCGATTCATTGCTACTTAGTTTCAGCACTTGTTCTGTACGCATCACGAGCAACTGAGCTGTGTTTACAAAGCCGAGCTACCTCTCTGCAAGGAACATATTACTATCACACTCTAATCAGTGAGAAGAGCTGTGTTGTCATGACAACGAGGTGTTTTAATCAGAGCCACCCTAACGAGAGGCCATACTCGTCATACAGATCTCTAATATTCCTCATGTTTGGTTCATTAAATGATTACGTATTTCCCATTTATATGTTCCGTGATACAAGGATACCTATCTCAGATTGTTTCCCACTAAAAAAGATTTTTAATTTTTTAAGTACTTTTTTGTATGTGTCCTTCATCACCGTGTACCATATTTTAATATTTTGCTGATGTACATTCCTCATGCATTTCCTGTGCATATCTTTACTACTTTATCGATTGGCATCTCTCTTTTTTGATTGTATTGATTAACCTCTCTTTTTATAGTGATAAGGAAGGGCTGGGAACAATATTAAAATATCACTATCTTCTTTTTTTGTTAATTTTCTTCCAAACCAAAGCAAATATCCTAATGCAGTGCCAGGCCAAAAGGGGCCTGAGGGGAGTTTCTAGAACCCAAGCAGCACTTTTACGTAGACATCACTTGAGGCAATAAGGAGTCAGTCAGTTCAACTGGAAACTTAGAAATAAAAGTGTCTATGTATGTGTATATGCATATACACTGATACCACATTAAAACCACTGACAGGGGAAGTGAATAACATTATTATGTAGTTACAATGGCACTTGTCAAATGGTGGGATATATTAGCCAGCAAGTGAATATGTGTTCATGTGTTGGTTGCAGGAAAAATAGACAATCGAAAAGATCTGAGTGGCTTTGACAAGGGCAAAATAGTGATGACTAGATGGCTGGGTCAGAGGATCTCCAAAACGATTATGTGGGTTGTTCCCAGTATACAGTGTTTAGTTACTACCAAATGTTGTGCAAAGAAAGACAACCAGGGTCATGGGTGCCCAAGACTCATTGATGTGAAGACTAGCCTACCTGGTCTGATTACACAGAAGAGCTACTGTAGCTCAAATTTCTGAAAAGGTTAATTCGGGCCATGACAGAAAGGTGTCAGAACACTCAATGCATCGCAGTTTGTTGTATATGGGGCTGTGTAGCAGCAGACTGGTTAGAGTGCCCATCATGTCCACCGCCAAAAGTGTCTTCAAACGCATCAGAACTGGTCCATGGAGCAATGGAGGGAGGTTGCCTGGTCCAATGAGTCCCTTTTCTTTAAGTTGGATGGTTGGGTACATGTGCTACCTGGGGAAGATGGCAGGCAGGTGGAGGCACTGTTATGCTCTTGGCAATATTCTGCAGGGAAACCTTGGGTCCTGGCATTTATGTGGATGTCACTTTGATATATACCACTTACCTAAAGATTGTTTCAGGCCACATACGCCCCTTCTTGTCAATGGTGTTCATTGATGGCAGTGGCCGCTTTCAGCACCCTTTCACACTGCAAAAATTGTTCAGGAATGGTTTGAGGAACATGACAAAGAGGTCAAGGTGTTGTCTTGGCCTCCACATTCTTCAGATCTCAATCCAATTGAGCATCTGTGGTTGTGCTGCAACAACAAATTCTATCCATGGAGGCTCCACCTCGCAACTTGCAGGACTAAAAGGATCTGCTGTTAATGTCTTGGTGCCAGATACCACAGGACACATCCAGAGGTCTTGTGGAGTCGGTGCCTCAATGCGTTAGCAGCATGATGGGACCTACACAATATTAGGCAGGTACTTTTAATGTTCTGTCTGATTAGTGTATGAAGGAATAAATGTATGTGTGTGAGTGTATGCATGTAGGTGTGTCCCGTGTGTTTATATGTGGTTGATTAATTAATCATGTGTAAGATGTTAGGGTGTATGCAGTAGTATTTTATGCATGCAAAAGGGTGAGGTCAGTATTTTCTTGGACCCCACTTTGGTTTTGAGGATTAAGTCAAAATGATAAATATTTTTCTTCTGCTTGTTAGCTTTTTATTTATTTAATTTCATTTTGTGTGTGCAAAAAAATATATATATTATTTTCTGAAGAGGAAGGTGTTATTTAAAATAGAGATATTTCAAAGGTACTGACCTAAAAAGTATTATGTGGAGAGTTAATTTTGTTTCTTTAAAGAAACACACAGATTGCTGAAGTGCCATAGGGGTTAACAGCATGCCCCCTTTTTTCTTAATTTATAAAAGTGCTAATTTAAAGAGAAATCGGCTCTTTTATAAACCAACTTGATATCCCCTACCAGTTGTCACCTAGACACCCAAAGACTTGCTTTCTTCTTCTAGTCTTATAGTGAATCATTGGTTTCTATGCTTCTCAATGTGAAACATTGCTGATAGATCACAGAGATTGCTACATATATGTCCTGTGTGCTTCTCTATGAGAAAATGGAGAGGCACTGCAGTGAGACAGCTGAGCTGCTTTGAGAAGAAAAACGGGGAAAATGTATTCTTGTTTAACGCCAGAGTGTTCTTTTAAATGTTGCGTGGGCAAATAAATGAAATATAGTTGTGATTATTTCATGAAAGTCTCCAAAGATAAAGAATTTGGTACAATGTAAATCCTTATAACCTCAATCCATTCTACACTTAAAATCAAATCTAACAGATAATTAAATGCAATATATATCGTGCGTGATACAGTTATAAATATTGTTTACATGATAATGATAATTTATTCCTTGCACTCTGTTATAGAAAAATAATTAAAGCTCCTTAGTTTTTTTAGATGGAATAAAACCAGGGATAGAAGTAATTATTAAAAGTTAGATTCTGTATTAAGTTCTAACGACAATTCCTATTTCACTTTAATGAATTGGCAGATATAGATCTGGTTTGGCACTTAACCACAGCAGGTGACCTGTAAATCTGCAAGAATGTTTAAATTGCCATCATCATTGGCTAGCCAATATGTGTGCCCATTGCTCACAAACCAGTTTTCTTCAGGCTTAAGTCTGTATTACTCCAAATCACAGACTGGCATTCTGCAATACAGAGGATGAGTATTGACATTTTTAACCCATTCATCACCAAGGAGCTTGAAAAACATAGCAGAGCATGGGTGTCATTAAGTCATGGAAAGTCAGAGCTGGATACATTAATTTAATTTTCAGAATAAACCAGAGAGGTGGTTCATTACATTTATTTTCCTTCCAAACAATTCTTGGAGCCATTCCTTTAATTAAATGAATACATGTGTAAGAAAGGGTCCTGACCTCTAGGTTGCCATCATAATTATATTCACCCCCACCCCACCATACATGGGGTGGGGGAAGGAGCAATCTTTTATTAACCTTCATAACACTATCTATGATGTGAGAGAAACTATATAATTTGGTTCCTCTGGGTTTATAAGGGGTCTGTGGAGCCGTATTTATTTCATTGTATTTATTATTAAATGTTTACCTTTTGGCTGCAGATGTGATATGTATTTCTGGCCATTCACTTATAAAAAGCGGGCATACTGAAATCTCTAAATGTGCCTCCAACTGTGACAGTTTGCAGGTAATTTTGTAAATTAGCAGTGTTTCATAAATATTTTAATATTTTAGCAAACACTGATTTTCTCGTAATAGGGCAAGCATATTCTCTACAATTCTCCAAATTAACTCCTGAATCGTATGTAATAAATATCTGAATTGTGATTACTGGGAATACTGTGGAATTATCCCCAAATTTTGCATAGGGCTCAAAGAATAACCTTGACCTTGAGTAATGTGTAACATGTTTAAGTGGGCAGACAGTGAATCTCACGGGATAGTAAGGATGCAGAGGTCACGAGACATGATTGCCTGCCTGCGCATATGCATGAATGGAAAGGAACAGGGTTAAATTTTTTTGGCAAGAGAGCTACACATATGTTTAGGAAACTTACATAAACCCTTAAACCCTATTTCTCTCTAGGCTTGAAGAAAAGATTTTTAGATCTGGTGGAAGTAAAATATCTAATATCTGAAATCTGAACTCTCTCACTTCCATACAAATAACTAATACTATACAGCTGAATCAGATGAATGTAATGCATTTAGATGTGTAAGATAAGTGCTTTTTACAAGGCACTTGGGTCTGAACAAGATTTCAAAGATATAGTGGAAATTCGGTAACAGCCTCCCTGCAGACATCTAGAAAAAGGACACTGCAAATTTCCTACTCTAAACAAATATATATATTTTGCCAAGCCATGAAAAACATTAATGAGGCTCCAAAACTTAAATTTTTAGTCTAACTAACCCTAAAATTCAAAAGACGTTATTGAGAAACCTGGGTATAATTCTGGATCAGCAACAGTACGTTCTCCATTTTTTCTTCTACAAATCAGCCTATTTTCTATCTCCACACTTTTCTCTTCCCTTTCAGTATGGCCCAACATCCTTGTAAGCCTCACTTGCTCTCCTCTTTTATTTAATTGACTCCTTTATCTTTTATTTTTTAAGCTTTCCTGGTTATATCATCATCTTGCTCATATCTCTGCAATTTGTTCCATAATCGCTTTGTCCTTATGCTTTCTTTACTTCTTCTTTACTTTTTTTTTACTTGTTACATACTACACATGAAATCACTTTCCTGGAAATAACATCACTGGATAAACCATTGGCAATCACATATAACATGTATTAATCTTTTTTTATGTGTAACTCTGTTTTCTGCATCTCAAACCCTTTGTGTAAACCATTATACAGGGTATGGTGTCCATTAAGAAAAGTAAACATCACAATCGCCGGGTTAACTTGAGCATCACTCTTGAGGCTATCCAATAAGAACCTGAAAAGTCTAACACTCACCATAGAATTACTTAGGCAGCCAGTCACAGGGATCCTTAGCAGCTCTTGCTTAAGCGCTTATATGCCCTGGTGCTGATGATTATGATGGGTCCAAATACAAAGTCTTATAGATAGAAACATTATAGATAGAAACCATTACTTTCAAGTGTCTTTTGTCTGGATGAGGTGATTCTGGAGGGACACTTGTAGGATGTCCAGTCTATCTTTCCATCATACAACCCAACAACTCTCAACTCCTCTACCTTACTCATCACAAACTCTAAATCCTCTCTTGGCCTGACTCATGTGTCCCTCCTTACTGTAAGACAGAAGCTTGTTCCTGGTTTACCGCCTCAAACAGAGAAAGAGGTGGATGTACTGCATGTCACAGTAGAAGGGGGTTTGTTGTACTGTCACATGATAACAGAACGATTCTGGGCTTTTAAATAGATTAAAGCAGCAAGATCATTTGCACAGTGCACAAACCCAGCTTTACATTAACTATTTTATTGCCAGCTAGTCCACCCAAGTTTTGTTCCATTCCATTCGCATACTCCATTTACCCGTTCCAAGATTCTCTGATTTGTCAATCTGTTCTATCAACAACACATTGCAACATAAGGTCTGCACAGTGAGAGGGAGCAACACCACAGAATCGTGAATAAATCACAAATCAATTCCTTACAAACTAACAGATACATTTCTGAGACTATAATCCTCCTTCGCAGCCCTGGTTTGTCTTTAGATGTGTATTTGAAATGTGTATTTTATTCATTTATTAGTAAGGTTTTATAAAGTAATTTTTATAGTACTTTATACTTGCTGGAATGAGCAGATTTTTACCTGCTTTTAAGGTTTTGATTCAAACAATCTTCATAGCCACTGATTGTAATAATAGTTATATTGTCATTTATCACTGAGATATTTGAATCTTAATTTCCTGTCATATTCACTAATGTACTGGCTGACTTTTAAGGGCTGAGTTGGGATTGATCATATTTTGAGATACCTCTGACCATTAGAGCATGTATCAAAGGAACAATAAACCCGACATAAAAACGATTAACAGTAATCAATATCTAATAATCAGATATGAGTGTTGACTAAGGTAAGTGGGGCAGATGTCCTACATCAAAGAGTGTTGTAATTTTCCTTAGTAGGCATAATGAAAATCATGAGGTCAAAAAGTAGGTGTCATATTGAACCCAGAATTAACATTTTCTTGAGCTTTTTTAGAATATTAGAGAAGCTAATTCCATTCCCTCACGGGGTTTTTACAGCTCATTTGAGAAGCTTTTCCAAACTGGCTGTTTTATCTTCCACTGGTTTTAGAATACAAGAAGTTATGAAGTTATTCTTGCTTTCTCCATACTTATATGGACCTATAGAATGAAAGAGAAAAATTGAGAGTGATTTTCTTTTTTTTTCTTTTCAGTCATGAACACCTCATCATGATTCCATACAGCTTCAAGTCTGTAGACAACATCATACATCAGAGTTCTATTAAACATGTCCAATTATGCAGATTCTCCTAAATTCATTTCTAAAGGAAAGAAAGATTGATTGCAAATGCAAAGTATTTACATAGACAGCGGTTCTCCAAATCTCACAATTGCTAGTATGAATCGAAAAGACGGTATTCTTGTTTGTAAACTTCATACCTGGAAAATGAAACGCTCCGTCAATAAGAGAAACTGTTTGTGTCGAAGCAAAGAAAACGTGAAGCTAAACAAACCAACAGACGTCATTTAACAAAGAAAAGCTTAATGGCAACATCATTTATAAAGTGAGAAAAATGGTTTACAACATCAATAGCAACTCAAAGCTTAAAAAAAGTGGTCTTATAAAACACATTTCTTTGAATCAATCCACATCTAGATGCTATTTTTTTATATTCTATTTAAGACTTATAAAAAAACATATGTGAGATATTTCATAAGTATATCATGCATTGATGGTGCAGAATTCTTATGAGGTCTCTCGATTAAAATGATGGTTGATATACTTAAAGAAACCCTCTGGCGATCACAATCACTTCTCTCTTTGAAGTGTTTATGGTACAGAGTGCATCTTCCCTCGGTTCACTTTTAAGCTTTTACTTTCACCATTATCAACAGGGTTGTACACTAAACACCAAAATCTAGTGAAAATGGCCGACATCATTGGTTATTCTCTTATTTACTAAAGTCAAATACAGTCATATTTCGGGTTGCGTTACGTGAATTTGCAACAATCACCCAGATGCATTCAGTGTCCGGATTAGAAGCAGCGCTTTCACATACGAACCCTAAATAAAGTAAAGGAAATGGAATATTCACAAAGCACCAGTGTTATTAAGACATTTGGGATTGAATGCATCGTTTTGGCTGCAACTCAACTCAAGGATAATAGCCTCTAGGGGACAGGCTCAAATTACATCAGTAGTAGTGCCATATGGTGTTAATATATACACTCCAGGTTAGAATACCGGTCCATCCACTAAAACAGTAAATGTCCTTTGGCAAGACACCTAATGTTATATACCCTGGCCACTTCAATAATATGAGAGTAACACAAACCAATAGAGTCATGGCTGCTTGGACGTTACCCAGATTTACAAGGTCTGTGTCAGATGGTAGGGAACCAGGGAAAGCTGATGACAAGTCTAGGGGCTATGAACCCCAAGTTTGGGTAGTGGCTTCAAAAGATTCCAGGTGGGATATCTAAGATTGCTGTCCAAAAGAAGGCAGTTCTAGCAACATCTAAGATACTGTGCAGACTCTCAAAACACTGGTAGAGGACCCGAGAATGAGCAATAAAATATACCACCCAGGAGGGATGAGAAAATTTATTTTATTTTTTACAGTTCAGTGATTTTCCCTTTGCAGGCACTTTTTTGTTGGTCTGAATCATTTTTCCAAATATTTTTAATGGACAATATTTGCACAAATGGATCTGTCCAAATGAATAAGTGTCAAAGGTCACCAAATTTCTGGAATTTCAATTTTTTTTCTACCGTTCACAAGTCAAATACCAGCTTAACAGGTGTTGTAGAAATAGAAATGACTGACAGAGGGGGATAAACAATGATAAAATTAAATAAAGAAATTATAGGAAAACTAATAATTAAAAAACATTGTCAAGTTTCCACAAGAGAATAATTACATTTTCTAAATCCATAGACTATTAATAAAAAAAAGAATAAAATGGCAACAGTGGTACAAATATACGGTAGCTATATAATCAGATAATACCTGTGGCTTTGGGTGCAGGGTGTATCTATTTACTACCAAAACATTCAAGCAGTTTCATGTAATAATACCTTATTACCATGCCGTGTAATTGTTTTTTATATGTTAAATTGTAACAATTTAACTAGTTTATTAGCAGACAAGCGATGTGCTAGGAATCTGGGACCTTAGTAGTGAAAAGAGCCCCGTCAGAATGATTTACTGAGCATATCGCTGACATTAATATCTGTACAGTCCATCGAAACCTACATTTTAAGAGAGTTATTTGAGATATATCCATGAAAATCTATCAAGCCGACCCATTGAAAGGTCAACAGAAAACCTTCTAACACAAATCTTAAACTGTATAAATATTTCACATCATCTATCTACTGCTGACAGAAAATAAAAGTTTGTTAGATAGGCTTGCATTATGTTACAAGAATAATCCCACTCCGTCTTTCTTGTCCTTGTCTGTGTCTCTCTTCATTAATGACTAATATTTCCTCAATTGGATGTTTCCTGTCCTAATTTTTTTTTTCTGCAACTACTGTAGGCTATCGTAAATGTTCCAGTGTTTACTCTGTATCTTTATTGATTTTGTGTTGGTCTTGAATGCCGAGGAACCTTGAGATTCTTGGGAATACACAATGGCATTTTTTAAAATAGTTTTTTTTTAACCAAAATTACAGACAAACATTGGCACGTCACAAATTGGTGTACAAAATATCAAAGTGAATTATAAGGAGGTAATACAATCCAACAAAACAATAAAGCATTGTACGTCTGTTTGAGAGATACTATAACCAAAGAGTACCAAGAAGATGGGGAATGGAGAATGAGGTGAGAGTCAAAGGTTAAGAGGAAAAGGTTAGGGTGGTTGGGTCAGACGTGATAGAGTGGCGACCATGAATATAGTCCAAATAAAATAAGATGGTCTAATAGTTCCAGATGTTTAGACAAGGGATCAGTCCAGTATATTTCTGGAAATAGGTCCTTTATATTGGTACTAATGAACAGAAGAAATGAGACAGATTCCCAAGTGCGCAATATCCTATAAGGTCATCCATTCAGCTTTTTGTCACTCCTCGTCTAAACCTATTTCACAGATTCTTTAATACCCTGGACTGATGCTGCCTATGGTAATTTAGACCTAAAGAAAGTGACAGAGGATTGCGCCCCAAGTACACGTTGATATGGGTGAGGTATTTGCATGTGAAACTATTCCATGCACAATTGAACCAAAGTTGGTGCATGCATTCAGAAACTATTACAAATTAAAATGTACGTAAAAACAATAAATACATATTTTAATCCTTAATATTACCAGCTGTTATTTTCTAGTCAGCATTTCCTTTAATAAACCTAAATGGTGGTGGTATTTAGAAGACTGAAATTATAAAATATACCCTAAGCATTACTGTAATAATACATTTTACATCTAACAGGGTTGTTCACTAAACACTGGGTCTTGTTCATATGCATACAATCTGGTGGAAACGGCTGAATTCGAACCACACTGGCAACTTTCATATTTACTAAAGCTATCTGGCAAATATTTAAAAATACTCAGCTTAATCCTGTAATGGGATAGGCAGAAGGTTATCCTAGATATAAGATAAGATAAGTTAAGTTCCCTTAGGGTAATTAGCACTGGAGACCATCACTATATTTCAATATCTATCTGTACAATATAATTTGGCAAGGTCTAAATATATGAGATTACATTTTATAAAGGTTTGTGATGGGGGTAAAATGAATACAGGTATATATTAACAGCATACGACACAAACACTGATGTAAGTTGGGACTGTCCCCTAGAGGCTCTTATCCATGTGAGTTGACACACATGTGTTATACATTTGATATAAACCTTTTATTTAGATTTACACTATATGGTTTTTCCTTTTTCCTCTTTTATGTGTCTATTCATCGTTTCGGTCTTATATATATTTTTGGGTAAGTGTATACCCTTTATTTTATCCTATAGCGCTTCACTTCTGTAGCTACTATAGATTTGAGTGTTTATCTCAAATCATGCTGGTTTGTTTTTGAGCAATTCAGATCATTTGCCTGAATGAATCAGACACAGACATTAGATTTTATCTTTGATAAATAAAAGTATTTGCTTTGTAGGCAATAAGAGAAGTAAATGCCTTGCTGTACAGGATGTATAGAAGCAGGCAGCAGCTGGCCTGGGTTGCCATCAGTATATGTATTATTTTCTATCTCAATGACCAGCGTGAATCTATTGTACAGCTTACCTAGAAGTTTTTTTTCTCTATGAACAGATGGATACATCAGTTTTTGTTTTTTTTTAGTTCAAATGTAATTAAAATTGCATCCTGCTGGCGTGACCTAAAAGTGGAGTGTGGAAGCTGAAGGTTCACTGACACTGTAATTATGAACTAACAGGTTGAAGTTCTTGTTAAAAAAAAAAATAAAAAAAAGCCTTTTCCGAGCTGTATCTATGTTTTTGTAGTTAGAAAATAATGTGAGAAGATAGTAACAATCTAACCTCCCAGCATGCATCTGCCATCTGCTAGAGTTACACTCTTATTGCACTTTAAGTTAAAAAGCACCTTACCATGACTTCTTAGCTCTATCATAGTTATATCTTAGTATTGTGAAAATCTGCCATGATTAATGCAATTGTTCTTCTAAATTGTACATTATTTTTTTAAAGTTCATATATTTTCTCTTTTTTTTCCCAAGCAATGTAAATTATCATATTTTAAAATAAAAAATTTTTTTTTTGCGGTATGAGGTATTTTTGCTATTCTGACTTTTGATTAGAAAGTGTGCACTTTATGTGAAGCATGTAAAAAAATTATATTTCTCAGGCATTGGTTCTGTCTATCTACCTACCTACCTGTCTGACTCTCCATCTTTCTGTATGTCCGTCCATCCATCCATCACACTTTTAGAAGCCATTTGACAAAAAAAGCATGCCAATTGCTCTTCAGCTTCCTGTTTAATGCAGATGAAGACAGACAATTAGGAATTTCTAACCTTTTCAACAAAAACCATGAGATGGCACTTACAGATTTTTTGTGCCATGGCCTCTCTACTTATCTGTAATAATTATAATGCTTAGAATGCTCCTTTAAGCAATTTGTGACTTTTTGTTAAACACCCCTGAAGGCAAATTAATAGAATTTCTATTCAAGTCTGGTCCATTTGAATTTTTGTCATGCTTAAATTAGACGACAGTAAATTTAATGAATTTATTCAAAATGTCAGCCACCAAATTATTATAAATGGATCCATAAGATTTTCTGTTTTGAGTTTGCCATTGTAAATTTGAAATTTGCCTCATAATATCACATATGAGTTGAAGTTAAAGAGCATAGTCATTCAATTTACAGAAATATGACAAGTACTTATATACAAATGATTTTTTTGTTCTCTAATCAATGGTTGTATTCCCCAAAGACTGACAAGACTAATTTTTAGTCTTTTAAATAAAAAGTGCTTTTTTCATTTCCATATCCCTGGAATAGATTTTTCCCAAAATAAATGTATAATTTACATTTACTAAGCTGTATTCAATAGCGGCATCAAGCACGTTCACAAACAAATGACTAATTTCGTAAGATGATTAGATCAATTTCAGCCTCTTTTACTCAACGATTTACATTTTCTCTCAAGTGGTATTTTCGTGATATTGAGTTACCAAGACAGATAGTAAAATAAAATGTTCAAGTAAAAAGAAATATGACTAGAAACTGAAGCTTCAACTGATGCTTTTAATGCTACTGATCCTGTTTTATCTTGACATATTTATTTCATCTACGCTTGACAGAAAGCAAAGAGCAAAGAATTTTGGGCGGCAATGTTTGTTAGGCGATATTCTTTGAAGGAATTTCATAAACAACTTCGCCAAACAAAGAAAAACATGAATATATTCTGTAAAGCACCACAGTAAATAATTAGTTTAAAAAATGTCACATATTTGTGATGAATGAAGAATAGGCCAGTGAGTTAAAGTCCTTGGTCGTCCCAGTACATTTCTCTAGCACTTGTTGAGAAATAAGTTCCTACCTGTCTGCCAGATTTAAATTCCTTTGGAGTTGATATTTAATAATAGTTGGAAGAGTTGTGTTTGGTACCTAGATTTGCAAGGCTTCCTCCAAATATATTTTATGTTTAGAAGAAAGAAATATTAAAAGGTACCTGTCATGACAAAAATAAGTTAATCTTAAATGATAGAGAATAAACTAGCAGAATTACTAGCAAATGTCTAAATATCTAAAAAACCAGGAGTTGAAAAAAGCCTTTTCCGCATCAGTGTTCATATGTGCCAATCATAAAGAACAAGCATATAAAACCATGCTCCATTGGTACGTAACCCTCCTCATACTTAAGCAGATGCATCACTCCGACATAGACCTCTGTTGGAAGGCATGTGGGGAGAAGTGCACGCTCTTCCTACCCATCCTCCCCTTGCCTGGTATTCCTCAGTTCTATATAACTTCCTTCTTTTTCTCCCCCTCCCTCCCTCCTTTTTCTAATTTTTTTCTTTTATTTTTATCTCTCTTTCTCTTTTACTCCCACCCTTCTCACTCACCCACCTGAACCCTCTTTACTCCTGGTAGAAATGCCTTATCTGTCATATGTAACCATGATTGTGAAAGTGTAACATTACCACTTCCGTACATATATAACCAAAACAAACTGCACACCCACCCTGAGGGGTAACCACGACTATCTAAACATTTAAATTAGCCCTTGACATCTGGCCACTATGTATATGGCTCTATTGTACTGTATAACATTGACATCATTATCACTGTTATTCACTGTTTTTAAATTATATCATATGTGGACTGTATTTCAATGTACACCTTTTATTACAGCAATGTTATGCATTTTCTAAAATTGAGCAAAATTTAAAAAAAAAATAATAATTAAAAAAAAATAGTCCTTTCCCCCTCCTGTATCTCCTGCTTGAATTCAGTCTAAGGGAAATAAATACCTGCAAGGGGAAGTAGAGAATAAGATAGAGCAGCACAACCAGCAGCACAGAAAGAGGAGAGAAACAGCCAGAATTATTTATTGCAGCAGCTTTGGACAGGCAATCTTAGAATGGAGAGTGAAGACAGATACATTTTATTTGCATATATGACAACATATATTGTCTGGGACTTTTGACTTGTAATGGAAAGCAACACTGTGCTTCCCAAACAGTGGCATGGCAGGTGAGATATATCTTACAGCAAATGTAACATCTATTGAAAACATAATTCTCTCAGCACGAGATAGGAGTGTTTGAAATCATTTAAAATCTGAACTTTTAATGGCATGGTAAGAGAAGAAAAACATAATTGTACCACGAGTCAACCCAGTTGGTTAGAAAACTGCAAACCTATATCTTGCAAGACAGGTTCAATTTAAGAAAGATTTAGTACACTTGTGTGACATACTATCATACGTAAAACCCTGGAGCTTCTGGTTGATACCAAAAAACATGGGTGCTTTAAGTTTGGAACTCTTGACAAGGTCTGCCAATGCAATATGAAAGTAGACTCATACTCAACTTCTTTCTTCATGCAGGACAAAAGGGAGTTTTTCATTCCTTGCAGAAGTTTGCAATGCCAGCTACTTAATAAAGATAATAAATAATATTTCAACTATGTTACATAAAGTTATCGAAGGTATCCTATATAAAGTTTCTTAAATCAATCAACTACCCTTTGTAAGTGTTTTGACTGTGGTTATGCTGAAAGTGGAGCTGTGTCCTTATTAACATATTCTCCAAGGTCAATCTCCAAGTCCTTATTTAAGGTACCTCTTAGAACCTGGCATTTATAATGAGCACCTTTTCTTATTCAATACTGCTCACGGCATTCCCCGAGTAGAACATGGCATGCTGGATATTGCGGATGCCAAGCACAACATTTTCAGTGGAAGGATATATGTGAGACTTGGTGGCGATTAAAATGACTTTTAGGTAAATAGATCTTTCAGTTTAACAGGTTTATTCTTAAAAGTGAGAGTTGTTGGTAATCCATGGTGAATTCCAAGTGAATTTCAAATGTAAGACCAAAGTATCTGATCTAGAAGCATCAAGCAGGATACACTGAACTAGAAGCAGTGTCAGAATGCACTAAGAACCAACATGCAGTACTTAAGGTAACAGCTAAACTAGACCTGAATAATAAAGTGTGTTACCGGGCTTTAGAGTGGACTGACTCAATGCTATATGCTGTAGAGTTATATAAAACAAACAAAAAACAAACAAAAAAGTGAGGGACACTAAATAAGACAAGGTGTGATAAGACAAGACAAAGGTCAAAGGATATAAAAAGAAGATAGTCATGAACCAGCCTAGGATCGAAAATCTAATGACATATACAAGATAAACATGCTTTTTGATAACGGAAAATGGAAACCACAACAGGGCATAGATTAACAGAAACTGAGCGTATATCTAGCTTTAAGTAGGCAGAGATTGGTTTAAAGCACCTATATGAAGTAATCACATGCATGTGCATCCTTTTTGTGATGACGCACGCACATCCCTGTCATCAACCTTGCCTGAGGAGACAGAGTCTTAAAAAAGCTCCGATCTGCCGCGGGCGGCGCTGCACAGAATGTCAAAAGAAGCAGCGTTTACATTCAGGAAAGATGGAGGTGATGTTCAGGAAAGATGGAGGTGATCCTTACGGTATACTGAGTGCATACGGACACAGGGATTTTTTTTTCCCAGTTTGGCTATTGTGGTCTTAAAATTAAAATATGCATTGAATTCACATTGGATTTCCAACGATTCTTCCTTTAGTGATTAACTCTCTAGTGAGTTTGCCAGCACAGTATCCCATCAATTTTATATATCTATTTGAAGAGCACCATATATTTTATATATTTTGTGGGTGTTTGCTTCCCCTTCTCTGGCTGTCAGATATTTAATGGGCAATATTTAAAATTATTCCGCGTAACATAATTTGGCAGAAATGTTGCCAATGTCTTTCCTACTTGATGCATAATGCAACAGTTTTAATAAGTCTCCAGTTTCTGGGCTTCGATGAAAAAAAAGTAATTGCATTGGGCACCTCAATGTATTTTTCTATATTCCCAGCACTTGTAATATTTTAACCTAAAATATTCACGAACTTGGCTTAGACATGACTGCACAAAATGCATTCGATTTTCTCGTTTAATTTCTTTTGTAATTGAAGTTTAATACAAGTGTAATCATGTTTCGGTTTATTGACTTGGCTTGGTCGCTGATCTTACGATCTAAACCTGGCAGAAAGAAATCAGCTAATCAGATACAGACACAAAAACAGATGCAATGAAATAAAAATAATATTTAAAAAAAAATGCTAATGGGATGCAATTTTAATTTCCAATTATCAGGGAATATGAATAGCAAAAGTGCAGATCTGCGTGTGTATATCTTAGCTCTTCGTTAAGTGCGTATACATCCAGTAAATGTATCTAGAAAACTCATCACATATACCTGCACAAATGAACATCAGGCAGTTGTTCCCTAATAAGCCCAAGACAAGGGAATTCATATTTACTTTCCTAATTGAAATACAGGATGTAACATCTTAATGTCCACATCATAAATAAAAGAAGCAATAAACAATAAGTTATAAGAATGTGACTTATCAAAAAGAAATATATCTATTATGCAAATCAGATATGAATATGCTAATAAATAAATGTCTATGTGCCCATGTGTATTACTGTCAGGTGTTGGTGTATGTGTTTATCGGAGTATTTGTGTGAATGTATGTGACTTTCAATCTGATTTGATGATGTAGTTTGGTCAGTTCTTTCCCAACATGGCATGATTGAAATTTAACCAATCAGTGTCCACTTGTACTTTCTGCATTCTCTGCATTCCACAATGAACTTTCCCTATTTCCATGGGGCATTCTCCAAATGTATCTTACGCTTGCGTCTGCTCTACTAAACTGCATGATGATACTACTTATCACTGTGGTAGATAAGTACAGTGATATCATGGCACAAGAAATGCTAAATTTACCGTGATGTCCAGGGTTGGCGACCACACTGCAGGTGGTGTAGAATCACTTCAAAGACCTAGAATTGCCATTGGCACCAATGCCATAGCTATGCCATTTCAAGGCTAGACTAATGCCCCCATCTACATAAAAACCTGCTGTTCTCCATATTTTTCCTACACTTGGAGACAATGACAAACAAATGAAATACAATTAATATTACCACAATGCAAACAATTTAACTCATGATAGGTCAAATTGATGATTCACTTCTAAAGAATTTAGATGACAAGGCCCAACATGAGTCTTTCCTAAATCACTACACAACCATGTTACTATAACCTCCATTCTTAAATCTTCCTGTTTTGCGGATTAAACACTAGAAAATTATTCATTTGCAAAATTCTATCTGGGAGACTAAAGCACTAACCAATTCATTTACAAACAAGTGCATACACCTAATTTACAAATTAATTGGATATCATCTGTAATTTTAGAGACTAGAGCCGCGGGAAGTCGCTCAGAGACTCAGATGTGCCGTTGAGTGTTTTTCTTCTTCTTTAGTTTATTGCAAGGACTTAGCTATAATTTCTAAATGATCTTTTGGGAAATAAATATTAATTTAGGTGGTTGGTGACAGTTACATATTAGTATGAGCTTCTATTACAAATCTGAATTTCAATAACTAATCTCACTCCTTCATTCCCAGAACAGAAGACAAATGAGTGTATGAGTTTCCTTGAGTTATGTATACTTGGACAATTAATTGAGATAAACAAAGCTCCTACTGTTTACTTTATGGGTGCGTAAGGGACAAGTGACAGCCTAAAGTTTTATGGGAAAGGAAGAATCATAGAATATTTGTATTAATAACAACTTAGACGTGAAACATTGTCACCCTGTCTTATACATCACTTAGCAGGAAATAGAGTAATCTATTTTTTCAAACAGTGGCCTTCTCATGGGCATTCAAAAGGGCTTTTTAGTTTTTACTTTCAGATTGACCTCATTTGGCAGCTAGCTGATTTATGTTTAAAAATTGATAGATCTAATAGTCATAAAAACAGGCCAGGGACTAGGGCAATCTGCCTGTGTGGTCTTACCAAATGAGGAGTTCGTTCCTTGGGGTACTCGTATAATAAAACAATTCTAACAGGCTTGGAAGAGCCAGAACACAGTAAAACTGATATGTGCCAGGAATTGGAATGCCTCCGTATTTTGCCCTTGGACAATGTGCATCTTAGAGTTGTGGCCATAGAAATTAACTGCCTTAGCTAGAGCATCTACTAAGGCATAATAGATGGAAAGACCAACAATCCTTGTATGTATAGAAACATTTAAGTGGCCAGCACAAAGGGGACTTTAAGTAGTGGTGATGTACCCTTCATGTCAACCATCACTAAGATTTGTACAATATAAACAAATCAAACTAAGTATTTATTTTAAGAATTAGTGATTTATTTTCAAAAGCCATAGATTTTGGCACAGGCAGTTTACAGCATTTACTTCATACTTACAGGCTCAGAAAGGGATGGATTTTTTTTTTTAACAGTAAAATTAAGCTTCACATTTTCTCTATTTAGACTTTAACTCCCAAGTACAATTCTAAGTACAATAAATATATCTTAATATCTCCTCAAAATACACCATTAGAAATCTAGATTTGGACTAACAATTTAGCAACTGTGTCTATGTGCCGAGAGAGCTGTCAATTTCTGAAATGACACCACAAGTAATGCTGAGTTTTAAATAAAACTCACTTGGCATATTTTGTTGAACTGTTTGTTATCTTCCAGCTTGTTACAGTTGTCTATATAAGCGTTTATGGAAATAAATAGGTCTTGAAAGTTGCTTGGTATAAATATTTTAACTTGTCTGCACTGGCTGTCAATAACTGGTGAAACTTTGCCAGACATAATTATTTTTAATATGACTGCATTCTGACACCTGAAGGAGCATTCAATAATGTATATGCTGTCTTTATTGCAAAAAAAAAATACACAATCAGAGATACATTACACAGAGGAAGTCATTTGTGAATTGGTTCTTTGATGGGTTTAAAAGTAAAGTGAAGGGTTCTGGGTAACTGAAACCTGCACGCATTGCTGAGCAGAGCTATAATCCTAGGGCCTTAGTATTTGTGTTTACATGTAACTAACTTAGTTTTCGATAAAGTGAAGTATAAACTTCTATGCAGGTAATATATTGAAACAGTTTGTATCTAGTAAAGAGAACTGTTGTGGCTAATTTTGACAAATGCATATAATGTATAGCATCTACAGATTAAGTATATACTATATTTTAGAAAAAAATATGTCTATCTAGCAAAGGTCAAGGAATGTCATTTACTTTTAATTAATTTTCTTTAAAGGTTAATCCAAACACCATGACCACTTCAGCGTTTTGTCCTTGGAGTCTGTATAGGCAGTATTTCAGTAAGAAACGTTGCATGTACAGATATATTTGACTATGCTGCCAGAAGTGTAACTTCACCTCCGGTGGTATCAATAGCATTAAGTTGTTGTACCTGTTTGTTTGTCTTTTTATTTTTGTCACACCTAGAAAGACAGCGATTGCTGGTCAGTGCAGTGCAAATATAACATTGCTCCCAGAATGGCTTGGGGATTTTCAGCCTACTGTGGGCTGACGATAGAACACAAGATGTCAAGGGCTCTTGACTTTTATGTGGACTTTGCTTTCAGTTGGCCCATCACACAGGCAGCTAGGATGTTAGTAAATGTTTCTACTACAATGTATAACAATTATATTCAAATTATATATATAAAGATATATTTATATTTTGTACAAATAAATTATTATACAAAAGCAACATATATAAAAAATATATTAAATACTATTTTTTATACATGTTGTTTCTGTATAATAATTTATTTATAGTGCTTCTCTGTTTTTGACCATTCTTTTTAGACTATTTAGTCGCCATGATTTTGAGTTTTACTGCTGTCTTTTTATGCAAACGGTTTCTTATGTCAATTTAGTTTTTATTTATAAATATCCATGTTTTTTTTCCATTATATTTATTACCTGCACACTCTCCCAAATCTGAATGCATGTTTAAATAAAAGAGGTTTTGGTACCATTAAAATGGCTATTGTAGTGGAAGCTCTGGGCAAGCAAACTTTTATGTTTCGTGGATCATTGGTTACTCTGCTTGTGGGAAATTGGGTCAACTACTGAAAACATAAAAGTTAGTTGCACAAAAATGTTTTTTTTTTTTAACAGTGAACCTTACTCTTTTCAAGTTTTAGAACATTAAACCGGGTTCTAAAGCTTTGAGTATAGCAAAATATCTTCTAGAATTTATTTCGCTAGAGACTTAGTTGGAACTCCTAACTCAAATAAATACATACAATAGTAGGTAGGTCACACTTCTGGGTATGTCTGTAAAATATATATATAACACACAAAATAGTGTAGTACAGTTTGTGTAAGTAGGCAATGTAAGATTTTAAGTGAAGTACTCACAAGCCTAGAGCCAAATATATGTGGTTCTCACTGATGTCGCCTTGGGACTTTTTAAAGGATGTCCCTCTCCTGTTACCACGTGGCTTGATCGCTGGTCCCACTTGGCTTTGAAAGGGTTCCAAGATGGATGGATATTCCCACTTGCTTTGTCAGAATTCCCAAGAAGAATTCCCAAAACTTCTCAATAGAAGATTCAATGTGGGATGTGTAGCCAAATATTTATTCAAAAAAAATAATATTAAAAATGCATTGTAAAATAATTAATAAAAAACAATCAATAAAAAACAATAAATAAGACAATATTCTAAAAGTCTGTAGCTAAAGTGCTATATTTGAGTCCAGCCAAATGGCTAGTGCTGAGTCCGAAACGCGTTTCGCCCCTATCAGGGGCTTTTTCAATCGGTATATCTGTTTGCTTCACTGTCGGCGGCTTTTTCTCGTAATTCGCCGGTTTACTTCCGGGTTCCGGCCAATCCTAACTTGGAACGCAACATGCGTTCCAAATCACTTCCGGGTTCCAGCTAGCTTCTCTTTGGAACGCGCCGTGCGTTCCATTCTGTCGTTCGTCTCCCACATATTTCCGGGTTCCGGCTACCTTCTATTTGGAATGCACCATGCGTTCCATTCCACAGAAATTTGTCTCTTTGTGACACAAAATTGCAAATAGTTCATCATTGGAGCGCACACCAAAGAGGTTGTGCGTTCCATTTCAAATCCCACCAGGACATAGAAAAAATTATAATTAAATGATTATGATTCTTATAATATCATATAAAATTTATATACATCAAATAATACTTCATATATGTATGAACAGTAGGAGGTGATTATAAGTTTATATTATAATTTTGCCTTATATTAGGTGTATAAATACCTCTTATTATCTATTTTATGTTTCAAAATGACAGTCTTTAATGACAAATGATTATAAAATCACCTTACTAGTGTTCATTTAAAGAAACAGTAGCCCCAACCACTATAGTATAAAGGAACATAAAATACTCATAAAAACATGCAGTTAAAAAACATACAGTTAAAAAACAAATTATCATGCATGAACTCCTAACTCTGCTGAGTCTTTAAAAGCTAACAAATTCACTATTTTTAGAATTTCATAAAGAAACTACTGTGTTATGTCTTTCTTTCTTTCTTTCTTTCTTTCATTTGAACATAACAGGAGGAATTCACTGCTAATTTATTAGTATCGGGTTACAGTTACGTTAAATGGGCTCAGTATCCCTCTATAGCAGTGTTTCCATATTGGTGTTCCGCAGGAAACCCTAGGGTTCCTCGAGAATAAAATTGGGGTTCCACAGCATTTGCCACATCCAAGATGGCCACTGCTACCTGCTGTTCCCAGAAGGTCGGAAACAGCAGAGATCACGCAACCGCAATCTTATAAGAGATTGCGGGAGCGCCATCTTAAGCCCGCCCTGCAGTCAGCCCGCCTTGGCATCCACACTCCTTGCCATCAGCACGCCTTGCCATCAGCACACCTTGCCGTCAAAGCCCACCCTAGCACCCTGCTGCCCGCTCTGCCATCAGCCAGCTACTTAGACTTAGCTCGTCCGTGAGAGAGCCCACCCAGCCGTCAGCCAGCCAGCCCTGCTGTCAGTCATTTTCTATCACTCGTTATAGAGGAGTGATAGAGAGTGGAGCTGATAGTTAAAGCTCTGTTATTGTCATAGATAGAAAGCTCTGTTAGGTAGGGACATAGTAAGCTCTGTTAGGTAGGGACATTGAAATTCTCTGTTAGGGACATTGAAAGACTATTTAAGGGGCATTGAAAGACTGTCAGGGGCATTGAAATTCTCTGCTAGGGACATTAAAAGGCTCTGTCAGGGACGTTAAAAGGCTCTGTCAGGGGTATTGAAAGACTATTTGAGGGGCATTGAAAGACTCTGTCAGGGGCATTGAAATTCTCTGCTAGGGACATTAAAAGGCTCTGTCAGGGGCATTGAAAGACTATTTGAGGGGCATTGAAAGACTGTCAGGGGCATTGAAATTCTCTACTAGGGACATTAAAAGGCTCTGTAAGGGACGTTAAAAGGTTCTGTCAGGGGCATTAAAAGGTTCTGTCAGGGGCATTGAAAGACTATTTGAGGGGCATTGAAAGACTCTGTCAGGGGCATTGAAATTCTCTGCTAGGGGCATTAAAAGGCTATGTAAGGGACATTAAAAGGCTCTGTCAGGGGCATTGAAAGACTCTTTGAGAGGCATTGAAAGACTGTCAGGGGCATTGAAATTCTCTGCTAGGGACATTAAAAGGTTCTGCAAGGGACATTAAAAGGCTCTGTCAGGGGCATTGAACTTCTCTGCTAGGGACATTAAAAGGCTCTGTCAAGGGCATTGAATGACTCTGAGGGGCAAAAAACTGTTAACTGTATTTTTCAAAGTGTTTAAATCTTTTTGTTCCAAGTCTTACTCAAAAATCTTGCTTAAGTTTAGTTCTTTCTAAAGAGCGTTATCAAAATCAGCATCCTTTTCAGTCAGGTTGGGAAATCTGTATTTTTCAAAGTGTTCAAATCTTTTTTTTTTTTTTAATATTATTTATTGAAAATGTTTTTTTTTTTGTTAATATAAACAACACATACATCATACAACAGTAAAAAAGAAAATAAAAAAAGTAAATAAATAAATTTATAAATAAATTTACATTAACATAACCCCACACAGTTGGGAAAAAATTGCCAAGCCAGAATATCATTTGTTACATTTAACAAAATTTCCCCAAAAGACTAACATTAGGTAAATGGACATAACAGTGCAAACATGCAGGTCTAAATCATTAGTCTAAATCATGGGTCGTCAACCTGGTCTCTATCGCCCACTAGTGTGCGTTTCAGGATTCCAGGTGGGCGGTAGGGATTTTCTAATTTTGAGAGATTGGGCAGGCGGGTGTGAGCCGGCGGTACCCCTGCGACCGGGTACCGCCATCACCACTTGCGGCCCCGGTGTCAGGGCCACCCAATGGATGTGGATTGTAAGGGCCCTGGTCAGCGTGACCGGGCCCCCTGTGATTACATCACAGAGCTGGGAGGAAGTGACTGCACATCACTCCTCCCAGCTAACACACAGACCGTGCGGGAGGAAGCAGAGGGAGTCAGAGTGGTAACTCTGACTCCCATCAACCTGAGCAACCACTGGACCCCAGGGAAAGTCACCCTCCTGCACCTAAAAGGTAGGAAACAGGAGGGTGACTAAAATATTTTGTGTGTGTTTGTTTGTGTATGTGTATTTGTATGTATGTCTTGTGTGTGTTTGTCTGTATGTATGTGTCTGTATGTATGTGTGTCTTATGTATGTGTCTTTGTATGTATGTGTTTGTCTTTGTATGTGTCTTGTGTGTGTGTGTGTGTGTGTGTGTGTGTCTGTCTATATGTGTGTATGTATGTGTGTCTTGTGTCTGTCTGTATGTGTTGTTTGTGTATGTGTCTTTGTATGTATGTGTGTCTTTGTATGTATGTGTGTCTTGTGTCTGTCTGTATGTGTGTATGTGTCTTTGTATGTGTGTCTTATGTGTGTGTCTTTGTATGTGTGTGTCTGTATGCATGTCTGTGTGTGTGTCTGTATGTATGTGTGCCTGTCTGTTTGTATGTATGTGTCATGTGTGTGTGTCTGTATGTGTGTGCCTGTCTGTCTGTATTTGTGTCTTGTGTGTGTGTCTGTATGTATGTATGTGTGCCTGTCTGTTATAGTGGGCTATAGTAAGTAATAGTAAGTGGGATACCTAGCTCAGACTTCCTACTGGGCATTGCTATAAGGAAGGTTTAAAAAAATGTTAAAAAGGGGGAAAAAAAGGTGGGGAGGGGAATTGAGGAGGAAGAGGAGGGGAGCTGACGCACAGATGAGAAATCATATTATGCGCAAACAGAGAATTTGTCTGAATATCACCAAAAGAGGAGACCTTCGTTTGTTCCTTACGAAAATCGAACCAGATATCAAATATTTAGTCTTGCAGCATCAACCTCAAGGATCTCATTAATCACTAGTAAAGGTAATTTAATTTTATTTTATTGTTTTCTCATTAAACTTTATAAAGTTAAAAACACTATAAACATGCATTAAGTAGAAATAAGTAGAAATAAAAAGATAAATGTACGTACTTTTATTTTTTATTTTTTTTAAAAACACCCTCCTTTCTAAAAAATATTCTGCACTTGCGCGAAAACTGGTGGCCGGTAAAGAAATGTTTTCAACCAAAAAGATGCATTAGTGGGCGGTAGGTAGAAAAAGGTTGACTACCACTGCTCTAACTCGTTGGTCAGTTCAAAGGTTTCCAGTCAGTTGGTTACTGTTAATGTTTCCAGCCATTCATTGTAATATTCTTGTTTAATTGAAGAATCTCCATGCAGATCTCTTTCCATGCACAATTGATATGATAATTCGTCTTTTAAAGGCCTCTTATACCAGCCTAAGACAAGTTTGGAAAACTTCTTTATTTAAGGCTTTGGTATATTTGTCATCATAAATATTTTATCTGTTTTTATTCTTTTACTTTCTCTCTATTTCCTCTCTTAACCTGTTTCTATTTTTTCTATATAATATAAGCATAGATAAAGGAGACATGTAACCTTGCGACATTTATCATTATTACAATATCTATCAAGCCATTAATATTTGGCTGATCAGGAAATTCAAATAGAAAAAGAGAACAACAGAAAAAGAAGAAGAAAACTAAATCTCTCCCAAAAACAAAACAATAAGTAGAGTAAATATTAAAATGTTTTCAGTCGTGGGGGAATGTATCCACAAGCCTTTATTTTTATTTTATTTTTTATTTTATTTTATTTTTTGCCTATTTTCGGACCATATTTTATTATGTTGCCAATAATAATTCCTTCTCTTCTTGTTCTAATATTTCCAGCCAATTTAACCATGTGTCTATGTCCCTATATTGATTTCTAATTTTATTTACACCTATTTCCATTTGAATCTGGAATTGAACCTGTTGAATAAGATGTAACATAGAAAATGCTTGTGTTTTCTTCCAGTTTCTAGCTATTATGATTTTTACAGCTACAAGGCAGTGTATTATCAACACTTGTTCTAGCTTTTTCATATTAGGCCATCCTAAGTGAAGCAGCATCACTTCTCGTCTAGATATTATTATGATATTACCCAATCTGCTTAGTATGGATTTAGCCATTTGCCAAAGGGGGGCCACTTTTTCGCAATTCCACCATATATGTAGATAATCTCCCTTTCTCTCCCCACAAAAAGGGCAAATGTGATTACCATGTTAAGGCTATTGTGATTTTGGTTGCAAAAAAAAAAAAAACAGTATATAGCAAGGCATTTTTGCGAAATAGAGGATATAGTCCAGTTTAAATGTAGTAAGGCAACCGCAGGTTCTTTTTTTAAATGTATTTTAAATCGAGATCTAAGTAAGTCATAAGCCCATGACCATAAAGGATTTAGCAGTTTACAGTACCACCACATATGTAAAAAAGAGCCATCCAAACCTCCACATCGTCAACAATGTGGATTTTATATGGATACATTTTAGAAAGCCTATACGGCGTCAGATGCCATTTATATCTTATCTTATGTTGACATTCTATTGGGTTCAAACAGTGAATGTATTTTCGTATATTCTTAAGAGTGTAACACCATTTTTTTACAGTTATATCTATATCCAAAATAATTTTCCACTTCTCAACGATATATAACGGTTTTTGGTCAGAAAGAGTTATTAAGTTGACTGCTTTGGAATTTATTTTATTTACTCTGGTATAATTAAAAATTGATAGAATTAAAGAATCCAATTTAGATGTATTTCGCAATAGAGCTTTGTTTAAGAAATTCTTGATTCTCAAATAGGAGAAAAGTTTTTTATTAGATAAATGTAATTTGAATTTAATGTCAACAAAGGGTATTAATTGATCTTTTTGCCAGACATCTTTAATACTCCATTGGTGTTTAGGCCAATTATTTAAAGAGATATCTTGCATGTTATCTTCCAAAACAGCCAAATGGCACGTATTAATTACTTTGTGGGAGATTTTTAAAAGTTTTTTCCAATATGTCCCAAGCCTAGATGATCTGTGATATTAAAGATTTACTTTTTTTTTTTTTATTATTCTTTATTTTATATGTGCAGGCATTAGACAAGCAGAGTTGCACTGCCACAGCAGCTGGTGCAAGACGATTTTTACACATATGTTAACAGTAGTATGGCATCAAAAACATTGCACATTTTTTATATAGGGGGAGAAAACAAGTTAAATCTTAAGCTTATATTTCGCAGCAATAAACAGTAAATACTGGTTAGTGTGATGGGTCGTATGCTGACATGAGGAATTCAGAGGATAGGAACCCCTGGCTCACCCTGTGGATTAATCATGTTCAACTAATAAAGTTAGCTGTGTCAAGAATGCCAGTGCTTGCGAGGGCAAATTAAAAACAAAGGAGGACTAAACAGTAAATAACATTTGCGTATGATCTATATGAAGATGTGCTGTGCTAGGGGGCAATACAGGCTGTGAGCCTGTGGAATTGGTCTGTCGTTAGAGATATGCTAAGCACTCAAGATTAACATGTTAAGCAGGCTGCCCGTACCTACTATATGGTGGGTCACCTGTTTATGGTATCACAGGCTGTATGTGTGGGAACATGTATGAATAGAGCTTCTGGGCATCCTATCAGTAATGTAAGAGGGCCCAGCAGTACAAGTACCAACCGGTAAAATAGGAGGAACAAGGGCTAAAATAAAACTTAAACAACAAAAATTACCAACTCAAATATGGTGTAGCCTCTCTGGTTTGTCATCTGACCTAGCCAACTCTATTATTACTGTGGGTCTCTGGGTGGGTACAGAATGAGGTGTTTAGCTGATCCCTGCCAGAGGCAGAGGTGAGTGAGACACATGTAAGTCCAGGTGGGGAACCTCTCTGGCGTAAAAGGGCACTATGCTCCTCCGGCCCCAGGACGGTATGAGGACCTGCATTTGGATTCCGTGGACTCGGGAGCCTTGAGGTGCCAGGTCCTTCTCCTGTCTGGGGGGGACTGAGTGTCTGGGTGGTAGGTGCCTTTTTCTGCGGACATTCCTCGGCTGTCGTGGGTGATGCATGAAGGCTGTGCCTCGGGGGGACCTCAGTCCAGGCGGTCGGACTGTAGGGTGTGCCCAGGCTTGTTTAGCTATTCCGCCTGGAGGAAATCCATTTCGCCTCAGCTCGATGTCATGTTGCTCGGGCATGGTCAATGCCGGTGGCTGTCGTCTATTTTCCAATCTTTTCCAGAATTGCTGGCATATCGCTTCAAATTTATGTGTGAAAGCTGTTTCCCAGTCGCTTAGTGTCCTCCGTTCCAGAGGGATTGCGGTGCCGTCGGCCATCTTAGAGATGTCTCGTGTCAGTCGTCTACAGGAGATATCTCCCAGGAGTGATCCAGGGGTGACTGCTCGCTTGTAGTGGGGGCCGGGATAACCCCCACCGGCCTAGAGGGGGAGGGAGTGCGGGGCTCTGAGAGACCTCCAACAAAGGGAGTCAGGAGTGGTCAGCCGTTTCACCTGTCGGGGAGCCACCAGGCCGCAGTAGCTGTAGGCCGCAGACACCAGTCGAGAGTGGTGGTGCCAAGACACTCTTCAAAGTTGCTCCGTCCTGTCTGGTAAAGGCAACGATTTATCAAAGTCAAGTGTCAGCGTATTTTTGTCTGGCAAAGCTTATTTTAAGTGAGTTTAGGCAGGAGCACAGGCTATGTGCGACCTGCCAGCATGGTGTCCAGGCTCCACCCCCTAAAGATTTACTTTTTAATTGATCAGTAACTTTTTTATTACTATTTAACCATAAATATACTTCTAATCTATCTCTTCCTACTGCCTCAGACTCTATAATATACCACATGTCTTTTTTAAAAGACTCTACTTGTAGCTCATATATATGTCCAATAATATTAGAAAAATAGCAATTTTTTATATCGGGATAATTCAAACCCCCATGGCTGTATTTTCTTGTAAGTACCTTAGAGCTTATTCTGGCTTTTTTATTTTTCCATATAAACGTCTGGAAACTGGATTGGATCATGGTTAGCCAACTGTCTGGCATCTGGAAGGGTAGCATTCTGAACTGATAAGACCATATATGCGTTTATAATGTTAATCCTGCCAGACCAAGAGGATTCCAAAGTGCGCCACTCTTTTAGCTTTATATTAGTATATTTTAAAAGATTTAGGACATTTATTTCCATAATATTAGCAGTCTGTATCGGAATTATCACCCCTAAATAATTAAATTTATCCTTAGACCACGTGAAGTTATATTTTTCTTTAAGATCATATAAGTAGTGGTTTTCAACTTTGTTAGTTAAAGCAATTGATTTGGATACATTTCATTTGTAATTTGATACTTCACTATACTTATTTATTTTGTGTAATACTAAGATATTTCTCTGGATGAAAGATATAGTAAAAAATCATCGGCATATGATATTTTGGCTTCTAATTTATTAGTTGAAAATCCCTTACGTATATGGCTTGCTCTAATATTGATTGCTAACGGTTTTAGCAACAAAACGTAGAGAAGGGGGATAAAGAGCAGCCCTGCCTGGTGCCATTACATAGATTGAACCAATTAGATACTATATTTACCCCAACTGTTCTTGCCATTGGTTCAGAGTAAAAGGCCATAATAGCTCCACGGATCCAACCCACAAAATCAAAGGAAGTCAGAACTGCATCAAGGAATCCCCAGCTGACCTCGTCAAAAGGCTTTCTCGGCATCCAATGACAGAGTCAGCATCGGAATCCCCAGACGCTCCGATCTGTCCAGTATATCCAGAATTCTTCTGGTACAACTTTCTGAAGATCTACCCGGAATAAAACCAACCTGGTCCGGATAAATAACTAACTTTCTCAATAAGCTATTTTAATCTGGATGCTAGAATTGCTGCATGTATTTTCATATCTATAGTTATTAATGCAATTGGTCTATAAGTACTAACATCCCTAGCATCTTTGTTAGGTTTTAATATTGGTAAAAGATTAGCCTGTAATAATTCCTTCAGGGTTTTAGTTTTTTTTAGCCATTTCGTTTTCAAATCTTTTTGCTCCAAGTCTAACTCAAAAATCCTGCTTAAGTTCAATTCTTTCTAAGGGCATTATCAAAATCAGCATCATTTTCAGTCAGGTTGGGAGATCTGTATTTTTCAAAGTGTTTTTTTTTTTTTTTTAAACCAATAAACAACCATGAATTTGGAAAATTGGTTATAGCAGGGAACTCTTCAGAGAAAAATTATTACTACTTCTACCTGTTCGGCACTTATAGAAACTGAGAAAGAAGACACAACTAAAAATCCAGAAAACATGCCTGAAATAGTTGTATCTACTGTTCCTCAAATAGCAGAGACCAGTGACAAGTCAAAAAAAAAAAAACATACAATGCTAGCCAATCTTCTTATCAAACAAAGAAAATACGATGATAGCTACTTATCATTTGGATTCACAAATGCCAGAAATGAAGATTGTCCTGAAGCACAATGCGTACTTTGCAATAAAATATTGCCATACAGTTCATTAGCACCTACTAAATTACGTCGTCATTTTGAGCAAAACCACGCAGCGTACAAAGATAAAGACATTGACTTTTTTAAGAATTATCAGAAGAGTAAACTATTAATGAGCAAAAAAATTCAGAATGCTAATTAAGAAAAAAACGCAGAGGCTTCTCACAGAGTGAGTTACCGCATAGGACTTGCACACAATTGGGGAATCACTAATAAAACCATGTGCAAAAGAAATAGTGCCATGTATTTTAAGTGAGAAGTTGAGTAAAAAAAATTGAAGCTGTGCCATTTTCCAACAACATAGTTTTGCGCAATATTCATGATCTTGCTGATGACATCCATACTGAACTAATTTCTTGACTGCATCGTAGTGATGGGTACTCACTGCAATTAGACGAGTCCACAGATGTTGCAGGACTTTCAGTTTTGTTGGTTTTTGTTAGATATAATTTTGACAAACAGATTGAAGAAGACTTGCTTCTGTGTAAAACTTTGAAAAATCATACCACTGGTGAGAACATCTCTAACTGTATCCAGAAGTTCATGAACACACACAGTATAAATTGGGACACATGTGTAGATGTGTGCAGTGATGGTGCCACAGCAATGGTTGGGAAAGTGGCAGGCACTGTGACACGAATAATAAATGTAGCAAAAAAGAGCACAAGTTCTCACTGTGTTCTTCACAGACATGCACTGGTAGCTAAATATATTTCAATCTCACTTAAAACTGTACTAGACAGTAGACAAATCGGTCCAGATTATTCTTTTTATAAAAAGTCGACCATTACAGTCACGACTATTTAAAATTATATGTGAAGATATGGGTAGTCACCACTCTGCTCTGCTTTTGCATTCAGAGGTCCGTTGGCTATCACAAGGTAAAGTCCTTGTTAGAATGTTTGAATTGCGTCAAGAGTTGTTTGCATATTTCCAGGATCATAAATTTGGATTATCTGATCGGTTAACAAACACTCTGTAGTTATCCAAAGTAGTATATCTTGCAGACATATTCACAAAATTAAATGACATATGTTTATCACACCAAGGAAAAAACACTAATATTTAATGCAATAGATAAAATATTTTCACTGTCTCGTAAGCTGCAGTTTTGAACTCTTTGCCAACACTTGAAGATTAAATTTGCAATGAGGTTGTAGATCATCTTTGCCATTTAATTACATCTATTAATCAGTATTTTCCATTCTTGAATGAAAACAACAATGACTGGGTTCGAAATCCATTCATAAAAGACAAGGTAGCTAATTTTTCTGATGTAGATTTTGAGAATCTGATTGAAATAACTTCTGACAGTCAAAGATGTTTCTTTTATTGCTTTTTGGGGTGATTTACGCGAAGAATACCCAGAATTGTCCAAGCGGGCAATCAAAGTTCTGTTGCCATTCGCCAGCACATACTTATGTGATGATTCTCGCTCTACTCTGCAACAAAAACAAAGTATCGAAATCGACTTGACACAACTGAAGACATGCAAATACAATTGTCAACAATTAAACCAGATATAAAAAGAATTTGCCAGCAAAAGAGAACATTACACTCTGCTCATTGAAAGGCTTGTGCTGCGCTACTCTACGGCGCACATTTTTTTTGTTGGGGTTCCAAAGTTTTGCTATACCATGTTAAAGGGTTCCAAGGGAAAGATTCATTGGGAAACCCTGCTCTATAGACTTAAATGTAGCTTAAAGGACCACTCTAGGCACCCAGACCACTTCAGCTTAATGAAGTGGTCTGGGGGCAAGGTCCCTCTAGGATTAACCCCTTTTTTTTTTATAAACATAGCAGTTTCAAAGAAACTGCTATGTTTATAAATGGGTTAATCCAGCCTCCAAATCCTCTAGTTTCTGTCTCATTGACAGCCGCTAGAGGCACTTGCGTGCTTCTCACTGTGAAAATCACAGTGAGAACACGCAAGCGATAGGAAAGCATTGCATTGCGCATTCAGCCGAAGAGGAGGATCGGAGGCGGAGAGGAGGAGGAGGAGAGCTCCAGGCCCGGCGCTGGAGAAAGGTGAGTGTTTAACCCCTTCCTCTCCCCAGAGCTTGGCGGGAGTGGGACCCTGAGGGTGAGGGCACCCTCAGGGCACTATAGTGCCAGGAAAATGAGTATGTTTTCCTGGCACTATAGTGGTCCTTTAAACTGAGAAAAAAAAAATTTATTTCATTCAATTTTTAAACATTTTTAAACAAGCAATTCTATCATAATCAAAAGAACTTACTGATTAATTTGTTAACTGAAACAAAATGTATTTTTGTACTGCGTGTCAGAGGATTTCACCTGCTATAAGAAGACTCACTGGTTATCTGGGAACAAATCCCCTCACACTTGAGAAACCCACAAGCATTGTCTGTGGATTCAAAGCAAATTTAAAAACCGTTAGGACACAGTAGCCAAATTGAAAAAAATTCTCCAAGTTAGCTACTTTATCGCTACATTGGTTATTTTGGACAGGGCAGAAAAAAAGAGCTATCAATGGTTGCAATCAGATTTCTGAGAAGGCAGGTTGTGAAAAACCCTCGAGTGACTGAATAGGACTTGCAGCAAGACTTTGGAGGAGAGGCTGTAGTGGGGAGGTAGGGGCTATAGTTGGGAGGAAGGGGCTGTAGTGTGAGATCAGGGAGTGTAGTAGGGAAAAGGAGCTATAGTGGGGACAGGGACTGTAATGGTAGGACAGGGGCTGTAGTGGGGGGAAAGGGGTTGGAGTGCATGGGTTATTGTGCGCAGGCAGGGGATATGGTGCAGACACAGTGGCTATAGTGGGGGTATAGTGGCTATAGTGGGGGACAGGGACAGTAGTTGGGAGGACAGGGCTGTAGTAGGGGAATCTTTGATATCTACACCGGCCATACCGCCCCTATCCTGCCTTCCGCCCTGAGGATGTGGCTTTGGTGGCATTATGGCAAATCCAGCCCAGGTGCCCCAAATCCATTATCAAGGCCTAGAGTCCTGTGACATTACTCCCAACAATCAGGAAGGGAGAACTGAGATGGAGTGGGCAGAACCATGAAGGGGCATCACCAGTAAGTGACTCATATACTGTGCCAGCAAGCTCAGTACAGGCCCCTGCATGGTGCTAGTTTCAGCTGCACATCTACAACACATCTAATGATGCTCTCGCACTCTTCTGCGACAGCACTATGACAGCTCTCTGTTGTCCCTAAATGCGGGACACCATGGAACTAGAGCAGGATGGCAGGACAGGACCCTGTAATCAGAACTTGCCCACAAAAAGTGAGACTATTGGGAGGTTTGTTTGGAGATGTTAATGATTCTCTGCCACCACCATATCAGTGTGAAAGTCAGCGAGCTTGGAAATTACAACTCTGGTAGCCTAAATGTTGCAGCTTGTTTGCCAACTTACCATACTGTTTAATGAATAGACCTCCCCGGAGCATTATAATGTCATGGACTGCTGGTGTATCATCATTGTGCTATGCTCTCAGCACCTACTGGATCTGTTGTATGAAGAGCTGTCCTTTAACAATGGCCAGATAAATGTATTTGTTTCCAGAGAGATAAAAAAAAAAAAAAGCCCTGTGTGGCAGCAAAATCAATTCCCCTTAGAGAACCTCTTGGCCCTGTTACAAAAACCGGACTGTCTCCTGAAAGAAGTAGAGCTATTTTTCAAGCGAAATAATTCATTCCATGAGCACAAGGCAGTGCCATAAGTGAAACACTGTCAAGGACTAAGTGTTATTTTAACATAGCAAATAACATGCACTATGTGCAGAAAAGGTTGTTATTGTTAATGGACTGAATGCACTCGTTTGCCAAGATTTGACCTTGTAACTTTTTTCTCTCTTTTGCTTACTGTCCAAATTTTAAGAATTATTGCAGACTCTTTATAAACTTCAACTTAAAGGATACAAAGTGCAAACTGTGGGTCTGAAGTCTGTGAGTGATTTGGAACTTCTATGCAGCTTACAACTTTAACTCATTTATAGTCAGCACGTAGTGAGCTGCTTTTAATTCTGGCTGCAGACAGTTAGAGGAACTATAAACGGGTAGTGATATGTAACTATATGTCTCCCTCAGTGTCCGCTCATTATGTCAGTGGCAGAGCTGTGTGCATACATTAGATAAGGAAGTCTTTTACGGAAGTGACAGGGAGTGGCGAAGTATATACGGTTCAGCATTTTGCAAAACACAAAATATATATTTTTTATGCAGAAAGTATAAATATTTGAGTATGTAAAACATATAGCATATAAATGACACCAAAAAAAGTTGTATTGGAGCTTGGAGTGTCCCTTTATTCCTTTTGGTTTGACCTGTAGTTCAAATCATTTGCAAAACAGTATGGCAAGTAAACTTGTACATTTGGTTCCAAAGGGCATGCAAATAGTCTGAATATTGGCCGATTGATGGGTCGCTTGATTTCCAAAACCACGAAGAGCCATATGGACAAATCATGAAAAACAAGAACAACCTACGCAATGGCCAACAGTTTAGTTTGTTTTGGGATTCGGAGTTCTGGTAAGAGAACCAGAAAATGGGGGTGGGAATGGAAACAAATATATTTTGTTGGGGGAGGGGCATTTAAGCAGCATAGTTTGCCATGATGAGCAAGAGATCTTCCCAATGATGTTGACTGTATCACCTGTTTAATACAGAGGTGGAAAAGAATATGATTGATGGTTAGAGGACAGTTACTCAGTTATTCAGTTCATTCATAGATCAAGTGAAGTGAGCAATAGAGCAGAAAAAAGGAAAGCAGACAACTAGACATACAAGCATGATTCTTCTAGACACATAGACTTCAGCTATTGAGGGAGAAAAAACAAACAAAGTGACTAATCTTACTCTTGATGGGCTTGTGTGGGAGTTGGAGATCCCTGTGCCTACACCAACTTTGAGCGGGAGATAGCCTGAGTCAATGATCCTAGTGTGAAATTGGTTACTGCTTGTCACGTCCTGTTCCATTCTATGGATATTTCTGGCCTTGGCTTCTGATATCCAGTACTCTTTTTACAATTCTTGTTTAGTTTCTCTTGGTTTTTCTGGTTTTCTATTCTATGTCTGTTTTTCCTTATGCTGGGTTCTCTGGGTTCATTCCTTTATTCCGTTCCTGGAATTCCCAGTCTCCTGGATTCCTTTAAATGTTTGGTTTTTGTTGCCACACCCTTTCCTTTGCCATTAATCCTTTTTTGTTTTAGTCTGTTCCTGCAGGCAGTGGTTTCATTTTTGCTGCTCCTTTCTTTGCAGGTAAGTACTGTGTGTGTTTTATTGTTGTTTATTTAGTCATGCATATCTAGGCAGTTAGGACCCACCGTAATGGGAGTACTTTGGCGCAGTGGTGGGCTGCATACATCTTGGCCTTTTATGTATGTTTAAATTTACAATGATTATTACATATAAAGTACTTTATGTCTCCTCTTGGTTTGCCTTGTATCTCTTGTCTCATTTTATTTTGTCTTGTATTCCCAGTTCATGAGAATGGTAGTGGATTCAGCGCTTGATGTCTCAACGTAATAGTGTAGAGTGTGTAAACAGGCAGCAACCTAAAAAGACGTTCCCTCGCAGTACGTCAGAGAAATAGAAATGATAAAAAAAGGGGGGTATTAGGTTGCGCCAATAAATAAATAAATAAATATAACAGGAAAAGGGTAGTATAATAGTTAATAAAAACTAAAAAGTCTCTTCACATAAAACACATGTAAAAAGTGGATAAAGTTCTTACAAATGGCAATATAGACATGAAATGGATAAACAGTCCTAAAAATGAGCAGGGAATAGTGCCGCCCACTTGAAGGGAGGAAACAGTCCTGATAAAATTGAAGAAATGGATGGAGTATCTTGTTCCAGGTGTCAATATGCAAAAGAAAATAGGGAGAGGAAAATCCAATAGTGCAGAGTGTATCTTCCGCTTATTTATGGAGATTCAAAGTGAAAAAGAATCACACTCACCTATAATAGAGCTAAAACTAGCTTGGGTGTATTTCGCATTCAGTGGTACTGGTCCCCCACTGGTGGGATATAGACGAATGTGCGTGGCAGAGATCCTCGGGAGAGAAGAGGATAACACAGAATAGTGCTCACTGTATCAATGCGGCAGTTATATAAAAGTAAAGTATATATAAAATACTCACATTTGGGTGAGCAGGTGTCAGGGTTTCTTTGCTGTTTTAAACAGCCACCCTTCCTTTTTCAGTGTCTGAGGTTTCAGCTGTAATTAACTATCAGCTCCTTCAGCATGTTGCCACGGTTACTCACCTGAGAATAATAATCAACCCTGCTGCTAATCAGTTCAGCCTATTTAAGCAGCAAATCCCAGAACCTCCTTGCCCTTGCGTGGTTTCCTGTCCCCCAGAAGTCTCCTTGTTCCTGTGTTTCCTGTTTGCTCCTGGTTCCTGACTCTGGCCTTGTTCCTGACTCCGCTGACCTCCGTGCTCCTGATCCTGGCTCGTCTGACTACCCGCTCTGGTGACTGACCCCTGCTTGCCTCCTGGACTTTGCTTTTGGTGATTTCTTTGTTGTTTATTAAATAAAGGTGTTTTTGCATCTAGATCTGTCTCTGTCTGGTTCCTGGTTCCTGACATTACGCAAGGGCCATGAATACAGATGGTACAGGCAATACACCTATACCTAACCTATTTACCCGGTGGGACCAGCAGAACCACCATTTGGACCAGTATGCCAATCTGAATCCAAAACCCGGCCAGCCTGCGATTGCGGCCGCCTCTGCCTCACTTCCTGTTCTAGCACCAGTTGTAACCTCTGAACCTGTTGCGGCTAGAGGAATGACTGGGTCTGTCCCGCTCCCTCAGTATTTTGGGGGCAACCCAGCTCAGTGCAAAGAATTTATAAATCAGGTTAAAGGATACCTTGAAATGCTGCCCCAGGCATTTCCTACAGACAGCGACAAAGTCCAGTTCATGATTTCTTTGCTGTCTGAAAAAGCCCTAGCTTGGGCAAAACCTCTCTGGGAGGCAGAGAGGCCCATCATTTACAATTACCCTGAATTTGTTGTGTCCTTTAAAAGGGTTTTTGATATTCCAGCTCGCTCCACCCCTACTGCCAAACAACTCATGTCTAATACTCAGGGCACAAAAACTATTGTTGAGTATGCCAGTGAATTCCATACCATGGCAGCAGAGGGTGGCTGGAATAACGAGATTCTTGTGGCTGCCTTTGCACAGGTGCTATCCGATGTAATGAAAAATGAGATTGCAGGCAGAGAATTACCTAAAGATCTCGAGGAACTGATATCATTTGTCACCCTCATTGACATCAGACTCCGAGAGAGATCCTCATCCAGGGAGCGCCTGCGGAGGCCTCCAGTAGGTTTGGCACCGAGCTTTTCCTGCCCACCCAAACCTCCCTCACCTCCCATGCCTCCTGGCCCTGAGTCCTCTGTCGGTGTGGAGCCGAGGCGGTTAGGCTTCTCACGCCTCTCTGTCGAGGAGAGAGCCTTTAGGAGGAGGGAGGGCCTGTGCCTATACTGCGGACACCACGGTCACATATTAAAGTTTTGCCCGATTCGTCCGGTAAAGGGCCCGTACCCAAGATACTGTCAGGGGCAGATCTTGGGGGGTCTTTCTGCAGACCCAGAGATAAATAAGGACAAAACCTTGGTGCCTATTATCCTCTCCTGGCCGGAGTCATCCATTAAAACCCGGGCATTTCTTGATTCTGGGGCCGCAGGCTTGTTTATAGATTGTGCATTTGCATCAGAGCACTCTATACCCTTACAGCCTCGCAACTCCCCACTAGCTTTCGAAGCCATCGATGGCCGACCTATACAGCCAGCCCTCGTGACCCAGGAAACCGTACCCATATCTCTGGCTGTAGGGGCTCTACATCATGAGAAGATCCAATTCCAGGTCATTTCCTCTCCTTACTACCAGGTTATTTTAGGATACCCTTGGCTACAGAAGCATAACCCCACAATTGATTGGCGCAAATCTGAGATATTATCTTGGTCCCAGCAATGCACATTTTCCTGTCTCCGGAAACCGGTCAAAGTTTTGGGCACAATTTCTGCCTCTTCCTTACCCGCTGAGTACCAAGAATTCCAAGATGTATTTGACAAAGGTCAAGCTAGCGTTCTGCCACCACACCGTCCGTATGACTGTGGTATCGAACTCCAACCTGGTGCCAATCCTCCCCGTGGACGGGTTTACCCGCTGTCTGTAGCAGAGAATCGAGCCATGGAGGAGTATGTTACTGATGCGTTGTCAAAGGGATTCATTCGGAAGTCATCTTCTCCTGCCGGGGCCGGCTTTTTCTTTGTGAAAAAGAAGAGTGGTGAGTTGAGACCCTGTATCGACTATAGGGGTCTCAATCGCATTACTATTAAGAATGCCTACCCCATTCCATTGATCACTGAGTTATTTGACCGCCTCAAGGGAGCAACGGTCTTCACTAAACTTGATCTGAGAGGGGCATATAATCTCGTCCGGATAAAAGAGGGCCACGAATGGAAAACCGCATTTAACACCAGGAGCGGGCATTACGAATACCTAGTAATGCCCTTTGGTCTTTGCAACGCTCCGGCGGTTTTCCAGGAATTTATAAATGACGTCCTGCGAGATATGCTGCAGCAATGTGTGGTGGTTTATCTTGATGATATTCTTATCCATTCCACATCTCTCGAGAATCACCACGCAGACGTTTCTAGTGTTCTACAGAGACTTAGAGAAAATAATCTGTTCTGTAAATTGGAGAAATGTGAGTTCAATTGCAAACAGGTCACATTCTTGGGCTATGTTATCTCTGATACTGGATTCTCTATGGATCCAGAAAAACTTTCTGCTGTACTAAAATGGCCTCGACCTACGGGTCTTCGCTCTATACAGCGTTTTCTTGGCTTCGCCAATTATTATCGGAAGTTCATACGCAACTTTTCCTCCTTGGTTAAACCACTCACGGATATGACCAGGAGAGATGCTGATCCACAGCATTGGTCACATGAAGCCATTTCTGCCTTTGAGTCTCTCAAAGTCGCCTTTGCTGCTGCTCCTATACTGGCACACCCTAACCCTGCCTTACCATTCATTCTTGAAGTCGATGCGTCTGAGACAGGAGTAGGCGCCCTCCTGTCTCAACGTCCTAACCCAGAGAGCTCCAGGCATCCGTGCGGGTATTTCTCGAAGAAATTAAACCCGGCGGAATGCAATTACCAGATTGGTGATAGAGAACTTCTAGCCATAATATTAGCTCTCAAAGAATGGAGGCACCTTCTTGAGGGTACTTCAGTGCCAATTCTCATCCTCACAGACCACAAGAATCTGACATATCTTTCCGAAGCTAAGCGACTTTCCCCCAGGCAAGCTAGATGGGCTCTCTTCCTATCAAGATTCAATTATGTGGTTTCTTACTTGCCCGGTACTAAAAACATTCAGGCTGATGCCTTGTCCCGACAGTTCTCCCCTCCATCTAGAGAGGAGATAACCCCTACTCCTGTGATTCCTCCGGATCATATACTGGCCACCATCCGTACTAGCCTCACCTCACACCTAGGCGAGGAGATTCTGGCTGCACAAAGTAATGCTCCTCCAGAGAAACCTAATGGCCGTTGTTTTGTACCCATCCATCTCCGTACTAAATTATTAAGTACTTATCACAACTCCAAAGCAGCTGGACATCCAGGCAAAAACCAATTAATCTGGTCCGTCTCTCGGCAATTTTGGTGGCCTAGTCTCCGTTCGGATGTCACTGCTTTTGTAGCTGCCTGTCCTGTATGCGCTCAAAATAAAACCCCATGACACCCTCCAGTGGGTCTCCTGCAAACCATACCTAATGGTGAACGACCCTGGACTCACTTGTCCATGGATTTTATCGTAGCTCTTCCGGTCTCCCGTGGCAATACAGTCGTTCTCATGGTTGTTGATCGATTCTCAAAGATGTCGCATTGCATTCCCTTGAAAAAACTACCAACTTCTCAGGAACTTGCAACAATTTTTGCTCGGGAGGTCTTTCGTTTGCATGGGTTACCCAAAGTGATAATCTCAGATAGGGGTAGCCAGTTTGTGTCCAGATTTTGGAGAGCATTTTGTACACAAATGGGAATTCAGCTCTCCTTCTCCTCTGCCTACCACCCGCAATCCAATGGTGCCGCGGAACGAGCTAACCAAACACTGGAACAGTTTCTGCGTTGCTACATTTCTGACCACCAGAACAACTGGTCTGATCTGCTACCCTGGGCGGAGTTTTCCCACAATAGTGCGATCAATGCCTCTTCCCGGCTATCCCCGTTCTTGGCGAACTATGGCTTTCAACCGTCCATATTGCCTGATACGTTCATGCCACAAGGGATACCGGCATTGGAGGAACATCTCAGGGAACTCCGTTCCACTTGGGTGCAGGTTCAGAACTCTTTGCAACGCGCAATGCAGAACTACAAACTCCAGGCCGACCGCAGACGCCTTCCTGCACCTACCTATCAAGTCGGAGAGAGGGTCTGGCTGTCTTCTCGCAACCTACGGCTCCGTGTTCCCTCACAAAAACTGGCACCCCGATACGTTGGGCCATTTCGTATACTTCGAAGGGTTAACCCTGTAGCTTACGCACTTGACCTTCCTGCTAACATGCGCATCTCTAATGTATTCCATGTTTCCCTCTTGAAACCATTGGTATGTAATCGTTACACCACCTCAGTACCACGTCCACGTCCTGTTCCGGTTGACAATCATGAGGAATATGAAATACGCAGCATCATTGACTCACGAGTCTTCAGAGGACAGATCCAATACTTGGTGCACTGGAAAGGGTACGGTCCAGAGGAACGCTCCTGGGTTCCAGCCTCTGATGTCCATGCACCATCCCTCCTTCGTTCCTATCACGCTCGCTTCCCCATGAAGCCCGGACCCACCAGCAGAAATGGGGGGAGTCGTTGAGGGGGAGGTACTGTCAGGGTTTCTTTGCTGTTTTAAACAGCCACCCTTCCTTTTTCAGTGTCTGAGGTTTCAGCTGTAATTAACTATCAGCTCCTTCAGCATGTTGCCACGGTTACTCACCTGAGAATAATAATCAACCCTGCTGCTAATCAGTTCAGCCTATTTAAGCAGCAAATCCCAGAACCTCCTTGCCCTTGCGTGGTTTCCTGTCCCCCAGAAGTCTCCTTGTTCCTGTGTTTCCTGTTTGCTCCTGGTTCCTGACTCTGGCCTTGTTCCTGACTCCGCTGACCTCCGTGCTCCTGATCCTGGCTCGTCTTACTACCCGCTCTGGTGACTGACCCCTGCTTGCCTCCTGGACTTTGCTTTTGGTGATTTCTTTGTTGTTTATTAAATAAAGGTGTTTTTGCATCTAGATCTGTCTCTGTCTGGTTCCTGGTTCCTGACAGCAGGAAATACTGCTCACTTTTATAGCGTAGGTGGTATCATCCGCACCTAGGATTCTTGAACGTAAGGTAGAAGTATAAAATGAAGAGTAACCAGGTCCAAAAAAAAATAATAAATAAAACAAAACAATAATAAATAAAAGTATAAAGTAAAGTAGAGTGTCCTGTCCTGCCCATGTTTCCCTCATGTATTGTGTACATGTTCTGGGTTCTGCTTTCTGTCCTGCTCCAGTTCTAGGCTTCTAGTCTTGTCATCTTGTTTGGTGCCTGTTCTAGTCTTACCTTGTTTCTAGTACTGGATACATATCTGCATAACATTCAGCTCCTGGCTTCTGCTAAGTTGCATCAGGGTTCTGGCATGTGGCCGCACAAATATGGTGCTCATGGTGCTCATCAAAAGGGGACATGTGATTACCCTGCACCAGACCCTGATTGTCCACTTCCAGGCGGAGACTCCTATCATCTACATCAGGCACACAGGGGATCCCGGTCTTCGGACCGCCACCCGTGACACTGCTGTGCCTAGCCACTGCCAGTGTCATCTACACCAACTTTGATTCAGTGATTTAGAGTGTAACTGCAATCTGTTTTCAACTCGATGGATGGATAGATGGATGGGTGGATGATCATAATAATAGAATTTGTTTAAATGGGTGGGGATAGGAGGGTTCTTCAACTTCTTCAAACCCTCTGAGAAAAAGGGTTCTGTCCCAAAGATCCTGAGGTTAATCGCAATCTTGATTCAACCATTTCACCAAACTGGCTCTAAAACAGGAGAATGTGCTGCACATATATCTAGTGGTCACTTAGAGTTCCCCCTTAGTTAGACGTTGTGAAGAAACTACCCTGTTTATTCAGTATCTTGACTTTTCCCCGTTCATTAGTTGAAACTACCGAACACCGACCACCTCCCTGGCTCATTAACTTCAAAGAGAACAGGGAATTAAGCGCTCTCTCTGTGTGGCTGCTGTTTTGTATAACCAAGCACCACATGCTGGAGAAAACGGCGGCCATCTTGTCACACGAACAGAGGCAGCGGGACTTGGTCATCGAGTGTCTGGTCAAACTTCGAACGCCTGCTTCTGTTCACCGATCAGCCAGGAGAGCACTGTTCGGTAGGTTTGTTCCCACGACTAGGGGAACAAACGCTACCTTTGAGCCAGGGGAAAAGTTTGTGGATTTGTTCGGTTTTTGGACTTCCCCAAAGAGACCGACCGCACAGCCTGATTTCATGGAACTCTGTCTGGGCAGGAGCCTCGTCTGTGGTAGGTCAAATTATGACTTCCATGGAACTCCCAAACCCCTGAACCGACCTGGGTAATTTTTGGATATGCTGGACCCCCAGATTGGGGCTATCAAGAGGTATGACTTTTGTGGAGTTCCAATGGGGTTTCAGGTACTTTTGGGGTTTTGGGAAAATATGTATTTTTTGTGTTGGGAGATAATTGAGCTGAGTACAATACTTGACTCAATTATCTCCTAAGTGAAGGGGAAGGTTTATTGTATTCTATGTGGGAGTTTCCTGGACCTGAGAGCCAATGTAACTACAGTATGTGATTTGTCCCTGTGACCTCTCAGGTCCAGTGGGAATGCCCCTGGAATATGTTATTGTAACCCCCCGTGGCTGGGGACTTGCATAAAAAGCCGTCCAGTTAGCCTGAAATAAATCTTTCCTGTAGTACCCTTCATCTACTCTAGGCTGATATTTGGGTAACTGTCTACTTGCTGTGGAGAATCTGCTTGGATGATGCATTCGTCTGGGAAAAATTTGAATCAACACCCGAACTGCGAGCTATAATCCCTCAGGCTTCAGCCGTTTGGGAGGAAATAGGCGAATGGGTATCTGCAATACCAGCGTTCGTAACAGACAGGCTGTGTAAAAATCACAACTGAATGGGTTAAGAGAATTGTTGTTCACCTTAAAATAAAAGAATTTTTTTTTTAGATTTTTTATAATTAGGTGGCAGTACTTGGTTTTTTTCCAGTCCAGAAAATCGACATTATGGAGAACATTTTACACACATTTTCTTATGGCAAGCTGCCGTGGTAAATGCTTTATAACCAACTATACTAAGTATAGGGAGTCATTACCATATACATCAATATATTTATATATTTTAACACACTCCAATTACGCAGAGAAAGCATATCAATTTTTATGGTTTTAGCTTTGAAAGATGCATTAATTTCCAATGGTATGTGTAGCAAGGCTCTCTTTCCTGTCTATCAGGCGTCCAATCACTACCATTTTACAACATTTATAATGAAGTCTTATTGACAGGAGCAGAAACTCTGCTGTGAAGTTCAGCATTAAAATGTTGACAATTAGGTGACACAAGACTTGAGAATCGCATTACAGAAAAAAAAAGAGGCACATTTTATTTTTTTTCTCCCCACAAGGTTATATCAATTCTGTAATTTGATTTCATGTCCATATAATTGTTTAAACTTGCTGCTTAACATGTATTATGTCTAAAAAATATCTTACAATTGTAGAATTGGGGATACATATAATGAAATACTGTCACATTTAAAAAGCAATTGATTAAAAGATAGATTGAGATAAATCGCAAAGGTAGAACGACAGCTGGATGAGCAAGACACTGGCACAACCATGGAATTATAAAAATAAAGCAAAGATCTACTCCGGGTTCCAATGACAGGAATAATGATGTGGACTCAATGATGTTTTGCATAAAATATTAGATTTAAAAAAGCATAGTGCTTGGGGGAATAAAAAAAAAAAAGGAAAAATGTTAACACATTGCATGGAGACAGAGGAAGTTCCTGATAAGTACAAAACACTTTAACGTTAGTCCTTTGTTGCCCAGATTAAGTCTTTACTTTTTTGTTTTGGTGAGTGGAGAACCCAGAGCTGAGTACTCTCGTGGATGGCAAAATCTCTATTTGTGTTTGCTTTTTGATCTAGCTGTTGACCGAACCTCGGGTCTTCATATTAACATGACAATACTTGATTATATTGCACAAGGCTACATAAGATCAAGCAACAAATTAGATCATCAGAACTCTTCTTAGGTGAGACTGTAAGACTATGGTATCATACCTTGGATCTAAAGTACTCTGTCTTTTTTTCATATTTCCATCATATTTTTGTAAGATCATTGGTTAAAGTACAATGTTCCGAGGTCTACAAGTGATGAGAGTGCGGATCCCTACTTTGTTTGCAATCACTGGTAAAAGTACCTGATTTATTGTCTACTTGATAGGCTTTTACATGTTATTATTTATATTATCAATAGCACTACCTGTGGTGAAATGTTTGAATGAGCCAAGTAAGCTCTGTCAGTCTTCTGTCTATGTGCACCGACAGCATTATTATTAGATATACCTAAGTAACATACATAAAATGTAATATTTTTTCTTCTGTATGGATATATATCCTATAACAAAATATGCAGAGATGGGTGGAAAATTTTCCATTTTAGGAATGTAGACAACTTTATTTCCACAAAACTTTGGAGCTCAGACGTTCTCCCAGGTAACTTAAAACATGGACAATATCTATGTTTAAAAATTCTAAATTTCCATAGTAGATATTTTAGGTGTTTCTTTCATCCGCTTACCCCTAAAACAGTCCTTTGTGTTTTAAGAACTATTCCTGCTGTCAGTTAAGAAGGCACATCAGTTATATAATAGTAATTCTATAGTGTGTGCTATTACATTATATTATACTGCACAGAAAAGTTCACACAATGTAAATTACATTTTATACACATATGGGCGTCCACAGGAATTTTTCAGGGGGGGATCGGCATAATTGTAATGACATCAATGCTTGGACCCTTTTTGCAGAGCTGGACTGGGGATACAAGGCAGCCCTGGGGGAAAAAAAATAATTTAAAAAAAGATCGCGAGAGTTCGAGAATATATTTTTTGTATGTTTCTTTTTCTAATTCAAAATATTGATTCTGTAAAAAAGCACACAAGCAGACAGACAATCTCATTGATACGCAAACTCATTGACATAGAAACACAAGTTCACTGATACACACAAATAGGCTCACTGACAGACAATCTCACTGACACGCACAGACAAGCTTACTGGTAAACACACACACAAGGCTACTACAGGTTACTACAGACAAACTCATTGGTATACAAACACAAACTTACTACAGACAGGCTTACTGCCACACACATGCTTCCTACAGACAAGCTCACTGACACACACACACAAGCTCATTGACACACACATGCTCACTACAGAAAAGCTCGCTGACACACATGCTCACTACAGGCAACTCACTGACACACAAACACACACACACACATGTTCACTACAGAAAAGCTCACCAACACACACACTACAGACACACACATGGTTACTGAAGAAAAGCTAGCTGACACACACACACACACGTTCACTGCAGAAAAGCTCACTGACAAACATGCTCATTACAGACAAACTCACCGACACACATAAACTCACTACAGACAGGCTCACTAACATGCACACACTAATTGACACATACGCACATGCTCACTACAGACAACCTCACTGACACACATGCTCACCAGACAAACTCACTGACATACACACAAAGTCACAACAGACAAGCTCACTGACATACATGCACAAGCTCACTGACACAAATACTCACTACAGACAAGCTCCCTGACACACACACAAATGCTCACTACAGAAAAGCTCACTGACACACACAAGCTCACTGACACATACACATGCTCACTATAGACACGCTCACTGACACACATGTTCACTACAGAAAAGCTCACTGAAATACACAAGCTCGCTTACACACAAGCTCACTGACACACACACACACACATTATAAAAATAAAGCAAAGATCTACTCCGGGTTCCAATGACAGGAATAATGATGTGGACTCAATGATGTTTTGCATAAAATATTAGATTTAAAAAAGCATAGTGCTTGGGGGAATAAAAAAAAAAGGAAAAATGTTAACACATTGCATACTGACATACACACAAAGTCACAACAGACAAGCTCACTGACACACATACACGCACAAGCTCACTGACACACACTCACTACAGACAAGCTCACTGACACACACACACAAATGCTCACTACAGAAAAGCTCACTGACACATACACATGCTCACTATAGACAAGCTCACTGACACACATGCTCACTATAGAAAAGCTCACTGAAATACACAAGCTCGCTTACATACAAGCTCACTGACACACACACACACACATTATAAAAATAAAGCAAAGATCTACTCTGGGTTCCAATGACAGGAATAATGATGTGGACTCAATGATGTTTTGCATAAAAAATTAGATTTAAAAAAGCATAGTGCTTGGGGGAATAAAAAAACTCACACACACTGCAAACTCTCTCACACACACAAGTTCACCAAAGACAAGCTCACTGACACACACATGCTCACTACAAACTCACTGACACACACAAGCTCAGTCACTATCAGGCACACACACACACACACACACACACACAAGCTCACTCACTATCAGGCACACACACAGAAGCTCACTCACTATCAGGCACACACAAACACAAGTTTACTCACTATCAGGCACATACAAGCTCACTTACTATCACACACACACGCTAGCTCACTCACTATCAGATACATACACACACAAGCTCACTCACTATCAGGTACACACACACAAGCTCACTCACTATCACACACACACACACGCTGAATCACTATCAGGCACACACACACACAAGCTCACTCACTATCAGGCACACGCACACACACAAGCTCACTCACTATCAGGCACACACAAGCTCACTCACTATCAGGCAAACACACACACAAAATCAATCACTGTCATGGGCTGAAGCCTACCTGTCACAGAAGGCTGTGGGAGACTGGGAGCACTGGGAGGTGAAGTCTGTCCTCTTCCTTCCAGCAAGGTCAGCAGCGTGAGTGCGGGTGCGGAGCTTGTGAGGGGCAGAGCTTGAATACTGGAGGTAGGGCCTGGATGTGGTGGCGGACCATAGAGGCACCAAATTGCTGGCAACCTAAATGCAGCCCCCTAAATGCATCTCTCTCCAGCCCCAGCACCTCCATCCTTCTTTCCCTCAGACTGAACTGTTACAGTCAGAGGGAAAATTACCCGTGGGGAGGCGGCATGATGAAAAATACGGAGGGGGGGTGTTCGCCTCCTTTTACCTCCCCTTGTGGATGCCCATGTCTGCACACCTCATTTTCTGTGATACATATTGTCTTGGACTCAGAGTTGGGCGAATACCTGTATATTCACCTAACACTGCAAGGATTAAAGTGTAATATTATTAAAGTAGTTAATTATCACTAAAATTATTATGAGGCAATTCTACTTCCAGGCAAGCGATAACAGTGATATTATCTCAATAATTCTCTTAGTTCTACACCTTTTCCAAGCCCAGTTAAACAAGACCTGCAAGGGAACATATTAGAAATAAATGTAAGTAGAACATTTATTCTATAGTCTATGAATCCACACTATTATAGGAATAATTTTAGATAGCCATGGATAATAAATTATGTGTGAAACATCAGTCCTTTGCATGGATCAATCCAAAGGCACTTATTATAATGACTGGTGTCAATATCCCAGTTCAGCATTTATGCATAAAAGATGGCATGGAGAAAAATATGTGTTTTCATCACATTCCATTAGCCCTTCGACTGGCTGAAAAAAACAAACGTCTCAATCACATTTAAAGCTTTTTTTTTTTTTGGTGAGGTATATGTTTACTTGCATTCAAGTTTTTAAGGTTTTATGTTGTATTCATCTTAGTAAACTGTAGTGGTATGTGTGCTATGGGAAATATGAAATATGAAATAGAAACATATGAAATCAATTTAACTCTCACTGAGGACTAGGTGATGTACTGCACCATTTTAAATGTTAGATTTTCAAATGTGCTGGCACTTTAAGCAAAGGTTGTTAACTCTCTGTTGTTAACTCTGAGGGTATCTACATTCAGGCAACACAATTGCCATGAAGGGGCTTACATGGTCTGCAACAATCTCTGGTTAGGTGGTAAGTGGTATCAAAGTAACACCCACATGAATGTCAGGACACAAGGTTTCCCAGCAGAACATTGCCCAGAGCATAACACTGCATCCGCCGGCCTGCCTTCTTCCCATAGTGCATCCTGCTGCCATCTCTTACCCAGGTAAACGATGCACACGCACACGGTCATCCATCAGATCTAAAATAAAATGTGATTCATCAGACCAGGCAACCTTCTTCCATTGCTCCATGGTCCAATTCTGATGCTCACATCCCTATTGAAGGTGCTTTCAGTGATGGACAAGGGTCATCATGGGCACTCTGACTGGTCTGCAGCAAACCACAATGCTATGTGTATTCTGACACCTTTCTATCGTGGCCAGCATTCTGTGTTTCAGCATATGAGTTACTGTAGCTCTTTGGACCAGACAGGCTAGTCTTCGTATCAATGAGCCGGTTGTCCTTACTTGCACCACTTTTGGTAGGTATTAACCACTGCATATATGGAAACACCCCTAAGATGTCCAATTGTATACTATTGCTATTTACAATCATAAGAATTTATTTATTTACTTAAAGGGACACATTAGCCACAAGAACAATTACAACTTAAAGGGACTCTCCAGTGCCAGGAAAACAAATCCATTTTCCTGGAACTGCAGAATCCTACAGTGCCTCCATCCCTCCCACTCCCCCCATCACATGTTGCTGAAGGGGTTAAAAACCCATTCAGTGACTTACCTGAATCCAGCATTGATGTTCCTCGGCACTGGTACAGGCTCTGCCCACGCTCCTCCCCACCGACGTCAGCCGGCTGGGGAGATCTAATGCGCATGCACTGCCATGGCAGCATCATTTAAAATGCTATTTGTGTTTTAAGAAACCGGAAGTCCCCCTAGTGGCTGTCTGATAGAGGACTTAACCCTGCAAGGTAATTATTGCAGTTTATAAAAACTGCAATAATTACACTTGCAGGGTTAAGGGTGATGGGAGCTGGCACCCAGACCACTTCAATGGGCAGAAGTGGTCTGGGTGCCTGGAACGTCCCTTTAATGTAGTTGGTCTGGTGTCTTTAACCTGTCCCTGCAGGCATTTTCATGTAAACTCTGCCTTTAAATTACTGCCTAAGGACACAACCAGTGGCCACTCCTCAGACAGTAACAAGAGGTGCTTCCCTTGTGCCGCACTGAAATTCAGCATCTCCACGCTCTGCATGGAGACACTGAAAATTCCTCATAGAGATGCACTGATTCAATGCATCTCAATGAGGAGATGCTGATTGGCCAGTGTGGCATTTGACTCCCCTCTCTGCCCCACTTCCTTGGCTGAGATCATCAGAATTGACAATCACAGCCCATCCATTGCTTTCCTATAGGCAAGCATTGGATTGCCTGAGATCACAATTCTGATGATCTCAGCCAAGGAGGCAGGGTGGGTGCAGAGCAAGCGCCGATGGACCCATGCTACACTGGAATAAAGGTATGATTTAACCCTATTTAAGGGAGGTCAAGATGGGGCTGCCCCCCTAGATAGTGTTTTTCACACTATAATGTCAGGAATACTCATTTGTATTCCTGACTCTGTAGTGTTCCTTTAAGAATGACTAGTGGTAATCATATAAAGACATAGTAAAAAAAAAAAAAAATAGTAAGCATTACAAAAAAATAAATAAAAAAAAATCTAAATTCCGTTCATTTTTCTCATGGCTGTAAATCCGCAGAAGCTGTTATGCAGCATAAAACTTCTATATTTTGGTTGCTTTCCAAACTAGCAGAGGCAAGACATTATTGACATGGAATTCTTTTATTATTATTTTTTTATAAAAATATGTTATTAATACCTAAATATGGAAAAAAATATTTATCTCTATATCACAGATGTACTTGGCTGTGTTTAGGTTTAAACACTGCATGTGATCACATATGCATGCATCAATCCTCCCTTTAACCTTCCAAGAAGATTTGAGCATAGAGACATAGAATGTGACGGCAGATAAGAACCATTCGGCCCATCTAGTCTGCCCAATTTTCTAAATACTTTCATTAGTCCCTGATCTTATCTTCACCAATATTGCAAATGTATTTTGTGCTTCTTGAATTTTACGATATACAAGTTATCAGCTTGACATGCATTGCCCCCTCCTCTTTTTTTTTTTTTTAAACAAAAACAGACAAAATTACATTAAGATGTAGTGGTAATGGTGCTTACAGATTTAGAAAACAAACACAAGATTTATATTTTAGGTTGCTTAAACATGTCTTCATCATAAGTAAAGGTTTGCCATTATGAAAATATCTTGCTCCTATTGGCAGTAGTGTATTAAAATATGCTGCAATATTAAATTTACTTACATTTAAATTCTGAGAGCCCTGTTATTCCCTCTTCACTAATCATACAACGGCATAACTCTCTTTATCAGTCCTGAACTAAAATGTGTAAAAAGAGGTTCAGATGCCCATTTTAATATACAAAAAAATCTTCAGAGAAGACTTGAATTCAGCTTTCTTCTGCAGTTCTAATTTACAGTTGCTTATCGTATTACTTCATAATTGTCTACTCAAAGTGCACTCAATTGCAAAATTAGAATTCTTATCTCATTATAACAGCCACCTACTCTACATAGCCCATAAAATGGACAAATTATACTGAGAAACCTTCTCCATATAGCATTACCCTTCATCAAAAGACCACATTACTACTCATCAGAAAGCCACAATCATGAGACGAGTTGTGTTTTGTTATTAGGCAAAGTATCCTGGTCGATTGAAGCCTTAGTAGTTTGTTTTCAAGCAGTGGATACATGCCATTGATCATCCCTTACTGTGAAAGAACATAAGACATTATTTGAGATACAGCAAGCAGCAATCATGTCTTAAAGAGCACACTCCAAGAATGTGTCAATTGCCAGTTATCTTACTACCCTATATACAAAGTGTAGCCTATCAATACAGATCTGTTTAACAAAAGAAAGAACATAAATAAAGAATAAAAGAACCTTTTTATGATAGTACAAGGTGGACCAAAATTCAGAGTAGGGCTTGAGGAATCAATAACTTTTTATTAATGAATGGATTTCAATAATAATTGACATTTTTTGACATTTCTGACATTTTTTAAATGAGCTCCATTTGACGCCTCCTAAAGTCGGGCACTTTCAAATGCATTGTTTAAAACATTAGTTAATTTTTGAGGCTCTAGCGCTTGAAGTTCTGCACGGATATTCGCATTGACCTGCTCACGTGCATCCGCTCCTTCAGATATCCCCGCAGGAAGTAATTGGGAGCTGAAACGTTGACCAAACATGGTTGCCAATTCATTTGTGAATTTCTTAAAATTAGCTGCTCGCCAAACACAAGACTCTATAATATGTACCTGCAATAAAAGAATTAACTACTAACAAATAAGTTATTTACCTGTTAAATTCCACTGTGAAATTTGGCCCACTGTGTACATAAATGTACATATGTTCTGTTGATATTTATTTTAAAATAGCAAAGCACATTAAAAGTCAAATTTAAAATTTTTATGCAAAATGTGTGAGAGCAACTGACTGGCGCATTTTATGAAGAATGTGAGGGCCTCTCATTGTAATGCTTGTATTTAAGACCAACGAAAAAGGGTGTAGGAGGGAGAGGGGCAGTTAAAGTGAGGAGTGAGCTCAAATTATATTTTGGTTATCTTTATAAATTATATATGTAGTAAATTCTCTGATAATGTTTGAAAAACATACTTCCTATATTCAGTGGCGTACTAAGGGAGAGGGTGGGGGGGATCCGCCTTGGATGGCACCAGGTAGGGGGGTGCCACCAGGGCTGGCCAGGCTTGGGGTTCTGTGAGCACAGGGCGCCATAGCAGCAGGGGCGCCATGGCAGCAGGGAACAGGAGACCTGCACAGAGAGTTGGGGTGGAGCCAGATCCACCATGGAGGCGGAGTCAAATTAGATGCACACATAGGGGAAGCAGTAAGGAGTCACTGCTCCCCCAACTCCAACACACCAGGTACTCACTGAATCCACTCCTCCTCCAGCCCAAGCAGACTGTAAGTGAGAGAGTGTGTGCTGTGTATAACTGTGATTGTGTCTGTCTGTGTGATTGTCTTTGACTGAGTGTGTGTGACTGTCTGCCTGTGATTGTCTGTGTGACTGTATGTGAGTATGTGTGTGTGTATGACTGTCTAATTGTGATTGTCTGTGTTACTGTCTGTGACTGTGTGTATGACTGTCTGTTATTGTATGTGTGACTGTGTGTGTATGTGTGACTGTTTACCAGTGACTGCCTGTGTGTGTGACTGTCTGCCTGTGACTGTCTGCCTGTAACTGTGTGCGAGTGACTATGTGTGTGGGACTGTGTGCATCTGACGGTTTTTGCCCGGCAGTGAACCGGCAGCCGGGATATGATGTCATCGCACATACTCCATTCAAAAACATTCTTACATTCAAACACTGAAACACTGCTCAGTGCTAAATATATATCATTTTTTTAATTTTGTTATTTTTTACATTTAAAGTTGGGGTGGTGGGTGCCAAAAATACTACCTGCCCCGGAAGCCAAATGCTCTAGGTATGCCCTTGCTTATATTAGGTAGAATGCAAGTTAGATAAGAGAAAGCATGACACAGTGTGTCAGTGATACAATGTATGATGTCATTGCTGAGGCATATTGTGAGGCGTACCCAAAAAGGGGACATGTCTGGCAAGGATGTATGGTGACATAAACTAGGGCTGTACTTATAGCAGAGAATAAGAAGAAATACTCATGTACAACCTCACATAAGCATATATAAAGTAACACATCAGGAACCATGATCAGAATACTGTAGTAATTATGGTGCCAGAAGTATCATGGCACATACCCCCAAAAAGTGAAACTGTTATGGAACAGTTTGACTTTTTACCTAGGATCCTTTGGGCACTTCTCCTCGTATCTATTACTTTCTACAGAGACCTATAAACTCCAAAGCAGGAGAGTCTGTTAGCTTTCTTGAGATAAGCCCGCTCATTGGCTGAGAGCATCAGGCTTTACTCAGATACAGAGCTTTCAGCTTTCCATAGGAAGTAGTGGTGGCAGGGAGCACATGTAAGTAGTCAACCCATTATAAAACAACTTGACTCCTTGCATTGAGTGGACGCCTGAGCACTGCTGGCATGATAGCCACTACAGCAATCTTTAGTGGTTATGGTGCCTAGAGTATTCCTTTAATGATGCCCTGGCTTGACATTTTCTGGACTATTTTTCTGATGTCACCAGAAGCAGATAACTTGTAGAAAAGAAAACAGAGTATGGATTCCAAATGATGGATGTCCTATTAGATTCAGGAATGTTTGAGAGTATGAATAACAAATTTAAAAGACTAACAACGATGTCTGAAAATAATTTGTTAAAATGACACTCCACTACACAAATAAAAATAAAAATCACTGTTTAATTCATGTACTCCTAATTAAAAACATGGCTGCATTTAACTATGCATTTTCCATCGTAGTTTATCGAAAAACAGCTTGTAAAAAAGCTGCGGTTCACTTGCCTGCAGCCTTTGCAAGCCCTCTTCTTCTAACTCCACACAGACTTTCTGTGGCTGTCCAATCACAGACTTTCCAATGCAGCTCAATGAGAAGTATTTGAAAGCAGGTGCTCTGGGCAATTGCTGTCTTTTGAGTTTAACTCCACTGAGATAACCAAATCAGGAAGTAACAGGACAGGTTGTCTGACTGACAGCTGGGGAGGGTGTAACAAGCTTAAAGGACCACTATAGTGCCAGGAAAACATACTCGTTTTTCTGGCACTATAGTACCCTGAGGGTGCCCCCACCCTCAGGGACCTCCTCCCGCCGGGCTCTGGGGGGAGGAAGGGGTTAACCTTACCTCTTTCTCCAGCGCCGGGCAGGGAACTCTCCTCCTCCTCCTCTTCGGCTGAATGTGCATGCGCGGCAAGAGCTGCGTGCGCATTCAGCCAGTCTCATAGGAAAACATTCACAATGCTTTCCCATGGACGTTGGCGTCTTCTCACTGTGATTTTCACAGTCAGAAGCACGCAAGCGCCTCTAGCGGCTGTCATTTATAAACATAGCAGTTTATTTGAAACTACTATGTTTATTAAAAAAAGGGTTAACCCTAGCTGGACCTGGCACCCAGACCACTTCATTAAGTTGAAGTGGTCTGGGTGCCTAGAGTGGTCCTTTAACTTATGAAAGTGTCAATGTGTATTTAAATTTGCACTTTTTCCAAAATGAAAAAAAGAAAACACACTGTTCACACAAAGCTTTTCAGCAAGCCAAAGTGCTTTAGGGTTCTGGAGTATCCCTTTAATCAACTTCTATACAACTTATTTTCTAATTAAAAATTTAAGGTCAAACTCGATGGATTGAGTTTGTGCGATTGTAGTTCTCTTTTAAATCTAGTAGAAATGCTTAAACAAATGTAAATTTCCAGGCTGATCCAAGTTATACGTGTGAATTTGCCTTCCTGTACACTCAGATTTGGTTTTTTTACGAAGATATTCATAACAATTGAAACTCATATGAAAACCATGGAAATTGCATTAAAATGTTCTATATGATTACCCTTAGGGTATTCTTAAATATTTCCAAGATTTTTGTTTGTTACCAGCAATTTTCTGGCAGTATAAGAGGATAGGAAATCATGACTAATGTTTGCTAGAGCACTACACTATATAAAGGATTTAACAAGTGAGGACCCGTTTTCATTGTAGGAAAGTCTCCATGGCAACCCTTCAAATGTACTATTCTTTTTAAAAAGATGGTACCATCATTGTGAAATAAACGCATTCATGTTAAACTTGCAATTAAAAGAATATTATTTTATTTTGAGCTCAACCTGCTCAGCTTATGCACGTGAAAATTCCTGGCATAATAGGTTAGAATAATGTGACTGTAAATAGTCTACGTTTTATTTAAATATAAAAAAAAAAAGAAGAAATAAAAAAAAGACTATTAGCAATTTCACAAACTACTAATCTAGTGTAGATGTCATCTTCATTTTTTTTATAATGGTTCTATATGCAATGTGGTTACAATCATAATCTAATCCAAAAATGCACATAAAAATGTAACTGCTAGGAAGACACACTAACAAACTTATTAAGGAAACGTCCATGCAATATTTGGATATTTTTACTTAACAGTTTCTGATGTTTTTCTAAAGTGTTTCTAATGCGTTTACAACCTCTTTGCATAATTTGTTAACATAGATGAGTTAGGGGAAATCTTTAACTTAAGCAGTCTGGGGATTGTTCCCAATTCTGTTGTTTGAACCTAAGATTTACAAAAAGTCTCTGAAGTCACTGGAATGCTAATGGTTCATCTCCCCCTTTCTTCCACTGCAGCATCCAGGCAAGCTGTAGGCTCCTGCTAGGATCTTCTGTTAGCCTTGCGGAGCTATGTCTTACAGCGGAACTTATTAGTGTAGCGGAGCTCCAGTACTCCAAGTGAATATCTCCGCTGAAGTCCTCTCAGGTTGGAAGAAATGCTGCTGTAAGGATGATAGCACACCTCCCCAAGCACTAGACAATACTTAGTGAAGGGGAGAACAAAAACCTTTAATAAAAACAGTACATCTAGTTATACCCCCACAGCCTCATCGACAGACAATAGGGTTACAGTGATAGCCAATGGCAGTGTGGGTTTGGAATAGTTACCGATCACACTACGTATCCTAAGCCAACCAATAACAGTATGGACTTGGATAAGCAACCAATCACTTACAAAGACTACAGCCAGTGTGAAATGAGCCTAGTAATTACCAGGAAGGATGATGACAGACAAAAACAAGGATTGAGAACCACATTGGGGATTAAAATAAGTGGCAGGGCAGCCAGTTTGAAATGGTCTGGAAGTGTACCTGAAACAGCAGGACAGTGTTCATTAAACAGTAGGACAATGCCCTCCATAGGACAGGAGAAAGGGGGAGAAAATAACTAACAAAAACAAATACATTGTACACACCCTGCACCTTTAATGGGCACAGGGTGACTAAAACATAAGTGTCAGTCTTCTGTCCCCGGTGATGGTGACTACCGTCACAATTCAGCTTATCTCAGTCAGTGAGCTCTCTGCTTCCAGGCTTAGCTAAGAGCCTGCAGTGGGGAGCAGTGCCCAGCAGACCGCAGGTAAGAGGTCAAACCATTTTAAAACGGATAGACTACTTACATTGAGCACTCCTGGTACCATAACCACTATAGCTTGTTTATGCTGCTTAGAGTGTTCATTTTCTCCACTTCTACCACCATGTGTCTACTCCTTCTAAACATATTTTTCTATTTGCTTTTGAGAGTCTGTTGAACTGATCTCCAAAGCATCATAACACATAACGCTGTATTTGTCTATTGCAAGGTTCCCTGATTTATTCGGCTTATACTTGTTGAATGGTGAAGGCCATTGTTGCGTCCTCTTTGAACAGAAGCAATTCTTGAATGAAATGAATTCATGAACAACGAACAAATGATAATAGGTTTCTGAGACGCTCGGGTCTTGTGCCTGATATCAGGTGAACAACCGGTAGCTTTTGAGGTACCTGCATGGTCTTTGGTCAGAGTCAACCAATGAAGGCTTAATGATGATTCCTCCACTGAGCAAACGTAAGACAAGCAATGCACTAATAATCTGTATTTACGTAATTGAATGTATTAGAACAAAATGCAAGAGTCATTACAAAGTAAGCTTTTATTTAATATAATCAAACGTTTGACAATTTTCCTTTGGAAAGAGGCTTCTCGAAGATAGGTAAGCTTTAAAAAAAATAATGCTTGTTGTAACAGTCAAAACTTAAGACAATAAATGACACTAAATGAAGACAAAACTTCTGCATCTTTTCTCACTTTCAAAAATGCTGATTTTTTTGACATAAGTAATCCAGGAAAAGGTTAATTCAGAACATTTTAGAAATCAAATTGAAGATTATAATGCTTGTTTCCTTTTATTATTTAATTGCTTAAAGCAAGGAATATATTATAAAAAAATGGAAAAATGAATTGATTGGAAAACAGGTGTCACCTCCATGCAAATGAAAACCTAATGCGATCAAATAAATTTGATTTCATAATATCAATGAACATAAATTAGAGATACAATCAGTAGATATACCTGTTCCTCTTGATTATTTTTTTCAGCATTTTTATAATTTCCATACATTAATTTAAACCTATAGTGATTAGGAACACATTTCTATTGCTTGTCATATAGATTTTTGCATGCTGCATTTTAGGTGTTGAATTCTTAAAATCAAATAATTTCATGGGGAAAACAGTTTGTAAAATTCCAATGTTTGAAGGAACACTTCAAACACCTTAACCACGATATTGTCTTGTAGTCATTATGGTGCTAGGAAACTGTCCCTGACAGTGGACTCTTTAAATCCTCCATTTGGGCTATATAGTCCTATTAAATGCACATAGCACATCATTTATCTTGTGCCTTAGAACTGCTTTTAAAATATGATCCAGCCACTTACAACAATGTGTCCTATAATTGTCCAATGCTTGGATACATGCTGGGGGAACTCTTATAGAAAACCAGAACATAATGAATCAATTTTGCCTGTTATCTGAAATAGAATGTGCTAAAAATGCCCAAGGCCCTCAAATACACTTTAATGTAAAAATGATGTAAAATACTTTATAATATAGGTAGTGATGATGGTGCCAGGAGAATCCTGGTGCCACCTCATACTCCCCTCTCCCCAAAAAATAAGTAGTCAAATCTGTTCTTAACAGTTTGACTTTTTACCTAGAACCCATGGGGTGTGGCTCCTACCTCTCTGACACCCAGAAGATCCTTTGCTCCAGTGCAGGGCCAGCTGATTGGCTGAGAGCATTAGGCTGATCACTCTCAGTTAATGTTCTATGCTCTGCCCTGCCAGTCTTAGCTCAGTAAAGAGTACTTTCTGCTATAGTGAGGCTCAGCAAAGGTCAGTTAAGATGTCAAACCAGGGCTGATCCTAAGGTCACTGACGCCTGGGTGCAAGAATAATTTTGGTACTCCCTAGTGGGCGTGGTTTTATTGCTAACTGCTCCCCTTTACAAAAATAATACTTCTTACTACACTCAATATCTATGGAGAGCACTCCACCTCCTCAATTTAGTAAATGCAGCCCAAACAGCGCAAAAGTTTTTTCTTTTGCGCTCTTTGGGTTGTATCTACAGTGGGGGGGGAAAGTATTTGATCCCCTGCTGATTTGGAATGTTTTCCCACTGACAAAGAAATGATCAGTCTGTTATTTTAATGGTAGGTGTATTTTAACAGTGAGAGACAGAATAACAAAAAAAATATTCAGAAAAAAGCATATCAAAAAAATTATAAATTGATTTGCATGTCAATGAGTGAAATAAATATTTGACCACTTCAACTTAGCACTTGGTGGCAAAACCCTTGTTGGCAATCACAGAGGTCAGATGTTTCTTGTAGTTGGCCACCAGGTCTGCCCACATCTCAGGAGGGATTTTGTCCCACTCCTCTTTGCAGATCCTCTCCAAGTCTTTAAGGTTTTGAGGCCTTCAGATCCCTCCACAGATTTTCTATGGGATTAAGGTCTGTAGACAGGCTAGACTACTCCAGGAGCTTAATGTGCTTCTTCTTGAGCCACTCCTTTGTTACCGTGGCTGTGTGTTTTGGGTCATTGTCATGCTGGAATACCCATCCATGACCCATTTTCAATGTCCTGGCTGAGGGAAGGAGGTTCTCACACAAGATTTGACAGTACATGGCCCCGTCCATCGTCCCTTTGATGCGGTGCAGTTGTCATGTCCCCTTAGCAGAAAAACACCCCCAAAGCATAATGTTTCCACCTCCATGTTTGGTGTTCTTGGGGTCATAGGCAGCATTCCTCCTCCTTCAAACACGGCGAGTCAAGGCCAAAGAGCTCGATTTTGGTCTCATCTGACCACAAAACTTAAATCCAGTTATTATTATTATGATATTTATAGAGCGCCGTCAAATTCCGCAGCGCTTTACAATGGCTGGACGAACAGACATGTATTTGTAAACAGACAAGTTGGACACACAGGAACAGAGGGGTTGAGGGCCCTGCTCAATGAGCTTACATGTTAGAGGGAGTGGGGTAAAATGACACAAAAAGGTAAGGATAGTATTAGACTAATGACAGTTGCAGAAGAGGAATCAGTTCTCCTTTGAATCATTCAGATGTTATTTGGCAAACTTTAGACGGGCCTGTACATATGTTTTCTTGAGCAGGGGGACCTTGCGGGCGCTGTAGGATTTCAGTCCTTCACAGAGTAGTGTTTTACCAATTGTTTTCTTGGTGACTATGGTCCCTGCTGCATAGAGTTCATTAACAAGATCCTGCTGTGTAGTTCTCATGATCATTGAAACGCCACGAGGTGAGATGTTGCATGGAGCACCAGACTGAGGAAGACTGACAGTTATTTTGTGTTTCTTCCATTTGCAAATAATTGCAACAACTGTTGTCACCTTCTCACAAGCTGCTTGGTGATGGTCTTGTAGCCTATTACAGACTTGTGTAGGTCTACAATCTGGTCCCTGACATCCTTGGACAGCTCTTTGGTCTTTGTCATGATGGACAGTTTGGAATCTGATTGATTGATTGATTGCTTCTGTGGACAGGTGTCTTTTATACAGGTAATAAGTTGAGATTAGAAGAAGTCCCTTTAAGAGAGTGCTCCTAATCTCAGCTCGTTACCTGTATAAAAGACACCTGGGAGCTAGAAATATTGCTGATTGATAGGGGATTAAATACTTATTTCATTCATTGACATGCAAATCACTTTGTAACTATTTTTGACATTCGCTTTCCTGGTTTTTTCTTTTGTTATTCTGTCTCTCACTGTTAAAATACACTTACCAAGATGGGCGTGGTTTAGCAGCTCACCAAGATGGCTGCAGGAGCTGTTTGCTCCCCGTGAGGGATTAACCTACAGTAAAAGAAATAATGAGGTCCCACAGTACCCCTACACATCATGGCACAAAAATCTGCCAAAAAAAAGCAGATATCTGCGCTACAAATCACAGCTCTTTCCTCGCCTTGCTCCCAAAATAGCGCAGATGGACCGTGATCTCCCGCCTCCTGCTCTGACCGCAGTGATAGTACAAGCATTTCCATGCCTAACCAGGCTCCGGCAACAGACTCCTCGGTCCAAAAGATGCTGCACGATCTGCAATCATCCATGCAGGCTGAGTTTGCCAAACTGGCCAGGGATGTAAGGTCAGATATTCAATCCATTGCAGAGAGAACCAACCAATTAGAAAAAAAACCTTAAGAAATAATTGAAGCTCACAATACACTGGCAGCTTCCTATACGGAACTACTTGCCAGAATGGATAAGCTGGAAAACAAAGTGGCTGACAACAAGGATAGGGACAGGCGAAGCAACATACGCCTGTGGGGCATCAAAGAAGAAATCCTCCCTCAAGACCTGGCCACATATACTATAGAGCTCTTTCAAACACTGGCCCCAGACCTCTTACACAGAGAATTACAAAAAGTTAACACACACATGTTCTACCACAATTTCCAAATGGAAAATGGTCAAGCTCTCATGGCCCGGAGGAGTCAACACGACCAAAATGGTACTACTGCCAAAACTACTATATACATTTAGGATGTTGCCCCTGCGACTACCCACCCCCCTCAGCAAACATTAAATCGTTATCAGCAAATCATATCAGCAAATCGTTTATTTGGGATGACCACAGACCTCGGGTGTCACTTGCCCTATTACAGAACCAGGTATCCATGGGAGGCGTGGGAAGCCCTGACATAATGAGATACCACAAAGCTTCCCTCCTAGAATCCACAATTAGGATGCACACCCCAAAGGGTGAATTGCAGCAGTGGGTTGATATGGAAAACTCCCAAGCTTCAGGTACCTTGCTGACAGACCTCTTGTGGATACTTAAACATCCTCGAAAAAGGTTGCTGTCCCTGTTCCCTACTACAAACCTTTCCATACAACAATGGGACCACTTCAGATCCAAAATAGGAAACAGTGACAAATTCCACCAAAGAGCTCCTCTTACAGTACTGACGGCATTGTCCCCGTGGTTCATGTTTCACACCTGGCTACAGGAAGGGGTAAACTCGATAACAGATATATGCAATCAGGGAACCATAATTCCCTTCCCAGAATTAAAAAAAGCAAATACAATGTACCATACTCCTATATCTTCCAATATCTCCAGCTAAAAAGCGTTATTGTAACACATGTACACTTGAGAAATGACACTAGCTCAATCCAGACTAAAATTACCTCCACTATCTTGGATAGGTGTTTGTCCACACCTAGTAAACTGAAAGCCCTCTCAGAGTGCTACCACACCTTGACAGAAATGGTACCTACAATAGACTTCCCATTCGCCAAACAGTGGTCTGGGGAGCTTGGTTATGTGATGGCACCCACAGATTGGGTCTTAGCTATTAATGTTTTAAAAGGTGTCACAAGATGTTATTCCCACATAGAGGCTCACAGGAAATTAATATATAGGTGGTACCTCATACCGCAACGGCTACACAAAAAGTTTCCCCAGACCTCTGACCTATGCTGTCAGTGTGGACAGAGTAAAGGCACCATGATACATATATGGTGGTCGTGCCCAACCATACTCCCATTATGGGACAAGGTGGCACAGGTATTGAAGGGTAATGGAATAACCGATTTAGACACCACTGTAGACACTTGCCTACTATTGAAATTACCACAAAAAAAAAAACGTATCCAGAAACTCCAAGTTCGTAGGCCCCCTAATCTTCATGGCCACCAGGCACCTTATTGCTCTTCATTGGAAGTAAAAAATCTGCCCCTCTAAATCTCAGCTGATTGATAAAATACAACAGTTTTATACATGTGAAAAAATGGCTGCAGAGTCCCCTGACCGATATACCTCACTACAGAAGGTATGGCACCATTGGGTAGCCTACTACACCAAAGAATACACACCTACTATGCATCACTGATGTCGCCCCAGCACAAGACCTACAGGCCGACCATGGTTTACTTTTCTTCTCCCCTGGCCCTCTTCCCCCCTCATCTCCCCTCCTTCACCCTCCCAGCAATCCTTTATAGAGCATGCAAAACAAAAGATTCTGATAACATACTGATGATACCTGGGTGGTTAAGTTACTAGGTTCTGCCCCCATAAAGGTTTCAGGTGGACAGAGCCACTGTTACAAATGTTATGTAGATATATGGTACTGTCACGGGTGGCGGTATGGAAACCGGGACCCCTGTGCCTGATGCGGATGATGAGCGGAGTCTTCAGCGTGGAAGTGGATTATCAGGGCCTGGTGCAGGGCAACCACACACCCTCTGGTGTTGAGTACCAGCGTTTGTGTGGCCACATACCAGAACCCTGATGCAGCTACCACGGATCCCATGAACTTGAAGCTAGGAAGTAAGCAGACCTGCCAGGAGCTGAATAGGGAAGCTCTGCAGTAAGAATGTATCCAGTACAGAAACAAGGCAAGGCTAGGATAGTCACCAGACATGAAAACAAGACAGAACTAATAGAACCCAGAACCAGAGAAGGATAGGAAGCTAAACCCAGAACATGTACACAATACATAAGGGAACATTAACTAAACAGGGGCAGGACAGGACTGTACATGGACTGGGATTACAAAATAAAACAAGACAATGTATAATAGACAAAACAAGAGGAGACATAACTAAGCACTATATATGAAAAGTATGGGGATTTAGTTACATTATATGATTATACATTGCATAAGCCTGCCACAACGCCAATGTACCCCATATTCGGCAGGTCCTACACTGCCTAATATGCTAAAAGAACCATACTAAACCACAATAGCACTTACCTGCAAGAAAGGGCAGAGACTTGAAACACTGCTGCAGGTCCAGGCTAAAACAAAAGGAATGATGGAAAACAAACAGGCGTGGCAACACAAAACAAACATATAAATGAATCCAGGAGACTGGGAAATCCAGGGACGGAATATAAGAATGAACCCAGAAACCCAGCATAAAGAAAACCAGACATGGAATAGAAAACCAGAAAAACCAAGAAAAACTAAACAAGAATTGTAAAAAGAGAACTGGATACCAGAAGCCAAGTCAGACATCAGAACAGAGCAGGACAGATCCTGACAGGTACCATCCAACCCATGTTAAATACTTATAAATGCTATACAATGAACAAAGAAACTTACATTGCATGATGTTTGCAATATACGATGACTTTCCCCCTCCCAACCCGCCCTTTTTTTTTTCCTTCTGTATACCTCACCCTTGTTTTACAAAACAATGAAACACAAATTTAACCCCTTAAGAACTGAGGGCGTATTATTACGCCCTATTTTAGGCGGCTCTAAACGCCGACGGGCGTAATAGTACGCCCTCCGGTCTTTCTTTACTTACCCGGTCGCCGGAGGTCCCACGTGGTGAGGGGGACTCCCAGGGAGCCCCCCTGCAGCAGATCTTCTTCCTGGCAGCCCCCTCGGCCATGTGAGAGTGAGGTCCTTGCGAGGACCTCACAATCACATGGCCGGGATAGCTGGCTGCAGCATTGCCAGCAGGGGGGCTGCCTGTAATGACAGGTGGTCCCCCTGCTGGCTAGAAATAAAAAGTGTAAAAAATAAATAAATATATACTTAGATCATATATATATATATATATTATATATATGATCTAAGTATATATATATATACACATACACACACATACACTGTCTAGGTGTATTTTACTATTAATACTATTAATATATATATATATAATTATATATATATATATATTAATATCAAATTACACGTAGACTGATACTGATTAAATATATATATAGTTACTGTTATATATATATTTATATATAATATAAAAAAATTAAATATGTGAATACGTTAAAAAATAAAATTAAAAAAATAATAAAAAATAAATAATTGAAAAATATATATATGTGTTATTTCGTTCTAACTGTATTGTGATATTAATATATATATTTTTATATCAAAATACACGTAGAACGAAATAATATATATATCTATATACATAAATATATACGTATATATCACTATATATATACCTATATATAAATAAAAATATTTGTAAAAAATTATATATATATATATATATATACATATATATTCACATACGTATATATAAATATACTAATTCTACATATATATTCATGTAATATTTTTACATAATTAGGTATCTTAATTAATTACAATTAGCGGGACCTGCCTGACAACCCATGCTGAAAGTAAAGGGAATTTAATTTGCTAGCACTATATTTAACCCTATAACTTTCCAAGACACCATAAAACCTGTACATGGGGGGTACTGTTTTACTCGGGAGACTTCGCTAAACACACATATTAGTGTTTCAAAACAGTAAAATGTATTACAACGATGATATCGTCAGTAAAAGTGAAGTTTTTTGCATTTTTCACACACAAAAAGCACTTACACGGACGATATTATTGCTGCGATACTTTTTACTGTTTTGAAACACAAATATTTGTGTTCAGCGAAGTCTCCCGAGTACAACAGTATCCCTCATTTACAGGTTTTATGGTGTTTTCAAAAGTTACAGCGTCAAATATAAGGCTTGTGTTTCATTTTTTTCACATTAAAATTCGCAAGATTGGTTGCATTGGTATTGCAATAAAAGCAAACAGTATTATGACATTGTCAGTTAAAATGTCATGTAGAACTAAAAAAAATTGAAAAAATCTTATTTTCTCCCATTTTTTTCATATTAAATTATGCTTCATAGCTAAATATTAGATATTAAATGAAAGCCCTGTTTCCCCAAGAATAATACTATGAAAGAGTTGAATTACGGTTGGACAGACATGTAGCGCAAATGCCGGGTTTTGTTTACGTTTTGTTTCGTTCACAACATGTACATTTGGCTCCATCGTTAAGGGGTTAAAAAAAATATTTACACCTACCATTAAAATTATAGAAAAAAACTGAGTAAACCGCACCCAAAGTGTATGTACAGAATATTATACGTACATAGGTCTTTTAGGAGTTATACACAAATGACCTCAAAGATAAAGAAATAATGACAAAATAATAGTGCAGTACAGTATATACAACGTATATGTGGTAGGTAATCTTATGTCACTTCCACTCAGATTTTTTTAGCTAACTTAGAGCTCAGGTGTATTGCGCATGGACGGAACAAATATTGCGCATGGTCTAAGGATATATGATGATGTGGTCACCATGGACGCTTGAAATAAAGTGCGGTATGCAGGACATATGTAAAGGTAAATACAGGAAAAAGAAACTCCAATGGTGAAGTAAGTACTGATGGAAAGTCAAAAGTGTAAATAAAGTAATGTACTTACATTTACTAGAGTAGAACATGCCCTAGTATAGATATATAAATAGAAAGGTATATATGTAAAAAATGAGCTTTTTATTTACCAAAAAAACAATAAAAACGGTGTAAAATACTCAAAGGGATTATACCACCCAGACAGGTTTACTCTGGGCACGGTTTACTCAGTTTTTTTCTTACATTTTATCCACTCACAAGGTCGGGAATCCTTGAATTGTTTACTGCTGCCTGAATTTACCTTTTGTTAAATTCTACAGTGAACCTATTATCTCTCTGTACGACATTAAAATTATAGACTGACCATTTTTTTGTCAGTGGACAAACTTTTAAAATCAGCAGGGGATCAAAAACTTTTTTCCCTCACTGTACTAAATTGTAGACTAGAGGAATACCAAGGGCATTTACTTCTAAGAGCAGAATTAGCAGAAATATATATACATTTATTAGTTTTTTTTGCATGATATATGCATTTATTTAGATTTGATGTGTTTTTAGATTTGCAATATAAATATTTTATGCTGAAAAGTGTAGCAAGAGGCTGCTTATATATACAAAAGACAGCGGAAAGACCCTCACTATATTTGGAGTGTGGTCCAACCAAGATCCCTAATAGTTACACTGTTAGAAGCATTGTATTGAGTGCACTCCACCTCCTCACCAGGTAATATGTCAACATTTCCTACAGTGCCAACTTTGCGCCAAAAAAGCTTATCAGTGCCATCTTTGTGCCCAGCTTCCAGTTGCCATTTCTGTCCCTATACAGCTTTGCAGTGTCATCGTTGTCACAAAATCCCTAATCAGTTCCACAATTGTCACAAATAGCTTATTAGAAACATAGAAACATAGAATGTGACAGCAGATAAGAACCATTCGGCCCTTCTAGTCTGCCCAATTTTCTAAATACTTTCATTAGTCCCTAGCCTTATCTTATAGTTAGGATAGCCTTATGCCTATCCCACGCATGCTTAAACTCCTTTACTGTGTTAACCTCTACCACTTCAGCTGGAAGGCTATTCCATGCATCCACTACCCTCTCAGTAAAGTAATACTTCCTGATATTATTTTTAAACCTTTGTCCCTCTAATTTAAGACTATGTCCTCTTGTTGTGGTAGTTTTTCTTCTTTTAAATATAGTCTCCTCCTTTACTGTGTTGATTCCCTTTATATATTTAAATGTTTCTATCATATCCCCCCTGTCTCGTCTTTCCTCCAAGCTATACATGTTAAGATCCTTTAACCTTTCCTGGTAAGTTTTATCCCGCAATCCATGAACCAGTTTAGTAGCCCTTCTCTGAACCCTCTCTAAGGTATCAATATCCTTCTGAAGATACGGTCTCCAGTACTGTGTACAATACTCCAAGTGAGGTCTCACCAGTGTTCTGTACAATGGCATGAGCACTTCCCTCTTTCTACTGCTAATACCTCTCCCTATACAACCAAGCATTCTGCTAGCATTTCCTGCTGCTCTATTACATTGTCTGCCTACCTTTAAGTCATCAGAAATAATCACCCCTAAATCCCTTTCCTCATATGTTGAGGTTAGAACTCTATCAAATATTCTGTACTCTGCCTTTGGGTTTTTACGTCCAAGATGCATTATCTTGCACTTATCCACATTAAATGCCAGTTGCCACAATTCTGACCATTTTTCTAGTTTACCTAAATCATTTGTCATTTGGCTTATCCCTCCTGGAACATTAGTGCCATATTTGTCCCAAAATGGCTAATCAGTACAATTTCTCTTTCCAAATAGCTCACCAGTACCATGTTGTCCTCAAATAACTTGACAGCATCATCCTAATGCCAGGATCTTTGCTTCCCAGCTCTGTTGCCTGCCGCCAAACATAAGGGGTGGCGCCTAACACAATGGGCAAGCCTGACACGAGGGGTGGAACTTAGCACTGCACTCCCCACCGAGCACTTGGGCACTGTGCGCCTCGTGCACCTGTCCAGGATCGGCTCCGAGTCAACCCATTACCAAACAAATTGAATACTTACATTGGGGGCTGTCAGGGCACCTTGGCACCATAACCACGACAGCACGTTGTAGCAATTAAGGTGCTTGCAGTGTTCCTTTATCAATACAATATTAATGCATGCTTTCAATGTCTACAAACAGCTGCCTTAAGGAAATTGGTTTTCTGTAAGCTGGTTACATCAAGTATTTATTTGTTTGTTTAGTTAACTGCAGAAAAAGAAAAAAAACACATCACTAATAGTGATGTCCCGAACAGTTCGCCGAATGGTTCGCGAACAGTTAGCCGCAGACTCATCATTGAGTAAACTTTGACCCTGTACCTCACAGTCAGCAGACACATTCCAGCCAATCAGCAGCAGACCCTCCCTCCCAGACACTCCCACCTCCTGGACAGCTCACTAAGAATGCAGCTTCAAAACGGATGCTGTCCAGGAGATGGGAGGGCCTGGGAGGGAGGGTCTGCTGCTGATTGGCTGGAATGTGTCTGCTGACTGTGAGGTACAGGGTCAAAGTTTACTCAATGATGAGTCCCCGGCGAACCGTTCGTGGCGAACCGTTCACGAACCGTTCGGCGAACCATTCGGGACATCACTAATCACTAATATAAACTAGTTTTCAACCATTTTAGTGAATCAACACACAAAATACACTGATTTAATCTTCCCTGCCTAAAATATATAATGCATTCCTACTAGATTTATAAGCGTATGCATGTCTGTGTTCCAAATCAGTATGTTGTTATTGTAACTCTTCAAAGACTGTCACGTGCTCATGTTCCGTAAACCAGTTCTAGCTTTCTGAATGCTAGGCCTTTTTAGTCATTAGGTAAATGCACTATTCTATAGCATATGGTTTAACTAATTTCCAGCCTTTTGTTAAATGACAAATGTATTTGTGGAGTGTAATTAGCATATTATTGCGTGCACGGGAATAAAGATAATTGTATCAGCTAAGCATTCCGGAAATAAATGAAAAGAGCTGACCCCGTGCTCTAAATTGCAGTAAATCTGCAAATTGTAATTCCATGACTGCAATATTTGATTACTCTTTTATTTGGACATTAATGCGTTTCAGACAGCAGACAAAGAACATTCTAATTCCTGTAAACAAATTTCTGATGAAGGGGTTCATCCTACTTAAAAAGTCAGTAAATATTCATTCAATAGGTTGTGTTCAATAGAATGATGTTAGGATGTAGTGTGATTAGAGCTTTGTGGACACCAAGTTATCTGGAGCAAAGAGCACTTTGCTTCCATGCTATTGCCAGCTCAATAATTGTTTTTTTTTCTAAGCACCAAATCAGCTTTAACTAATCTCAATTACAATGTCCCTGCAGCCTCGCTCCCCGTTTAGGAGTTCATATACTTTTGTCTCTGTCTTTTATGCAGCCCTAGCCACACCTCCCCTGCCTGGGACTTGCACAGCCTCCATAAAAAATAGATTTTTACAACACATTGTGTTTATTTTAGAGGTTCTTGTTTCCTACTGCACTATTTACTCATTTATCACACACAGTAGTCTGCAGCTGGTTGCAGCTGGTTGCAGGCTGTTAACAGAGTGGGAGAATTTTTTTTCCCGTTTCTGCATACCTCAATCCAGCATCCAGACCTCAGGTCAGTATGTGTCATGCGGTAACACTTCCGGGTTCGGCACTCCGCCCCCCTCTGACGCAGCTCTGACGGTATTTAGGGAGACCGCGCCAGAGAGAGGGTGCTTGGTGATACTGGGAGCTACTTCCACCAGACTTACCTCTCCACAGGCTCTGGCAATGTGGGTCCTACTTCCGAGTATGCACGCCGGCTCCTGGGACACGCCGGCTCTACAAGCTCTGATGTCGTCCTACAAGTATACTTTATGCCATAGAGGATTACTGGAGAACAGAAACTCACTTACTTTACAAGTGGACCATATCTCTGAACTATTGGAGGACTACTCACATTAACCTTAAGTATTTCTTTCAGCTATTTGTCTACAATATCATTTAATAATGAACTAATGCCTGCTTACTAAATCTTTACTGCTCCAAGCTACTAATTATATGGAGGACAACTCCCATCATGCTTATTAACTATGAACTGTTCCTGCTTTGCAAATATTCTTAGCTACTTGCTTAACCCCTTAAGGACACATGACATGTGTAACATGTCATGATTCCCTTTTATTCCAGAAGTTTGGTGCTTAAAGGACCACTATAGTGCCAGGAAAACATACTCGTTTTCCTGGCACTATAGTGCCCTGAGGGTGCCCCCACCCTCAGGGACCCCCTCCCACCCGGCTCTGGAAAGGAGAAAGGGGTTAAATCTTACCTTTTTCCAGCGCCGGGCGGGGAGCTCTCCTCCGATCCTCCTCCGTTCCTCCCCGTCGGCTGAATGCGTACGCGCGGCAAGAGCTGCATGCGCATTCAGCCGGTCACATAGGAAAGCATTCATAATGCTTTCTATGGACGCTGGTGTGCTCTCACTGTGAAAATCACAGTGAGAAGCACGCAAGCGCCTCTAGTGGCTGTCAATGAGACAGCCGCTTAGGGGGAAGGCTTAACCCATTAATAAACATAGCAGTTTCTCTGAAACTGCTATGTTTATTAAAAAATGGGTTAACCCTAGCTGGACCTGGCACCCAGACCACTTCATTAAGCTGAAGTGGTCTGGGTGCCTAGAGTGGTCCTTTAAGGGGTTAAAGTTACTATTGAAAGATTATTCTCATTTACCTAAAGAATGTTACTTAATGCGTACTTATTAATGAACTTTGTGTTGTTGATTACTTGCACTTCTTCTTTTTGGATTATTGCCTAAATGCAATTCATTTAAGTTTAACACTTATTAAAACTTTGTTTGAATCAAGTTACCAGTGATTCTCTCTTTTCCCAAAGCTACAGTATTGATATTTTAAGGTTTCTCCGTATCTTCACTAATGTAATTAGGGAGTTTTACAAGCTGCAGTTGAGTTCCAATCCAAATCACCCCAAGTAGCGTAACAGTATGCTGCTTGTGCACATGCACGGAGTGAAGGAGAACCTCGATTGACTATTTTTCTGTGAAGAGACAGAAAGTCTTTTTGGGGAAAAAAGAGGAACTCTTAAAATCCATACAAGCCTAAACTCCTTTACTAGCTCTTTTAAGATATACCCCCAATGATTGGATGCATGAAAATGTATGCATGCACTCATCAGGGGCATATCTAATAAAGAGTGATAACTATTTTTTTCCCAAAATGTTTCTTTAAATACACTATGAAATAAGAGAAGCTGAAAAATTTAGACTTTTTCACGAAGTGTGTAGGTGAGCTGTGGCTAGTGCTGCATAAAGTGATTTAACTCCTTCATGGCAAAGAATGAGCAGTGAGTCTGCATGTTCATGATCTATACACCAAAACCATTTCATTATGCTAAAGTTGTTTTGATGCTTAGAGTGTCCCTTTAAAGGAATACGCCAAACACCTAAAACACTTTAGCATGCTGAAGTGCTTTATGTGTGAAGCGTTTCCTCTTTTTTTTCGTTGTACAAAAAGTGCAGATTTCAGTAGAAATTGGCACATTTGTAAATTAACCTTGTTACATCCCTGGCTGTTAATCAGACAACTGGCCCTTTGACTTCTTGGTTGTTTAGCTCAGAGGAGCTAAACTCAGGAGGATGGCAATTGCCCAGAGCACCAGCCTTGCAAAGACTTCTCATTGTGGTGCTTTGAAAATCTGTGATGGGACAGTCACAGAAAGTCTGGGCTGGGGATAGAGGGAAGGGTTTGCAAATGCTACAGATAGGTTTTTATATAGATATACACACCCAGGGCAGGAGGAGAGCACCCAGTGCAGAGCGCTCAGCACTGGCTCCCCTCCTGCCGGCCACAGCATGTAGCATGGCTGAGACGCAGACTGCTGTAGAGGAGCTTCTGTAACCTCTACATGGTCTGACAGGAAGTGCTCACCAAGAGCACCAAACTGCTTACTTTCAGACCAGGGAGAGGGAAGCAAGCTTCTCTACCATGGTCCGCTCAGCCATGTCTATTAGTGTGTGTTAGTGTAGTGAATGCAGAGTGTGTGTCAGTGTAGTGTATGCAGAGTGTGTGTCAGTGTAGTGTATGCAGAGTGTGTGTTAGTGTAGTGAATGCAGAGTGTGTGTTTACTAGTGTATGCATGTTGTGTAAATGGAGCCTTTTCCCCTCCCCCTACATTAAATGTAATAAAAAATATTACCCCCTCCCTGCTTCTTACCTGGTCCAGGGAGGGGGGAGATTCCATCCCTGGTGGTCCGGTGACATGGTGAGGCTCCCCAGCTCCCTATACTTGCAGAGGGGGCCCAGCAGACTGCAGGAGCACATTACAGCTCTTCCCTCTCTTTAACACCCGTGAGCGTGATGTGCGTGCCGCGCGGAGTGTTGCCATGGTAACCCGTGGTAACGCTCTGACGGCCGCACGTCTACGGGAGTTAGAGAGAGGGAAGATCTGTAATGTGATCCTGCAGTCTGAGAGGCATAAAGGGGCTGGGGGAAGAGAGAGACACACAAAGTTGGCAATTTTTCTTTTGGGGTGGGGTGCAAGTAGCTGGTCTTGCTTAAGGTGCAAAATAGTCTTGCACTGGCCCTGTATACTTCCAATGAAAAAATGCATAATTAAATGTATTCATGTTTTCATTGGAGGTATATCTACTAAATAGTGAGATATATATTATGACGGACCACCAGGCACCCCGACTGGGTACCTCCGCCAATCGATGCTTCCTAGCTGACGCTGAAGACCATAAGCAAACTCTTTGACCAAACTCCTGGATCCAGGGACTCAGTGGGAAGGCCTCTCCTCCAAGAGAGTATAGCTGTGAAGCTCTTATAAGAGCTAGTGGTAAAGCTGTATAGCAGGTTCACTTCAATCACGAGATGAGGCTACGTATTGAGGGTTAAGCAGGAATGAATTTTAATGGTGCCACACTGGCCTTTTATGACAATCCCCATGCAAGGGGTACGTCCACATGGACCTTGTTGGGGACAGGGACACAAACTGACAAACCAATAAGAACAATGATTAAATGCATGACACTCCCACATACAATACAATAAGCCTTCCCCATTACTAACAATCAAACTATCTGACCCCTGATCAATCAGGCTTTCGCCAGAATCACTCCACTACAACTACCCTCCTAAAAGTTTGCAATGACATCCAAACTGGCATGGGACAAGGAAACCTAACTGGAGCTATTTTCCTTGATTTTGCCAAGGCCTTTGACACGGTAGACCACGACATTCTGCTGCACAAACTCAAAAACTCAGGTATTGGTGATTGTTCGCTAACCTGGTTTCGATCGTATGTATCGGATCACTCGCAATATGTGTCCATTTTGACAGCGACTCCCTCCCTCTCCCATTCACGTGTGGTGTTCCCCAAGGTTCCATTCTCGGCCCCCTACTATTTGCATTCATTATAAATGATCTGCCTAATGTCTGCAAATCCTCAAATGTACACATGTACGCAGACGACACAGTGATCTATGTGAGCAAATCCGAGCTACCGCAACTTGAGGCTGTGCTTCAAGACCAGTTTACAGAGGTAGAAAAGTGGATTGCAAAAAACAAACTTCCTAAACACTGACAAAACTGTCACAATGATCTTTGGAACAGTACCTAAATTACACAAATTACACAATTCCCACCTATCCATCAAAACAAATGGCACACTGACCGCAGTCCACTCTTTCAAATACTTGGGTATGATGTTAGACCCCAATCTATCTTTTGGCCTTGCATCTAAACTTTATCCAAAACTTGGTGCCCTGTACAGAAACAAATCCTGCCTAAGTCCTACAGTAAAGGAAAAGAATATACAGCAAATGCTGATGCCAATCATTGATTATGGGGATGTAGTATATGCATCTGCACCACAATCCCACATTAATAAACTCAATACATTGTATAACTCGTTCTGTCAATTTGTGCTACAATGTAATTACAGGACCCACCATTGTGACATGCTAAAATAACTAAACTGTCTGTCGCTGGAATCCAGACGCACCCTTCATCATACCAGCCTTGTGTTTAAGAGCCTTTCTGGGAAACTCCCACCCTACCTGAGCAAAATGCTCTCCTCAGCTTTTCCCACCTCCTATAACCTCCGATCCAGTACCAGCACTTTATTTAAAGAGATAAAAGATATAGGTCGCGCCAAAAGTTATTGGGGAGTGTATAAAAACTCGTGTGGGAAAAAATAAATAAGTGAATATAAAAAGGTAGAAAAGAGCAACATAAAAAGTACTCACATATACAGTGGTATATAATAACATAAATAAGTCCTTAGATGAGTATAAGATGGTGTAGTCCACTTAATGAGTAGTAAAAGGAAATAGTGATCCAAACGAAGAGATGATCAGGAGTTTCTTGTTCCGAGTGACGATATATAAAATAGAACAGAAGGAAATTCCAATAGTGTAATCTGTCAATTAAAATTCCTTGCGTGAATTCAAGATAGTAGAGTATCCCACTCACCTTTCTGAGAGCTAAGATAAGCTCAAATCAACTTCGCATCCAGTGGTATAGATCCACCACTGATGGGATATAGGCTTGTGCACGTAGAGAAAAACCTCGGGGAAAGTGGAGAATAACACAAAATAGTGCTCACTGTATAATAAATGTAACGTGAATATAAGAGTATATGGGATACTCACATTTAGGTGAGCAGAAAATACTGCTCACTAATATAGCGTTGGTGGTATAGTCCCCACCTAGGATTCTTGAGTACAGATTAAAAAGAGCATAAAATAAAAATAAAATAAAATAAGATCAAAATAAAAACCAGGTCCAGGAATAAAATAAATGAGAATAAAAATTATAGGAGTATGGCAAAAAGAATATATTAGCCAATAATCCTTTATTAGTGCAATATAAGATAATACAAAAGGTAAAATAGCCAAAACGCGTTTCGCCACACAGGGCTTTATCAACTGGCAATTGTAGAAACAGAGACCTGGTATAAAATGGTTTATATAAACTATTAGTCCATTAACAATTTTAAAATTGGCGCCAAAATGACGTCATAATTTATGCACGAAATAGTTAATAGCATATATGTGGTTAAAAGTGAATATAACATTAAATCCGATTTTAGAGACATATTATTAGATTAAAAAACATGTTGGTATAATATTATTATAATATACAGACAATTTGAAATAAAAAGAAATAAAAACGGGTCATTTCCGGTTTCGGGCAATCATATGACCGGACGCAACCAATGGCGTCCTAGCGTCAGACGAACTCAGCCGAAGGGGGAGATGGGGAAAGTAGGCAAAGGGAGGGGGGTATGTTGGAAGCGAGTGACTTCCGGGTTTCGGCGGTTTCGGCGGTCACGTGACGTGGCGCTGTCAATAGCGTATTCACGTCACGTGCACCCCGAAAGGGACGATGGGAATTGTAGGAAAAGTAACTAGTACAAACCAAAAGAGAATACTTGTAAATAAAGTTATTTCCAAGGGAAAAGGAAATATAACATAGTAGTAGGAAAGACACCATTTAGGTATAGTAATAAAAAACAACAGAACAAAATGTCTTTAGAAGTGTGTATTAACAATAAAAGAGACAGATAAGGAAAAGGGTAAAAATATTAAAATATAAAAAAAATATAAAAAAAGAAAAATTATAAAGATATAAAAATTGATATGTATAAAGAAATGGAATGGTATAAGAAGTATAATAAAAAAAAATGATAAATCTGAAAGATATATCATATAAAAATGTAAAAAAAAAAAAAACATGTTTAAAATAGATATAAAAAATCTGAAAGGTATAAAAAGGTTATAAAAAATTTAAAAGATCAAATTCAAGATTAAGCCCCTCAGGGGAGAGGGTTTTTAGTTGAAATACCCATTCCATTTCTTTTTTACCAAGAATTTTTCTTATATCGCCCCCTCTCCAAGGGGTGTTACATTGTTCTATACCCATACATCTCAATAATTTAGCATCTTTATTGTGTTTTATAAAATGTTTGGATACAGAGTGATTTTCATATCCTTTGGTGATGTTTCGACAATGTTCAGCTAGTCTTATTTTTAAACATCTTTTAGTCATGCCTATGTATTGTAATCCACAAGGGCATTCTAAAAGATAAATAATATTTTTTGAATTACAGCCAATAAAATTTTTTATAGGATATGTTTTACCTGTATTGGTTGAAGAGAAGTGGGTAATTTTAGATTTAGTGGTCGTAGTGTTTGTAGTTTTACACACTATACATCTATTGCACCTAAAGAAACCTTTTGGTTTCGTCATAAAATTTGTGCTGTTTTGAACTTGATTTTTGGTAAAAAATTTTGTAAGGGTATTCTTAAAACTTGGGGCCCCTCTAAAGATAATATTGGGTTTGTCTGGAATTTGATCTTTAAGAAGGTCATCTTGTTTCAAGATATGCCAGTGTTTGTTTAAAATTCTCTTTATAGTTTTATTTTTATTATTAAAATCCAAAATTATAGGTAATATAGGGGGATCTTTTTTGTTAACGTTTTTATATTCTAATAGGGTGTTTCTATCTTTCATTTTTACTATATCTAAAGTGGTGTCTAGTTTTTCTCTTGGGTAATTCTTTTCAATAAATTTATTTTTTAGTGAGGAAGATTGGGTCGTAAAGTCACTAGGCTGAGAGCAGTTACGATAGAGACGAAGGAATTGACTTTTGGGAATGCCCTCCAACCAGGGTCTATGATGACAACTTGATTGATCAATTATGGTATTAGTGCACACTTGTTTAAAAAAGGTTTTAGTGTGAACAGACCCATTTTGGATAAAAATATTAAGATCTAGGAAATTAATAGATGATTTACTAGATTCAGAAGTGAGGATAATACCTTTGTTGTTTTTGTTCAAATGGGTTAGGAAAGTGTTAAGATTAGATTCAGAACCGTGCCATATAAAAAAAATATCGTCTATATAGCGAAAGTAGGAAACCAGGTTCGCCCTCCATTCGTGGTTCCCCCAAAAAGCCGAGGATTCCCATTCGGCCATGAATAAGTTCGCATAACTGGGGGCGACCCTGGTTCCCATCGCTGTACCTTTTTTTTGGATAAAAAAGGAATCTAAAAACCAAAAATAATTGTACGTTAAAATTATTTTTAACCCTTCTATAATAAAGGTAATCTGGCTTTCAGGAATTAAATTTTCAGTTTTTAAAATGTTCTCTACTGCTTCACACCCTAAGTCGTGAGGAATAATCGTATATAGTGATTGAACATCACAAGTGACTAAAAAATATTCTTGGTTCCAAGTGAAGTCTTTTAAAATTCTTAAAAGGGACATGGAGTCTTTGAGATAGGAATTCATGCGTTTCACAGAAGGTTGAAGTAGGATGTCTAAATATTCTGAAAGATTGGCTAGAACTGAGTCAATGCCAGAGACTATAGGTCTACCAGGGGGGGTGGTCTCATTCTTATGTATTTTAGGTAAAAAATACAGCACTGGAATTTTGGGATAAGGGGTATTTAAGTAGGCGAATTCTTGCTTGTTTAAAATTCCTAGATTTAATCCTTTTGTGAGATAGTCCGATAAAATGTTTTTAATTTTTAAAGTCGGATTATAGGAAAGTTTCTCATACACTTCTAAATCTTCAAGTTGACGGTTCGCTTCTTTAATATACATATCCTTAGACAGGATGACTAAGCCTCCGCCCTTATCGGCGGGTTTTATGACAATGTTATCATATTTTTGCAATTCTTTCAAGGCTTTCAGTTCGTTTCGAGTAAGGTTTTGGTGATCATATTTGGTATGTTTTATTTTCTCTAAATCTTTTGAGAACAAGTTTTTCAAAGACTTCTATTTGTCCAGATTTAAAATTAGAGGGATAGAATTTGGATGGAGTTTTAAGATGTGTGTGTGTAATGGAAATGCTTGAGTTGCTATTTGAGGTAGAGAGAGGTAGTTCTGATACAGGGTTCGGAAAGGAAATCTTTTGCTGAGTGTAAAATCTTTTTATTGTTGCTTTCCTAACAAACTTATTTATATCTAAAAGTGCTTGGAAAGGCTTAAAAGAGTTCGTAGGGGCAAATTTAAGACCTTTGCTTAAAACTGAAATCTGTGCAGCAGTTAAAACCTTTTGTGACAAATTAAAAATGCCCAGTTCTTTTTCATCTCTGTTAGTAATTATCTTTCTGTTCTTTCCCTTTTGTAGTCTTCTGCCACTTCTCCTTCCTCTATACTCAGACTTCTTTTGCGTCTTTTTGGTAGGTATGGAGTTGGTATATGAGAAAGGTTTTGGGTGCGGAAGTCTAAAAAATTGTCTTCATTATCAAACTCTGAGTCAATAGATAGTAGTTGATAGCGGTTTTCGTGAATATAATTGTTAGGGGATTTAGGAAGATCTAAATTTTTTAGTCCAGGGCGGTGTCTTTGTGGTTTTGGAGTGTCATCTTTAGATGTACGAGTTTTGGATGTGGGAGAGTGGTATGTAGTTTTGAGAGGGACGTTGTAATGAGAAAAGTTTTTGTAGTCAGGAGATGATATATGTTGTGTTCTATTGTGATATAAGAATTTTTTATGATGATGTGATGGCATTGTATTTTTAGGTGATAGGTACCGTCTTCTGTAGTGATTCTGTTGGGTAAGGGGTTTGTGATACTTAGGCTGGGGATGATAATGTGCTTGACGGTGATAGTGAGGAGGGGATGGGGGATAGTGATTGCGATTCTGGTAGTGATGGTGTCTTGTGTCAATGTGTGGGTAGTCCGACCTTTTATATGTGGAAATGTCTGATGTGTATTTTTTCTGTAGATGATACGTTCTGACCTGACCATTGTTGTAATCTTGTTTGTCTCTTATGTATTTTTTAATTTTGATGTGTCTAGTATCGGTTTCCACTTTTTCTATTTTGCTTTGGATAAGAACTGAATTCTGTTTGTAGGCTTGAGTTTCAGTAAAGGGTAACAGCTTATCCTTTAGGTCATTTATTTCTACATCTAGAAGTGAGAGTTTTTTGCTTTTTTTCATAATTAAAGTGTCCATAAGACCTAAGGTACATTTTTCTAATTTTCCGAACCATTCGTTCATAAACTCATCATCATCTTGATCTGAAGTTGGGAGTTTATGTAGTCTGAGACCTCTAGGGGTAATTTGTTCGTCTATGTATTTTTTCAAAGTGGCAATTTCCCATTTTAGTTTAATCTCTGAGGATAGTACTTTTTCAAATTTTTTTAAAAAGATCTTGTTGATTAAAATTAGGATGTTCATGAATTATTAATCTAATAATATGTCTCTAAAATTGGATTTAATGTTATATTCACTTTTAACCACATATATGCTATTAACTATTTCGTGAATAAATTATGACATCATTTTGGCACCAATTTTAAAATTGTTAATGGACTAATAGTTTATATAAACCATTTTATACCAGGTCTCTGTTTCTACAATTGCCAGTTGATAAAGCCCTGTGTGGCGAAACGCGTTTTGGCTATTTTACCTTTTGTATTATCTTATATTGCACTAATAAAGGATTATTGGCTAATATATTCTTTTTGCCATAATCCTATAATTTTTATTCTCATTTATTTTATTCCTGGACCTGGTTTTTATTTTGATCTTATTTTATTTTATTTTTATTTTATGCTCTTTTTAATCTGTACTCAAGAATCCTAGGTGGGGACTATACCACCAACGCTATATTAGTGAGCAGTATTTTCTGCTCACCTAAATGTGAGTATCCCATATACTCTTATATTCACGTTACATTTATTATACAGTGAGCACTATTTTGTGTTATTCTCCACTTTCCCCGAGGTTTTTCTCTACGTGCACAAGCCTATATCCCATCAGTGGGGGATCTATACCACTGGATGCGAAGTTGATTTGAGCTTATCTTAGCTCTCAAAAAGGTGAGTGGGATACTCTACTATCTTGAATTCACGCAAGGAATTTTAATTGACAGATTACACTATTGGAATTTCCTTCTGTTCTATTTTATATATCGTCACTCGGAACAAGAAACTCCTGATCATCTCTTCGTTTAGATCACTATTTCCTTTTACTACTCATTAAGTGGACTACACCATCTTATACTCATCTAAGGACTTATTTATGTTATTATATACCACTGTATATGTGAGTACTTTTTATGTTGCTCTTTTCTACCTTTTTATATTCACTTATTTATTTTTTCCCACACGAGTTTTTATACACTCCCCAATAACTTTTGGCACGACCTATATCTTTTATCTCTTTGATTCTCCTCTTCCTTAGACGCATTGTGAGGGAACGTCTTATTTTAGGTTGCTGCCCATATACAAATATATTTTGCACTATTTCTACTGACACATTAAGCGCTGAACCAACTACCATTTACATTACACTTTATTTAGTCTACCTCAATACAAAAAGAAAGCGGCACAATCCTTCTTCTCCTACAGAGCGCCGCAATTGTGGAACGACCTCCCACACACTTTAAAATCTTCCCCAAGCCTAGAGTCCTTTAAGAGATCCCTCTCTACATACCTCAAAACAGAATGCACATGTCATGAGTGATTATATATTTCCTACCTGTTCTATGGTAAATTTTGTATATATTGTGTATTAATATTGTTTTTTTATTTTATTGTACCCTAATGTAACAATGCAATGTTTTGTGGACCCAGGACATACTTGAAAATGAGAGAAATCTCAATGTCTTTCCTAGTAAAATATTTTATGAATAAATAAATAATTGAGTCATGTACTATATTAAACTCCATTATCTCCCAACACAAAAAAACACACATTTTTACAAAACCCCAAAAAATACCTTAAAACACATAAAATCCCCATAAAGTTATATCCACTGATAGCCCTGATCTTGGTGACTAACATATCCAAAAATCACCCAGATCAGTTGAGGGGTTCAGAAATTTTATGGAAGTCATAGTTTTTACCGACTGCAGGCATGGTCCCATAGCCGAAAATAGTTCCATAGAATCGCGGCTAAGTGTTGCTGGAGGACCGACCGGAAACCGCAAGGGTTTTATGCCGAAAATGGTTCCAGGGCATTCGCGGCTAAGTCCCCCTGAAGTCTATTCACGGTTTTGGTCAATGCGAACAAGATTGCCGCAACCATGTGGTCAAATGGCACTTCAAATGGCTTTGGGAGTTCGAGAGTTCGAAGTGCCAGTTCGAAAGTTCGAATTGTTCCTGTTATAAGTCCCAACAGGCACAAATATTGTTTTCAGATAGGTTTTAACACAGGGGCCATAGTCACAGGGCAAGAGGCTGGCAAGTATGCCCCTCCAAGAACTCGTGATGGGGTCCAGTTCGTCACATATATATACCGATATTGTCCACTTAGGTGTTTATATTACCCAGCTCCATGAGGTTTATTCAAGAGTGAGCTGTACTAAATTAACATACCCAAACTATGACTGCAGCATATTGTGATACTTATATAATATAACCTTTGATGAATTTCTAAAATTCATAAAAATTTTCAAATCGAACGAGTGCTGTCACTTTTTGTCTCACTGAAGGCCATGAAAATTGCTGTTAGTGTATACATCAGTTTGTGCACCTGATGGTTACATAATGCATTTTAGTTTGTGGAACTTGCTCAGACTGATACAAAAGATGCAAAAGATGATGACCTAGATCAGGGGTGCCCAAAAGGTAAGTCCCCAGATGTTTTAAAACTACAGCTCCCATGATGCTTTGTCGTTCTAAAGCAGTCTAACGGTATGCAAAGCATCATGGGAGTTATAGTTCTACAACATCTAAGGATCTGCCTTTTGGGCACCCCTGACCTAGATAGACCCATGATAGGTCCATATTCTTTCAATACAAAAGTGAAAAAGGTTTAGATATTGCACTCAAGCAGTCTAATACATGCAATTCATTTAATGATTTATATGACAAACACCAATGTGCAAGTGTTTTATTGAGTATTCAAGACCATTATAGTGATGAAGAAATTGTCATGATACACCTACAAGGGACATTTGACAGACATTTCAAGGAACTACATTTCTCATGTAGTAAGTGCTGAGAGTAACACTGTATTAAATCTGTCAACAAAATCATATAACTGTTGCCTAAGGCTGTACATAGTAACTGAATAGAGATTGCTCATGAAAACCTATTGCTTATGTGTTTTTTTTTAACTGATAAAAGGTCACAAGGCAATAAGACATTTCTAAACATGAAGCACTTTAAGTAGAACAAAATAATGTTTTTGTGCAGATAGGTCAACTTTGAAATGTCCCGATAGCTTAGAAAAACATTAAATAATGCATTTTAATGTTAAGTTCCAAACACAGAATCATTACGTTTATTATTCTTATTTGGTAGGTTGTGGAAAGAGCTCTAAATATTTCTGGTCTTGTTAGACCCTGGCTATATAAAAGCAGCTCTCCAAATCAAAGAACTGAAGCTGAATATCCTACACAGGGGTGGGCAACCTTCGGCACTGCAGATGTTGTTGACTGCATCCCTCATAATGCTCTTACACCCATAATGCTAGCAAAGCATCATGGGACGTTTTTGCCATCCATGCCATCCAACCTGTAAAACATAAAGTAAACATAGACAACCACAAAACAACCACCAACCAACATTCCCCATTAACCATCCTCCACCTTAAACCAACTTGTCTGGCCTAATGTAAGACCTGAACCTCAGCGACTCCCACCTGCCAATCTTTTTCACCCGTTCGTCACCCAAGCCTAGTCTCGCCGCTTCAGTAGCCGCATCAATCCTGAAAGAATGTGTCCCGAATTGGCCTGGGTCCACTCCCAACCTTGCCAACGCCTTACGAAAAACCCTGAGGAACTGGAACTTCGATAGCGAAGAGCCGTCCTCATGCTTAAAATATGAACCCCCGGCCATTGCCCACACCTCCCGGAAGGCCGTTGCGCACTTAACCGGGCAAGTTCTCCCACCCAGGAGTTCCCACAATGTAACCAAAGTTCCCTTCCCCATTACATCCGTTTTGGACTGCCTCAGGTTAATCACTACCTTGTTACTCCACACTTCCACGTCCATCGCCTGAAGCCCCCCGGCCCTCTGGCGATTGCTGCTAACCAGCTCGCTGACCCGAAATGCCACAAAAAGGAAAAACTAAAAATCGAGGAAAACAACGTAACTTTGTATCCTGAAAAACACACCGCGGGCAGCACCCGGACCACCCGCTGCAGCAACTCGAACGACACCGGCCTCCTAGAATCCACTGACACTTTACCCCTCCTGAAACCTTTCAGTGCCTGTGTAACCAGAAAATGTTTGATAGCATCCTCCCACCCATTAAATTTGAACAAGAAGGCTAGCGCTGTCAGCTTACGCCCCACCACTGCTGCCGAAACCCCTGTGGTAACTGACCTAGACAAGAGCCACAGCAGCGCGTCCAACCGTGCCTCCCTTTAGAGCTAACCCCCTGTCTGCTGCACCAGCTCGTCCCATTCCCCCCACACCTTACTGTACGCCGTCCAGGTAGCGGGTGCCAGGGAATCCCTGATCAGTCCGCCAAGCATGATGTCGCGAGCCGCCACATCTCGTCCGTGCAAGACATCTCTTCCTCCCGCGCGCCAGGTTCCAGCGAGGCCCCTCCTTGGCATCTGCCCGGGAGGAGAGCTCCCATTGCAGACACCGGTCTGTAGCTGTGCAGTGTGCAGAGCTGCAGACCATGTGTCTAGCGAATTCTGACCAATCAGAGCATTGCCGCGGGTTACCACAGCATGCTCTGACTGGATGTCGCGAGATACATGGTCTGCAGCTCTGCACACTGCAGAGCTGTTGACCAGTGGCCATGGCCACAGGAACACCAGGGAGCCCACAGGACCAACAAAGAGCATAAAAAGATATTTAATCACTCGCTCCCAGTATCCACCCCAGCATTAAACCTCTCCCTCCCAGTATCCACCCCAGCATTAACCCTCTCCCTCCCAATGTTCCCACCAGCATTAACCCTCTTCCTCCAAGTATTCCCCCCCGCAGCATTAACCCTATCCCTCCCAGTATTCCCCCAGCATTAACCCTCTCCCTCCCAGTATTCCCCCAGCATTAACCCTCTCCCTCCCAGTTTTCCCTCCCTCAGCATTAACCCTCTCCCTCCCAGTATCCACCCAGCATTAAGTCTCTCCATAGCATTAACCCTCTCCCTCCTAGTACCCCCCACAACATTAACCCTCTCCCTCCCAATATTCCTCCCCCAGCATTAACCCTCTCCTTTCCAATATTTCCCCAACAGCATTAATCCTCTCCCTCCCAGTCTCCCTCACACAGTATTACCCCCACCCTCCCAGTATCCCCTTCACAGTATTACCCCTCCCTTCCAGTATCCCCCCCTCACACCATCACCCCCTCCCTCACAGTATCCCCCACAGTACTACCCCCTCCCTCACAGTATCCCCCACAGTACTACCCCCTCCCTCACAGTATCACCCCTCCCCTAGTATTACCCTATCCATTCCAGTATCTCCTCACACCATCACCCCTCCCTCACAGTAATCCCTACAGTACTACCCTCCCTCACATTATCCCCACAGTACTACCCTCCCCTGTATCACCCTCCCTCACAGTATTACCTCCTTCCAGTATCCCTCACACCATCAACCCTCCCTCACAGTATCCTCCTACAGTACTACCCTCCTCACAGACAATTCCTCCCTCACAGTATCACCCCCTCCCTCACAGTATCACTCTCCCTCCCTCACAGCATTAACCCTCTGTCCCACACAGTATCACCCCCTTCCCTCATAGTATCAAGTCACTGTCCCACATACTATCACCCCCCTTCTCTTACAGTATCACACCCCTCACACACACTGTCACCTTCCCTCGCACATACTTTCACCTTCCCTCAAACATACTGTCGTGCCCCCCACACACTGTCACCCCCCACAATGTAGTGTCACCATACTCTCACACAGTCAGCCTCTCAACACACACTGTAAGCTTCCCCTCACACTGTCATCCCCCCACACTGTCATCCCCTTAACGCATCCAAACTCAAATTAACCACTCCTAATATTGTTAATCTCACCTCCTCCAAACTCACCTGCCCTCGCTCTGCCACACTCACACTGTGAAATTAACCCCCCTAATTCTGTCACACTCACCTTCTCTCACTCTGTCACACTCTCCCCCCAAGCCTGCCACACTTATCCTGTCATATTGATGCCTCTAATCCTGTCACATAAAATGCAACCCTATTATTTTTTTTTCACTTTTGGTGTTAGTGGGGCCTTATGTTTGAGTTTCGCCTAAGGCCTCATAAAGTGTAAAGCCGTAAAGCCGCCTCTGTGTGTGTGTCAGTATGTGTGTATCTGTGTCCTTTTGTATCAGTGCGTGTGTTTGTGGTCACTGTGGGCGAGCTTGGAGGCAGGCCCCCAGGGGCCCAGACCTTGAGCTGAATTAGGGGCCTTAAAATTTCTGATTCCACCTCTGGCTGTTTTGTGTGAGTTATTGTTAGCTTGACACGTTTCTGAACAAGCAACCAATAATTTCCATAGACCTGCTTATTCCTGGAGAAATATATTTGCATTTTGTATGCCATGTTTTAAAATGGTATATTTGTAAAGTAGAATTGCGACTGGTGTGTGCTGTGCATACCTATGTATGAGCATATTGTTCAATTTGAAACTGTACATTTCGTGTGTGCAAAGATTCCTGTTTGAGTATTTTGTAAACATTTAGGCCATTTTATCAGCACCACTATAATGAAATACATGTTCATTATAGTGGTGCAGGACCAAAAATGCAGGACCAAAAAAATCAAAATAGAAATGTAAAAAATAAAAAAAAAATTAAAAAATCACATTTTAGGTGATTACTAGTGATGTCCCGAACGGTTCGCCGCGGACTCATCATTGAGTAAACTTTGACCCTGTACCTCACAGTCAGCAGACACATTCCAGCCAATCAGCAGCAGACCCTCCCACCTCACTAAGAGCTGTTCAGGAGGTGGGAGGGTCTGCTGCTGATTGGCTGGAATGTGTCTGCTGACTGTGAGGTACAGGGTCAAAGTTTACTCAATGATGAGTCCGTGGCGAACCGTTCGTGGCGAACCATTCATAAACCTTTCGGCGAACCGTTCGGGACATCACTAGTGATTATCACAGAATTTCCCATGTGAGGCAAATTGGCACATTTTTCTTTCAGGTCTGACATTTTCACTCACCCTAATAATTTTCGACTTTCTTCAATGTATACAGGTTTTTTGTTTTTTTTTTGATAGCATTTGAAAATAAAAGTGTTTTTTGTTTGTTTCTGCATTACTGTACACTGTATTTGAAGAAAATGATCTGATTGTTCTGAATTATAATGTGTTCTGTCATTTGATTCTCCTCGTCCTATTTCAGAAAGTATAAATAGACAAGTCAGATGGTATTCTGCTTGTATCTCACAATGCAGGAAGAGAAAACATCTTCATACGGCTTTTGTTGATGACTGCTTAATGATGTACAAAGGAAAAAACAAATATTTCCTGCTATTGTCTAAAGTGGTCTAATTGACAATCCATTTGGCTAAAGAAAAATGAGACAATGCTTCATATATGAATTTGTAAAGATTTTCCATTTTTCTTTCTTTTTAAACCTTTCTTTATTCACTTGTTTCACACTATATTCAGTAGTTGTAATACCAATTCTAGATTTGTGGCCTTCATAATTCACATTTAGGAATGCCACCCTAGCAGTCAAGTTCAAAGATAGAATGTAGCCCCATGTAGTCAAAGCGCAGCTAAGCGAAAAAGGGCCTTGACAGGAGTTAGGAGGAGGAAAGGAAGTAATGGAGTTATGGGAAAGTGGGCTGGGATATTTAAATAAGCAGCCATTTTAAGTGAATTAACTTCTAATTTCCTACCTGACCGAGTTTGTGTGCACGCCTGTGTACGCGGATTGGGCTTGGTAGGGTTTTTCTTTTCGTTGCTGCACGGCCATGGATGATGTGGTGAGGTCCACATTGGGGGGGGGTCAGAAGGGGACAGGGTCATGACCCCCAGGCATGGTCGGCGGGGGCGGACCACACGCAGGGACGGGAGGAGTCGTAGTCCTCGGGGCGGGGCTGTCCTGGCCTCTGGAGCACGGAGTGCTGGGGCCACACGGCGGGAGGCTTTGGAGACAAGCAGGCGCTCCCTGGGTCAGGACGGGAGGCTAGCAGGAGATCAGTACACCCTACCCAGGACTTCTTCTCCTCGTTGCAGGTCTCGGAGCCGTTCCTCCTCTGTGCTGGCTGGGCACTGGGCTGGCACCCCGGTCGGCGAGACGTCGACGGATGTCACTCATCCCGGATGTGTGGCAGTTGACAACGCAGCCCCGAGCACTCGTAGGACGAAGGGCTTGGCCGGTGAGTCCTGTGCATCATTGCAATCCAGTACGCTGGTTCACACACTACAAGCACTACTCCACTCGCTGGGAGCAGGGGGTGACACAGGGGGCGGCGTAAATCAGGTATGGGCACAGGGGACAAGGGTCACGGGTGCTAACGAAGTGATCTCCATGGGACCGGGCTCAAGCGGCGACTCCGTGGCGGACGCGACGAGTGAGTGGGCAGAGTTAGCTGGGGGAGGGGTCCCGACGTGGCCAGGCAGCACGTATATGTGTCGTTTGCGGGTCCGCTGGGGGTGCACCTCAAACAGGAGGTGAAGGAAAAGATCTGGAAAGGCGAATTCTGTGAAATCTTTTCCCTTCTCCCCTTGGAGGACTTTATTGACCTCAAGGAGGAGGATAAGAAAGACAAGAAAAAAGAGGAGGAGGAGAAAAAGAAGCGGTATTGTAAGATACCAAAGTCTTTTGGCAACTGGCTGAGGGCATTCTGCGTGCTGGCCAGCGTCCTAGGCGAGAAATCGCTGGGCTTATGCTCATCCCTGTTCTGCTATTTGGACGGAATTTGGAAGGCGTACCGCACCTATGGCGGGCTGGCATGGTGGCAGTATGATGAGCAGTTCCAGCAGCGTTTGGTGGCCAATCCGTGTATGAGGTGGGAACAAATGGACCTACCTCTCTGGATGAAATTGATGATGGCGCAGAAGGCGCAGCCCTTTCAGCACACGGCCGGCGCAAAGGGGCAGTCCGCCTCGTTGACCGCCTTGCAAAAGGGCTTATGCTGGCTCTTCAACGAGGGCCAGTGCAAATGGGGGAACACCTGTCGCTTTAAGCACGAGTGCTCAGGCTGCGAGGGCACCCACGGGCTCAACCGATGTTTCAAGAAAGGAAAGTCGGGGAATGCCGGAGTCGCTACCACGGTTGGGGGGGGAAGGAGGGGCTTCCCCTGCCCGGGGGCTTAACCCCGGTGAGGCTAGATGCGATGGAGCCATGGCTAAGCCGCTACGGTAACAGGACAGACGCCGCGGTGCTCCGGGCGAGTTTTGGGCAAGGGTTCTTTATCCCATTCCGGGACAGGGGGGGGGGAACGGGGAAGCTGCGCAACCTTAAATAGGTGGCGGAGTTCCCAGGAGTCGTGCAAGAGAAACTGGGTAAAGAAGTCTTGTTGGGAAGGATGGCGGGCCCGTTCCCAGCACCACCGTTGGAGGGCCTCAGGATTTCCCCTCTCGGGGTGGTCCCCAAGAAGGAACCGGGGAAGTTCAGGCTCATTCACCACCTCTCCTACCTGAAGCGAGCGTCGGTGAATGATGGCATTGACAAGGAGTTGTGCTCGGTCTCGAATGCATCATTCGACCGGGCGGTCGAGCTGGTAAAGAGGGCCGGGCGCGGGGCGCTGATGGCAAAAGTGGATATTGAGGCAGCATTTCGGCTGCTTCCAGTCCAACCGGCATGTCATCACCTGCTGGGGTGTTTCTTCGAGGGGGCATACTTTGTGGACTTATGCCTCCCAATGGGTTGTTCCATCTCATGCTCCTACTTTGATAAATTCAGTACTTTTCTCGAATGGGTGGTGCGGGCTGAGGCGGGGAGCGGAGCGGTGGTGCACTATCTGGACGATTTCCTCTGTGTGGGGCCGGCGGGCTCCCCCGCTTGCCTGCACTTGCTTAGAACTATCGAGTGGGTCGCGGACCAATTCGGTGTCCCGCTGGAGGCAGATAAAACGGAAGGCCTGGCAGTGTGCCTTAGTTTCCTGGGGCTGGAGATAGACTCGGTGCGGGGTGACTGCCGGCTGCCGCTGGCAAAGCTGCAGGGGCTGTAAGGGGCGGTGGCAGCGGTGGCGCAGACGCGCAAGGTCACCCTGCGGCAGCTGCAGTCATTAATCGGGATGCTAAATTTTGCGTGCCGGGTGATCCCAATGGGTAGGGTCTTTAGCCGCAGTTTGTCAGCAGCTACGGCGGGGGTGCGATCCCCACGCCATTTCATCCGGGTATCGTCATCCATTAGGGCCGACCTGGCCGTGTGGGATACCTTCCTACAGGATTTAAACGGAATGGTGTTCTTTTGGCAGGAGCGAGTGTCGGCAACAGAGCTGGATCTGTTCACCGATGCGTCGGTTAGTGTGGGCTTCGGGGCCTACTTCGGTGGGAGATGGTGTGCGGAGAGGTGGCCGGAGGCATAGGGGCCGAGCACCCTAATGCGGAACCTGGCTTTCCTGGAACTGTTCTCGCTGGTGGTTGCAATGGCTCTGTGGGGTGAGGAGCTGCGGAACCGGAAGGTGGTCTTTTTCTCAGATAACATGGCCGTGGTGCACGCAGTGGATAATCAGTCTGCGGCGTCAAAACTGGGGGTCAGGTTGCTGCGGCGCTTTGTCTTAATGTGCATGTCTCTAAATGTAGTGAACAGAAAAAAAAAGGTGAAAGCGCACAAACAGTGGAATATTTTACCTTTCAAATCTTGTATAGGTCCTATTTTCAGCAACAGACAGTAACTGTGGACCCTATATACTATACAAGAAAACAACATAGTGTATACTGTTGAAACCTATTTACAATATGTGGAGAATAAAAAAGGTTCACTCACACTTTCCAGAGCCACATAAATTAGGCTCTGGACTGTAAAGGTATTTCATCCACCAAGGGATACACTGGATCTGATCCTCCTCTTAGATGTTTGTAATAAGTTTTTCTTAGCAGGAACTCAGGAACCAGGTAAGGTGAAGTGTTAAAATAAACATTTATTTGGTATAAAATAATAAAAGCAGAAATGGCTGACACAGCAGCTAGCACAACGTGTTTCGACCCTCCATGGTCTTTTTCAAGTGCAGTATATCCTCCCATTTGCTGACCCACCTATATGTGCCTCCAATTTACCATATTAGAGACAGGTGGGAAATGGTAATTGAATGTCCATATTTGGTCATTGCAGGAAGCATCTCACCACCACTAAGAAAGATGGTGGTGCTTCTTGTTTTGACATACATAACTAAAGAGAGGGAAAAAAAATGCTTCCTGTCTTTACATATATAAATAAAAAGAGAGAAAAAAAATGCTTCCTGTTTTTACATATATAAATAAAGAGAGAAAAAAAAAAAAAAGAAGGGAAGGGGGGAAGAAAGAAAACATGTTCATTTTAATATGTGGGATTCCAAGATAGCGGTGATTTTACTTCCGGTGAGCGTCTTCCGGGGTTCCAAAATGACTGTGTGTCTACTTCCGGTCGACTTATTTTGCAAAATAGCCATGCGCCTACTTCCGGTCGGCGTATTTTCGTCACGTTTTTCCTAAGTAGTTGGCTCCTCCTTTCTTCGGACTCCACCTCTCCATAAATATTAGTTCAAAGAACGGCAGTCTTTTATGTAATATCTAAATTACACAAAAAATCTCTAAATGTAGTCTTTCTTGCGCCATGTGCCCAGGTACCTGAACGAAGTGCCTGACGCTCTCTCTCGTTTTCAGTGGTCCCGATTCCGGACAGTGGCAGCGGGTCAGGCATGCCCGGACGAGATTTGGTGCCTGGGAGCGTCCTGCTTGGGGCACTTGTGAAGGCTTCCCTGGCACCGGCCACATGGGCTGTATACAGTAAGGTCTGGGGTTCATGGGAACGATCATGGGCTGGGCTGGACTGCGTGCCGGATGGTGAATCGCTCCTGGATGCGTTTCTGTGGTACAACTGTCAATTGCTAGCAAAGGGGGCTTCCCCGGCGATGGTTGACAGGTCCATGGCGGCGATGGCTTTCTGGTTTAAGCTGCATGGGAAGGAGGACGTTACTAAAACCTTCGTCATTAGGCAGGCGCTTAAGGGGTATCGGAGGGGCTGCAGGCTTCCTGACACTAGGCACCCGGTGTCGGTGCGGGTGTTGGGGGACCTGGTTAGTGGGCTGCCCGAAATTTGCTTTGACGGGTTTGAGGTGTCCCTGTTCCAGGCGGAATTTCTGTTGGCTTTCTTCGGGGCTTTCCGGATTGACGAGCTGGTGAGTGCCAACCGGGTGGCGGCCAGGGGCCTACAGGTCTCGGGAGTTCGGGTTTGGGAGGGGAAATTGGTGGTTCACCTGGCCAAATCCAAGACGGACGTAATGGGGGCGGGCCGAGATGTGACACTAAGGGCCCTGCCAGGCTCTGCTCTGTGCCCGGTGGCCGCGGTGGCGCAGTACTTGGCCCGGAGTCCAGCGGTTGGGGGATCCCTATTGGTGCACGCAGACGGGTCTTCCCGATTCCAATTCACTAAGGTTTTTCAGTCGGGCCTGGGGATGGCGCTACGGGCGGATAGATTTGGACCTGCTTCCGGGGGTGATGTTAGTATGGTCGGAGATTATCCCGAGGAGGCGGTGGCGGCATGCAAGGGACCCGTGGCCATCGACAAGTGCAGAAAGAAAGTGAATAGCTTGATGGCAAGCTTTGTGAGGAAATTGGGGGGGTGGTAGTGCGACACAGCGAATTGGAGGAGCAGAAGGGTGGGACCTGCTGAACCTGGGTTGGCAGGATGGAATAATCAATGCACAATTTCTTCGGGGTGGAGGAGCTCAGACAGCTTAAGGGGTCAAGGTCTGAGCTTGTGGCGCGATAGGGAGCTGAAGGAGAAGAAATAGGCTCCCTAGGATGAACGTGATAGAAACGGAAAACTGTGGTCATTGGTGGTTGGGAGGTTTCGAGTCCTGTCGGTGGCTCAGAACCTGATGGGGTAGGGGTATCCGGGTATACCCCTGCCATGGTTAATTTATGTTTGGCACTTTAAGTTGATATGTTGGAATAATGTTGGTATATGTTATATATATATGTGTTATTTATATGGGGGTCAGTGCCTTTTATATTAACAGAAGGATTTCGGATGCGAGGGCAGAGTATGGGGGGCTATGACCCATGTTTATTTGTTAAGTTATTATTATGATTATTATTATAATTAATAAAATTGTTATTATTCAAGATTGTTTAATAAAGCTGTGGACAAATTTTCCCATATACCCGAGTGTCAGTGCGTTATTGGGTTAGGTATGTGGGGGGGTTGTGCTGGAGTCCGACTGCCCATATGGCGACTATACACCGGTCAAGGCCTCCTCATTCACGCCACCTGAATGATTGTTCAAGCATATGTGAGAGCTACCTCTAAAAAGGATTATTTTGGGCGATCACCACATCTTGATTGACTCCTGTTAATTCACCAGTTTCGACACTGTTTTCTTCCAGTTCAGAGTGGAGCGGTAAAAAAAAGCCAGTAAACTTAATTTTTTTTGTATGAAAATCCGGGTATGCCTAATGCAACACACAGAGCTGAGGGAGTCTGACTTGTGGTGAGTTGCTCAAAAACTGGACAAAGACAGGAATTCACCCAATACCTGTCCGGAAAAGTGTAATTCAAAAAGGATAGCACCTTAATTTGGTGTAATATAATTTAATTTTTTTAATTTTTTTTTGTATTGTTTTGAGCCTGGCATATAGAGGGGTAAAGGAACATCCCAAATGTTGAAACTGAATATATTTTTTTCAAAAAGGCCACATTTTTAAATAGTAAATAGTGTCTCAAGTTCCAGTAACAAAATTAATTAAGATCAAAACGTAGTATAAGATGTCATAGCTCCAGTAGACACTGTTATCAAGTCATTAACCCTGAGGCTTCCCCTTGATCCGTTCTCGTTACCCCGTGTTCCCACATGCGTTGTCATGCACGCTGTTGCCCGCTGTATGGCTGCCCTATATCCCGTGTCTGGGTCATTCACCATCCTGCCCGTCCATTCTCCCCGCTTCTACTGACTGTCCTCTAACCAGGAGTCGGTTGATCCTTCTCAGGTTCCTTATCTGTCACTTGTGCCAAACGTGCCCGGTTCTCGTGTGGGTGGCAGTTGCGTTTTTAATCTAGTGCCCTGCTAGGAATTTTATCGGGGTCACAAGCTGCCCAATGAAGAGGGCCCCTGGGTGCAATACTTAAATTGTGCTCCGTGGACTGCCTGCTTGACTCTGCTAAATAGGTGGTTTCAGTTGGTTCCTGGTTCCTCTGTGTGCCCTTGAATCGGTTCCGCTATAAAGATGGTTAATTGTGCATCTCTAAGAAAATTTGTTCCCCCTCTTCCCTTGAGTCTACCATGTTCCTCCCTTCACCTCTACTTTTCCTACCGTTGTTAATCATTTGTACGGCCAGTCATTCCTTGCAATGCAGGCTAGTGCCCTGTGTGAAAACTACTGGGTGTGAAGTACCCGTCACTGGGGGGCCAAATGTGGCATAGCAATCAGCTTGCTTTTGGCTGTTAGTTTAGATAGAACAAGAAAAGAAAAGATAAAGAACAACAACATATAAAATGAAAAGAAAACATCATAAAGGTTGCAAGACTAGCGTGGGCTTGTGTTGCGCAGGGCCTCAACCAGTCCCCATTAGTAGATGTGTGACTGACACTCTCTTGCTCTAACAGTTCTCTAGGGGATTCTGAGGTTGCGGCTTTTCCCACTTCTTTTCCGCTTTGGCGCCACTCTCCTGCTACTCTTCCCTGCCTGTAGCCTTCATGGTCTTACTGCTCCCCTGCCCTGGAGATAAGAGCTGTGGTAGCTGTAGGTCCTGCAAGAATCTCCTCTACTGACAGCGACAGGACTGTATCTTTGTGTGGTACGACCAGAGTGCTCCCTGCCCACCAGCGATATCTAATGCCGTGGTCTCGTAATTGGAGGGTAATTGGCATAAACTTCCGCCGCTTCATCAGAGTTGTGAAAGGGAGGTCGTCAAAGACTCTTATGTGGTGGTTATTCACGTTTTTTGGTGGGTGTTTTCCTTGATTGGGCCATAAGTGCTGACTTAACTGATACATCACAGGTGATGGCAATAATGTTTCTGGAGGCATCTGCAGAGGTGGTCGGTACCTTCCGAATCCTGAAAGCCACTGTTATCGGCCATGTTTTGCCGTCTTTCTTCGCCTCCGTGGTCATTGTCACTTTATATTGAGAACTCCAGCAAGGCTTTCGGGCCTACATCTTCAGGGACTCCACGGATGCGCACGTTTATCTTACGATGACGTGTTTCCATCATTGTCACAGTGCGGGTGAGTCTTTGGAGTTGGTGGGACAGTGATTCCACCTGCGTTCTAGTCGCGGTGAGTAAAGAGTCTCTGTCCCCTTCCCGAGTTTCTACTGCATCAAGGCGCGTTGTGATGCCCGCCATTTCTGCCCGCACACCAGCCAAGTCGAATTTCCAGACTTCCCGCAGATCCAGCAACAGCTTTTTAATGTTGCCCTTTGTGGAGGGTGAGTCATCTGAGTCCGAATCTTCTGACCAGTACACTGTGGTGGTGGAAGGTGTGGTCGGGGGGTTGTCTTCCTCCATAGATGCGTCTGATTCACTGGTACTCTGAGGTTTACCAGGCACCATTTTAGGCTGTGGTAGTTGTTGCGGCCTTTCGAATGATCGCCTGATATCAGGCAGATAGGAGCCCTCCGGGCGAGTAAGTCTCTTGTTTATTTCCCCCATCTCTCTGTGGGGGTATCAGCGATGATTGTAGCTTGGTTTTGGGGTCTTAGTGCTGTGATTTTGTGGCAGTGTAATAGGTTTTTAGGTGTTTTGAGCAGGAGCTCCACATAAACACATCTTGGTAGCTGCTCGGCTTGCCACATCCCCCCAGAATATAATTTTTTTTTATGTTGTAGTGTTCCTTTAACGTTACTAAGGAATTAGTTGATCAACTGATGACTTGAAACCTTTTTGATGTTTTTCAAAATACTGATGTATAACTAATTTTCTACAAACATTTGTTAATAAAATGTTTCAACTATGTAACAAATAGGGTTCTAAGAAAAAAGAATTAGGGATAACCATGTTGCAGGATGTTTACGAGCTTAAAAATTTGTTCTCAAAGATGTCAAATGGGACTAATCTCGATTTAGCTACGTATTGGCTGTCCGTTCAGCAACTCAGTGAACTACAGCCAAACATTTCACAATTTTACTCAATTACACCTTGATTACGCTATCTATCCACTGTTAAAGTAAAGAACTATTGTTAAAACAAACTTTTACAAATTTACATTGTTTGATATAAAAACCTGTCTTTATATTCTGTTTTTAAACTTGTTATAGTGTTAACATTATTTGTTTGTTGTTTTCAACCATCTAGTACCCATGTGTATACGTTTATAGGCATATGTGAATGTGGGTTCAGGTTTGTTAAGTGGTTATGTCTCTTTGTGCAAATAAGTATTTTGTGGGGAGTTATGAGTCTGCATGTAAATATATTCAAGCAGGGCTATATGTATATATGCAAATAGGTGTATTAGAGTTATATGTCTGCACATATATACATACAAGGTTATGTACATGCATGCAGACATTTGTTTTGGGGGGTTGTGTTTGTATATAAATATATGTGTGCAGGGTTATAGGTCTTGTAACGGCACTCCGGGCATAAAAGGGTTAAACCGCCGTTTAATAGATCTTCCCTTCCAGAGACACAGGCACAGCTACTGTAGACACCAATCCACCGAACCGGAGAAGCATATGAATGCCGTAAACAGTTGAACCGGAACCATACGAATGCTGTAAACAGCCGAATAGGAAAAAACATACGAATAGGTTTACAGTCCTAGCAGTCAAACTGGAAGAGCATACAATAAATCCCCCCAAGAACGAGACAAGGCTCCGTTTTGAGGGTCAAGCAGGAACAGACAGAGCTGTGGGTTTATTGTTCTTATATACACATTAGTACCACCCGCAGGGGTTTGGAAAACAACCAAGAAACACGTACAATACACTCAGACACTCCCACACAAAATCCTCCCCTCTGCCTGTGATACAATTACCTTACACAGTGGGTAATGTAATTATCACAGGCAGAGAAATACAGTTTTTCCACATTATTTATAACTTTAAAAGTATGCATCACATTCACATAAAACCTACATTTTCAGAATCAGCATACTCCACATACAAACATACGTCAAAATCATACAAATTGGTCCAGTGGTTCAAGAGATAGCTCGTAGTCCTTTGTGACCAAATGAAGCATGGCTTTTCTGCCAAAACCAGTTCCACAAAGTCTTCTATCCTGGAGATAATTGGGAAGTAATCCAATTATCTCCAAGGACAGAGGCAAAACTCCATTGAACACATGGCAGCAAAAGACAATAAAATACATAAAAATATATAACTGTGCAGCCATTGCACAAAACAGGTACATTCAACATATCCCCAGATAGCTCAGTTCCGAGCGCACATTATTACTGAATGGCGCCCAGATCACACACATACAGTTCAATTGCCATGGAGCCAAAGTCTTTCCCATAGCCTTTCATTATACGAATGGGCTCCATGGCATAGCTATCTGGGGTATCACCGCTCAAACAGGGCAAGCACCGAATGACCCGGCTTTTGTGTCTTTGCAGGGAAAAATCAAGCGTTTCAACATGGGGCCATAGTCTAAAGGCAACAGGTGGGCAACCAGGCTCCTCCAATGCAATGTGGCAAGATTGGCCTCATCACAGGTCTGTATATGAATAAATGCTTGCAAGTTTAGGTGTCTGTTTATATAAATGTATGTAGGTCAAGGACTGTGTGCCTGTGTGTGAATATTTTATATGTTGATATAATTATGTGTGCAAGGAGAATGGAAACGTCATTTATACAAATTTGGAGACTCTCTCTGAAATCAACAGAAAAATACATGGATATATACGCATTGCACAATATATCCAAACACCTATCAAAGCACTCATTAGACATATATTAAACTAAATAATAATTCCATTCAACAAAACACATGGAGAGATACATAAAAAAGCATAGATACCCACACTGCAAAATTCATGAAGAGATTTGAAGCAAATCATAGACAAGGCTTCCCCAAACTCCGTCCCTCCAGATGTTGCTGAACTACAACTCCCATGATTCTCAGCTTATCTATTTCATTCATAGAATCATGGGAGTTGTAGTTCAACATCTGGAGGGCCGGAGTTTGGGGAAGCCTGGCATAGTTAGTTGAGTCATTACACTGTAAGTGGGTGAGCCCAGTGGAAGCAAAAGAGGAGAAAAATATACATTTAGTAGACTTCTGCATAGCAGAAAAATTCAGTCCATCTGAATCAATTCATAAAAAAAAAATAGTTTTTAATTGGTTTGGTTGAACCTAATTTTGGCTACATGTTTCAGTTTACATTAATTTCTCATTTAATATATAAAAAAAAAAAAACCATTAGGCAAACTGAAAATGAAATGAAAATGTCTCTATTAGTGTACTAAAAAAATATCTTCTCTATTCCCTCCCCTTTTTTCTGGCACAATGAGTGGAGCTCCAGATCACAAAAAAAATTCAACAACTTATCCGATTTCATTGAATTCGTTGATACCCAAATGCTCAAGTTTAATATTTACTGCAGTTTAATGTAAATGTATATTGCTACAGTCTAGGCCTGTTTCATAACATGGGCCTGGAGCTGAAGCTCCATCAGCCCCTATGTCACATATATTACAAAGTTACTGAAAAGAGACATGCGTCCATCAAGTTCAGCCTTGCTTACATTTGTTTTTGCTGTTGATCAGAAAGATGGCACAAAAAAAAAAAAACAGTTTGAAGCTTTCCAATTTTTCAAAAAACTAGGAAAAAATCCTCCACAATCCTAGAATGGCAGCAGATTTCTACTTAAATCAAGAAGCTGCCACCGCACCTATTAAAAAATGATATCTCTGAATATTGTTTTTGCATATATTTATCCAGTTGCTGTTTAAACATCAGTGCAAACTCTCTTAACACCACCCTTTTCAGGCAGAGAATTCCACATCCTTATTGTACTTACTTTAGAAAAAAAAACTTTCCTTTGCCTTAGACTAAATCTCCTTTCTTCCAGTCTAAATGTGAGACCTCGTATGTAAAGTCCTGTTTGTGAAGTGTTGTTAATCGACCACTGGTTTTTATTACAGAACCTATTTGCCATTTGCACTTATTTAAGCCACATCCTAGTTACTCATGTCTACACCAGCTCTGAGGTTATAGACAAGTTACAAAGATTTAAGTAGAAACAGTAAGTAAAGCTATACCAATTATCTGTACTATAGAAATATTCCAGCCTGCAAGTAATCAAATAAACACTTTAGTGTTTACCCTTTAGGGGTTCCCTCCTCCTTCCTAGCAATTAAAATGCAACCATGAAGTTTGATCTACAAAGTTTTCTGCAGAGTATAAATTAAAGTTTGCCATTTACAGTCCATCTGCAGAGGTGCAGAGGGATGGTACGGAAACTTGGCTGTTCAATTAGTTTCTCTGCACACTAAAATATAACTCTAGAGTAAAGAGAGCGGTAAATGGGGCTTTATGAACTGTATCACTTTAAATTGCTCTGCACTGGCTAGTGAAAAAATTAGCATACATGTTGCAGGAAGGGAAGAGTTAATGTAATTGCATTTAAGGCAGTTAGTAGATTTAGTGATTCACAATCCTATTGAAGAGCCATTTCATGTAGGGCAGTTTTAGGCGGCAGAACTTTTTTTAATTTTATTTCTGTTTTAAAAATGACATATTTTAACATTCTTGCCCATATACCAAAATAAAATATCATTATCAGTTTACCTGAATGCATTTGGCATCTGCACAAAAATGCTCCATCTGTCTTCATAACAGCTTCTCGTAAACGTAATATGGCATGTGTAGATTGCTTTAAGCATTCATGCACATTGAAAAGGCCATTATTAACTCAACAGACTGTATGTTATTTCCCAGCCTCGAATGAGAACAGAGTTATTTTATGATGTTTTATCCTAATTAATAACTTCTTGGAAAAACCCAGGTGTCGTTCTGCAATTAATCAGAAAAAAAAGAAACATAAAAATAAATTAAATTAAATGTTTTTTTTTTTTAAAAGTAACACACATTTGCCTTCAGCTAAACATCAGCAGGAATGAGATGGTAACTCTTGACTGACTAATTGAATTATTGATAATGATGCATTCATAAAATATTAAAATGTATTTGTTTCCATTAACATTTTATTGTACCCCTCTATGTGGTAACATTTAGCTTTATTGCGTGCTGACCTCCTGTCAGGGTCACACGAATAAGCAGGTCGTTTCTTTTTGTGAAGTTTTATGTCCTGCCAGATATATTCAAGGCCTAGTGTAGAGGTAGGCAACCTTGGGCACTCCAGGTGTTGTGAACTATATCTCCCATGGTGCTTTGCAAACCTTGTGGCTCTAAGAGCATTATGGGAGATGTTGTCCACAAAATCTGGAGTGTCGAAGGTTGTGTCGAAGGAATGTAAAGTACAAAACATTTTTTAAAAAGCGCAATAGGTTCTTCCAGCTCCCGTTAAGGAAGCGTTGCTTTTATTATAATGCTTAATATTTTGTTTAGATACATAGAAAACCAAAGGATTAATAATATGTTCTTCAGAGAAAGCTTATGAGTAAGAGCACAAATAAGCAAAAATATGTAAGACATGCTTTATGTTTTTCTCCATAAATCATTCACCTATAGGATTATTCATTTATTTCATATTTTTTGCCCAAAATAGCCAAAAAAAACAGCTGATTTGGAAAAATATTCCACTTCATGTATTGCGGCCTAACATTTGAAATTCACATTTGATTCCCATGAATTGACGTTTTTAGTAAATGACCTTGCATATCTCTATGTGAAAACACAGCATTCTTTACTAAATTGTGAATTGTCAGGAATTCAACAGAAAATTCAAAATTTAGGCCAAATTGGACAATTAGGAACATTTTTCCAAATCACCTTTGTTTTCAGTGCAACTATTTTGCACTAAAATTAAAAAAAAAACCTTTAAATTTCTGATAAATCACTGTTAAGTAAATATCCCAGTGATGTTAAACAGACTCAAGACAGTGCTGTTCTTGGTGTCTGTCTTGTAGTTATGTTGGTGTGGAGCACTATTTTTTGTTATTGTACCTGTACCTTTCATCAGTGGCGTACTAAAGGGGGGTCAGGGGAGGCGGTCCGCCCCGGGTGCCACTCACTAGGGGGGTGCCCGGGGCAGACTGCAATGCCCCTCCTGCGCCCATCGCCGAGACCGGTCTGCAGCTCCACAATGTGCAGAGCTGCAGACCATGTGTCTCGCGAGCACTGCCCAATCAGAGCGTTGCCGCGGGTTACCACGGCAATGCTCTGATTGGATCTCGCGAGATCCATGGTCTGCAGCTCTGCGGAGCTGCAGACCGGAAATGATGGCCACCGGACCACCAGAGACCCCACCGGACCACCAGGCAGCCCCCACTGGACCACCAGGGATTTAAGGTAATTGTTTTAGTCCCCTCTGCATCACCCCCCCTCTCCTCATCACATCACCCTCCCTCATCCTCACCCCCCTCCCTGAGCTCCCTCTCACTTCACCCCCACACCATCACCCACCCCTCCCTCATCACCCCTTCCTCTACTCATCACCCCCCTCCCTCTCCTCATCACCCCTCCCTCGCACAATCACCCCCTCCCTCGCACAATCACCCCCCTCACAATCACCCCATCCCTCTCACAATCACCCCTCCAATCATCCCCTCCCCCCTCACAATCATCACCCTCCACCCTCTTACAATCACACCCTCCCTCTAACAATCACCCCTCCCTCTCATCCTCACTCCCCCTCCTGAGCTCTCTCTCAATCCACCCCCCCACACCATCACCCACCCCCCTCACCATCACCCCTTCCCTCACACCATTATCCACTATACAAGCACACACACTGCATTCACTATACAAACACACAGGCACACACTTATACATGTGTCTGTGTATATGTATGTGTGTTGGTATATGTGTATCTGTATGTGTCAGTGTGTTTGTGTGTCTGTGTATCTGTTTGTGTGTCTGTGTTTGTATCAATGTGTCTGTATGTGTGTGTCTCTATCTCTATGTGTGTCTGTGCCTGTGTGTCTCTCTCTGTGTCTGTATGTGTGTGTGTTTTTATCTATATTTGTGTTTGTATATGTGTGTCTATCTGTATGTGCCAGTGTTTGTCTGTGTATAACTGTTTCTATGTAACTGCATGTGTGTACCTATGTGTCTGTGTATGTGTGCCAGTGTGTGTATATGTAAGTATATGTATGTATGTATGTATATGTGCATACATCTCTGCATTTCGCCTACACTACACACAAATACAATCCTGCATCCAAATGTCAACACTACAAAAAAAAAACACCACCATATTCAAAACCCACACTACAGAAAAATGCACCCAAATGCCAATACGTGCTAACACACCCGTACATTCACTCACACATACTCCATACAAAAACATGCTTACATTCAAACATACAAACAGTGCTTGGTCCTAAATACATAAAAATAAAAACTCTGCTCAGTGCTAAAGACATTAAAAAAAATTGCGGGTGTTTTTTTTACATTTTTTAGGATCCGCCCCGTGTGCCAAATGCTCCAGTTATGCCCCTGCCTTTCACTCATACACTGCAAATGTTAAAGACAGATAGATGGAGATGTATAGAAATAATCTAAATGAGCAAAAAGCACACTTACACATTTTCTAAACAATTCCAGCGCATGCGTAAGATGGTGCTCCCAATGCAGAAAAAAATTATTCTTGCTTTTTCATATATCTGCAATGACAGAAAAATATAAAATAAGAGAAATAAACATAAAGTTGTAGTGTGTGCTATGAGAAATTATTGCCACTAAAGGTTAATCAGATCATGAATTCTTTCAGAACACAAGGATGGCATTATTGTCTCCAAATACGTACATGCTTAATTGTTAAGCTTTTTTGTCATTCTTTCTTTTGTTGTCATTCTTTCTGTTATTGAGACATTGTGCAAATCGTTACCGAAAGGAAAAATAGGAGTTAGGGCGTATGAGAAGAAATAAAAAACGCAGTTGGTACATAAACTTCTGATTAAATTGTCTTGTTTTTTATATGAGATAAACACGCTAAACTAACATGTCTACACCTCGAGTGAAATAGTACTATAAAGCAAGCTAGGACATGGCAATGCTTCTCCTGTCTCTGGCAGGTTGTAGCCTAAAATAATGCCTCAAGACAGTCAACCAGGAATCCCCAACCCAGTGCTCATCGAGGAGTAAGACTGCTGGTTAGTCAGGTTAAAAACCCCAAATCTGCCAAAAATGCTCTACACGTTTGCTCTGTTTGCTACACGTTTGCTCTGTTTGGTAGTAGACTGCGCGCCCCTTCTTTTGTATTCATTATTTGCTTTTTCTAAAATATATATTTATATATATATATATAGCTCCTATCATTCCAGCTGCTGCAGAGGGAATTATACCATCCATGTGCAATTCAGCAGAGCTCTCAAGTAAGCTCTAAAAAATGTGAGTGAGTTCTCTGCATTAATCTCACTGAAAATTGTCACATTGTAAAACTATATTGCACTATTATTTGTCTTCTCCTGTTCTTTTTTGAGGTTAACTTAATTGGAATACTTTGAGTGGTTAATTTATGTATTAATGTATTAATTGCACTTTGAGGATATCTTTAGGGCTCTGGTTTTACATGAACAAAGAGATGCATAGACATACATAGAACCACACATATATAAATATTTATACTTAAACATAAAAGTTAATTCGGTAAACATTAATGTATAGATAATTGAATCAGAATTTAACCAAATCGAAAAAAAACAAGTTTCTGTTTAGGCTTTTCTATACTTTTTGCCTACATTTTGTAATTCGGTTTCAATTCACTACAATTCTGTGTTTATGAGATAAATCTATGTGTGCATTGCAGTCATTGCATAACAGACTTATTAAATGAAATAAATATTACTTTGTGCTTGCATAGCCTATATCTGCAGTAGGCAACCTTTGGCACTCCTTATGCAGTGAACTACAACCCCCATAATGCTCTTACAGCCATAATGCTGGCAAGGCATTAGGGGAGATGATGTGCACAACATCTGGAGTGCTCAATGCTGCCGACCACTGGTTTAAGGTATGGTAAAATGGTATTAAGAAGGATTAATGACAAATTGAGTAAAATATCATAGAAGATTATTATTGAAAAGGCAGGAAGTAATTGAGCTTCACGCAGTAGATGCCAACAGTCCCCCTTTAGTTCACTGGTGTGGAGTGCTGAAGGTTGCCTACCCCTGCTGTAAATACTTGTTTCTTTGGTTATGTCTTTGGTCCATTCTTCTAAATTATGTTCGGTGTTTACATACAGCATCAGATTTTTTTTTGATTTTTTTTATTTATTTTTTTAACAAGTAAAAATACCCAAGAAGCAATATTTGTTCTAGGAAAGAATAAAATAAAATGAAAACATCTCAAATCGTTTAGAGCAATATTGGATGCATTGTTGTACCTCTATATTTTACATCTGCTATAAAAAGATAACCATATATCCCAATGTGGTGATTGTTCTGCCCAAGTTTATTTCCTAGAGCTGGGCTAAAGCTCTATTAAATGTAAGTGACTCTCCACACCTATTTTAAATAGTTAGACATACTCCACCATTGTATTTTTCTTTCTTTTTGTGTTACATACTTATCATTTGAAGCACAAGCTTTTATGTTAGCGATTGTAAGGTATCCCTTATCTTGCAATGTTTTCAAGTATTAAATGTATTGTCATACAAAAACATACTATGTTTGTCATATACAAAAGGTATAATAAAAGCAGATAAATATTAATAGCCAAACATGCTGCTTAGAGGTATTAGCAAAGGACCTGATGTATACAAAGAAATGTAAGTTCATAAAAAATCCAACAAAATGTAAAAAATAATGTCTGTTTGAGCGTAATGATTAAATTAAACTATTGTACTATTGTACTAAAAGAGAGTCCACTCCCGCCACTATAGGTCTACCTGGGGGATGGATAGGGTCCTTATGAATCTTGGGAAGGGTATATATTACCGGGATAACTGAGTTATCCATATTTAAAAATTTGTATTCATCTTCACTTAAAATCCCTTCTTCTAATCCTTGACTCAAAAGTACTATAAGGGCTTTCTTAATATTCGGTTCCGGATTAGTACTAAGTTTACCATAAGTAGTTTCTTCTTTTAATTGGTTAAAAATTTCTTCTAAATATAACTCTTTATTCATAATAACTACCCCCCCCCCCCCTTATCTGCTGGTTTAATTATAATTTTGTTGTTCTTTTTTAGATCTTCCAAAGCCTTTCTTTCTCCCCATGTGAGATTTTGTTGGAACTTAGAAAGGGGTTTGATCTTTTTAAGATCAATAATACATGCCTTCTCAAAAGCTTTCATACTAGCTGTTTTTAAATAATAAGGAAAAAAGTAGATTTTGGATTAAGATTAGTGTGTTTGAACTCTTCTAATTCTGAGATAATAGGTTTAGTCTGTCCTTTAGTCAGAAAGAATTTTTTTAAACATAATTTTCGCATAAACCTGTTAAGGTCTATAAAAGTGTCAAACTTATTAATATTACAGCTAGGGGCAAATTTAAACCCTTTTGTCAGAACTTTCATATGATTATCATTCAAAATTTTATCTGACAAATTGAAAATCTTTATTGGTTCCACTTCTTGACTATCTCTATTTATACATTCCTTACTCTTCTTTTTCCCCTTCCCTCCTCTTGTTCCTCTACCCCAGAAGAACGTCTTCTCTTTAGTGGGGAACGGGGTGGTCTGATAAGGGTTTTTGGAGCTATGGGACTGCCATGGGGACTAAGTTCGCACCCAGCTATGCTAATTTATGGCATATTGGGAAGAATCATTCATTTATGCCCAGCATGGCTGGAGTGCGAACTTGGTCCTCTATAGGCGGTACATCGATGACATTTTTTTTTATTTGGAAGGGGGATTTGCCTTCTCTTAATGAATTTTTGATATATCTCAATGCTAATTCTTGGGGTATTAAACTTACTTCCGAGATCAGCAATCAAGAAGTCCACTTTTTAGACCTAAGGATTTTTATTAAAAATGGTAAGATCATGACGAGTACCTATTTTAAAACTGTCAACGTCAATAGTTATATTGACTGCGACAGTTGTCATTTTAAACCTTGGCTTTCTAATATTCCTAAAGGGCAATTTACAAGACTTAAAAGAAATTGTATGGAAGAAGATACCTTTTTAAATCAATCTGAAATTTAAAAAAAAACTGTTTTATCAGAAAGGATATGAGAAAGAAAGTATAGAGAAACAATTCAAAGCAGTGTGTACCAGACCCAGAGAAGAACTCTTAACTTATAAAAAGAGAGACAATAGTAATCAAGAAGAAAGAGTTTCCTTTATTTGCGATTTTAATTCTCAGAGCCATTCTTTTAAAAAATTTTTAAAAAGACATTGGCATATTTTAAAGCAAAATGAGGACTTACATACCTTTATAGGAGATCAACCGAGGATAATATATAGGGGTGCCAACAAGTTTAAAAACATTTTAACCCATAGTTGTATACCTAAGAAGATGGGACCTAATAAGGATGTATATGGTAATCCCCTGAAAGGCTTTTACAATTGCGGAAACTGTAAAGCCTGTAAAACTAGTAGAACTCTGACTAAGAAAACAGAAAAATGCCAGTCTAATACCACTAAAAAGGAGTATAATGTTAAAGAATTCATAACCTGTAGCTCTAATAATGTAATCTATTTATTAACGTGTATATGTGGTCTACAATACGTGGGACGGACTATCCGACCACTAAAGACTAGGATTAGTGAACACCTAAGGAATATACAGAATGGGGTATTAACCCATTCTGTATCTGCACATATCCATGAAAATCATAATGGAGATACTAAAGCTTTGCATTTTATGGGGATTCAAAAGGTTTCAAAACCCTGGAGAGGGGGTGACTATCTCAAGATCCTCAATAAGACAGAGATGAGATGGATCTTTGATTTAGAAACCCTCTCTCCTTATGGGTTAAACATTGATTTCGATATGTACAACTATATTTAATATTACCTCTACTTAATATTATCCCCTTTTTAAATGTTAGTATGAAGGTATTTTTAAGTACTATCTCTCTGTTTATGTGTGTCTTAATCTTTTTTCATATGTCTATTTTTATTTGTATGTGGATTTTATTATGGACTTATATGGATCATAAGTTATGATCCTCTAACATCCAGAGACTATATACATCGTATGAGGAGTGAAAACGAACTTTTATTGGTGGTCTGTGGAACGCATAGAATGTGGAACGCATGCGAACTGTCATTGGTAGTCCGTGGAACGCAGAGAGACCGGAAGTGGAGCGCAGAGAATTGGAAAGCGTAAGTAACGTGCCGCGGCTACAACAAGCCGACGGGACCAAAAAGGACGACGGTCAACACGTCTGATTGGCTGCTTGGCGAAGGGGGCGGGTTGGAAGTACCCGTTTCCCGCGCCAATATAGATATTTAAATGTATGTGAAGTCTATGAAATGTTATTGCACCTGAGGAAGACGATTTTGTTCGTCGAAACGCGTTGTACCTATGGTATCTACATGTGAACAGCATCATTACAACTTCTATGTAAGAATTTTAATATTTTTTATGAATAAATGTGTATACTTGTTTTCGTAATTGGTGTGCCTGTTCTGCATTATTCATTTTGAGGAACAAGCTTCACACAGAAGAATACCCTTGGATTTTTTCTTCTCTAAACACCATTACCCGAAAAAAAAGACTGACAGAGGAGAAAGGTTATATTGAATCCTCCAGTACTTTTTGATCTTCAGTTAAGATCTGATTTTGTTTATATATTGGGGTATTTGTGTATCTTTCATTGGGTATATATACCTTCACAGTGCATGTATTACACTTTACTCTGTGGTATCACTTTGTTTTGCGCTGCACACTATCTTTGTTGTTTGTATTCACTTTCCTGTGGGATTTTTGTGATTATTCCCACTTAGTGTGTTCCAGCTGCTGTGTCTAGCGCCACGGTTTATACTGTTTGTCTTTTTTACCCTATAATGTATGCATGTTCAGGTGAGTGCAGACCTCTTCGTATTATATATATATTTGCTCCCACCTGCCCCCCTCCCACTCCACACGCAATATAGGCCTATACCTCCAAACATATTCACACACTGAACCCCTCTCACATACTGCACACATCACACACAACACCCCTCACATACACACTGCACCCTTCATACACACACATTGTACCACTCACACTTAAACTGCACCCCTCACATGCTGCACCCTTCGCACACATACTGCACTCCTCACACACACACTGAATCCCTCACCCCTACACACCAGATCCTATTATGCACAAACTACATTCCAAACACACACACTACATCCCTTACACACACTCTGGATCCCCTATGCACACACATTAGAGCCTCTACAAACACACTAGATCCTCTACAAACACACAAACACACACACACTAGATCCCCTATACACACTTTGGATCCCATACACAGTCTGGGTCCCATATGCACAAACTACTTCCCCTGTATGCAAACATACACTGTATTCCCTAAACTCACATTCTGTACAGTCTCTACAAATACTACATCATCTATATACACATACACTACAACACATATACACACTTATTACATCCCCTATACACCCCTATACGCCTATACACACTATCCCTCCTATACACTCTACATCCCCTAGCCACACCTTTTACACCACAACACAACTAAAAATGACCTATTTACACAAAATCACAAAAATGCACTCAAACTCCCACTACTCTTGGGTGGAAGCAACAACCATATTACACATCAGTCCCAATACATACAGTAAATACAGTTACTATTTACACAAAATACCACACTACAATCCGCTCATGCAACACATGCAATCCCAAAAGCAGCCTTCAAAAACATGCACAATGTGCTTACCTGGGCCTTTTGTCCCCTGGAATCACACTTATGGACACACCAGAGAGAGACAAGTCACAAGCAAACACAGCGCCAGCATGCCTTTACATTTGCTTGTGATGTGCAGAACAAATGCAGGACCTTTTTCTCATGCAAGATCTCTCCAGCAGAGCTCTATGCATGGACTGCCCTGGAAGAGCATGGAACCAACATGTTCACTTTGAGAGGCGTGCTTGTCAATGTTGATAATAAAACAACTCCCACTCTGGCGCCTTCTCACTGGGACACTGTGATTAAAAAATGACCGGGCAAAAAATTTTTTTCCCAGTCTGGCCCTGCTGGTAGCAATTCAGGATTTGTGTCTGGCTTTTTATCTTCTACATTGTCAGACGCAATGAAGACTGAGACTCATTTCATCTTGGCGATCATCTCTGTTGGATGCTATTACTCCAGCCAGAGTAGCAAAACAAAATGACAAATATGACCAGAGTTGCACATTATTATTTGCAATGTGTGACATTATTGTATGTTATCCTCATATAAACTATAGCAGAATAGAATTGGGACAAGTACTAAAAACTGAGCAAACTATGCTTTGTTTAGATTCTCACTAGTCATCCTTAAGGTGATGTTTTATTTAATATATGGTTAAGTAGAGCCTTATGACAATTGTCCTGAGACAGAAAAAAAAAAGAGAACGATTGTCTATCTAGTGTAGCTCAAACTCAGTTTACAAAATGCTGTGAAGTGGCTACAATTAACATTTTTGTTTTATCAAAACTGAACTTTCTATATAAAGGAAAACTTTCTAAATTCTTCTAAAAACGAAGCTAGGTGCAGTTGCATGTATATCAGCAGATGTATTCTAAGAATAACTATATTAATAACATTAATAACATTATTAAATATTATACATTTCATATTAAAGGGGCACTGCTACATTAACAGGACACATGAAATACTGCTGCCAATTCTACCCACGCGTTCTGCCTGCCAAAAGGCTGCTAAATGCACAGATTAAAAAAATTTATTTAAACTTCCGTACCTTATTAAAAGCTTCCAGTTTAAGAAATCAAATGGTCAGATTTTCAAAGAAATAAACCCAAATTATATTTTTACAAAATTGACGAAAAAGGCTTTTTTTTGTACATTCAATGTTTTGCACTCGGGTTTGTATTAACCTAACTAAATTGTATGAGGATATGGAGGCATGTGCTGCATTTTTAAGCATCTACATACATCTTATGCACAAAATGTTTAATGTTTAATTAAAAATTATTACAAGTCTTAGCATTAGGGTCATGCCAAAGGAAGCAAAATATCCAGTATTCTAAAGCAAAAATGATTTGTCCTATGGAGGTTATTATAATGATGGGATGAGCTATATGCACCTGAAAAACACACTGTCAAATTTCTAGTCTTGGAACCTGAAATTGGTTCTAAAGTTTGGCCATGTAGCTCCAAAAATGTCCCACAATCCTGTGTGAAAGTTGTGTTGCTGTTCTTAGTTGACATAAATTATCTAAGTTTCCTCCTGTTAAAAACTTACTCCAACCACCATGGCCACTTCTGCTTCTTGAAGTTGTCATTGTGGAAGGAGTCTGGATGTGCAGTGTTTCAGCTTTAAAGGAGCACTATAGTGCCAGGAAAACAAACTTGTTTTTTTTGTCTACAACAAACCACTGATATATAGTATCTCTCTTACTTTCTGCAGTATTGTAGACAAATGGCAAAACTGTAGACCACGTTTAATAATGGAATTTTCTTTCCTGTATTTTACAGCCAGTAAAACATTTTACATGGGATACTCCAGATTTACATTTCAATAAGAATTTTCTGCATTATCGCACAAAACTCTAATGAATAGATTTTAAGGAGGTCATGGTAAAATGCGTATATATGTATTCCAGTCTGAAAATTCGCTAACAGTCTGTTTGATTATGAAGCTGTGACAGCATTAATTTATTTTTTTTGTTTATTCAAAAAGTTAGGAAATAGGAGAGCGGAGTACTGAGGTGCAAAGGCTCACATTACTTCAACAAAGTCAAGAATTCAAAATTATTAGGGTCTTAAAAAAAACATACTTACTGCGACATAAACCTGAAACGTATTCAATTATTTTGAATGCACACGGTATTTTTTGACATTTCTTCCTCATTAAAATGAGGAATGGTAGAGTTAAGTAAAAAAACACTATTTGCCCACATTGTGTTTGTAGTTTAAAAAGATGTCTACAACAAATTATCCCAGGGAGACTGAATATTAAGCACCAGACATCAATACCGCATTCAATTAATTTACTGCTGTGTAATGACTGCCAAGGTCTGTGTTCAAAAATGAGTGAAATTTGGGATTTTAGCCCAAAACTGACATTTTAATGAAAAAAATTCTGATTTCAATAAAGAGCAGGTTCGGAATTTCTATGAGACCATTCATATGTGAAATGAGTGACTCACTTGAAACCATGACTCTTGATAGACTTAATAAGATAATTTTGTTTCTCGCTGGTATCGCTGGCATTGTGAATATCATTTTCTTAACAATTTCTGATTAGCATATCAATGGGTATAAAATAATGCATGCTCCTTTTTAGCAGACAATGGGTAAAAGATTGATTATTTAAACTCCTTGCGGCCAATAAAATATAGCCAATGTAATTAAAAAAATGAAAAGATGTTTTAACAAAAAAAATTTCCAGCAAATTATTTAGATTAACTAATTATAATAATATTAATAATAAAAACAATATTAATAATAATGCACAGCAGATGCTTAAATATTTATTTAGTCCGGGTTATAAATATTCATCTTCAGATCTATTAAATGCATTTTTTACAAATTAAAAATCTAAATTGTTTCTTTCATAAAATACTTTACATAATGTTATATGTGGTCAATCAGAGACTGGGATTCAATTTCAAATGGTGACCTTAGGCCATACCTCACAAAGGTCCCTATTTAAGAGGGACAGTCACTATTTTGGGCCCAAATCCATCTTTCCCTCTTTTCTAACCTAACGTCCTTCCTTTCTATGACCTGCATGATGTTGATGAGTATAACAGATCTCCACAGCAATATTCCTCACAGTAATGTATCTTTAAACTACAATAATTAGAAATCAGTCTGTGTAAATAAGATACATTGTCCTTGTTCTATTTTGCATTTTAGTTGCATACATTGTTATTAAAGGTACACTATAGTCACCAAAACAACTTTAGCTTAATGAAGCAGTTTTGGTGTATAGTTCATGCCCCTGCAGTCTCACTGCTCAATTATCTGCCATTTAGGAGTTAAATCACATTGTTTATGCAGTCCAGTCACGCCTCCCTGAGTGTCACTTCCTAAACACTTCCTGTAAAGAGTGATCTAATATTTACACTTCCTTTATTACAAATTCTGTTTAATTTAGAATTCCTTATCTCCTGTTTTGCAAATAGCTTGCTCGACCCTGCAGGAACCTCCTGTGTGTCATTAAAGTTCAATTTACAGAACCGGAGATGAAAACTTTTAAAGTAAGTTACATCAGAAAGTGAAACCATTTTGTTTTCATGCAATCTGTGTCAGTCACATAGCTAGGGCTGTATAAACATTAAGTGGTTTAACTCCTAAATGGCAGAGAATTGAGCACTGAAACTCCACAGGCATGATCTATACACAAAGACTGCTTCATTAAGCCAAAGTTGTTTTGGTGACTATAGTGTCCTTATAATAAGTCACCTAATATTTCTCAGAACAACCCCACCCTAAAATTAAAGTATGCCTTTTTGTCCATTTGACATTTTGAGAGGCATGCCAAAACAGCCTCTTAGGGCCCCGGGGATTAGTTAGAACCATGTGGGATCTTGATCATTCACTGAAAAAGAACCAGGTACAGTATAAATAGTTGTTAAAAATCTCTACAGAGACAAATTCACTCCATCTCTAAGTAGCATCCACTGGATGAATCTCTAGTTAGCAATGCTTCCGACAGGGCACAATGACACTACGGATCTCCCTACGGTTATGGCACCAATTCAAACCAGATACTTAGGCTTCAAAGACATAGTAATGCATAAGCCACTGAAGACTCATAGCAAATTAAAAAAGAATATATATATCAAAAATAATTCAGAAAAGGGGCGAGGTTAAAAAATGAGCTACGCTGGATGCGTTTTTCGCTGTGGAAGCTTTCTCAAAAGGCAACAAAGAATGAAAATACATCTGCCTTCTCCTCTCAAGATTTTCTTTATTTTTTGCAAAAAAGTTCTGAAATTGAAAAATGTTCGTGGCAAAATTGAAAATATATATACGATTTAAAATGATAACACTAAGGTAAGGTTAGTGTAAGGGGAGTTTAGAGTTGGGTTAACCATTTTGAGCTTGGTAGGATAGGGCTGGGTTAGTGTTAGAGAGCTATATGTTAGTTTATGAGGTATGGCATTCAGGTTGTGGTGTTAGTAATTAGTGGAACATAGGGTTAGGGTCTTAGGTTTAAGTGGGAAAGAGGGTGGAATGTACCCCTAATATTAGTTATAGTAGATGTGGTTCACAGTACTTTGAAGGCATGCACTCCCTAATCCTAAATCCCTTATGACATTAAACCCAGTTAGTCTTAAGTCAACCCTAACCCTAATACTCCATAAATCTATGCACCCTAAGCATAACTCTAAATCCCTGAAGCTCATAGCATGCGCGCATGTCCTTTTTTATACAGGGACTTTTTATGGTGGACTACACAGCATCTTTATTGCACTGCTATGTTGACAAATATTTCTAACTCAACTTTTATTTTTTTAAGTGAACTAATCTCTCATGGCTACCATTAGCCATAGGTTCTGTAGCATAGCTACATAGATCCAAATGTTGCCTAGAAATATATTTTTCTGAAGATATATAAAATGTATCCAATGTTCTGTTTTTGACTAATGTTAGACTGCCGTTGTCATGACTACTAATGTGATCCAACAGAGAAAACTATGTAACATCTACATAGAATAGAAAAATAGACAGAACGTAAACCAGTCCTTAGAATGGCCGGACTAATACGTTGAAAGACAGAGAATGGTCAAGGGAAAGCCGAGGTCAAGGAAGCCAGAAATACACAAGATCAATAAGAAAGCTAAGTCAGGGACACCAGAGATCAGAATAGTCAGGAATAGCCAAAGTCAGAATACCGGGAATATCAATAACAAGGACAAGAAAACGCACTCTCGAGAACCAGGAATGGAAACCACGACAGGGAAATGAGATATGGATATAAAGGGGTTTAAATATCCCTCCTTGGGCTGTGATTGATCAGAGCTTGGCCTCTGACCCCAGAACGTGCGTGTGTGTCGACGTCGTGACGTCACATGCACGTTCGCGTGACCTTTGGAGGCGGAGCTATAAATGGCCTCAGCCTCATGGTCGGCGCCATTTTGGATCCTGCTTGTGGAGGGGACAGATGCCCCAGCGGGGCTCCTGGCTCGTTGCTGAACAGGTAATTTCTCCAGGTGCGACCATGTGTAGCCGCGAGCCGAGGGCCGTGACAGCCATTCCAGGATCTCCATAAAAATGTTTGTCTTGAATGTGTCCAAGCTTTTACTCTTTTATAGAATGTCCATTTTGTAAAAATAAACATAAATATTTATTGAAGAATCTCATTATTCTCTAGGCACATTGCTTCGTATCTACTGATCACATAAAAGTGATTGCATGTGAGTCTCAAATACGAAATTAAAGCGATTATTTTTTTTTTTTGCTACAGTTAAATACAGATCATACAAATATTCACCAAGGAACATTTTATAAATTCAATTTTAAACATGACTGGTGAGAAAAAAAAATGTATAAATATGCATCCAACTGGCTTCTTGTATCTGTAGCCTCATTCAGATTCAGGATACAGAGTCAATTAGGAAGAAGGAGTCACATTAATAAAATGGAGCAGCATTGTACACAGCACGATATAGCCTTGTAAACTGAAATTGAATGAAATGCTGTATTTGGTCTCCCACAAACTCAATAAACTAGTTTCGCTCCAATGCATGATGTTAGAGCACTACTGAGATTGATGGTTTCGTTTACAATAGCATACATTAAATTTAGAGTGTAATTTAACAAGAAATACTGCATCCCCGGCTGGCAATATAGAAATGAGTTCAATTTGGGAAACACAGCGTCCCGTTGGTTGGAATGAATGTTGTGTTAACAAAACAAAAAAAATAGTTTCTTTGTTCTTTGTTTATTTATTTGAGGGAAATGCAAATGAGTTGGCTTTACGAATTCACCGTAAAAAAGGTATGTGCAATTTAGTTTAAATACAAAATGTTTTGAGGATGTTGGAACATTCTACGGCAGATTTTAAGGAATGTTTTAGATTTATTTTTTTTATTTTTATTTTATAGATTAGTCAGATGCGGCGCTACAACGTTAATGAAGCAAAATGCTCATCATTACTATTCTGGATAAAACGTGAAATCAGTTAGGGAATGTGAGGGATTTTTGCTAGTTTAGGTTCATTGGTTGTTCCACTGTGGGTCTCCAATATTCTTAAACTCCCATAGAGCGTATTCTAATTCTAAAGATCTTAGAGGATAATTGGTACTGTAGTTATAAAATATCTATAGTAAAATAGCTACTAAATACATTGTTACAGCATATTTCCTTAATAATAATTTTAATTAGGAGTGTAGTATTGCAGATGATCCTTCCATATTGGAGTATGGTAGTGTCCGTAGGAGATGAGTCTTTTACTTGTGAGTGCAATTTCATATTTGCTGCAATCATTCTTTTATTTGTGAGAGTGATGTTGTTAGTGGGCAATGCACATTTTAGTTGTGCTTATAGTAACTATTACACCCACATTTTTTTGGAAATAACCATCCCTCTGAATGCTTTAACAGTAGTTCTCGATCCAGTCTTCTAGTGCCACCAACAGTCCAGTTAAATCAATATTCCAGTAAAAATTTCTTAAATACTGGACCACTGATGGTAGCTGAGGACTGGTCTGATTTCTTATGTGCTTGGAGCTTAACAGATACGAGACATACTTTGCAGTAAGTCATCAAGTTTTCAGGGTGCAACGAAAGATGTACGCAAATGGGAAAATGCATGTCGGTCAAAACATCTGACTTGACTTCATGCATATATCCCTACAGGGTACCACCAATTTTAATATAGTTTTGTATTATATGTTTTCCATAATTTTCTTTCTCTAAGTAGGACATTTGCTCACCCTAGGCTATCCACCAAGGAAAGTGTCAGGTGCTATTTATCACTCTGGGATGTATCTCATCTTTAATGTTTAACAATAATATTTCTGAGAGACTGAAGGGGCAAAAAGAGCTTAGGAGAATCTTGGATATAATATTCACAAGCATTTTTAGATGAGAAACAAACAGGACTATTTTGTTTTCATTTAAGAAAAAAGAGAATTCGCATAATTATGCAAGATAATCAGCACGGCTCTAGTACAAGACACAGTATGAAGATGTTAATTGTTTTAAAATATGAACTAATTTATCAGTAAAAAAAATGACAGTGAGATTGGGTAGATACTGCTAAGGCAGGATCATTGAGTTTTGTACTAAATGAATATATATTTTTAGGAGAACTGTGTGTATTTTGAATTCAACACTTGTGGAGATCTGAAGGAGCTTTAAATATGAAATAGAACTTAGAAGGAAACTATAGCGTCATGCGTTTAGACTGGAAGAAAGAAGATTTCGTCTAAGGCAAAGGAAATTTTTTTTAATTGTAAAAACAATAAGGATGGGGAATTCTCTGCCTGAAGAAGTGGTTTTATCAGAGTTCATGCAGATGTTCAAACAGCAACTAGATGCATACTTGCAAAAACAGAATATTCAAGGATATAATTTTTCAATGTAGGGTAATAGCTGCTTGATCCAAGGATAAATTTGACTGCCATTCTGGGGTCAAGAAGGATTTTTTCCCCCTAGTTTGTTGCAAAATTGGAAGTGCTTCAAACTGTTTTTTTTTGCCTTCTTTTGGATCAACAGCAAAATACAAATGTGAGGAAGGCTGAACTTGATGGATGCAAGTCTCTTTTCAGCTATGTAACTATGTAACTATAGGCAGGAAGTTCAGAAACATTATGGAGACAATGCATAAAACATTAATTTATGAAAATGTACTCATATCTTAGTATTCCACAGCAAATCACAAGCATCCACTCTTTCAGCAGTGTTATTTGCAAAAATCTGAAAGATCTCACTCAAAACCTGGTCATTTCATTGTTTTCAAAGAATGACTGTACTTATCACTTAAATGACACTAAAGGCAAAACCCAGACCATTTCATCTCAAAGAAGTGTCAGGGAGCAGTGGCGCTGCCATTGTGCTCCTGCAATGTAAAATATTGCTCTTCGTGATGTACAGCGATGATTTTATTACGGGGCTAAAAACACCTCTAGTGGTTGACACTAGACAGTGCTTCCACAGTGAGAATAAAGTCAGACTCGGGTCTTAACATTCAACATTCTTATGCATTGTATGAGGACAGTGAACAGAAGCACCAGATTAAATAATAAATTAATGCAATGATTACATTGATTAATTAATCAAATAATTAAATTATTATCTACGTTCCCCAGAAAAAAAAAAATAAATTCTCAGTTAAGCAGTAGCTGCTAATCTATATGGAAAATGTATAGAAGCTCTCAAATTCACGAACTCTGAAGCGAAATGCACCCAAATTACAAAATCAACTGAAAAGTGCAGTAACTGTGAATGTTCATTGTGATTGACTCTCAATGCCACCCGTGGTGCCAAAAAAGAGATGTATGATGAAAAAAAAAGATGGTTAGGGGACAATCACTAAATGTCAATTTTATTCACAAATCAAGAAATGCCCAACTGAGGTAAAGGGAGTAACAGTAAAAGTTATTTTTTTATACCGTTCTCACTATTTTTCTCACTATAGGTTAATTTTCTCATAAGATCTGTGCATCAAATGGTGAGGAAAATATAAACATAATATTTATACTATGAATATATTTTTAAGTATTGGCTCGTTTTTCTTACCGTTGTAGTTCATTTAATTAATTTCCTGAATTAGCTTTCTTATTACCAAAATTCTGCTGAGCCGATACAACATATGGTTGAAATTTAGCCGTCTCTAAAAACAAGTCGAGAGCTCTGTTAGGTTCCTTCTTGTACTTTAGTTTGCCTGGATTGTGCCTTTAATTTTAAAGAAACACTCCAAACACCATAACCACTACAGATGCCCTGCTGCACCTATTTTGTATGAGTCAAAACATTTTGGAACACTTTCATTTCTTAACTGGGATCCGCTCCATGCCACTACCAACATCAGAAAGCTGGACGTTTTTAAGTAGGAACTTCTATTAACTCTGATTGCTCTTAACCAGCAAGCTAAAAACCTGCATTGATTTAGCTCAGGAGAACTTGTGGTTTTCAACCATTGGTAGAGCATCTATGGAATGGTGCCTACCTGGTGGACCCCAGGTGAGAGGTCAAACTATAAAAAATCTAAAGCCGTTACAAATGTCTTGTCCCTTACAATGGAGAGAGAGCTGGGGTATTAATAGCACCATAACCACTACAGCAAGATGTATCGGTTATAGTGCTTGGAGTGTACCTTTAAGAGAGTGTAAGGAATGTCAAAGAAGAGTAGAGAGCTGGAACAAGCTGGCTGCATAGTAAGTTAGGGAGCAATTTGTTATTGCAAGGTATGCATGTATGTCATGTGCCAGAAATTTAGATATCGGTTATAGCAATGTTATCACAAACGAAAACCCCTTGGTGTTCATGACAAACAGTTTCAGCCTAAAAATAGCTACGTCGAATAGTTCCATTCTACATAACCTTGTGTATGCTGAATGCCATTCTCTCTTCATTTGTGGTTAATGAAAAAATATCTACTGAACATGTTACGATTAGAATGGCAGACTTGATCACTCAGTTACCAAGCGCCACAAATGCAAATCAGTTATATAAAGTGCATGTCAGTACATTAAAGTGCCAGTTTGCATGTAATTTGCAGATAGTGAAAATGTGAAAGCACACATCATCAGGTTTTTTTTTTTTTTAATTCAATGCCTTCATCTGATTGCCTTCCCTGTACATATTATACATCCACGTCCCGGATTTATTTGAGCTTGTTAACCTTCTCTGTTAAAGAAAACTCCATCAAATGTATTAAAACATTTCTTCCATTTGGCCAAGCACTTTTAATCAATTCATGTTTGCCCAGGGTGAGATTGATATAGCCTCTATGGGCAACTGTTTAAAGTGGTACCTGCCATTCTTAACGCACAAATTAAATTTACATTGTTACTGTATTCTCCGTGTATGTGCTCAATCCTATTCCAGTAATCTAGGAAGGAGAATTTATAATAAACTAAAAGACTCCAGAACTCAAAGGATCAGAAAGGCTAAGTAATAGCACTTAAAGGTAATGCATTCAGAGATAACTTCTATGTATGTAGAAGGGATACATATTTTTCCATTTCCATTTCTAACTTCTATCTGACCATCCATCCGTCCATCTATCCATCCGTTCATCCATCCATTCATCCATTCATCCATTCATCCATTCATCCATCCACTTATTTATCCATCTATCCTTTCTTCCAAGAAAAGGGTACCACTATGTAGGAAACTTTGTTTCATTAATACTCATGGATAAAAGAAGGAAATTGTATATTTTGTCCTTACTAACTTCTCACAAAGAAGTTTCTAGCTCTATTTTGTTAGAAAAGAAATCTGGTATTTCAGTAATTCCTACCTGTAAGAAACATATTAAAATTGCTTTAATTGTTATTATTATTAATAATTTAGCATTCATAAACATATTCTGCAGTGTTGTGCAATTGGGAAAATTGACAAGTTATAGCATGGAGTAAAAAACAAGAAATTGCAGATAAATATTAAGTTGATATAAGAGAATATAAGGGGCATTTTAAAAAGTGATTGGAGTGCTAATTAGCATTTCCAGGCTATGAAAATTCAGATTCTAACAGAACTCAGCACAGCAGATATGTGGGTCGATTAGAGTTGTATGTGTTAGTGGAGAAATGGGTTAGAGAGAGGATAATATGAGTGCCTGTATACACTGCTGGTAGGTCCAAATGGTTGAGGACAAAATTTGCAAGTTGTAGTAAATGGCTCTTTCCAAATAACCAATTTGGAAAGCAAATTCTCCTAAAATATGAATAAATGAATGTACAGATATATTATCAGGGCTCAGAATTTTATATCCTACTCTAATAGTTACTCACCATTGCAAGCCCTGTTAAAATTCATTCAGAAGGTCGTACACAGATGGATTCCAGTAAGAGTTATAAGTAAAGGTACATGCAGGGCCATCGCCACCGTTAGGCGAACTAGGGATTCGCTTAGTGTGCCGGCATGCTGGGGGCACCCACCGGGATATTTCCTGGTGGACTCCCCCTGTCTTGGGCAGACAGGGGAGAGTCTGTCAGTGTCTGTCAGTGAATGTCTGTCTGTCAGTGAGTGAGTGCCTGTGTGTGTGTGTGTGTGTGTGTGTGTGTGTGTGTGTGTGTGTGTGTGTGTGTGTGTGTGTGTGTGTCTGTCAGTGAGTGAGTGTATGTCTGTCAGTTAGTGTCTGTCAGTGAGTGAGTATCTGTGTGTCTGTCAGTGAGTGAGTGTATGTCTGTCAGTGAGTGTCTAAGTGAGTGTGTGTCTGTCAGTGAGTGTCTGTGTGAGTTTATGTCTGTGTGTGTGTGTCTGTCAGTGAGGTTCTGTGTGTGTGTGTCAGTGAGTGAGTGACATGAGGGGGCTGCAAAATGGATCTTTGCCTAGGGCGGCAGAAATCCTTGCATCGGCCCTGGGTACATGGGCTCAGAATAATGTTCTCTTTATTCTCTAAATAAAAAAAAAGATACTGTGTAAAAATGTATATAATGTGCCCCTGATTCAGTTAGCCCTACAGGTCATAGTTCTAGACAGCAATTCAAGCACTTGCTTCCAAAATGCTTATTTTAGTTTAATAAAATATGGCCTGTCAAAAATGAAATTGTAATGAGTGTTGGCAATATTATGAATGATGTGATATGCAGAAAAATTGTGTTTTTTTCTCTGTACCATCAACACTTTGATCTGTGCATTCCTACTTTTTCTTTCTACTACAGTATATTTTATAAGCTAATAGATTCTCACCAGTGTATTAAAACTAAGATAATTTATCTCATAGTAGGATTATTGATTATTATGAATAAACCACTTAGTGCATCTCAATCATTTTAATAATCCCCAGGAACTAGTTAACCTGTTTATATATTGTAACTGGTTTTCAATTACTTTGCAGCAGCTATTCTATATATGTTGATGTGTTCTCCAAACGTTTCAAAAATCAAACTATGGAATATAAATAATTTGTCTTATAGGCACACATCGTCCTAGGGAAGCTTAAACTTGCTAACAATGACACTAGTAAAATATACGGCAGGTTCATGCATGAATTAGTGTTTATTGACTGACAGTCAATATGGGTTTTATTTACTAAACAGTGAGCTGGTGTATGGTCTGGCGAAATTAATTGCTATCCAGTGCTTAATATCACACCCTATTAAATGAGCCACGTTCTGGTTTGGTGAGAGATCCCTGCAAATCCACAACATTTGCAGCAATTATATATGGTATGCCTTAAAAATGAGAGTCAAATACAGCCTAAAGGGCCCCTTGAAAATTCTTACAGTAGACGCTTTCATACTAGCAAACATGTCTGTGATACTACCGTTAGAGTGTCCCTTTAAAAATATGTAGAAAAAGATTCATATTTGGTGCCTGCATTCTATGTATTAGCATGATAGGACTCGTAGTAGATTTTGAGAGAGCACCTTGCTACATTATATTGGCACACTGAGATCACTGGTCCCATGTGGACTAGATATAGATATTTCCACTAGGATACTTTATTTGACCATGACGTGATACACCATAAGTATTATGCACTAGTACCTGTAAGCTAAATAAACTGTTGTGTGGCACCACGCTTCAAAGAAAATACTTACTTTTCAGTTACGTGGTGACATATGTCATCACTTTGGTTTTCCAAACTTTACACCAGTTTTACATAGTGTGTAGAATGCAGACAAACATAGGTAATGACACGAGTTTATGGAAAAAACAACAGTTCCACTTGGATAGAGAGCATTCCACATTGCATGTCAATGGTGCTTACATGTACCTTCTTAAGGAGGCTTGTGGAATGTGGTAATTATACCTTTGGTTATAGTTTGCCTAAGAAGTCACTATTATGTTATTTGTGAGTATTTTGTATGTGAATTGTATTGAATAAATATAGATTGAGACTTGATAATACTTGGTGTGCATTCTTTGGTATTTATTATTCTGCTAATTTTCTGCCATGTCTAAAACCCTGTGTTTTTTACCGTTAGTACATTTTTTTCCTTTCTTCCTGATTGTAATGGCAGGAGGTGGACTCACTGAGAAGAAGGTTTTTTTTAAGGATTATTTTCTTTTTGTGTTTGCATAGCTCGATTTGAAAATTAAGTGGCAGATCGTTATTCAATGAGTAGCTGTTGGCAAACCCTAACTCTACCAAACGTGACAATTACCAAGCAGAAAGACTTCGAAACCACCCACGTTACCAAAAGAGACCTGTGATTCGTCCTCACTTGAAAATAAAAATCATGGAAAAATCCCATAGCCTTAAAGGAACCAGAAAGACCTTACATGGAGCCCTTCTAACCAGAGAGAACTTTACGTTTTCCTTTAAATCTGGGAAGAGTTTACAGTATTCTCAATAGGGTATAGCTATTAAAATTACAATAGAAGTTCAGACAGTAACCCAGCTAAGCCAACTGTCATGTACCCAGGGTTGCAGGGCAAGGGTTCCTCTTGTTTGGGCGGGAGTTTGTTATGGGCATTTGCCGTGTTCATGGAATAACCATGTTTCAGGTCATTTGCGTTGTATTTAGTGGGCATGTTAGCCTAATAGAAAACAAAGAGTTTTGTATTCCGTCCACATCTTTTGTTAACAATAGTAATATGGACAAAATGGTGCCAAGTGTTTGTTTTGGTGGGGCTGAGTTTTTTTTTTTAGCAAAATAAGCAGGGAGTTATGGGAAGAGGATTTGATGAGGAACTGTTTGCACTGTTAATTACACTATTGTAGACAAAAAACTATAAATACCTTTGAACCACTGCAACAAGGTCAGTTCTGTTTAAGCTCTACATGCAGTATCAACTCATGGTGTGGGGTAAAGGCTATAATCACATGTTACATTTCATCTACAAATGTTGCTGAGATAATTTTGAGATGGCCATCTGAGCGCTCCTAATGGCACCGAATACTTCTACTGAGCAAGGCAATACCGGATATTCCGAAATAACCTAAGAAGTGATGGATGTACTCAGCCAGAGTACCCATAGGCCGTTACACTAAACTTCCTTGGTGCCATAAAACGTAGAAATAATGTTTACACAGACCAAGCAGGATTCCAAACCTGATAAAACATCAGTGCCGTCTAAAATTAGTACAGGCGCAGGGGATGCCAATGTTTTGGCTTCTATATTTCCCAAGCGCCAACAGTATATTATTCCATAATAACTGGACCACTTTCCCAAGCCAAACTGCTCCTTTCATTTATTTAGTTTTCAATGTTAGCCTCCAAAACAAAAATGAAAACATTGTAGTCAATACAAAATGTAGAATGTGATTGACTTTTATTTAAAATAAATAAATAGTATCTTTAATTCTGGGAAAAGCATTTCTTTGCCAGAGAGTATAATATGCTTTAACCCAGTGATTGCTTGTGGATTCAGCAATGCTGTGTATACATATGAAATATCTCTAATCTGTTCATCGACATTTGTAACAGGTAGAGGTGATATAGCATAACGAGTTAATTGAAGAAGATTCACGAGGCTCTAATTTTTTTTGGAAATGTTATTTTGTGTGTGGACTTTTGAAATGTATCTATAAACATATCAAAAATTCCATTGCATGGTGTGGCTGGAATTACTTAGACGTGTCACTCAAGAGGAGAACAAAATGCATTTATGAATATTTGTATAGCTGTCATTGACACTGATTGAAGTATAGTGCCAGCCTTTTCTTTGTCGCTTGTAAAAAGCATGACAGATTTTTTTTATAAATAAAAGATATTACATTAATAGGATAAATATTTGTTGAAAGGCCATGAAAATATCATATTTATGCAAGCACACTCAGTAAACAGGGTCAGATTTTAAGGTTCAGTAGTGTGAGAAATGTTGAAATATTAAATAAGTTTCACTCTCTGAATCAAAAGTACTGAATGTTTAAAATATTTTTAAATGGGGCACTGGAAACTCAGACAGATGATAGGCAAAGCCAAACAGAGGGAAAAAATCCGACAATTAGTCACAGCCCTGTTTCTGTTTCTTCTTACCTTAAAGGACCACTATAGTGCCAGGAAAACATACTCGTTTTCCTGGCACTATAGTGCCCTGAGGGTGCCCCCACCCTCAGGGTCCCCCTCCCGCCCGGCTCTGGGGAGAGGAAAGGGGTTAAACTTACCTTTTTTCCAGTGCCGGGCGGGGAGCTCTCCTCCTCCTCTCCCCCTCCTCTCCCCCTCCTCTCCCCCTCCTCTCCTCCCTTTTGGCTGAATGCGCACGTGCGGCAGGAGCTGCGCACGCATTCAGCCGGTCTCCTAGGAAAGCATTTACAATGCTTTCTTCTGGACGCTTGCGTCTTCTCACTGTGATTTTCACAGTGAGAAGCACGCAAGCGCCTCTAGCGGCTGTCAATGAGACAGCCACTAGAGGATTTGGAGGCTGGATTAACCCATTTATAAACATAGCAGTTTCTCTGAAACTGCTATGTTTATAAAAAAAAGGGTTAATCCTAGAGGGACCTGGCACCCAGACCACTTCATTAAGCTGAAGTGGTCTGGGTGCCTAGAGTGGTCCTTTAAAGCATCTATTGACCTTGACCAAAAAACTAAAAACAAATATTCAAAACTCACAATGTCGTTTTGAAATTCTCGACTTGTATATATGGCTGAGGATAGTTGTTACACTTCACAGTTTATTACATGATTTGTACTTTTCTAAATATAAAAAAAATGCATGTTGATTATCATTATTTTTAATTTGCATATGGGGTATTGTTAAACTGGGATTTATAAAAAAGCAGCCAACTTGGAATTACAGTCTCTAAAAACATTCATTTTAATAACTTTTAACATTCTGTTTGCTTATCCTCTACATTAAAGAAATATGTTTTGGGGAACGTGAAAAATAAAATTAAAATTAAATCAAATATAGAAATCCCTTAAAGACACAGGACGGAAACATTCCGTCATGATTCCCTTTTATTCCAGAAGTTGTGTCCTTAAGGGGTTAATTAAATAAGTAAATCAATCAAGCATTTCACCCAAAAATAGTTACGTTATAGGTTATTTTCAATTTTTTTTTTAGTTGGTGTAAATATAAGTGAAAAAAAAAATAGAACGCTTATAAATATATTGTGTAAGGGGCAAAATAGCCGTATATGGAGTAAGGATCCAGCATAAGCTTAGGATAGTGTAAAGGGAGCAAGTCGGTTGTGGTGTGCCGATACCGACGATACGGTAGGCCTGTAAATAAAGAGGGCCCACCAAGGAGTAAGAAAGTAAAGTAAATGGAAAGAAAAGAGAAAGTGTTGAAATGAGGAGTGGGTGGGAGGGTCATTCTGATGCTGACCTCAAGCGATATGAGTCAGGTAAGGGGTGTCCCTTATATAGGGGAGTGAATTAATTTAAGCCCCTCCCACAAATACAGGCAAAACTGCCTTAATACTTGTGTAAGGGGCAAAATAGCCGTATATGGAGTAAGGATCCAGCATAAGCTTAGGATAGTGTAAAGGGAGCAAGTCGGTTGTGGTGTGCCGATACCGACGATACGGTAGGCCTGTAAATAAAGAGGGCAAAAATGAATAATCAAAAGATTTAATACAGTCAACAAATATATACAAATTAACCAGACATTTCCTTAAATGCATTACAGTATTTAATTCCTGAAAGGATTTTGAAGGTAGGAATCTAGGACCGAAAGTGGGCACCATTTGTTGTGGGTAGGATAGTATGTTATCTCTACTGTTGGTGCATGTTGACTCATTTCGGAATGTGGTAGAGCCAATAGGTAATGATATATGTGTTTACGTACATGGGATCATTGAAGACAATGATCTGTCTGAGTGGTGGTGATGGTAGTGGATTCTCTGGCCTGAGAAAGGCATAAAAGGCAATGTGCATGGCTGGTAATGGCCGACATGGTAGTATAATTGAATGGTTGTAGATCTAATAGGTCCGATAAGGATGAACAGTTGGATAGCTATTGGTAATCTCTGAGAGGAACGTGGGGGAATGGATTCCTGAAAACCTCTGAGTATATTCTTTCCTGGTATGATAGCATGAAGTTTATGGTAGTTTTGGCCATAGGTTATCATGTGTTGTTGAATGCCTGTAAAATATATAATTAATGATGTATGAGATAGTTTAAGTTTAAGGTGGCAAAAATAAGCAAAACTTAGGAGAAATTTTGTGACACAGGTTGAGCTATGTCGTGTTCCAATGAGATTCTTTAAGCCAGGTGAAAAGCTGTGTTATGCGTTCTACAAGTATGGGACGAAAGTGCTAGGTGGGATAGTGCATGCTATGCTGCATGAGTATGTCTAATCCATGATTTTGTCTCTGGAACGAAAGAGTGGACGTGACTGTATGGGCGGCTGTAGGAAGCGTATGATGAACATGCCTGGAATATAAATGAGACAGTTGTCGGCAGGGATGTATACCCCCGTCTGGTACATGAAAGTGAAATGTGATAAGTGGCCAACCAAGTGAGTTCCCCAGAAACATCATGAACTTATGGATGAGTAGTGGCGTTTGTTGATGATATGATATGTGCTTAGTTGTCTGAGTAACAACGGATTGATGACCCTGACCATGATTTACCCCATGCCACAGCAGCTGCTACAATGGGGTAGATCTCCCAAAGGGGCTGAAGTGGTGGAAAAATTTCCAAACCTGGATGCCATGGCCAACAGCCCCAAAGCAATTGTTCCCGGTAGATCGCTGCCAAACCCGTGGTATACGCTGCGTCTGACCATCTGGTTGGAGAAGTGTCAGACAATCCTGGAAGGAACATGCTTTTACCATGCCAAGTGGTTAAGAAATCCCCCCCCCCATGTGCAGGTCTGCTGTTGCTGAGGTGTCTAGGCACCTCCTCTGATCATCATGTTGGAAGTGTGGAAAAAAGGGGAAAGTACTCTGGATGTGAAAGCATGGCAAAATTAAGGAACCTGGTAGGGATCGTAGTTCCTTGCAGTTGTAAGTACTAAGCAGGAGGTAGTGATTGATGTAGTTGAGAATGTTCCCTATTTGTCTTGTGGTAACTTGCGTGTATGGATGCCGACTCAAGTCATATGCCCAGTAATGTGAAGATAGTGTCTGGGCCTTCTGTTTCTTATGGGGTACTGGGACGCCCAAGTGGTCAACCAGACTAAGCTGCCGTGAGGCTTCTAGTGAAAAATATGCTTTCTTTGATTAACAAGAAGTCTTCTAGATAGTGTATGACTGTAAGGCCTCTGGATATGTTATCATAACCAGCACAGAGTATCTGCGAATATCGATAGTAGGCTAATCTGTAGCTCGAAAGTTGAGCGGGGAAAGGATTGCCCAATTTATGCCATGTAAGTGCCAGTGTGTAGGGTAGATGGTAGCCGTTTACTGCGTTGATGATATTGGTCTTACTTAATCAAGCTTCAACCCATGCTTGAGTGATAGCTGTAAAGGTAGATCAATGGTGTTGTATAGTAAGAAAAATCCTCGGAGGGTATGAGGGAGTTGAGACTTGGGGTAGCGGAGGTGTGTGTTACCAATAAGTCCATGGTTAGTCTTTGTTTAAGGGAAGATTCCTTGTGACAATACCAATGTGTGTGTTTGGTGCCATGCTGTAAATGGTGGAGATTGGAAGACCCCTCTGCAAATCTTGGCTATGAGTGTGTTTACAGCCAATGGTTTTGTTGTGCTGACTGTAAGTGAGGGCATACTATATTCCTTGAAGGTGTGTTTATGATACCTGTATGGGAGCCCTTTGAAGCTCCAGAGCTTTAGTAAATCTACTACAAGTCTGGAAGGGTGATGAGTCAGTAGTGTTGAAAATGCATTGGTGTGTACAGATGGTGAATACGTTATTTGTAAGTTGTATTGGGACACATGGTTTGTCATGTGCCCTGAACTATTTGAACATATATGCAACAGTCTGTATGCAATGCAACTACTCATATCAGTGGTCTCTGGTAGTTCAGAGGTGCTGGTACCTGGAGCCTGAGAGTGCTCGTCCATTTGTTTGGGACAAAATCCCTTCTGTATGGGTACCTGCACAAATAAACATCTCCACATATTCCAAATGCCAACCCAACCAAGGGATGGTCAGTTCCCGATTTACCTGGAATCCCTGGATCTGACCATCACAGATACATCATCATACATATATATGCCTTGCTTCCCCAATGTGCTGGGATCATACGTGCAGGTTTAACATCTTGTGTGTCATAAGAATTGATTGTACCAGGTAACCGAGTTTCGGTTGGTGCTGGTTGTACAGTAGCGTGAGGCCCAGCCTTGTGAGGGCTGTGGTGACCAACTCGAGATTGCCAGTCTGTCATAAATTTTTTTGGCTCATGAGTTTATGAGTGAAGCTAGCATAGCCTGGGTGTCACCTGAGTTGATGTAGCTGGGCCTTCCCCTGCCTCCGTGTTGTCCGTTGATGTATGGAGGAGTTTGAATAACTGCTTTCCTTGCTGTAGCAGGGGAGGGGATTTGTCACCTCCTTAGGTCGGTGGTAATGTGTGGGATCGTCCAGGATCTGATTGCTGCTGGACTAGCAACATCTCCTCTGCTTGAAGGTGTATCAATTCTAGCCGGGGTGCTAGGAAGAGGTGATTCTTCACCATCTTTTTGAGAAATACTTAAATATCAATAAAGATTGCAATTATTATTTGTACCCAGGGTTCTTGTACTGGCTTGCTAGCTAAGCCGTAAGGCGAAACGATTAGGCTTGGTGTTTTTTTTTGTTTTTTTTTTGTTTTTGTTTTTTTGGTGACTGGTGAGGCCCTGCTAGTTGCCAAGTGGCTTGAGAGGCTCTATCTATGCTTGGCGCGAGGGGATTTTGTGTGGCCACCGAACGTTGTGGCAGGATGTTGCCCCCCTGGTGACAGTAACCAGAAAAATAGGAAGGGGAGTGACAGGTGAGGCCCTCTCTATGATACAATGTGAGGCGGCTAGCTCACGAGTGGCCCGAGGGGTGTATGCCTCCGAGTGTGAGGCGGGGTGTTGGCCTCACAGGACCACTAACCGAAGCATAATGCAGAGAAAAAAAGGGGTAATACCTATTGGGCCCTAGAACCTTAATTGCCAGTACACTATTACTATTCCAGGGAAGGTAAGAGATGGATAACTACGTGAGCAGGTGTACGTACCTGGTAGTATGGTATTGAACCTGACAATCCGTATAGGTTTTTTAGTAGTAACTGTAACCTGAATGGATAAAACCGTATGGCATAAGGAAATATGGCATAGACCAAGCTTATCTTAATACGTACAGTATATGTGAAAAGTAAAGTGACGTGATGTGTAAATATTAAACATCGTAGCCATACTGGTTAAATATGTATCAATCTTAACCCATTAAGTCCCGTATGTACAAGTGAAAATGTGGTCTGTCCCCACCTTGTATGTTGTATGTCCCCTTGCTAGGGGAAGTCTGTTGCGGGAGCAGCGTGCTGTGAAAAATGTATGTTAACTATATTACCAGTTACATATATACAGATGCGTCTGCTACTGTGTAATAATATATGTATTTATACCAGATGTTGATATAGTGCTTGCTATGTGAATTGTTGTATGTCTTATTGAATGGTAGGGGTCAGTGAACATGGTGTTGCAAAATGCAAATGCACTGGAGATCTGCCGAGTGCCCTATAGGTGGCAGTGTAGTTGGATACTGATTGGTATGTGAAATGTTGTTTGTCTGTTGACCTATAGGTGTCAGTGTTTTGGTGTTTGTAAAACCCCATGAAAATTGTCAATGTACTTGACAGACCTGTTGGTGGCAGTGTTGATAGAACCACTGTTGGTCTTGATGTGAAATGTAAATTATTGTGAATTAAACCTGAAGTTGAGCCCGTGCTGGAGTTTAATTTATGGTCTATAGTTATGTTTAAAACAATCTTATGTGTAATTTATATTGGCTGGTAAATTGTCTATGACATGTGAAGACAGTTTTGCTGTTGACCAGTAGGGGTCAGAAATGCTGATTGTATGTTAAAATACCCTTTAACCCCTTAAGGACCAAACTTCTGGAATAAAAGGGGATCATTACATGTCACACATGTCATGTGTCCTTAATGGGTTAATGCTACCATTTGACAGATAGGAGTCAGTATAAAAGCGAAAATGCTGTAGTTAGTTTGTTTGCTTATGAAGTGGAATAAAATCTGAGAAGCCTGTAGTATACTGATTGACCGGTAGGGGTCAGCATGTAGGTGAAAATGCCGTGGTTAGTTGGTTTGTACATGAAATGCAATAATGTCTGAGAAACCTGTAGTACACTGAATGACCAATAGGGGTCAGTGTGTAGGCGCAAATGCAGTGGTTCGTTGATTTGTACATGAAATGCAATAATGTCTGAGAAGCCTGTAGTACACTGAATGACTGGTAGGGGTCAGTGTGTAGGTGAAAATGCAGTGGTTTATTGTTTTGTACATGAAATGCGATAATGTCTAAGAAGCCTGTAGTACACCAAAAACCGGTAGGGGTCAGTGTGTAGGTGAAAATGAGGTGGTTTATTGGTTTGTACATGAAAATGCAAAAAACGTCTATGATGCCTGTAGTACACCGAATGACCGATAGGGGTCAGTGTGTAGGTGAAAATGCGGTGGTTGGTTGTTTTTTTCATGAAATGCAATAATGTCTGAGAAGCCGGTAGTACACCGAATGACCGGTAGGGGTCAGTGTGTAGGCGAAAATGCAGTGGTTCGTTGGTTTGTACATGAAATGCAATAATGTCTAAGAAGCCTGTAGTACACCCAAAGACCGGTAGGGGGTTTAAACGAATGATATGCATGAACATGCAATGGTTTTAGAACAGACTTAGACAAAATGCAGCCGTAAAGTGAGGACCTGACCCGTGCATGGTGCCGTGGGACTGATGCCTGGCGTAGCGGGTAGGTCGACTTACGGTTTGTGAGTCACTTGGACACCATCCACGGCGATGGACTGAAGAAAGAAGGTGGTAGGCCGGAAAAGCCTGTGGCTGGATTCCTGACACAGCTCTGCTTAGAATACCTCATGGAGTAATCAGGTAAAATGGCGTCTGGATGACCCGGAAGTGGAAATCATTCTGATGCTGACCTCAAGCGATATGAGTCAGGTAAGGGGTGTCCCTTATATAGGGGAGTGAATGAATTTAAGCCCCTCC
>OW240918.1:123685065-123709738 GCA_933207985.1 Pelobates cultripes | reverse complement strand
TTTTTAAATCCAAGCTATTGTGACACCAGGTGTATTTGGTGGCACTGACTGGGGAAATGGGCACAGTATGCACTGTGAGCCTGACACAGAAGCTGGCAGCAGTGGCAGACAACTGACTGCTATTCAATCTATAACAGTGAAAAAAGTTTTTTGTTTTTAAATCCAAGCTATTGTGACACCAGATGTAATTGGTGGCACTGACTGGGGAAATGGGCACTGTGAGCCTGACACAGAAGCTGGCAGCAGTGGCAGACAACTAAGTGCATTTACATTACATAGAAAAAAAAAATCCAAAAAAAGCATACCCTTATCCCTAACCTAGCTATGCTTTTCCCTATCTTATGAACAGCAGCTACACTTTCCCTCCTCTTACTAAGCATGCAGCTTGAGAATGAATCTAAAATGGATGCTGTCCAGTAGGTGGGAGGGTCTGCTAGGAGGCTGTGCTGCTAATTGGCTGGAATGTGTCTGCTGACTGTGAGGTACAGGGTCAAAGTTTACTCAATGATGACGAATAGGGGGCGGGTCGAACCGCGCATATGTTCGCACGCCGTGGCGAACGCGAACATGCTATGTTCGCCAGGAACCGTTCGCCGGCGAACCGTTCGGTACATCACTACTGAAGACTCATAGCAAATTAAAAAAGAATATATATATCAAAAATAATTCATAAAAGGGGCGAGGTTACAAAATGAGCTACGCTGGATGCGTTTTTCGCTGTGGAAGCTTTCTCAAAAGGCAACAAAGAATGAAAATACATCTGCCTTCTCCTCTCAAGATTTTCTTTATTTTTTGCAAAAAAGTTCTGAAATTGAAAAATGTTCGTGGCAAAATTGAAAATATATATACGATTTAAAATGATACCACTAAGGTAAGGTTAGTGTAAGGGGAGTTTAGAGTTTTGTTAACCATTTTGAGCTTGGTAGGATAGGGCTGGGTTAGTGTTAGAGAGCTATATGTTAGTTTATGAGGTATGGCATTCAGGTTGTGGTGTTAGTAATTAGTGGAACATAGGGTTAGGGTCTTAGGTTTAAGTGGGAAAGAGGGTGGAATGTACCCCTAATATTAGTTATAGTAGATGTGGTTCACAGTACTTTGAAGGCATGCACTCCCTAATCCTAAATCCCTTATGACATTAAACCCAGTTAGTCTTAAGTCAACCCTAACCCTAATACTCCATAAATCTATGCACCCTAAGCATAACTCTAAATCCCTGAAGCTCATAGCATGCGCGCATGTCCTTTTTTATACAGGGACTTTTTATGGTGGACTACACAGCATCTTTATTGCACTGCTATGTTGACAAATATTTCTAACTCAACTTTTATTTTTTTAAGTGAACTAATCTCTCATGGCTACCATTAGCCATAGGTTCTGTAGCATAGCTACATAGATCCAAATGTTGCCTAGAAATATATTTTTCTGAAGATATATAAAATGTATCCAATGTTCTGTTTTTGACTAATGTTAGACTGCCGTTGTCATGACTACTAATGTGATCCAACAGAGAAAACTATGTAACATCTACATAGAATAGAAAAATAGACAGAACGTAAACCAGTCCTTAGAATGGCCGGACTAATACGTTGAAAGACAGAGAATGGTCAAGGGAAAGCCGAGGTCAAGGAAGCCAGAAATACACAAGATCAATAAGAAAGCTAAGTCAGGGACACCAGAGATCAGAATAGTCAGGAATAGCCAAAGTCAGAATACCGGGAATATCAATAACAAGGACAAGAAAACGCACTCTCGAGAACCAGGAATGGAAACCACGACAGGGAAATGAGATATGGATATAAAGGGGTTTAAATATCCCTCCTTGGGCTGTGATTGATCAGAGCTTGGCCTCTGACCCCAGAACGTGCGTGTGTGTCGACGTCGTGACGTCACATGCACGTTCGCGTGACCTTTGGAGGCGGAGCTATAAATGGCCTCAGCCTCATGGTCGGCGCCATTTTGGATCCTGCTTGTGGAGGGGACAGATGCCCCAGCGGGGCTCCTGGCTCGTTGCTGAACAGGTAATTTCTCCAGGTGCGACCATGTGTAGCCGCGAGCCGAGGGCCGTGACAGCCATTCCAGGATCTCCATAAAAATGTTTGTCTTGAATGTGTCCAAGCTTTTACTCTTTTATAGAATGTCCATTTTGTAAAAATAAACATAAATATTTATTGAAGAATCTCATTATTCTCTAGGCACATTGCTTCGTATCTACTGATCACATAAAAGTGATTGCATGTGAGTCTCAAATACGAAATTAAAGCGATTATTTTTTTTTTTTGCTACAGTTAAATACAGATCATACAAATATTCACCAAGGAACATTTTATAAATTCAATTTTAAACATGACTGGTGAGAAAAAAAAATGTATAAATATGCATCCAACTGGCTTCTTGTATCTGTAGCCTCATTCAGATTCAGGATACAGAGTCAATTAGGAAGAAGGAGTCACATTAATAAAATGGAGCAGCATTGTACACAGCACGATATAGCCTTGTAAACTGAAATTGAATGAAATGCTGTATTTGGTCTCCCACAAACTCAATAAACTAGTTTCGCTCCAATGCATGATGTTAGAGCACTACTGAGATTGATGGTTTCGTTTACAATAGCATACATTAAATTTAGAGTGTAATTTAACAAGAAATACTGCATCCCCGGCTGGCAATATAGAAATGAGTTCAATTTGGGAAACACAGCGTCCCGTTGGTTGGAATGAATGTTGTGTTAACAAAACAAAAAAAATAGTTTCTTTGTTCTTTGTTTATTTATTTGAGGGAAATGCAAATGAGTTGGCTTTACGAATTCACCGTAAAAAAGGTATGTGCAATTTAGTTTAAATACAAAATGTTTTGAGGATGTTGGAACATTCTACGGCAGATTTTAAGGAATGTTTTAGATTTATTTTTTTTATTTTTATTTTATAGATTAGTCAGATGCGGCGCTACAACGTTAATGAAGCAAAATGCTCATCATTACTATTCTGGATAAAACGTGAAATCAGTTAGGGAATGTGAGGGATTTTTGCTAGTTTAGGTTCATTGGTTGTTCCACTGTGGGTCTCCAATATTCTTAAACTCCCATAGAGCGTATTCTAATTCTAAAGATCTTAGAGGATAATTGGTACTGTAGTTATAAAATATCTATAGTAAAATAGCTACTAAATACATTGTTACAGCATATTTCCTTAATAATAATTTTAATTAGGAGTGTAGTATTGCAGATGATCCTTCCATATTGGAGTATGGTAGTGTCCGTAGGAGATGAGTCTTTTACTTGTGAGTGCAATTTCATATTTGCTGCAATCATTCTTTTATTTGTGAGAGTGATGGTGTTAGTGGGCAATGCACATTTTAGTTGTGCTTATAATAACTATTACCTTTTTTGAAATAACCATCCCTCTGAATGCTTTAACAGTAGTTCTCGATCCAGTCTTCTAGTGCCACCAACAGTCCAGTTAAATCAATATTCCAGTAAAAAATTCTTAAATACTGGACCACTGATGGCAGCTGAGGACTGGTCTGATTTCTTATGTGCTTGGAGCTTAACAGATACGAGACATACTTTGCAGTAAGTCATCGAGTTTTCAGGGTGCAACGAAAGATGTACGCAAATGGGAAAATGCATGTCGGTCAAAACATCTGACTTGACTTCATGCATATATCCCTACAGGGTACCACCAATTTTAATATAGTTTTGTATTATATGTTTTCCATAATGTTCATTCTCTAAGTAGGACATTTGCTCACCCTAGGCTATCCACCAAGGAAAGTGTCAGGTGCTATTTATCACTCTGGGATGTATCTCATCTTTAATGTTTAACAATAATATTTCTGAGAGACTGAAGGGGCAAAAAGAGCTTAGGAGAATCTTGGATATAATATTCACAAGCATTTTTAGATGAGAAACAAACAGGACTATTTTGTTTTCATTTAAGAAAAAAAGAGAATTTGCATAATTATGCAAGATAATCAGCACGGCTCTAGTACAAGACACAGTATGAAGATGTTAATTGTTTTAAAATATGAACTAATTTATCAGTAAAAAAAATGACAATGAGATTGGGTAGATACTGCTAAGGCAGGATCATTGAGTTTTGTACTAAATGAATATATATTTTTAGGAGAACTGTGTGTATTTTGAATTCAACACTTGTGGAGATCTGAAGGAGCTTTAAATATGAAATAGAACTTAGAAGGAAACTATAGCGTCATGCGTTTAGACTGGAAGAAAGAAGATTTCGTCTAAGGCAAAGGAAAGTTTTTTTAATTGTAAAAACAATAAGGATGGGGAATTCTCTGCCTGAAGAAGTGGTTTTATCAGAGTTCATGCAGATGTTCAAACAGCAACTAGATGCATACTTGCAAAAACAGAATATTCAAGGATATAATTTTTCAATGTAGGGTAATAGCTGCTTGATCCAAGGATAAATTTGACTGCCATTCTGGGGTCAAGAAGGATTTTTTCCCCCTAGTTTGTTGCAAAATTGGAAGTGCTTCAAACTGTTTTTTTTTGCCTTCTTTTGGATCAACAGCAAAATACAAATGTGAGGAAGGCTGAACTTGATGGATGCAAGTCTCTTTTCAGCTATGTAACTATGTAACTATAGGCAGGAAGTTCAGAAACATTATGGAGACAATGCATAAAACATTAATTTATGAAAATGTACTCATATCTTAGTATTCCACAGCAAATCACAAGCATCCACTCTTTCAGCAGTGTTATTTGCAAAAATCTGAAAGATCTCACTCAAAACCTGGTCATTTCATTGTTTTCAAAGAATGACTGTACTTATCACTTAAATGACACTAAAGGCAAAACCCAGACCATTTAATCTCAAAGAAGTGTCAGGGAGCAGTGGCCCTGCCATTGTGCTCCTGCAATGTAAAATATTGCTCTTCGTGATGTACAGCGATGATTTTATTACGGGGCTAAAAACACCTCTAGTGGTTGTTACACTGAGAGACACTAGACAGTGCTTCCACAGTGAGAATAAAGTCAGACTCGGGTCTTAACATTCAACATTCTTATGCATTGTATGAGGACAGTGAACAGAAGCACCAGATTAAATAATAAATTAATGCAATGATTACATTGATTAATTAATCAAATAATTAAATTATTATCTACGTTCCCCAGAAAAAAAAAAAAAATTCTCAGTTAAGCAGTAGCTGCTAATCTATATGGAAAATGTATAGAAGCTCTCAAATTCACGAACTCTGAAACGAAATGCACCCAAATTACAAAATCAACTGAAAAGTGCAGTAACTGTGAATGTTCATTGTGATTGACTCTCAATGCCACCCGTGGTGCCAAAAAAGAGATGTATGATGAAAAAAAAAGATGGTTAGGGGACAATCACTAAATGTCAATTTTATTCACAAATCAAGAAATGCCCAACTGAGGTAAAGGGAGTAACAGTAAAAGTTATTTTTTTATACCGTTCTCACTATTTTTCTCACTATAGGTTAATTTTCTCATAAGATCTGTGCATCAAATGGTGAGGAAAATATAAACATAATATTTATACTATGAATATATTTTTAAGTATTGGCTCGTTTTTCTTACCGTTGTAGTTCATTTAATTAATTTCCTGAATTAGCTTTCTTATTACCAAAATTCTGCTGAGCCGATACAACATATGGTTGAAATTCAGCCGTCTCTAAAAACAAGTCGAGAGCTCTGTTAGGTTCCTTCTTGTACTTTAGTTTGCCTGGATTGTGCCTTTAATTTTAAAGAAACACTCCAAACACCATAACCACTACAGATACCCTGCTGCACCTATTTTGTATGAGTCAAAACATTTTGGAACACTTTCATTTCTTAACTGGGATCCGCTCCATGCCACTACCAACATCAGAAAGCTGGACGTTTTTAAGTAGGAACTTCTATTAACTCTGATTGCTCTTAACCAGCAAGCTAAAACCTGCATTGATTTAGCTCAGGAGAACTTGTGGTTTTCAACCATTGGTAGAGCATCTATGGAATGGTGCCTACCTGGTGGACCCCAGGTGAGAGGTCAAACTATAAAAAATCTAAAGCCGTTACAAATATCTTGTCCCTTACAATGGAGAGAGAGCCGGGGTATTAATAGCACCATAACCACTACAGCAAGATGTATCGGTTATAGTGCTTGGAGTGTACCTTTAAGAGAGTGTAAGGAATGTCAAAGAAGAGTAGAGAGCTGGAACAAGCTGGCTGCATAGTAAGTTAGGGAGCAATTTGTTATTGCAAGGTATGCATGTATGTCATGTGCCAGAAATTTAGATATCGGTTATAGCAATGTTATCACAAACGAAAACCCCTTGGTGCTCATGACAAACAGTTTCAGCCTAAAAATAGCTATGTCGAATAGTTCCATTCTACATAACCTTGTGTATGCTGAATGCCATTCTCTCTTCATTTGTGGTTAATGAAAAAATATCTACTGAACATGTTACGATTAGAATGGCAGACTTGATCACTCAGTTACCAAGCGCCACAAATGCAAATCAGTTATATAAAGTGCATGTCAGTACATTAAAGTGCCAGTTTGCATGTAATTTGCAGATAGTGAAAATGTGAAAGCACACATCATCAGGTTGTTGTTTTTTAATTCAATGCCTTCATCTGATTGCCTTCCCTGTACATATTATACATCCACGTCCCAGATTTATTTGAGCTTGTTAACCTTCTCTGTTAAAGAAAACTCCATCAAATGTATTAAAACATTTCTTCCATTTGGCCAAGCACTTTTAATCAATTCATGTTTTCCCAGGGTGAGATTGATATAGCCTCTATGGGCGACTGTTTAAAGTGGTACCTGCCATTCTTAACGTACAAATTAAATTTACATTGTTACTGTATTCCCCGTGTATGTGCTCAATCCTATTCCAGTAATCTAGGAAGGAGAATTTATAATAAACTAAAAGACTCCAGAACTCAAAGGATCAGAAAGGCTAAGTAATAGCACTTAAAGGTAATGCATTCAGAGATAACTTCTATGTATGTAGAAGGGATACATATTTTTCCATTTCCATTTCTAACTTCTATCTGACCATCCATCCGTTCATCCATCCATTCATCCATTCATCCATCCACTTATTTATCCATCTATCCTTTCTTCAAAGAAAAGGGTACCACTATGTAGGAAACTTTGTTTCATTAATACTCATGGATAAAAGAAGGAAATTGTATATTTTGTCCTTACTAACTTCTCACAAAGAAGTTTCTAGCTCTATTTTGTTAGAAAAGAAATCTGGTATTTCAGTAATTCCTACCTGTAAGAAACATATTAAAATTGCTTTAATTGTTATTATTATTAATAATTTAGCATTCATAAACATATTCTGCAGTGTTGTGCAATTGGGAAAATTGACAAGTTATAGCATGGAGTAAAAAACAAGAAATTGCAGATAAATATTAAGTTGATATAAGAGAATATAAGGGGCATTTTAAAAAGAGTTTTATGTGTTAGTGGAGAAATGGGTTAGAGAGAGGATAATATGAGTGCCTGTATAAACTGCTGGTAGGTCCAAATGGTTGAGGACAAAATTTGCAAGTTGTAGTAAATGGCTCTTTCCAAATAATCAATTTGGAAAGCAAATTCTCCTAAAATATGAATAAATGAATGTACAGATATATTATCAGGGCTCAGAATTTTATATCCTACTCTAATAGTTACTCACCATTGCAAGCCCTGTTAAAATTCATTCAGAAGGTCGTACACAGATGGATTCCAGTAAGAGTTATAAGTAAAGGTACATGCAGGGCCATCGCCACCGTTAGGCGAACTAGGGATTCGCCTAGGGTGCCGGCATGCTGGGGGCACCCACCGGGATATTTCCTGGTGGACTCCCCCTGTCTTGGGCAGACAGGGGAGAGTCTGTCAGTGTCTGTCAGTGAGTGTCTGTCTGTCAGTGAGTGAGTGCCTGTGTGTGTGTCTGTCTGTCAGTGAGTGAGTGCCTGTGTGTGTGTCTTTCAGTGAGTGAGTGTATGTCTGTCAGTTAGTGTCTGTCAGTGAGTGAGTATCTGTGTGTCTGTCAGTGAGTGAGTGTATGTCTGTCAGTGAGTGGTCTGTGTGTGTGTGTCTGTCAGTGAGTGTATGTCTGTCAGTGAGTGTCTGTGTGTGTCCGTCTGTCAGTGAGTGAGTGTATGTCTGTCAGTGAGTGTCTGTGTGTGTGTCAGTGAGTGAGTATATGTCTGTCAGTGAGTGTGTGTGTGTGTCTGTCAATGAGTGAATGTATGTCTGTCAGTGAGTGTATGTGTGTGTCTGTCAGTGAGTGAGTTTATGTCTGTCAGTGAGTGTCTAAGTGAGTGTGTGTCTGTCAGTGAGTGTCTGTGTGAGTTTATGTCTGTGTGTGTGTCTGTCAGTGAGTGAGTGTATGTCTGTCAGTGAGGTTCTGTGTGTGTGTGTCAGTGAGTGAGTGAGTGACATGAGGGGGTGGCAAAATGGATCTTTGCCTAGGGCGGCAGAAATCCTTGCATCGGCCCTGGGTACATGGGCTCAGAATAATGTTCTCTTTATTCTCTAAATAAAAAAAAGATACTGTGTAAAAATGTATATAATGTGCCCCTGATTCAGTTAGCCCTGCAGGTCATAGTTCTAGACAGCAATTCAAGCACTTGCTCCCAAAATGCTTATTTTAGTTTAATAAAATATGGCCTGTCAAAAATGAAATTGTAATGAGTGTTGGCAATATTATGAATGATGTGATATGCAGAAAAATTGTGTTTTTTTTCTCTGTACCATCAACACTTTGATCTTATGTGCATTCCTACTTTTTCTTTCTACTACAGTATATTTTATAAGCTAATAGATTCTCACCAGTGTATTAAAACTAAGATAATTTATCTCATAGTAGGATTATTGATTATTATGAATAAACCACTTAGTGCATCTCAATCATTTTAATAATCCCCAGGAACTAGTTAACCTGTTTATATATTGTAACTGGTTTTCAATTACTTTGCAGCAGCTATTCTATATATGTTGATGTGTTCTCCAAACGTTTCAAAAATCAAACTATGGAATATAAATAATTTGTCTTATAGGCACACATCGTCCTAGGGAAGCTTAAACTTGCTAACAATGACACTAGTAAAATATACGGCAGGTTCATGCATGAATTAGTGTTTATTGACTGACAGTCAATATGGGTTTTATTTACTAAACAGTGAGCTGGTGTATGGTCTGGCGAAATTAATTGCTATCCAGTGCTTAATATCACACCCTATTAAATGAGCCACGTTCTGGTTTGGTGAGAGATCCCTGCAAATCCACAACATTTGCAGCAATTATATATGGTATGCCTTAAAAATGAGAGTCAAATACAGCCTAAAGGGCCCCTTGAAAATTCTTACAGTAGACGCTTTCATACTAGCAAACATGTCTGTGATACTACCGTTAGAGTGTCCCTTTAAAAATATGTAGGAAAATATGTAGAAAAAGATTCATATTTGGTGCCTGCATTCTATGTATTAGCATGATAGGACTCGTAGTAGATTTTGAGAGAGCACCTTGCTACATTATATTGGCACACTGAGATCACTGGTCCCATGTGGACTAGATATAGATATTTCCACTAGGATACTTTATTTGACCATGACGTGATACACCATAAGTATTATGCACTAGTACCTGTAAGCTAAATAAACTGTTGTGTGGCACCACGCTTCAAAGAAAATACTTACTTTTCAGTTACGTGGTGACATATGTCATCACTTTGGTTTTCCAAACTTTACACCAGTTTTACGTAGTGTGTACAATGCAGACAAACATAGGTAATGGCACGAGTTTATGGAAAAAACAACAGTTCCACTTGGATAGAGAGCATTCCACATTGCATGTCAATGGTGCTTACATGTACCTTCTTAAGGAGGCTTGTGGAATGTGGTAATTATACCTTTGGTTATAGTTTGCCTAAGAAGTCACTATTATGTTATTTGTGAGTATTTTGTATGTGAATTGTATATGAATTGTATTGAATAAATATAGATTGAGACTTGATAATACTTGGTGTGCATTCTTTGGTATTTATTATTCTGCTAATTTTCTGCCATGTCTAAAACCCTGTGTTTTTTACCGTTAGTACATTTTTTTCCTTTCTTCCTGATTGTAATGGCAGGAGGTGGACTCACTGAGAAGAAGGTTTTTTTTAAGGATTATTTTCTTTTTGTGTTTGCATAGCTCGATTTGAAAATTAAGTGGCAGATCGTTATTCAATGAGTAGCTGTTGGCAAACCCTAACTCTACCAAACGTGACAATTACCAAGCAGAAAGACTTCGAAACCACCCACGTTACCAAAAGAGACCTGTGATTCGTCCTCACTTGAAAATAAAAATCATGGAAAAATCCCATAGCCTTAAAGGAACCAGAAAGACCTTACATGGAGCCCTTCTAACCAGAGAGAACTTTACGTTTTCCTTTAAATCTGGGAAGAGTTTACAGTATTCTCAATAGGGTATAGCTATTAAAATTACAATAGAAGTTCAGACAGTAACCCAGCTAAGCCAACTGTCATGTACCCAGGGTTGTAGGGCAAGGGTTCCTCTTGTTTGGGCGGGAGTTTGTTATGGGCATTTGCCGTGTTCATGGAATAACCATGTTTCAGGTCATTTGCGTTGTATTTAGTGGGCATGTTAGCCTAATAGAAAACAAAGAGTTTTGTATTCCGTCCACATCTTTTGTTAACAATAGTAATATGGACAAAATGGTGCCAAGTGTTTGTTTTGGTGGGGCTGAGTTTTTTTTTTTAGCAAAATAAGCAGGGAGTTATGGGAAGAGGATTTGATGAGGAACTGTTTGCACTGTTAATTACACTATTGTAGACAAAAAACTATAAATACCTTTGAACCACTGCAACAAGGTCAGTTCTGTTTAAGCTCTACATGCAGTATCGACTCATGGTGTGGGGTAAAGGCTATAATCACATGTTACATTTCATCTACAAATGCTGCTGAGATAATTTTGAGATGGCCATCTGAGCGCTCCTAATGGCACCGAATACTTCTACTGAGCAAGGCAATACCGGATATTCCGAAATAACCTAAGAAGTGATGGATGTACTCAGCCAGAGTACCCATAGGCCGTTACACTAAACTTCCTTGGTGCCATAAAACGTAGAAATAATGTTTACACAGACCAAGCAGGATTCCAAACCTGATAAAACATCAGTGCCGTCTAAAATTAGTACAGGCGCAGGGGATGCCAATGTTTTGGCTTCTATATTTCCCAAGCGCCAACAGTATATTATTCCATAATAACTGGACCACTTTCCCAAGCCAAACTGCTCCTTTCATTTATTTAGTTTTCAATGTTAGCCTCCAAAACAAAAATGAAAACATTGTAGTCAATACAAAATGTAGAATGTGATTGACTTTTATTTAAAATAAATAAATAGTATCTTTAATTCTGGGAAAAGCATTTCTTTGCCAGAGAGTATAATATGCTTTAACCCAGTGATTGCTTGTGGATTCAGCAATGCTGTGTATACATATGAAATATCTCTAATCTGTTCATCGACATTTGTAACAGGTAGAGGTGATATAGCATAACGAGTTAATTGAAGAAGATTCACGAGGCTCTAATTTTTTTTGGAAATGTTATTTTGTGTGTGGACTTTTGAAATGTATCTATAAACATATCAAAAATTCCATTGCATGGTGTGGCTGGAATTACTTAGACGTGTCACTCAAGAGGAGAACAAAATGCATTTATGAATATTTGTATAGCTGTCATTGACACTGATTGAAGTATAGTGCCAGCCTTTTCTTTGTCGCTTGTAAAAAGCATGACAGATTTTTTTTATAAATAAAAGATATTACATTAATAGGATAAATATTTGTTGAAAGGCCATGAAAATATCATATTTATGCAAGCACACTCAGTAAACAGGGTCAGATTTTAAGGTTCAGTAGTGTGAGAAATGTTGAAATATTAAATAAGTTTCACTCTCTGAATCAAAAGTAATGAATGTTTAAAATATTTTTAAATGGGGCACTGGAAACTCAGACAGATGATAGGCAAAGCCAAACAGAGGGAAAAAATCTGACAATTAGTCACAGCCCTGTTTCTGTTTCTTCTTACCTTAAAGGACCACTATAGTGCCAGGAAAACATACTCGTTTTCCTGGCACTATAGTGCCCTGAGGGTGCCCCCACCCTCAGGGTCCCCCTCCCGCCCGGCTCTGGGGAGAGGAAAGGGGTTAAACTTACCTTTTTTCCAGTGCCGGGCGGGGAGCTCTCCTCCTCCTCTCCCCCTCCTCTCCCCCTCCTCTCCCCCTCCTCTCCTCCCTTTTGGCTGAATGCGCACGTGCGGCAGGAGCTGCGCACGCATTCAGCCGGTCTCCTAGGAAAGCATTTACAATGCTTTCTTCTGGACGCTTGCGTCTTCTCACTGTGATTTTCACAGTGAGAAGCACGCAAGCGCCTCTAGCGGCTGTCAATGAGACAGCCACTAGAGGATTTGGAGGCTGGATTAACCCATTTATAAACATAGCAGTTTCTCTGAAACTGCTATGTTTATAAAAAAAAGGGTTAATCCTAGAGGGACCTGGCACCCAGACCACTTCATTAAGCTGAAGTGGTCTGGGTGCCTAGAGTGGTCCTTTAAAGCATCTATTGACCTTGACCAAAAAACTAAAAACAAATATTCAAAACTCACAATGTCGTTTTGAAATTCTCGACTTGTATATATGGCTGAGGATAGTTGTTACACTTCACAGTTTATTACATGATTTGTACTTTTCTAAATATAAAAAAAATGCATGTTGATTATCATTATTTTTAATTTGCATATGGGGTATTGTTAAACTGGGATTTATAAAAAAGCAGCCAACTTGGAATTACAGTCTCTAAAAACATTCATTTTAATAACTTTTAACATTCTGTTTGCTTATCCTCTACATTAAAGAAATATGTTTTGGGGAACGTGAAAAATAAAATTAAAATTAAATCAAATATAGAAATCCCTTAAAGACACAGGACGGAAACATTCCGTCATGATTCCCTTTTATTCCAGAAGTTGTGTCCTTAAGGGGTTAATTAAATAAGTAAATCAATCAAGCATTTCACCCAAAAATAGTTACGTTATAGGTTATTTTCAATTTTTTTTTTAGTTGGTGTAAATATAAGTGAAAAAAAAAATAGAACGCTTATAAATATATTGTGTAAGGGGCAAAATAGCCGTATATGGAGTAAGGATCCAGCATAAGCTTAGGATAGTGTAAAGGGAGCAAGTCGGTTGTGGTGTGCCGATACCGACGATACGGTAGGCCTGTAAATAAAGAGGGCCCACCAAGGAGTAAGAAAGTAAAGTAAATGGAAAGAAAAGAGAAAGTGTTGAAATGAGGCGTGGGTGGGAGGGTCATTCTGATGCTGACCTCAAGCGATATGAGTCAGGTAAGGGGTGTCCCTTATATAGGGGAGTGAATTAATTTAAGCCCCTCCCACAAATACAGGCAAAACTGCCTTAATACTTGTGTAAGGGGCAAAATAGCCGTATATGGAGTAAGGATCCAGCATAAGCTTAGGATAGTGTAAAGGGAGCAAGTCGGTTGTGGTGTGCCGATACCGACGATACGGTAGGCCTGTAAATAAAGAGGGCAAAAATGAATAATCAAAAGATTTAATACAGTCAACAAATATATACAAATTAACCAGACATTTCCTTAAATGCATTACAGTATTTAATTCCTGAAAGGATTTTGAAGGTAGGAATCTAGGACCGAAAGTGGGCACCATTTGTTGTGGGTAGGATAGTATGTTATCTCTACTGTTGGTGCATGTTGACTCATTTCGGAATGTGGTAGAGCCAATAGGTAATGATATATGTGTTTACGTACATGGGATCGTTGAAGACAATGATCTGTCTGAGTGGTGGTGATGGTAGTGGATTCTCTGGCCTGAGAAAGGCATAAAAGGCAATGTGCATGGCTGGTAATGGCCGACTTGGTAGTATAATTGAATGGTTGTAGATCTAATAGGTCCGATAAGGATGAACAGTTGGATAGCTATTGGTAATCTCTGAGAGGAACGTGGGGGAATGGATTCCTGAAAACCTCTGAGTATATTCTTTCCTGGTATGATAGCATGAAGTTTATGGTAGTTTTGGCCATAGGTTATCATGTGTTGTTGAATGCCTGTAAAATATATAATTAATGATGTATGAGATAGTTTAAGTTTAAGGTGGCAAAAATAAGCAAAACTTAGGAGAAATTTTGTGACACAGGTTGAGCTATGTCGTGTTCCAATGAGATTCTTTAAGCCAGGTGAAAAGCTGTGTTATGCGTTCTACAAGTATGGGACGAAAGTGCTAGGTGGGATAGTGCATGCTATGCTGCATGAGTATGTCTAATCCATGATTTTGTCTCTGGAACGAAAGAGTGGACGTGACTGTATGGGCGGCTGTAGGAAGCGTATGATGAACATGCCTGGAATATAAATGAGACAGTTGTCGGCAGGGATGTATACCCCCGTCTGGTACATGAAAGTGAAATGTGATAAGTGGCCAACCAAGTGAGTTCCCCAGAAACATCATGAACTTATGGATGAGTAGTGGCGTTTGTTGATGATATGGTATGTGCTTAGTTGTCTGAGTAACAACGGATTGATGACCCTGACCATGATTTACCCCATGCCACAGCAGCTGCTACAATGGGGTAGATCTCCCAAAGGGGCTGAAGTGGTGGAAAAATTTCCAAACCTGGATGCCATGGCCAACAGCCCCAAAGCAATTGTTCCCGGTAGATCGCTGCCAAACCCGTGGTATACGCTGCGTCTGACCATCTGGTTGGAGAAGTGTCAGACAATCCTGGAAGGAACATGCTTTTACCATGCCAAGTGGTTAAGAAATCCCCCCCCCATGTGCAGGTCTGCTGTTGCTGAGGTGTCTAGGCACCTCCTCTGATCGTCATGTTGGAAGTGTGGAAAAAAGGGGAAAGTACTCTGGATGTGAAAGCATGGCAAAATTAAGGAACCTGGTAGGGATCGTAGTTCCTTGCAGTTGTAAGTACTAAGCAGGAGGTAGTGATTGATGTAGTTGAGAATGTTCCCTATTTGTCTTGTGGTAACTTGCGTGTATGGATGCCGACTCAAGTCATATGCCCAGTAATGTGAAGATAGTGTCTGGGCCTTCTGTTTCTTATGGGGTACTGGGACGCCCAAGTGGTCAACCAGACTAAGCTGCCGTGAGGCTTCTAGTGAAAAATATGCTTTCTTTGATTAACAAGAAGTCTTCTAGATAGTGTATGACTGTAAGGCCTCTGGATATGTTATCATAACCAGCACAGAGTATCTGCGAATATCGATAGTAGGCTAATCTGTAGCTCGAAAGTTGAGCGGGGAAAGGATTGCCCAATTTATGCCATGTAAGTGCCAGTGTGTAGGGTAGATGGTAGCCGTTTACTGCGTTGATGATATTGGTCTTACTTAATCAAGCTTCAACCCATGCTTGAGTGATAGCTGTAAAGGTAGATCAATGGTGTTGTATAGTAAGAAAAATCCTCGGAGGGTATGAGGGAGTTGAGACTTGGGGTAGCGGAGGTGTGTGTTACCAATAAGTCCATGGTTAGTCTTTGTTTAAGGGAAGATTCCTTGTGACAATACCAATGTGTGTGTTTGGTGCCATGCTGTAAATGGTGGAGATTGGAAGACCCCTCTGCAAATCTTGGCTATGAGTGTGTTTACAGCCAATGGTTTTGTTGTGCTGACTGTAAGTGAGGGCATGCTATATTCCTTGAAGGTGTGTTTATGATACCTGTATGGGAGCCCTTTGAAGCTCCAGAGCTTTAGTAAATCTACTACAAGTCTGGAAGGGTGATGAGTCAGTAGTGTTGAAAATGCATTGGTGTGTACAGATGGTGAATACGTTATTTGTAAGTTGTATTGGGACACATGGTTTGTCATGTGCCCTGAACTATTTGAACATATATGCAACAGTCTGTATGCAATGCAACTACTCATATCAGTGGTCTCTGGTAGTTCAGAGGTGCTGGTACCTGGAGCCTGAGAGTGCTCGTCCATTTGTTTGGGACAAAATCCCTTCTGTATGGGTACCTGCACAAATAAACATCTCCACATATTCCAAATGCCAACCCAACCAAGGGATGGTCAGTTCCCGATTTACCTGGAATCCCTGGATCTGACCATCACAGATACATCATCATACATATATATGCCTTGCTTCCCCAATGTGCTGGGATCATACGTGCAGGTTTAACATCTTGTGTGTCATAAGAATTGATTGTACCAGGTAACCGAGTTTCGGTTGGTGCTGGTTGTACAGTAGCGTGAGGCCCAGCCTTGTGAGGGCTGTGGTGACCAACTCGAGATTGCCAGTCTGTCATAAATTTTTTGGCTCATGAGTTTATGAGTGAAGCTAGCATAGCCTGGGTGTCACCTGAGTTGATGTAGCTGGGCCTTCCCCTGCCTCCGTGTTGTCCGTTGATGTATGGAGGAGTTTGAATAACTGCTTTCCTTGCTGTAGCAGGGTAGGGGATTTGTCACCTCCTTAGGTCGGTGGTAATGTGTGGGATCGTCCAGGATCTGATTGCTGCTGGACTAGCAACATCTCCTCTGCTTGAAGGTGTATCAATTCTAGCCGGGGTGCTAGGAAGAGGTGATTCTTCACCATCTTTTTGAGAAATACTTAAATAACAATAAAGATTGCAATTATTATTTGTACCCAGGGTTCTTGTACTGGCTTGCTAGCTAAGCCGTAAGGCGAAACGATTAGGCTTGGTGTTTTTTGGTGACTGGTGAGGCCCTGCTAGTTGCCAAGTGGCTTGAGAGGCTCTATCTATGCTTGGCGCGAGGGGATTTTGTGTGGCCACCGAACGTTGTGGCAGGATGTTGGCCTCTCGGTGACAGTAACCAGAAAATAGGAAGGGGAGTGACAGGTGAGGTCCTCTCTATGATACAATGCGAGGCGACTAGCTCACGAGTGGCCCGAGGGGTGTATGCCTCCGAGTGTGAGGCGGGGTGTTGGCCTCGCGGGACCACTAACCGAAGCATAATGCAGAGAAAAAAGGGGGTAATACCTATTGGGCCCTAGAACCCTAATTGCCAGTACACTATTACTATTCCAGGGAAGGTAAGAGATGGATAACTACGTGAGCAGGTGTATGTACCTGGTAGTATGGTATTGAACCTGACAATCCGTATAGGTTTTTTAGTAGTAACTGTAACCTGAATGGATAAAACCGTATGGCATAAGGAAATATGGCATAGACCAAGCTTATCTTAATACGTACAGTATATGTGAAAAGTAAAGTGACGTGATGTGTAAATATTAAACATCGTAGCCATACTGGTTAAATATGTATCAATCTTAACCCATTAAGTGCCGTATGTACAAGTGAAAATGTGGTCTGTCCCCACCTTGTATGTTGTATGTCCCCTTGCTAGGGGAAGTCTGTTGCGGGAGCAGCGTGCTGTGAAAAATGTATGTGAACTATATTACCAGTTACATATATACAGATGCGTCTGCTACTGTGTAATAATATATGTATTTATACCAGATGTTGACATAGTGCTTGCTATGTGAATTGTTGTATGTCTTATTGAATGGTAGGGGTCAGTGAACATGGTGTTGCAAAATGCAAGTGCACTGGAGATCTGCCGAGTGCCCTATAGGTGGCAGTGTAGTTGGATACTGATTGGTATGTGAAATGTTGTTTGTCTGTTGACCTATAGGTGTCAGTGTTTTGGTGTTTGTAAAACCCCATGAAAATTGTCAATGTACTTGACAGACCTGTAGGTGGCAGTGTTGATAGAACCACTGTTGGTCTTGATGTGAAATGTAAATTATTGTGAATTAAACCTGAAGTTGAGCCCGTGCTGGAGTTTAATTTATGGTCTATAGTTATGTTTAAAACAATCTTATGTGTAATTTATATTGGCTGGTAAATTGTATATGACATGTGAAGACAGTTTTGCTGTTGACCAGTAGGGGTCAGAAATGCTGATTGTATGTTAAAATACCCTTTAACCCCTTAAGGACCAAACTTCTGGAATAAAAGGGGATCATTACACGTCACACATGTCATGTGTCCTTAAGGGGTTAATGCTACCATTTGACAGATAGGAGTCAGTATAAAAGCGAAAATGCTGTAGTTCGTTTGTTTGCTTATGAAGTGGAATAAAATCTGAGAAGCCTGTAATATACTGATTGACCGGTAGGGGTCAGCATGTAGGCGAAAATGCCGTGGTTAGTTGGTTTGTACATGAAATGCAATAATGTCTGAGAAGCCTGTAGTACACTGAATGACCTGTAGGGGTCAGTGTGTAGGCGCAAATGCAGTGGTTCGTTGGTTTGTACATGAAATGCAATAATGTCTGAGAAGCCTGTAGTACACTGAATGACTGGTAAGGGTCAGTGTGTAGGTGAAAATGCAGTGGTTTATGGTTTTGTACATGAAAAGCAAAAACGTCTAAGAAGCCTGTAGTACACCGAATGACTGATAGGGGTCAGTGTGTAGGTGAAAATTGCAGTGGTTTGTTGGTTTATACATGAAATGCAATAATGTCTGAGAAGCCCGTAGTACACCGAATGACCGGTAGGGGTCAGTGTGTAGGCGCAAATGCAGTGGTTCGTTGATTTGTACATGAAATGCGATAATATCTAAGAAGCCTGTAGTACACTAAATGACCAGTAGGGGTCAGTGTGTAGGCGCAAATGCAGTGATTCGTTGATTTGTACATGAAATGCAATAATGTCTGAGAAGCCTGTAGTACACCAAATGACCAGTAGGGGTCAGTGTGTAGGTGCAAATGCAGTGATTCGTTTATTTGTACATGAAATGCGATAATGTCTAAGAAGCCTGTAGTACACCAAAAACCGGTAGGGGTCAGTGTGTAGGTGAAAATGAGGTGGTTTATTGGTTTGTACATGAAAATGCAAAAAACGTCTAAGATGCCTGTAGTACACCGAATGACCGATAGGGGTCAGTGTGTAGGTGAAAATGCGGTGTTTGGTTGGTTTTTACATGAAATGCCATAATGTCTGAGAAGCCGGTAGTACACCGAATGACCGGTAGGGGTCAGTGTGTAGGCGAAAATGCAGTGGTTCGTTGGTTTGTACATGAAATGCAATAATGTCTAAGAAGCCTGTAGTACACCCAAAGACCGGTAGGGGTCAGTGTGTAGGCGAAAATGCAGTGGTTCGTTGGTTTGTACATGAAATGCAATAATGTCTAAGAAGCCTGTAGTACACCCAAAGACCGGTAGGGGGTTTAAACGAATGATATGCATGAACATGCAATGGTTTTAGAACAGACATAGACAAAATGCAGCCGTAAAGTGAGGACCTGACCCGTGCATGGTGCCGTGGGACTGATGCCTGGCGTAACGGGTAGGTCGACTTACTGTTTGTGAGTCACTTGGACACCATCCACGGCGATGGATTGAAGAAAGAAGGTGGTAGGCCGGAAAAGCCTGTGGCTGGATTCCTGACACAGCTCTGCTTAGAAAACCTCATGGAGTAATCAGGTAAAATGGCGTCTGGATGACCCGGAAGTGGAAATCATTCTGATGCTGACCTCAAGCGATATGAGTCAGGTAAGGGGTGTCCCTTATATAGGGGAGTGAATTAATTTAAGCCCCTCCCACAAATACAGGCAAAACTGCCTTAATACTTATGGATTTTATGGTAGATGTTAATAAAATATAAACTTATTTTGGTGTTTCAGTGTTTCTGTGAAAACCAAAACATGAACAAAATCTGTTACGTTATCCTTTTTCCAAAAACAGAACCGAATTGCATGTGGTTAAATATAAATACTTACATAAGCAAATTAAAGAACAAATTAGGACCAAATTCTCATATCTTCTTGAAAAGTTCATAAGGCGATTCTTTTTTTGGCAGGTTGAATTATAAGTCATAAACTTAGCATCTGTTCACAGAGAACTGTTTTATGGATCATTTCACTTCCGGCACCAAAAATTCTAAGGCTCTGTTGCTATGTGGACATTTGGAAGATATGCTTTGGCCCTTATCTAATAAATTATATTTTAGTAAATTGTATTAAACTGTACATGGTGTTTACTCAGTATCCTACATGTGTGAAATCTGCAGCGTTTATGAAAAGTCAAGATCTCGTGAAAAACACAAAGTTTAATTATTCCCAATAACTGTTCCTGCCACCCCTGTGCGTTTCTGATGATATTTGTACCTTGTTACTTGTTTCTTCATTCCATATGACTTGGGTTCTGGAGAAAAATTACTGATGCTCGATAAAGCAGCACTCATTCATGAGGTCGAGACGGGTCATCAAATTTGACATTAAAGTTTAATCATTTCAGAAAAACAGATAAGCAATATACAGGGACAAATATTTAAGAATGATGTAACAAATACAAACTGTCAGGGGTCAGTAAACTTTATATTGCAGTTTGCTTGCTATAATATGAACCTCTATTTAAGTTCAATCTTGAGTTTCCCTCTGACATCTTGGGAAAAACTTGTAATGTTAGTTGACTTAGCCAGAAGCTTGCTGACATCACTAGTCTATTAGGTTGCTACCTACCAACTTAACTTGCAGGCAGCTGGGACAATAACTGCAAATAATTCCCGCATTGAGTGCCAGGATCAGAAATTCTTTATAGGGGCATTATCTAATACGTAAATGTCGCTCATGGAGTCATAAATCAATTAATACAATTGAACTCAACGAACAGGCAGGTTACTAATGGCTGTAGACTTCCATTCATCTACATGGTCCCTTTCGGCTTACTGGTGCCAAATTATTGAAATGCCTGAAATATGACAACATGTATTCACACCGGTCAGCTTTTTTTTTTTTAACAGCTAAAAAAAATACATATTTCTAACGGAAGCCAAACTTGAAATGTGACAGGTGGATTAAATAAGCAAAAAAACAAAAAAAAAACAGCTAAATAAAAAAAAACAAATAAAAACGATCTAACATTTTAAGGACACATAGGTTATGCTTTAGAAAAAATAAATATCCATCACATATAATTTAATGTAAGCGTGTATACTTATAAGAGGGTTGCTATGTGAAGTCTGTAATTTTCACAGTCACTTATTTGTCATCAATAACCCTATTTAAAATAAAAAATCTGTCTCCCTTGTGGTTTGTTTATAAGGATAATCCTTTTAAAAAACATGTATAGTTTATCCTTTGTAATGGAATTCAAGTAAGAAGGTATGCTACTATTGTAATTATTAATATTGTTGTTATTAATATTATTTATATATCCCCGGTACTTGTCACTTGACACTTAGCAATTATATGTCAACTTAGCATTACTGTAAAGATTAAAGGAACAGTCTAGGCACTGCAACCACTTTATTAAGATTAATTTGTTTTCCTTTAAAGAGGAAGTGGTTTTGGTGCCTAGGCTGTCCCTTTAATCTTTACAGTATTGCCAATTGCAAAGTAACAAGTACCAGTGGTGTATAAACAATAATAACAATATAAAAATATTAAACCACTTCATCTTAAAAAAAACAAAAACATTCCATCGTAATGAAGTGGTTTTGGTGCATTTAAGTTGTCCATTTTTTCAGGCAATGCAAAACTGTCTGTTTTTTCACTGTTTTTATTCCCCTCGATGCTACTCTGGGTTATTTATATAGTGTCAGCTTCACAGGAGTTTCCTAGTGCCTGGTACAATTTTCTTTGTAACAAAAAATTATGTTAGTTTGTCTGGACAATGTAAAATTATTTAAGCTGGTGATGTAATAGTTTAGTTCCTTAATGTACCAACTGCAATTACTCTTCTTAAAAAAAATATATATACATTATACGCTAATGTGTCTAACTAAACAATTGTATTAAACATTTTGTGAAGACTTATTTTGTGAAGACTTATTTTGTGCAAATGTATGCAAATATGCCTAAAAAAGATTTGTGTGGTTGACTTAGAACAAATTCCCCTTATCCTTTGCTCTGCAACTGTGTCTCAACATTTATGCAAACAAGAGACTTATAGGATTTCCAACATACATTCTTGGGAAATACTGGGTTTATAAGAAAATCCTAGATATTAATACATTACTATAGTGAGCACTATAAAAGCAACACCAAATACATACATTCCTAGAAGTACATTTGCATTAGTAAGTTTGTATTCTAGCTTCATTACATAAAGATTAAATATGCATTGTTAAGGGTGTGACATTAAATCTTTACTCTGTTTTTATTTGTTTTATTAAAATCAGAAAGGCTTAGATAGAAACACTGCTCTAGAAATCGACCCAACTACTTATCCATCAATGCATCCACCCATTCATCCATCCAACTATCCATCAAACCATCCACCCATCAACCATGCATCTATCCATCGAACCATCCACCCATCAACCATGCATCTATCCATCGAACCATCCACCCATCAACCATGCATCTATCCATCGAACCATCCACCCATCGACCATGCATCTATCCATCGAACCATCCACCCATCGACCATGCATCTATCCATCGAACCATCCACCCATCGACCATGCATCTATCCATCGAACCATCCACCCATCCACCATGCATCTATCCATCGAACCATCCACCCATCGACCATGCATCTATCCATCGAACCATCCACCCATCGACCATGCATCTATCCATCGAACCATCCACCCATCAACCATGCATCTATCCATCGAACCATCCACCCATCCACCATGCATCTATCCATCGAACCATCCACCCATCCAATCATCCAGCAAACCATCTATCCTTCCATCCATTCATCAAAACATCCTACCATCCATATGAACTGAAGCTGTGGAATTAGTTGGCACTATATAAATACCAATAATAATTATAATAATAATCAACCCAACAAAACATCCATAAATCCAACCAACCATCAAACCATTCATCCATCTATAAATTCATTCATCCATCTATCCATCCATCTATCCATCAAACCATCCATCTATCCATCAATTCATTCATCCATCCATTGAGATGTATATTGTTTATTGCATTGCATACATTCTATTGTAAAGGTATGATCTTTCCATAATTTCAATGGCAGATTATGTTTTAGAATCCTCTGTGGAATTATATCCCATAATGAACAGGCAATAATGAATGGAACAATTTATATTCTGGGGACACTAATCTTGGACAGAATAGGGACATGCATGTGCTGGTCTGCCAAATATTAGTTGAAATTACACTCCAAAATGCCACCTGACACCTTCTAATGACAGCATCAGAAATAGCTTTTGTCCAGGACTGTAACTCCCACTAGTCTCAGGCAGCTCAAAGACATCTATGTTCCAGTGTGATCCTTTAAAAAAAAGTCCTCCACTTATCCCTAACATGCTGCACATAGCTACAACCCCTTCACTACACTACACTACACTACACTAAATATTTTAGAAATGTACTACACTAACAGTATCACTATACTTTAACTTCTACACTACACCAGTTTTAGCTTTGGCTTTTACACATATCCCTAACCCTAACTTCTAATTTTTAGTCCAGGTCTAACACAAACACTAACCCTAACTTCAACCCTAACATTGTCCCTAATTTCAATGCTAACAATAACCCTAACCTCAATCCTAACACTAACTTCAACCATAACATTATACCTAATTTCAATCCAAAAACTAACCCTAACTTCAATCCTAATATTGTCTCTAATTTCAATCCTAACACTGACCCTAACTTAAATCCTAACATTGTCTCTAAATTCAATCCTAACACTAACCCTAGCTTCAATCCTAACATTGTCCCTAATTTTAATCCTAACACTAACCCTAATGTCAATCCTAACATTGTCCCTAAATTCAATCCTAACATTGTCTCTAAATTCAATCCTAACACTAACCCTAGCTTCAATCCTAACATTGTCCCTAAATTCAATCCTAACATTGTCCCTAAATTCAATCCTAACACTAACCCTAACTTCAATCCTAACACTAACGCTAACTTCAACCCTAACATTATCCCTAATTTTAATCCTAACACTAACCCTAATGTCAATCCTAACATTGTCCCTAACTTCAATCCGAACACTAACCCTAACTTCAACCATAACATTATCCCTAAATTCAATCCTGGCACACTAAAATTAATTTCAATTGTAACATACTACGGTTAAAAGTATAGAAAAAAAAATCGTATCTCGGTTTTCTGGAGACATTTGTAAACCTTTGACCTTTTTTTTGTATGATGTCTACAGAACTCATTGGTGAAATGTTTTACAGTAATACATTGTATAATCGTACTTTACAAAATAGTCCATCGTTATGTACTCTCTCTCTCTCTTATTCTTGACTCCAAAGTAGTAATATTTGTTTTTCTTGAATACAATAGCTGTCAATAACCTGCATGCATGTTGTCATAGCATATGTTCAAAAATATTTGCCGATCCTTATAAAACAGCCCCACTATGCAAATGGCATATATGTACTATTGTTAATATTAAGATTACTTTCTACTGTAGGCAAAGTATTCTTTCTTCAAGTCGGATGACCTCTAATGAACAGGTAATTGGATAGATGTTTGTATTGTATTAACTAGTATAATGTTATATCACCTCTGTATTTTTTCACTACATTAAGCTGTAGTGGTTCTATTGACTACAGTGTCCTTTAAGACCATTTGGTGTAGAGCAGGGATGCCCAAGAGGTAGATCCCCAGATGATGTACAACTACAACTCCCATGAATTTAGAATGTCTTTAGAATGGCAAAGCATCATAAAAGATGTA
>OW240918.1:123647888-123678247 GCA_933207985.1 Pelobates cultripes | reverse complement strand
CAAGATAAATAATATTGAAAAAAACTTGTTTACTATAAAAACATGGACAAATATTGTCATTATATTCAGTAAACTCCTTCTTTAAAAAAATAAATGCCTAAGAAGACTATACAAAATCTCGAGTAACTCAAGCCAGTGTTAGCTTACTTGTGTTGCTAAAACCAGCAAAATTCCACAAACATGATAAGTTCCAAAGCGGAAAAAAACGATGCCACCAACGTCATCCGCATCAACTGTTTGATTGTATTTTGAAATATATGGCATATCCATTGCGTACAAATGTTGTAGTCAAATATTGTCTTTGAAAGCCACAGGAACCTCTTATTTGCACATTTGAAGAGTAAACATTCATCAATATACATAGAGGACAAAGACACACAAGAAAACATTTGTAGAAACCTTACTTTTCCATCTTGGAACAATTTTCCAGTTCCTGTTACAAATGATGTCCAATGACACATTTAAAAAAAAAACTAAATCCATTAACAAAGAAATAAATTAACAAAATATACAATGCTGCAGTGTCACCCTTTAGAATAGCTGTTGCTGTAGCCCCATAGCTTAAGATTTTGAGATTAAAGTTAAAACACTGAGAATTCTGTTCTCGACATGCTACTGCCATTTGGATGAACCTCATCAATTGACATAAAATATTTATAATGTCGTCAATGCTTGTGATTTTCCAGTTTTCTTTTTATTATATGAACTAGATTGGTTTTAAAATTAAAAAAAAGAGTGCTTCTGAAATGGGTCGAATAGACATGTTTAAAGATTTTCATGTTACTACAGATGTAAAATGGGCAAATCCCTGTATTGCTTGTCATCGAAATATTTAATGGCAAAGACGTTCTATTTATCTTTCCGCATTGCTGGATGCTCAGTCCATGCTGATGGAGGTCACCTATCATGTATTCTCTGCTTTCATCCATCAGTAGCTAGTTGGAGCAGACCAACAGGATTCAGTAGTTCATCAAACAATGCCACAAACTTGGGCTATAAGTCCAAGAGTTTGGTTCAGCAGTAATATAGATGGCTTGGATTTGTGGCCTCTTGTATCTTTAGCTCAGTTTGATAAAAATCCACGTGGAACAATACTTAACCTTCCTGCATTGGTACAGAATAAAAAAATTTTATTGGACTATTTGTCAGGAGTTGACAAACCCTGTTTATGTACACAGAATAAGATATTTACTATCTATCTATCTATCTATCTACATCTATATTTCTATCTATCTATCTATCTATCTATCTATCTATCTATCTATCTATCCATCTATCTATCTATCTATCTATCTGCCTATCTATCTATCTGCATATCTATCTATCTATCTATCTATCTGCATATCTATCTATCTATCATAGAATTTACCTAATACAGAATATGGAAAGAACCTGTACACCTATCCATCCATTCATCTATCCACTCATTCATCCAGCCATCTGAAAAAAAAAGTTGAATGTTCCCTCTCATTATGCCAAAAATGTATCTCAGAAAACAGATAACATATATAATATATATAACATATATCCAATAATTAAAAACAATTACCTTTCCTCTGTCCTGGTACATATTTGAAGACTGCAAGTAGAAAATAATATAGAGGAAGGATGGCATTTAATAGAATTAAACACAGCCAGGAGATGTGTCAGACTCGAATTAGCTGATCTGGAATATACAGGGATATAAACCAGCTGTGGAGACAATAAATCTTAATTTAATATTAACACAAATGCAAAAAATACTAGGAAAAAGTAAAAATCACTGTGGGTATTTAAAAATACATTGAATATCATATGATAGATCTCTAAGCGGCCTGTCAATATACTCATGGTAGGGGAGTCTGCCCGGTTCTGGAACTCATCTATTTCTGAGCCCTGTGTCGTCGTCTGGAACAGTGTAGGTAATCCCGGTACCCACTGGCATGCACTTGGGGCACACTGTCAGCACTGTAACCAAGGCGAATCCTGAGAATGGGGCCTATTGCCCAATATGGGCGTTGCACAACAGCCTGCTTCTCCGCAGCCACCCCACAACTGGTAACCTTTAGTGACGCGATTCTACAGGCCTTTGACATAATGTGTGCCAAATTCTGGGTAAAATTGAGTACCAGAGTACTCACCACTCCAATAACCCAAGGTACCATCTCCCAAATTCTACCTTTGAGTCGGCAACACGTGACAGGATTCCACCTATGTGGCTATCATAAGATGTCACCAAGATGAAGGCCCATGTGACCTCTGTGGCAGATGTATACCACCGAAGCTGGGTGGTGAATAGAAGGCAGGGGCCGCAGACGATACAGGCTTGCAGCATAGAGACTATCACAGCCCACTGCCATGTCCCTTCACGGCGCTCCTGAGGAGGCCGACTTTCAAAGCGCTTTTAGAGAGTTCCAACTCAGCAAAGCCCATCGTGTGCATCAAGATGGCGCCAGGGTCCTTTCAAGGTTGCAAATCATGGATGGTCTCAAGACGGCAAAAAACAAGACCACATCCACACTGGGAACAGGAGGAGCTCTCCTCCACGACAATGTGGACTCTTACTTCCCTATCTCAACAGCCTCCCTTTCATGAGTATCGGTTGAGCAGCACCATGAAATTACCACAAGTTATCTGCAGCTAAGACGTAGTAATAAATGTGAGGCTATAACTCTGTAGGACTGTAGTTTATTGCTTTTTGTAGTATGTGTGGAACTTAATAAAGACGCTTGGGTCAAAACGTTACTGCTGTGGTTCCAATAAAGTTCCTGTCTTGAACCAAGGAGTGCCTGGACCTCTTTCATTTTACTGTAGTTTATTGCTGACATCACTCCTTTGCAATCAGTACCCACTGGCACTTTATTTAATTTAGTTTAAGTTTATTTTAATTAGCAGACAGCCAATACTATACTCTAGCACTACATGTTATTATATAGGTTAACTGCAAATTTTCACATTGTTATTGTGCCCTGCTGGATCTATATGCAATGTTTAACCCTACTCACCCAGTGGTATTCCTTCATGAATTATCAACAGTTCTATGCTGCAGCACTTGTTCTTTTCTCACCTTTAACGTACTAGAACTGTGCTTCAGTGACCTTATCTCCTCTGTTATAAAAAGTGCAGTAACTTCAACATTCCATGTTCCAACCAATTCTTTTCATGTTATGTATTCTTATGCAATGTCTACGCAAGCCTGTAACTTACACCATGCACTGAAAAATAGAAAATGAAAACTAACTAAATAAATCCTGCTGTTAATATATGGTTAAAAGAATTAGAAATAAACCTAGATATGAAAGAGTAGTGTTCATCTTTTTACAGAGCAACCAAAACAACGTATTGTCTGAATCTTGTGCAAACATAGGTTAAGTTAAAAAAATAAATAAATGGTATCTGGTGCCCACAAGATAGAGTAAAATGTTCCCCTCTGTAAATCCGATATGTTGGAGATGTACCCAAAACAAAGGCACATACTTACATGTTTGTTGGGGGTGCAACGGTATAAAAGATTTAGGGAAAAAAACCTTTGAAGCTATATTTATACTCATCCAAACCAACAGTGCTACACAACTGATCACAAGTATAGGGGGCAGCACTCCTGAAGATAAGGGTATCCCTCAAACCCTTAAAAAAAACTAAAGGTGACAGAACAAAAATATTCAGGATGTGCCAGAAAGATTTAATAGACCACAAAAAGGCTAACTGTTTAGATAAAAAAGCACAATGAAAAGTCCAATAAAAAAATACCGAAGGTAAAAATAGGCCTAAAGACACAATATATCTTTAATTGTTCATGCAAAATCCTTGCTACAGCTCAATTTAGCAACAGCGGATGAAAGAAAGCAGAATACAGAAGGAACCAATAGTGCAATATGGCAAGTCAGATGAGCTACAAACAACCTTGAGGTATAGAAATGCCAACTCACAAATCATAGAGCTATGACCAGCTCTAGGTAAAACAGCGTCCTGTGGTATAAACTCCCCACTTGCACGATATGCCTCTGGTGGTTGTTGCAGTGTAGATCACATGCAATAAAAGAAGAGAAAGCCAATAGTGCTCTCCATACAGGTAAGTATAAATAGCAATAGGAAATATACTTACAATACAAAGAGAAGACAAACCCCTCTATGTGCCAGGCGTGGGTGGAACAATCCCTACCTTGGATTCTTTTGATGATAATTCTGGTGCTTTAGATGATAAAAACCTTGCCAGGTATAAGTCAACGTAAAAATCATAAAAGTAAAAAAGACTAACCACTTATTGTAAAGTAGTAAAAAAATACTTTTATTAATACAGTAATATAAAATAACGTGTTTCGCCCTATTGAGGTTTTATTCCACTTGCTTGCTGTTAAAATTGTGATCACCAGACATGGGAAGGTTGAGAACAATTTTTTGTAGTCAATACTTGAAAAAGTACATTTTGTGGCCTGCTCTTCATATCTGAGAGTCAAATAGAAGCGCCAAATAGTGTGCTTACTGCGCAGTGGTAAACATTCCTACTTTCTGGGTGCTAATCTGCTAAATAGTACATTTTGTGGCTTGCACTTCATATCTGAGAGTCAAATAGAAGCGTCTAATAGTGCGCTTATAGGGCAGTGGTAAACATTCTTATTTTATGGGTGCTAATCTGCTATATTGAATTTCTATATCACATTAAAATGGAAAAAGCGCTAAAATGGAATCAATCAGATTTATCCAAAAAAGTCATCTAGCATGGAATAATTGCCGTGAGTGTATAAAAGCTATTTTTCAAGGCTCTAGAATGTGAATACTTTAAGAATTTGTTTAATTATGTGGCTCTCTCGAAGGTCTCCCTCCTCTCATTTCTCAGCTTCTTATGTTAATTTAAGTATTTTTTTTTGTTGTTTGTTTTTGTGGCTGTACTTGTCATTTTATTATATTTGATTGTAAATCGATTTCATGATGTTATGCTATTTTTTCTTGGTTTGTATGTAAATCTATTTTGTGAAAAATCTTAGATTAAAAAAAAAGTTAATTTTACAAGAAATGGGTGGATTGGAGTAAGTGATTACAAGACTGTTGAACAGATGTTTATTTAGCTTGATATGGAATATGTGAAGGCCTTTTCTTGATATCAATTGCCAGGCGGTTCCAGAGTACCCTATTTCCAAGGCTATTAACATCCATTGGGAGGGATATTAAAAACCCATATCTTCTCTAAGTGTTATGGCCTTGTGTAAAAGAATACTCTGTAGTTTTTTGTATCTCTTTCTTAAGTTGGAGGCTGAAGACTAGAGTTGAGCGAACCCGAACTGTAAAGTTTGAGTTCGTACTGAACATTAGGTTTTTTGGACCCTGGACCCGAACACGGACATATCACTGCATGTTTGGGTTGGAGTTCGGTGTTCGGCGATTTAATAGAGCGTTTCCAAAGGCTGCAGGGCAGCCAATAAACAAGCATTTGACTTGTGTGCCCTTAGAAGCCATCACAGCCATGCCTACTAATGGCATGGCTGTGATTGGCCAGTGCAGCATGTGACCCAGCATCTATATATAAGCTGGAGTCACGTAGCGCCGCACGCACATGTGGTCTTATTAGTGTAGGGAGAGGATGCTGCCGCTGATAGGGACAGCTTAGGAAAGAATTCTGCAAACTAGTACATTAGTGGGGTGGGATGCACTTCATATCTGAAAGTCAAATAGAAGCTTCAAATACCGCAGTTACATCAGAGTTTTAAAAAGGAATTTTTTTTGGTGCTAAATCGTACATTAGTGGGGTAGTACATTAGTGGGGTGCAGTTCATATCTGAGAGTCAAATAGAATCGTCAAATACTGCTGTCACATTGCAGTTTTAAAACTTAAAATTATTTGGGTCCTAAGCTGATAAATAGTATTTTAGTGGGGTGCACTTCATATCTGAGAGTCAAATAGAAGCATCTAATATTGATATTTTCTACACTAGAAACTACCAGATAACAAACTGCTATATTCAAACCAGTGATCAATAGCTAAGAGGTACTTCAACAATATTGTAATTCTGGGGCAATACCCTCACAAGTCAAATTGAGAAGTCACTTTATAGGGGAAACTGTTGCCTGGATACAATTCTAAAACAATTTCCATGTGTCCTTTGCAGACTTTACATGCTGGAAAAACACAAGTGCCAACTGCTGTGGCTTTCTGCAGTGTGCATACCGACAAGGAGGGCAGGGTTGAAGAGTGGGTGGAAAATGATGTGGAGGATGATGAGTTCCTAGACCCCACATGGAATCAAGGTCATGCGAGTGATGTGTGTAGTTTGGAGGAAGAGGAGCTGGTCGCACAGAGGCACCAGTACAGCATAAGAGGGAGCAGGGTGCAAAAGTGGAGCGGCCGTCCCCTAGCGCTCGTCGGCATGTATTAGCTCGAGAATTACCAGTTATCCAAGTAATACATGTAGCGATCAAAGGATCCATAATAGACTTGAGCAAACTCAAACTGCAAAGTTCGGGTTCGTACCAGATTTAACACTCCATTCATAGTTTCACAGTGAGGTGGGCAGTCCGGTGACCAGGACCCAGACACTGTCTGTGCGGCGGTCGAACGACCGGGACCCAGTATGCCTGATGTTGAAGTTAGGAGTCACAGTGTGGAATGAATTAGCAGGGTCTGATGCAGCTTCAGTAAAAAGAGTACTTGATACCAGAAGCCATCACCAGACTGAGCAACTTGGAACAGGATGTGACATTCACTGTAGTGGTGGTGCGCGCTTTTGGCGTTGTCACGCTGCTGCTGCTCGCCTGCAGCACGCACGGGTCAGTGGCTCTGCACCAGACTTCCCTCCAATTGATCAGAGTTAAAGGATTTCAAGTGGACTCATTACAATTACAGGGCCTCTAAAGAGTCCTGTATTGTTATTTGTCGTCACGACCTTCCCGCGTCGGGAGTGCGTCATTTGTGCGCCTGCTGCCTTCCTTGCATGTGGTAGCCGTTTCTCAGGGTCCCTATACGGAATGGAACCCCGATTCCCCATTACCCGTGGTCACCATGGTAGGCGCAGAAACTGGCATCGAAAGTTGATATGGATGACATCCGCATGCAAAGTCGCCACCACGGGGATGTGCGATTTGCATAGAACGCCGTAACGGCTTTGAGCCCTGTAGCTGCTGGGATAATTACCTTCCCAGCGCTCCACTTCGGGAGGACTGCCTCACAGCCCAGGCAGCCCTCACCCGGCAAATCAGGGCCCCAATAGCTGGCTGTGGATCTGCCAGCAGGGGGACTGTCTGAAATGTCAGACAGTCCCCCTGCTGGTGGGAAGAATAATAAAAAATTATTAAACATGTTTTAAAATCAATTAAAAGTATATATATATATATATATATATATATATATATATATATTTTCACAGGTCCCAGCACTCAATGTTCCCGGTCTTTTCCATGCTCCGGTGCAAGTAATCTCTGACCAATATGTAGCATCCAAGTAGAGAGCACTCTGGAGTCTTCGTTTTATATCAAAATAAATACTGCTTTATTGTATTCTGCACAATAAAGCAGTATTTATTTTGATATAAAACGAAGACTCCAGAGTGCTCTCTACTTGGATGCTATATATATACATCTTATATATATATGTAACGTGATACGTAATGTATTTTGAAGTTAATATAAGTATATATATTAATCTTAAAATACACTTAGAATAACGTTACATATATATATAGGATATATATTATATATATAATATATCTATATATATATTTTATGTTTATATATATATACATATATATATATATATACGTATAATTACAATAATAAATAAATAAAATAATAAAATAAATAAATTAAATATGTACAAAAAATGTAAATAAATTATATATACATATGTAATTTCATTCTAACTGTATTTTGTTATTAATACATATATATTGGTAACAAAACACACTTAGAATGACTTTCTATATATATATCTATCTATATATAAAATACAAATAACTGCAAATATTTATATTTAGATAAATATATATATAATTACATAAATAACTACATAAGTATACACGTAGAATTTAAATACATATATATGTATATATATATAAAAATTCTATGTGTATGCTTAAGTAATATTTTAACATAATTACATGATTTAATTAATTAAAATTTGATTGACGTGCCTGACAACACAGGGAGAAAGTGCAGAGAATTAAATTCGCACGCACTATATTTAACCCTGTAACTTTCCAAGACACCATAAAACCTGTACATGGGGGTACTGTTTTACTCGGGAGACTTCGCTGAACACAAATATTAGTATTTCAAAATGATAAATTGTATTACAACGATGATATATTTAGTAAAAGTGAAGTTTATTGCATTTTTCACACACGAACGGCACTTTTACTGGCGATATTATTGTTGCAATATGTTTTACTGTTTTGAAGCAGTTATGTTTGTGTTCAGTGAAGTCTCCCAAGTATAACAGTACCCCCTATGTACAGGTTTTATTGGGTCTTGGAAAGTTACAGGGTAAATATAGTGCGTGCGAATTTAATTCTGCACTTGCTGCCTGGGTTGTCAGGCACGTCAATCAGTTAGAGAGTCAAATATAAGGCTTGCATTTCATTTTTTTCGCATTGAAATTTGCCAGATTGGTTACTTGCATTTGAGACCGTATGGTAACCCAGGAATGAGAATTACCCCCATGATGGCATCCCATCTGAAAAAGTAGGCAACCCAAGGTATTGCAAATGGGGTATGGCCAGTCATTTTTGGTAGCCACTTAGTCAAAAACACTGGCCAAATATTAGTTTTTTGCTTTTTTCACACAAAAACAAATATGAACGCTAACTTTGGACAGTGTTTGTGACTAAGTGGCTACGCTAAAAGACCGGACATACCCCACTTGCAATACCTTGGGTTGTCTACTTTTGCAAATGGTATGCCATCATGGGGGTAAATCTCATTCCTGGGCTAGCACACGGTCTCAAAGGCAACATAACCAACCTGACGAAGTTCAATTTGAAAAAACTGAAAAATGGAATGTGCTATATTTGACCTTTTAACCTTCAAAAACACTGTAAAAACTGTTAATGGGGGGGTACTGTTGTACTCGTGAGACTTTGCTGAATCCAAATATGTGGGTTTTTTTGCAGTTAAAGCTAATGGTATTATGACATTTACAGCTAAAATGTCTACAATTTTTCAAAAAAAATCTTAATTTCTCACAGTTTTTTTAAAATTTTTAAATATGAATAGTTACTGATAAATTAAAGCCCTGTTTCTCCTGAACAAAATGATATATAATAAGTGTGGGTGCACTTAATATGAAAGAGGTGAATTACGGTTGAACAGGCATATAGCGCAAATACCAATTTTTGTTTACATTTTGTTTTGATCAGAACGTGCACTATTGACTCTGTCCTGAAGGGGTTAAAATGAATATTAATCTTTGACTTATTACATAATAATTAAGCAATAAGTAACAATGTTAATTTTTTTTTTATAGTTCTTGGTATTATGTTACATATGTGGATAGAAAACACACAAAACTTTATTATTAGCCTGACCTTACCTTACCTTACCTGACATCCCAGCCAGTCCTGCTGCAGCACGTCCGACCTCTCAGGCCCCCGCAGGCCAGGTGACCGAGCAATCACATGGCCACAACAGCTGGGCAAGCTGTGCATGCCTGGGTTGTCAAGCAGTCTCCCTGCTGCTCCAAAGTGTAAAAAAATAATATTCTGCCAAATAAAAAAAAAAATATATATATATATATATATATATATATATCAACCTCAGAGCATTCCATCTGTGGGGGACTTGATTTCCAGAGAGGGTTAAACCTCTCCCTATTTTAATTAATAAAATTAGTGGAAGAAAGCTACTGCCTAGTGGATTCCTTGTGATTTGTTTGAAGCACCAGTAGCCTGAGCAGTCTTCACCTGCACCCTGTTTGTTAGTGGGTAAATATTTATGTATAGGTTATTATTGGTGTTTACAATATTACACTATATTGTTTTCTTTTTTTTTTCTTTTTTCCCTTACATATAGTTTATGAATGGAATACGTTTTGTAAGTAAATTCTAAGCACTTTGAAGTTATTTTTGCATTATATGTTTGATGCACCCTTGTATTAAGTGTTTTTACAGATATGTCAAGTTACAACACACCTTAATTTTGGTTTTTTTTTGCTTTGATTTTATTTTGTTTAGAACTTTTACAATTGCCTCTGTCCTTCAAGGGTTAATATAATTATAATACTAATGACAAGTAACAGGCTACTTAACATTACTTACAAAAGCCCCACCCCTCAGAGCTGGTAAATGTACATCCTGGGTACATTCAAAGAGAGAGAATGTCTGGTTTGCGATGCTTTGTGGGAGGTAACTTCTTTAGACTAGGCTGGCCTCCGATGTCACTTCCAGAGGCATATGGCATAAGGGAACCATATAATTGAAATTATCCCCACACAGAGCCCCTAGTCATGACTCTAAACCATTATCCTTATTATGCTTTATTGATGGCATAAATCATTATTTAAATTTCTTAAAAAATAAGGATTAATCCCCCTTCCTTTATAGTTTCCATTTAAGTTCCTCTGCAGTTCTGTCTGACTTTAAAAGAAAATATATTTAATTTATTGCGGCACGATGCACAGAAAACCACAGAGAATCATTATATTTAATGAGGCTCTACGGCCGACAGTGACAGCACTGCGCATGCACGTGTGATATCACGTCATTTACGTTACAAGAGATAGAGAGTAAGATTCCATGCTGTCATACACAGAGGGATTGGAGGTATAGCTTGATCCATGCTTCTTTGCCTTCTAATTAGTTTAATGTTGTGTTTTTGGAAGTAGGACATGGGGAGGGGTGCAGGACTGCAGACACCATAACGACTTCAATAAGATGAAGTTGTTAAAGTGCCTACAGTATCCCTTTAAGGACTGCTATGAAAATACACACTTGCAACTTTTAAATCAATTGAGAACAATTCAAGATTGTAAAAAGTAACCATTTTCGTATCAACAAGTTGTGTCCTAGTGATCTGCATGAAAAAAAAGCATAGGATCCTCCAACATTCTGATAAATATAGGTATGAGTCCTGTTCACAATCATCATTAAGATGGGGGGATTTAGTAAAAATAAAAATAAACTATATCTGACATGAAATTGTTTTAGTAGTTTGTAGTGGTACTGTGCTAGCCAAGGAACACAATATAATATAAAGATTCCTTGCTAGCAGATAAACCGAATGCAAAAAAAAAAAAGGGAAAAATGGTAGTTCCTTTGAAAATGTCTTGATGGTCATATTGCCGACCCGTTGATCTGGTTCAAAGAAGAAAATATTAGACTCCCTTCCTTACCTAAAACATTGTCCGATTCAAGAACATACAAGAACAGAGGATTTTCTTTTTTGCATAATTAATAGTTTCAAAATTGAAAGATGCATTCAAGCATCACATTTGCAAATGCTTATATCTTCTTTTAACCTAATTGATTCCAGAAAGGGCAAATGTGTCTTATCAGCTTCAATTCAAGCTATTTCTATATTATAACAGCCATTTTAAAAAATGATTAATAGTTTGTCAGGCTCTGCAATGCTTCATTGGTTTCTAGTAGTTGAATGTTTTAGCACAAAACCATGCAGAGCTTAACCACTCTCCCGATGAGGCTACCCTTCACGCATTTTGCAGCCAAACAGAGGTCTTCTGGAGGGAAGGATAAAAGAGAAGCGAGCAGAGGCACAGTCCAAGAAGCAAGTCGAATTCTGAAACAAATTGAAACGAACTTAAAGAGTTGTTTCAAATACCATGACCACTTCAGTGATTTGAATTGTTCATGGTGCCTGTAGTCTGTATGTGCAGCATTTAGCTATGAAACAACTTTAACCCATTCAGTTTCGTAAGTGTAACAACATCTCTGGCATTGCTGTTAGAACCTCATTTGCCAGCTCAGAATGAGAGTTCCTTTTCTGGCTGATGTCAATTCTGTGCATATTTCTATGAACAGAGTTGCATTCATTGGCTGAGGCTCTTAGCCAATGAGTGGTGACAGCATCTGCATCTGGCATCTGCAGCTCTGTAGAAGCCAGATGTACATCACCAAACCTGCCTCAGCACCCAACAGATCCCAAGTAAGAGCAATTTGCAATGGTTTACCCTATGACTGGCAAACGTGGCCATGTTCCTCTTCACATCATAATTACTACATTAGGCTGTTGTGGTCATGATGCTTAGAGTAATCATTTAACAATTAGGCAAAGCAAGACTCATGGTCATTAATAACAAAGTAAAGTCTAGGACTACAGCAGGATACCTTAAAGGGATACTATAAGTGCTTAGAATACAAAGTTGTATTGCTGGGACTATAGCTCCCTCTGCTTCCCCTCTCCCAAAAGGGTTAAAAATCATTTAATTACTCTACCTACTCCTCTGTTCCACGACGAGCTGGGCAAATGCACAATAGACTTCCCCATAGGAAAGTTAAGCATTAAATCAATGCTTTCCTTCGGGGACAAATCTGACACTGGATGTCATCATGGACATCGTGAGGACGTCCAGCGTCAGATACCAGACTAAAGGTCCATTATGATCCAGGAAGCGCCTCTAGTGGCTGTGTGGTAGACAGCCACTGGAGGCAGACTTAGTGCTGCAATGTAAACAGACCACTTCACTGAGCTTCAAGTGGTTTGGGTTAAAAAACCAAGTGGTGTGAGCGCTCCTGTTATATATAAATAGTGAGGATACAAATTAGATTGTAAAATTAACTTTAATTAATAAAAACACAGACTAAATACAATCAAACTCCAAAAAGACAATCTATTACTGTAAGAATAAAATACAGCTCCACATAGAGGCTGTGGAATTATAATGCTGTGAAAAACAACTATAGTCACAGTGTAACTGTGTTCACAGTGTTCAAAAAAGATGGACACAGGGACGAAAAGCGTAGATGTCTGGTCCATCTTTTTTGAACACGTCTGGATAGTTGATCTACTCCTTTAAGGCAGCCGCGGCCTTTTTTTAAAGATACCGGCCACGGCTCACCTTGTGTCTCCGGCTGTGTGTGCAATCCCGTCCTGCCTGAGTATTAGAGAGAAGATCAGCCTACTTAGAAAGCATAGCCTGCTGTTTGAGTGTACATACAGTTGCAAGAAAAAGTATGTGAACCCATTGGAATGATATGGATTTCTCCACAAATTGGTCATAAAATGTCTACAAATCTAAGTCACAACAATAGACAATCACAGTCTGCTTAAACTAATAACACACAAAGAATGAAATGTTGCCATGTTTTTATTGAACACGCCATGTAAACATTCACAGTGCAGTTGGAAAAAGTATGTGAACCCCTAGACTAATGACATCTCCAAGAGCTAATTGGAGTGAGATGTTAGCCAACTGGAGTCCAATTAATGAGATGAGATTGGAGGTGTTGGTTACAGCTGCCCTGCCCTATAAAAAACACACACCAGTTCTGGGTTTGCTTTTCACAAGAAGCATTGCCTGATGTGAATGATGCCTCGCACAAAAGAGCTCTCAGAAGACCTACGATTAAGAGTTGTTGACTTGCATAACGCTGGAAAGGGTTATAAAAGTATCTCCAAAAGCCTTGCTGTTCATCAGTCCACGGTAAGACAAATTGTCTATAAATGGAGAAAGTTCAGCACTGCTGCTACTCTCCCTAGTAGTGGCCGTCCTGTAAAGATGACTGCAAGAGCACAGCGCAGACTGCTCAAAGAGGTGAAGAAGAATCCTAGAGTGTCAGCTAAAGACTTACAAATGTCCCTGGCAAATGCTAACATCCCTGTTAGCGAATCTACAATACGTAAAACACTAAACAAGAATGGATTTCATGGGAGAATACCACAGAGGATGCCACTGCTGTCCAAACAAAACATTGCTGCATGTTTACAGTTGGCACAAGAGCACCTGGATGTTCCACAGCAGTACTGGCAAAATATTCTGTGGACAGATGAAAACAAAGTTGAGTTGTTTGGAAGAAACACACAACACTATGTGTGGTGAAAAAAAGGCACAGCACACCAACATCAAAACCTCATCTCAACTGTGAAGTATGGTAGTGGGGGCATCATGGTTTGGAGCTGCTTTGCTGCGTCAAGGCCTGGACGGATTGCTATCATCGAAGGAAAAATAATTTTCCAAGTTTATCAAGACATTTTGCAGGAGAACTTAAGGCCATCTCTCTACCAGCTGAAGCTCAACAGAAGATGGGTGTTGCAACAGGACAATGACCCAAAGCATAGAAGTAAATCAACAACAGAATGGCTTAAACAGAAGAAAATACGCCTTCTGAAGTGGCCCAGTCAGAGTCCTGACCTCAACCCGATTGAGATGCTCTGGCATGACCCCAAGAAAGCGATTTACACCAGACATCCCAAGAATATTGCTGAACTGAAACAGTTCTGTAAAGAGGAATGGTCAAGAATTACTCCTGACCGTCATTCCAAAGAGTTCACATACTTTTTCTTGCAACTGTATATATGATCACTCTGCAAATTGTGGTTGAGCTCACTGGGCATCTGGAGCTTCGGAATCCCCACTGACTGACTGCATCATTTTCAACATGTGGAGAGGGCCCCCCACGGATAAGTCATTTTGTTGATCTGCACGCTTGCGGCTTATATATTGTTAATGTCAGATCATGCTGGGTGATTTTAGAGTTTCAGATTTGTAGTTTGTAGATTACTATTACTGTGTTTATTTGTATTTTATCTTATTTATATGTTTCACTGTTTAGTGGATTGACACCTTTTTTTACAAAGGATTTTCACCTAGGCATTAGTGCTTAACTTAATATAGAGTGTGTATCTGTATTTTTATTTAATTTTTAGATGCAATCTCTTCCTCATTTGTTACTTTCTACATTAGTTACGCTGTGACTATAGCTGTTTTTCCACGGCATTATAATTCCACATTTCACTCTTACAGTAATAGATTGTATTTTTGGAGTTTGATTGTATTTAGTGAGAGTAGAGAATTCTGGTATAAGTAGTGTAATACACAGAGGAGAGGGAGTCTAACTAACACTGAGTCGCTCACACTGGAGACGATAGGAATTCACCAAAACCTTTGCAAAAAAAATAGCAAGAAAGACACTCTGGAGGATAGTGTGCAAAGTCCAGGAGCTGACTCGTGATAATGGCTCTGATGGGGTGGTGTAAAATCACTTTGGATAAATTTAAAACTTAAGCAGTGAAATTGGTAGAGAATACAAAATAATGAAAATGAATAAAAAATAAATAAAAATAAGGACTATGCCTTTAAGAGATAAAAGAGGGAATTAAGATGTGGAAATGTAGATAAAAATGATAAAAATAGATATGAAAAATAAAAGAGGAAGTAAAATAATGAAAAAAAGGGATGTACGTAAAAAACAACGGGATAACAAACGGATAAAAATTTGATAAAAGTGTGTGTAAAATAACATAAAAACAAATAGAAAAAAATTCTACACCACCCCATCAGAGCCATTATCACGAGTCAGCTCCTGGACTTTGCACACTATCCTCCAGAGTGTCTTTCTTGCTATTTGATTGTATTTAGTCCATGTTTTTATTAATTAAAGTTAATTTTACTATCTAATTTGTATCCACACTATTTATATATAACAGGAGCGTTCACACCACTTGTTTTTATAATCTATTTATTCTAAATCGTTCAATTTACGGTGTTGAGATATTAACTATATCTTGTTCGATCACTAACTTGTTTTTTCTGTTTTTCAAATGGTTTGGGTGCCTATAATGTCCCATTAAGAATCTTATATATCAATGGTTGCCAACCTGCCCTGAAAGGAACACTATAGGGTCAGGAACACAAACATGTATTCCTGACCCTATAGTGAAAACCCACCATTTAGGCAGCTTGTCCCCCCCCTTAGCCCTCTCAGAATGGGTTAAAACTCACCTTATTTTCAGCTCTCCATGGGTCCGCCAGCTCTGGCCACGACCCCCTTGGTGACATCATCAAAATTGCCGCTTTATAGCCAAAATTGGCAAAGGGGCAAGGCCAATCAGCACCTCCTCATAGAGATGCATTAAATTAATGCATCTCTATGAGGAAAATTTAGCGTCCGCATGCAGATCGTGGGGATGCTGAATGGCAGTGCTACTTACTGTGCAGCACTGAGCCAGGAAGCCCCTCTAGTGGCCATCTAAGGAGTGGCCACTTGGAGGTGTCCCAAGGGGCAAGCGTTTACATAAAAATGCATAAAGGGAGCTATTATACTCACCAGAATAACTACATTAAGCTGTATTTGTTCTGGTCACTATAGTGTCCCTTTAAAGTACACCAACAATTCAGCATTTCTTGATTTTCCAGTTATGTTCCTGTAGAAAACAGACAAAACCTTGGTCACTGCTTTGAGGAATGGGTTGGGAATCATCATAACAAGGTACACTTGTGGGATTATTAATTAACTCATGAATTGTAATAACTGTAATAATAATAAGGCATGTACTGAACAGAGTATTACAAAACCTACACTAAAATGCCCAAATTGGTAAACATATCACACCTATGTTTCCAGCTATAAAATGTTACATTCCCTAGTCTATTCCTATATCCTCTCTATATAAGTTCTGTGGCAGCTTACAAATCGTAGAAAATAAAACAAGACAAGACATGGTCTGCGCGACTGGTGGATGTCGTCGTCTCCTCCCCTCCCCCCCTTTACCATACGAATCTAAGATGAAAGAGAAAAATAGAAAATAAAAGAAACATAGAAACATAGAATGTGATGGCAGATAAGAACCATTTGGCCCATCTAGTCTGCCCAATTTTCTAAATACTTTCATTAGTCCCTGGCCTTATCTTATAGTTAGGATAGCCTTATGCCTATCCCACGCATGCTTAAACTCCTTTACTGTGTTAACCTCTACCACTTCAGCTGGAAGGCTATTCAATGCATCCACTACCCTCTCAGTAAAGTAATACTTCCTGATATTATTTTTAAACCTTTGTCCCTCTAATTTAAGACTATGTCCTCTTGTTGTGGTAGTTTTTCTTCTTTTAAATATAGTCTCCTCCTTTACTGTGTTTATACCCTTTATGTATTTAAATGTTTCTATCATATCCTCCCATCTCGTCTTTCCTCCAAGCTATACATGTTAAGATCCTTTAACCTTTCCTGGTAAATTTTATACTGCAATCGATGAACCAGTTTAGTAGCCCTTCTCTGAACTCTCTCTAAGGTATCAATATCCTTCTGGAGATACAGTCTTCAGTACTGCGTACAATACTCCAAATGAGGTCTCACCAGTGTTCTGTACAATGGCATGAGCACTTCCCTCTTTCTACTGCTAATACCTCTCCCTATACAACTAAGCAGTCTTCTGGCATTTCCTGATGCTCTATTACATTGTCTGCCTACCTTTAAGTCATCAGAAATAATCACCCCTAAATACCTTTCCTCAGATGTTGAGGTTAGGACTCTATCAAATATTCTGTACTCTGCCCTTGGGTTTTTACGTCCAAGATGCATTATTTTGCACTTATCCACATTAAATGTCAGTTGCCACAACTCTGACCATTTTTCTAGTCTACCTAAATCATTTGCCATTTGGCTTATCCCTCCTGGAACATCAACCTATTACATATCTTTGTATCATCAGCAAAAAGACATACCTTACCATCAAAAAAAAATATTAAAGAGAATGGGTCCAAGTACGGATCCCTGAGGTACCCCACTGGTGACAAGCCCAAGTCAGATATTATAGCACTCAAGATCTGAATTTAACCAAGGCTCACAAATTTTGATATATGAACCAAAGCTTTGAAGAGCCGAAAAATAGCCTTTGTCCATCCTGTAAAGTAGCTATCATCGAAATTTCCATTTTTTTATTCCACATTCTTGATATTATTAACTTCATGGCCATAAAGATCTGGAAAGTCAAAAATGTGCCTCGCTCTTTTAATCCATCAAGTTTTAAATGTAATAAGGCTTTTTCTGGAGAAGGTATGAGTTTTATCTGAGACTATTAGAAAAACCTTAGATCATGTATTATGGACTTGTCTTCAAGACCACCATACATGTTCAAATGTTCCTTCCCTTAAGCCACATCTCCAACACAGGGCACTGTGATTAGAATCAATTTTATGCGTTATGCATTCTAGTGGGGACTAAATGCCATCTATGCATTATTTTATAGTGTAATTCTTGGATATTTAAACAATGGGTAGCTCTCCCAACTTTAGGCGGTATTACCCCATGCCATGCTGTCTATCACTGTGCCAAGGTCTTTAGACCATGCAGTCTGGGCTCTCACCTTTTCCAGGAATTTAAAAAAACAAAAATATTTTTATTTGAATGAGCTGCAAAGAGAGAGTTTTGTGGCATTGGGATCTAAAGTAGTTAGGAGATGCCCAGAAATGTCGTTTTTTTATGCAAATCAGATTATAATAATCCTTTCTTGGGATTTCCCATTCCATTATTCCATTATTAAGTGATCATTTGTTTTTAACTGAGCACCCTCCATATAGTCACCTTTTTGTTGTCATACCACATCATCTTGTTCAGATCTGGGATGTTATATGCAATTATTTTGGTGTGAGTTTGAGTTATTATTTTATCTTTTAATCCAATGCTATTTTTGTTTTTTCACCAGAAGGAAATAATGTTTTTGATAACAAAAATCCCTTTAGAGTTTTAAATGTTAAATGTTTTTGCTATTAAGTTATTCAGCCATAAGAGATTATTATAATTCTTGATATTCAATATTTTTTGTTCAATAATGACCCAATCTTCAGTTCTAGAGTAATATGAATGAATAGCATATACATGCATCATTGCATAAATTCGACTATAGAGGCTCAAATTAGGGAAACCCATGCCCCCCTTGGACTTATCTCTATATAGAATTTTTTTGCAATTCTTGGTTTCTTATTTGACCAAATACATTTTTCTACTATGGATTGAAATTGTGTGCAGAAAAAGAAAGGGAGTTGAAGGAGGATTAGTATCATATTGTAGAGTCATCTAGGTAATATATATGATTTAATAATGTTAATTTTGCCCAGCCATGATAGGGGCAGATTTCTCCATTCCCACAGTTTTTTTTTACAAAGTCCATTAGTAGTTATTGATAGTTCAACTCAATTAAAAATAGAGGGTATTTTGTAATTTTAATCCCTAAGTAGTCAATGTATTTATCTTTCCACATGAATGAAAACTTATGAGTAAGAATTGCCCTTTTGTTTTCATTCATTTCCACTGAGATAGCTTGTGATTTATTAATATTGGGTTTATAGTTAGAGTACTCTCCATATATTTAATCTCATTTAAAAGGGATTCTATCGATGTCTCAGGGTCTGGTTAAGTCAACAGAACGTCGTGTGCATAGAGACTAGCCTTGCTTTCAACATCCCCAATAGAGATTCCTCTAATTTCCTTATTATTTCTAATTCTGGCTGCCAATGGTTCTAGAGACATGATATATAAAAGAGGGGCCAGAGGACAGCCCTGTCTAGTACCGTTCCTGACTGTGAACCATTGGGATCCAAAACCTTGCCCCACTATCTTAGCTGTCGGATCGGAGTACAAAGCCATAATAAATTTTATTATATTTTCACCGAAATTAAATCTTTTGAGTATTGCTTCCAGAAATGACCAGTCAACCCGATTAAATGCCTTTTCCGCATCCAGAGAGAGTGTGACCATAGAGATTTTATTGTTTAAGGCAAAATCTATTGTATCAATGATTTTTGTTTGTATTACCATACAGTTGACGACCACTAACAAAACCTACTTATTTTTTATAAATTATGTGAGCTATTATCTTTTTAATTCTATCTGCTAATATTGCAGAAAATATTTTGATATCACTGTGGATTAAAGAAATCGGTAGGAAATTAGGCTCAAATTTTAAATCCTTCCCTTGTTTAGGAATGGGTATAATGATCGCTTGCAACATTTCACTGGGAAATGGTTTGTTTTCTAAAATATCATTCAATACATTTTTGCTAGATTTGGAGCTATAACATGTGACATTTTTTTATAAAAATAATTGGAGAAGCCATCTGGACCAGGTGTTTTATTCTTTTTTGATTTGTTGATAGCTTGGATGACTTCTCTCATCTCTATTGGTTTGTCTAGCGCTGCTCTATGTTTTGTATCTAGTGCTTGTACATTAGAGTTTTTTAAATAGTCAGAAATTTGCGTTAAATTTTTTTTCAAATTTACCTAAATTATATAGGGAAGAATAGTACTCTCTGAATGCCGAAGCAATTTTATGGGGGAGGCCTAAATTGATTATTACCTGATGAAATTTCAAAGAGTCTCTCCTTGAGATTGGAATTTTTAAATTGATTTGATAGATATTTGTCTGCACGGTTCCCCATGTAGAACCACTTCTGTTTCCATTTAATTTGAATTTTATTTGCTCCATCTAGCATTAATTTTCTTATTTTGCTCTTAAATTGATCTATTTCAAGGAGAGTTATTTGATCCTTGGAGTTAATTTTCTCTAACTCATCCAGTTTTAAATATAAGTCTGCCAAGGATACTTTCTGTTCAATGCTCAATTTACACCTTCTAATGTAGATCACCGACTTCACGCAAAAAACATGGAAAGTAAATGTAAATATAATAAAAATTAAATTGTTTGAGATTAAAGAAATAGCTGTTTTTCAGTAATCCTTTTCTGTAACTAGAAAGAAATTCAGATGGTAAAAGTAAGTCAAAAAGGGAAATATATAATTGTTATTTTTATACACAAGATGTAAAAATAAGCAGAGTATGTAGAGAACAAAATGATGACACATTCAGATCAATTTATAGTTGCCAGAAACAAGCGTTGATACCATGTTTATGTGCAATGTTGCTGTACAGAGAATCCACGTCCATGGTTACATAGATGGTTTTAGCAAGGAGATTGGTGATTTGGCTGAGTTTGTTAAAGAAGTCAGTAGTGTCTTTTATGAAGCTGATGGTATGTTCGGTAACTGGTCCTAGTCCTGTAATTATAGTTCTGCCAGGATTACCTGTTTTGTGGATTTTCGGGAGCATATAGAACATTGGTATGAGTGATTCCAGTTATAGTTGTAGATTCTTAGAGAAGGATCTGATGATCATCCTACGATGCAATGTATATTTTTTGATGGGATCTTCATTTAGTTTTTTTATAGTAATTGCCATCTGACAGTTTCCTGTCCTCCTCTTTTATATAATGAAAAAGATCTCAGGCACTCACTGTAATTGGTTACAGGCAGATTTATCACAACGTTTTGACCTATACAGGTCTTTATCAAGCTTGACCTATACAGGTCTTTATCAGGTTTGATAAAGACCTGTATAGGTCGAAACGTTGTAATAAATCTGCCTGGAACCAATTACAGTGAGTGCCGGAGATCTTTTTCATTACTACGTATTTCTTGGAGTTTGCTGACCCTTGCTCAGTAGCCCCCTGTGTTGGTATGTTGCGACTGAGTGTGACCCTACCTTTTGTTTACTCCCCTTTTATATAGTCCTGAGTGTTAATTATCACCATTGCTCCTCCCTTGTCTTCCCGTTTGATGGTGATAGTGGGATTATTTTTCAGATCAATTATAGCAGTTTGTTACTGTAGAGATTATGCAAGTTGTGAAAAATTTTCTTTAGGATTTGTTGATTTGTTTAGTCTCTACTATATTTATCAATTTAGCAATGAACTGCAACAATAAAGACTGCAAAGAGATACATATTTCACAGCAAAGTGGTGATTATATTTGTATCTGGCTGGAAAGCCTGGAATGCATTACAAGCACATGGTGTACTCATTGGTCTCCAAAAGTTTAGGCTTTATGATTTCTAAATCAATATTATGCTCACTATTTGTCTTATGTTAGTTCCTACTGAGTATCCAACGGTAATAATGAGATTCTGATTTGAATGGTAATGCAATTACAATGTATCACTGCCTACCAATGCAGATATTGACTACATAAACCCATTCAACGAAGCAAGGAGAATGGCAAGCATTCTATCTTAGTGTTTGTTTCTTCCTTTTAAGAGCAAGGTAAAAGTTTGACTCATTGTCTACTTGGTTTACTTCTTTACTTTTATTTAATAAAAAAAAAATATATAGATTATGATGCAAGAAAATATCAAAAATGAAACAAGATAAATTATTTTTAATATTTTTAATTTATTTGGTTATATTTATTTTTATGTTAGCTGTGTTACTTTTTTATTTAGATTATGCACCCTCTTGTTAAAAAAAGTTGCAGAAAGAAACTAAACTTATATCTTATGGAGTGCAGAGAATGTCTCCTTTCTGCAGACGAATCCGCCCACTTTAAGATTATCATTCCTGATGATCCCTGATCCAATCAAATGCTTCTTATAGAGAAGCATTATGGATCTATAGCTCATGCACGGTAGTCACTGTGATTTGTCAACCAATATTCCATTGCATTTCCTGTACAAGATTGGCAAAATTCAGAGTAGGATTTGACAGATAAAATAGTATTTCAGTTTTTGGGTTTTTTGTTGCAGGTACAAGTCATTACTGAGTCGTGTGAGATTCATAATGGGTAATTTCATGAAGGAACAATAAATTAGCCAGAGAAAACAATATAAATCAAATAATCATGTCTGGTAAAGCAAATTTTCATTTAAATGGCTTCATCAATAAGCAAAACTGTAATTTCTGGGGTACAGAAAATCCACTGATAATCATCAGCGCCAATTGCACTCTATAAATGTACTGTCAGGTGCTGGGTGACCTCGCAGGAAGTTAAGGGACAGAAATTGGAATGCTAGCTCCTCAAACATTAACTAATGTTATGAACAATGCAACTGATAGAGCCAAACTTTACGAATAGGCAAATGGAGCTCATTTGAAAGGTGTCATTTTCCATACCTAGTCAAACAAATCTCCATAAGCATTTGTTGTGTGTAAGATCGTTGAAATTGGTTTATTAATTAAAAAGCTATTGGCTCCTTAAACCCTACTCACACCTTGAATATGCTGTGCAATTTTGGGCACCTTTTCTAAAGAAAGATATCATGGCACTAGAAAAAGTGCAGAGACGAGCTACAAAATTGATAAAAGGAATGGAGCATTTTAGTTACGAAGGAAGGTTAACATTTTTTAATCTGTTTAGTTTGGAAAAACGGCGCCTGAGAGGGGATATGATAACATTATACAAATATATTCGGGGCCAGTACAAACCTTTATCTGGAAATCTATTCATAAACGGGGCTATACATAGGACACGAGGTCACACATTTAGGCTGGAAGAAAGGAGATATTTATCTAAGGCAAAGAAAAGGTTTTTTTTACAGTAAGAGCAATAAGGATATGGAATTCTCTGCCTGAAGAGGTGGTTTTGTCAGAGTCTATACAGATATTTAAACTGCAATTGGATAAATACTTGCAAAAACATAACATACAGGGATATAATTTCTAATTAGTGCGGTAATAGCTGCTTGATCCAAGGAGACATCTGACTGCTATTTTGGGGTCAAGAAGGACATTTTTCTTAGTTTTTTGCAAAATTGGAAGCACTGCAGACTAGGTTTTTTGTCTTCTTTTGGATCAACAGCAAAAACATATGTGAGGAAGGCTGAACTTGAAGGATGCAAGCCTCTTTTCAGCTATGTAACTATGTAACTATGTACTCTGAATTTTGGCCCACCCTGTATTTGGCATCATCATGCTGTGTGTGTGATGATGACAAATGTGAAGACCTTCGATAATCAAAGAATCTGAAAGAGAACGTGGCTCTAGCGGCTAGCTGACACACTAACAACCAGTAGAGGCATTGTTTCAGCCAAATGTAAACATTATAATTGAATGAACAGGCAGTGTTTTACATTGTCTAAGAAAATTCGAAGTTAACAAGTTGATATTTAGGAAAAATATAGTGAAAAATTGCATATTCTATGTAAATATTTGCAGATTAACATAGAAAGCGTTGAAGAGAACACTATTTATCTTGTACAACATATGGACTTATCTTTCACAGGAGATTGAAGAATTTGTTGGTTCTGTGAATTTGTTGGTTCTGTAATAGTTAAAAGTTTCTTAATTGTGATAATCTAGCAATCTCTTCTTTTATCTAGGTTAAATTATTTAAAGCATCATCAGCAAGCTTAGTAAATACAAATGGATATTTTCAATAGGGATGTGCATGGGAAAAAAGTTTGGTTCGGCATTCTGAAATTCGGGACTTCGGTACTTCGGAACTTAGGAGCTTCAGTTCTGTTCGGCACTTCAGAATTTCGGCGCTTCAGCACTTCGGGATCTTCGGCACTTACTTAGTATTAGTAAATTATGCTCCTACTCGCTCTACCGCAAGTAGGGGCATGTCTACTAAACAGTAAGGAGCCTGTGGCTGCTCACTGTAAAAAAAAAATAATTCCGCCCCCACTCCTGAACGGAGGAAAAGAAGAATAAGGGGGGCCTATTGTCCTCCCCCCAGCCCCAGCCCCTGAGCGGTGGGTGGGGGCCCAAAAGTAAACTAATGGGGCGGACCTCTTGTCCTCACCCCGGCCCCCACCCATGAGCGGTGGGTGGGGGCCCTAAATTAGACTAAGGGGGGGACCTATTGTCCTTCCCCCTGGCCCCCACCCCTGAGCATGAGTTCTTTTTTCCCATGCTGTGTAATTTGACTCATAACTCTCTGATTGGTTACTTTCAATACACCAATCAGAGTGTTGTTATGAGTCAAATTACACAGTGTGGGAAAATTCCAAAGAACTTTCCCACGCTGTGTAAAATGACACAGAGCACTCTGATTGGCTGGATTGCAAGCTAACCAATCAGAGTGCTGTTACAGGTAAATGTAGAGACTTACCTACCAGTCTCTTCATTTTCCTGTCAGAGCACTCTGATTGGATGGCTTAAACCAACCAACCAGAGTGCTTTGAGCCTAATTGCAGGGGGGGGCAAGGCTTTATAAGCCTTCCCCTGCCCTGCAGAGCTCAGTCTGTGCGGAGCCCTCCATGGGTGAAGATGGATATTTTTTTTTGCGCTCGTTTTTTTTTATTTTTCAAAGTGCGTCGCTTATTATGGATTTTTATTTGGCCTTTTTTGGGGCTGAAAAAAGAAGATTTTAGAAGAAAGAAGACCTCAAATGGTAAGTTTTTTTTTGTTTCTTTTACAGGTATCTAGTTAATGGTCCCCCCCTTGCTATTTTTAGGGTGAGGGGGGTAGGTTGGGGTTATTTTTTTTGGGAGGGGGTGACTCAGGGTTTGGGGACCCCTAGTCACTTGGGGGGGTTACATTTTTATTTAGGGCCCCCACTCGCCACTCAGGTGTTGAGGCCAGGGTGGAGGACAATAGGTCCCTCCCCTTATTGGTATTTAGGGCCCCCACCAACTGCTCAGGGGTGAGGGCTGGGGCGAGGACAATAGGTTCCCCCTTTTCTAATTTAGGGCCCCCATGCACCACTCAGGAGTGGAGTCTGGGGGTGAGGACATTAGGTCGCCCCCCTATTGGTATTTAGGGCCCCCACCCGCTGCTCATGGGTGGGGGCCCGGGGGAAAACAATAAGTCCCCCCTTATTCTAATTTAGGGCCCCCACCCACCACTCAGGGGTGGGGTCTGGAGGGATGGACAATAGGTCCCCCCCTATTCTTCTTTCGGGCCCCCACCCACTGTTCAGGGGTGGAGACCAGGGGGGAGGACAATAGGTCCCCCTTATTCTAATTTAGGGCCCCCACCCACCACTCAGGGATAGGGCCAGGGAGGAAGGACAATAGGTCCCCCCTTATTGGTATTTAAGGCCCCCACCCACCATTTAAGGGTGGGAGCCAGGGGGAGGACAATAGGTCCCCCCCTATTCTTCTTTAGGGCCCCCATCCACTGCTCAGGGGTGGAGGCCAGGGGGGAGGACAATATGTCCCCCCTTATTCTTCTTTAGGGCCCCCACCCACTGCTCAGGGGTGGGGGCCAGGTGGGAGGACAATAGGTCCCCCCTTATTGATATTTAGGGTTCCTACCCACCGCTCAGGGGTGGGGGCCTGGGGGAGGACAGTAGGTTCCCCCCCATTAGTTTACTTTAGGGCCCCCACCCGCCGCTCAGGGGTGAGGGCCGGGTTGAGGACAATAGGTGTCCCCCTCTTATTCTTCTTTAGGGCCCCTACCCGCCGCTCAGAGGTGGAGGCCGGGGGGAGGACAATAGGTCCCCCCCCTTATTCTTCTTTAGGGCCCCCAGCCTCCGTTCAGGCTGCTCACTGTTTACTAGACATGCCTCTGCTCGCGGTACTTAGTATTAGTAAATTTGGCTGAAAGACCAATACCATGGGAATTAGGGAGTTATCTACTTATTCATTCTTGTCATTCCATTGACAAGCTAAGTAACCTACATGTTATACTTGATTGTTGTAAGTGTTGCAAATGCTTACAGCTGAATCCCGGCTATGTTTGTATAATTTTTATTTAAACTTATATACAGTGTATACAGTGTAACATTCTTCATTCTTCCATTGGGTAGGTATATTAGTACTTCGGCACTTCGGCAATTTGGCAATTCGGCAATTCGGACATCCGGATGTATCCGAATGTCCAAATTGCCCGAAATTCGTCAGAATTGACATTCGGAACGAAACGAATTGCACATGTCTAATGTTCAAGAAATCCACTTCTTTCTAGAAAGAAAACTTAATGCTCTCCTTAGTCTACGGTCGTCCGGTGAGATTCTATTAGAAGAACTACTATATTGTATCGATTCGCTGAAAAGGAAACCTTTTTTTTTCGTGGTGGGATTTTCATGGAACAGTCCCAACCTGGTGACAATTTATGAAAGGATTGCAATTATTCTCCTCCATTTTGTAGGTCAGAAATGGATAGGAGGAATACAATTGTTGGATACATGTATTCATGTATTGTGTTACTACATAGCTTTATATCAGTAGCTCTAAACATTTTATGACAGGGATCCAAATTATGGTCATGACAACAGTTTGGCAACCTTCAGTTTTCAAGTTAGTTTAGTTACTCACCCTTCAATTTTAATATAATTACAATTATTTATACAGCTCCAACATACTGCAGTTTTGTACAAAACAAATATTTAATTCTAATATCTAAAAAAATATGTTTGAATTTAGTAATTCTGGAAGACACCTTCATATTTCACAGTTAAACCTTTCTAGTCTTTGGTTCATATTTATGGTGCATGCAGATCACTGGCAATTCTTATTTGAGATTCTAGACTCCAAAGAGTATTTACAGTGATCTGCAGTCAAAAAGCATCTCCCACTGGAGCAGCAGCATCGCAACCGACAGGACACAAGAAAATCATTTACCAACTCCTTGCCCAACGGTGAGTAGGACTGGGGCTAAAAACTAAATCTGTTTTTTTTGTTTGTTTTTAACAGTGTTGTAATGTGTGGGAAGGCTGGAAACAACAGACACAACCCCTCCATATACAGTCATCCCCAAATACACAGCTCTCCTCACATAGTCACCCCTCAAACACATACACACAGTCACCCCAACAACATTCACCCTTTCAAACATATACTTCAAACCCCCACACAGTTATCCATGGCCACACACCATCACCACTATAAATATTTCAATACTTGCTTCCACATAAGCACAGTAAATCCCACAAACACACAGTCACCCCATAATTACCACATACACAGTCATTTCCCTCACACGCAATACACAGCCTCCACATATACACAATATACTCACAGGCAGACACACACAAATATACACACACACGTATACTCTTTCAGATACACACTTCCAGACACATACAATAGAAAATTCATGTATTCACTCCTGTACCTTATGCAGGCCACGGTAGTTACACTAGAAGACATTTGTGTCTGTCAAAGTCTACAAAAGCCCCACCAGAGGTGAGATCTTTTTTTCTAACGTTCCAGAAGAAGTTTAAAAGACTGCTTTATTAGGCTCTGTTTACCCATCACTTCTCTGTTTTTAAGGCAACAACTTCTTCTATAGATGGAATCCTAGTTATGCAAAGACCCTGCAACAAATAAACAACACTTCAACCACCAACACAATATTGCAACCAGCATTCCATTTGTAGCCCATGGATCAGCGCAGCTAAGAGGAATAGGCCTTGACAGAGCCAGGAGGTAGGCATAGCAGCCACAGGAAGTTAGTGACAGCTAGCATGCTGAGTAGGGCGGAGCCATAAGGGGAGTATTTATACCAGCCATTATATGAAGTGGCCATTTTAACTGAACCTAAGCTTACCTGTCAATTGTCCCTCCCACCCTCCCTGTATTTGGTTAGGTTAGTTGATTTCCCGTTTTTTCACAGCGGCGGGGAATGGCCTGGTTAAATCGGAGGGTAGATGGAGGAGAAAGTGGGCATCCTGAGGTTTAGTGTGGATTGGGCAATGTTGCACGTGGTTGGTAGGTTCGAGCCCGTCGATGGCTCCGAACCTGGGGGTGTGGTGGTGTCTTGGTACACCCTACACTGGAACTGGTGGGTAGTGGTATCTTGGTACACCCCTACAATGGATATGGTGGGTAGCGGTGTCTTGGTACACCCCTACAATCGATATGGTGGGTAGCAGTGTCTCGGTACACCCTTACAATTTAACCTGGTGGAAATGTGGTCAAATTGGGCGGCCAGTTTCTGTGTTAACATGTTATTTAGATTGTTATCTATTGTTATTATTGTGGGGTCACTGCTAGGGGTATGTTATGTATATGGGGGAGGTTAACATTATTAAGATTTGTTGGCAATGACCCCATTTGTTATTCCTTAATTATTTATTAATAATTTAATAAAGCTGTGGACGAATTATTTCCAATAGTATAACCTGTGTCCGTGTTTTAATGGGGGTTTGGGTAAGGTTAGCGCATATGCCGGCAAATCCGACTGTGCGCCTGTCATGTCCTAAGAGCTACACCTACATTGATTCTTTCACCTCCAACGTAGGACTTCCCGAAAAAGCTGTCAACTGGCCACAATCAAATTAAAAAATTAAAAGCAATTTAATTTTCAGGTTAATATTGATTTAAAGTAATTCTGACCTTACTGGTTGAGCATTTCCTGAATTATTCTAACATACTATTTAACCTGGCAAATATTACTTTACTCTTTGCTTTTGGCTCTTTTATACCAGTCTACTTAGCAACTCAGAAAGCAATTATGATAATGCCTCTAGTTATAGGATGTTATTGCTATGCTTAAGCTTCATAACACTATTGAATAAATACACTTTGACATTAACAATGCATTTTCTTCCTTGCATTTATGTTATAGGGAACATTTTGTATTCTCGTGTCCTATTTTGTAATACCTGCTTTTTTTGTGCATTCTTGATTGGCACTAGGGAAATAATAACGTGCATATTTCATGGATTCATAAAACCAGCTTTGTCTGCAGAAGCAACCCTGCGAAAAAGCTGAAAAATCTATTATGTTACATTAAGCACCTCCACCTAATGCATTCTTAGAAGAAAGAGCCCATTGAAATATTTTGTGATAAGGTTATAATCTGAAGGATAATAAAACTCAAGTGAATTTTGTAAAAAAAAAAAGCATCCGCGAGTCCAAAGAATTTAGCTTTTCTTATATTTTTGTATACATATTCGCTAAAAAAAAATTCTTATCTACCTATGTGTTATTTAAAAACTAAAATTAAACAATGTTATCCAATTTAAATAGTATGTTTGTAATAGATCTTTTACGGGAAAATTTAGCAGAATCCAATATTAATGCCTTTGGGTGCAAGGCAGCGAGAGGAAAGGTAGGACTATGGTAATAAGCCTCTACCCAGCTGGTTAACGTTGCCCAACGGACACCTGGCCAACTTTCTCGATGCATACTTAAAAAGGAGGAACCGCCAACCACTTATTAAAGTAAAACAACGCACCTTAATGGCTATCTGAGACCTGATTATGGCCATGATTTTATATTTTTCCCTTACATTTTTCAAATGATTTAATACTTTGGGGAAAAAATTCAATTATTTATCTACAGAAGGCGCCATTAAAGTCTACGAGAATTTTGTAGATAAATAATTTGAAAGGCTTATCCACAACTATTAAATAGGGAACTATATACAAGAGAATGATTAGTTGAATGATGTGCCGTGTGTGTTCAGCAAGCATCGGAATTTTTTTTTCATTTTTTTTTCTGGACCTGCACTTTAACACACAAGAAGAAAAACTGTATCATTATTTTATTTCATAAAATGTTTCTGTCCAAACTTTATTTAATTTTTCTCAGAATCTCAAGCCACGCTTACCAAGTACCTTTTAATGTTTTAGAATCACAGTAAACATGACAAACCTCAATTGTGTCTGACATCTGTTATATATTTACCAGTCACCAATTATTCCTTCTAAAGCTTGCTAGTTTGCCATATGGGTACATCCCTCACAGAAGATCTCAAACTAGTTTTAGCTCAATTTTTTTCTAATTTAGCTGTAAATTTTGCGTGGTTAAATAATTTGGTTTAATCCAAATTAATTAGTCCAAAAAAAC
>OW240918.1:123630406-123646075 GCA_933207985.1 Pelobates cultripes | reverse complement strand
TTTTCACTTGCCCATTTTTCCTGCTTCCAACACATGACATTCAAGAACTGACTGTTCACTTGCTGACTAATATATCCCACTCCTTGACAGGTGCCATTGTAACAATATAATCAATGTTATTCACTTCACCTGTCAATGGTTTCAATGTTGTGGCTGATCAGTGTATAGAAATAAGTCAAGTAGCCACCTGGACCTGAGGATGGCTAGACTAGACACGCTGTGGGAATGGAGTCACAAGCCTATCAACTCCCTTTTATAAACTTGTCAAATCATGCTCAGAAACTTGTGAATAGAGGAGCCTATGGCTCAATTGGAGTTTGTAGGGGTCTTTCAGGCCTATCCAATTATGTGTGGGTGTGCAGATGCTTCCGCATTTAGCAGGGATCCTATAGAGCAGGGGTTCCCAACCTAGTCCTCAATACTGCCTACCAGACCAGGTTTTAGCGATTACCCTGTGTCTAAAGAGTTTTTTTTCTTCTTCTAAAATAACCTTAGATACAACTGGGTAATCCCTAAATCCTGGACTGTTAATGGTTACTTGAGGACTGGATTGGGAACCACTGCTATAGAGCAGGTGTTCCCAACCCAGTCCTCAAGTACCCCCCTAACATTCCAGGATTTAGGGATTACCCTGTTGTGCCTGCAGTGTTTTTTTTTTCCTTTCTAAAAACATCTTAGACACAACTGGGTAATTCCTAAATCCTGGACTGCTAGGGGGTACTTGAGGACTGGATTGGGAACCCCTGCTATAGAAGATGGCATATATTTTGATTTTAACTGTTTACAAACACTCTTCATAATCAATAGGCCGAGGTCACTCAACATAAAATCCCCTATTAATAGTCAGAGCCAAATTAGTAACTAACTTGCCCTACATGTTGGGTTTATTGTAAGCCCTGTCCTATTCGAACTGTGTCAGAATGGGTGAGTAATTTGCTATGATTGCATTTGCAACCAATCTACCTTTACTGAATAGCCAACTTGCAACTTTAGTTTATTAACACCAAAAAATACATTGCTTGGAATATATCTAAGGCTTCTTTATTGATGTTTATTTTATAGTGCACCCATACCTTTCTTTATTCTTACAAAAATAAGAATGTCGTCTTACTAAAATGATGTAAAATACATAAAGTATGGGACAAAAACATCTCTGTGAATTAAATGAGTCACGTGACTCCAAATATATGATTACAATCTGTTATAAGATCAGATAAGAGGAAGCAGACACGGTTAGCATATTTTTTGGGGGAGTTAAAACAAAAAAAAATATACAAAAAAAAAATAAGTTTTTATTTATTGTGCCTTCTAAGTTGCTGCACAATATTTAAATGCGTAATGAAACATTTGTTTTTTTTCTGTATTCATATTTATTATTCATCAATCAATAGAACAGCTGGAACTGCGGTGCATAAACTCTTGGTGAATTGCTGCATTACAAAATTTATCACTTGTAAATCCGGAAGAGAGGACAACGATTGCTCGTTCTTCTAGCATTCCAGGGGTTAATGGAGTTGTAATGACTGTATAAAAAAGAGCACATTTATCTATATCAATCTTAATAGCTTTTCTTAAAGTAGTCTATCCTCCCCAGCATGTACTCCTTAATTAATAACTATACTATGCAATTGTTAAATAAATGTTAAAAGCTTGAAACCCAGGAACTATAGTCGAATTAATATGTTCCATTTCAGTGCATTTAATGAATCTAGAGGATTTTTTTTTTTATTATTTTTTTTTAACACCTCATCATTTATATATAGATTGACTTCACTACATGACATTGGAAAGCCAAGGAAACCGAAAGGATTTAACAAGGCCACCTTAAGCTAAGAGGATAAATGTATGATCCGTTCTCGTTACCATGTGCCGTTCTGTCCCCCATATAAAAAAAGCATAATGAAGTACAGCGTTAAACAACAAAACATATATAATCTGCAATTAACAGGTGCAATAGCTATGCATAGATTGATTAGTAAAAATGTGTTGGAAGTGATATTAAAATGATTCATATGTGTTTCTTCTAAAGGAAAAATACCAAAATTAGGGGCTTAAAGTGCCGCTAACAAAAATAAATATTTTCATCCAAATATGAAGCATTAGAGAGAGAAAATCTGATTTTTTTTTAGTCATATGAATTTCTAAAAGGTTGATTTCATGCATCACAAAGTGCACGGTTTTTGTATATGGCCAATATAAATGCAGATGTCTTCGAGATGATTGACAGCAAAGGTTGTGGGAGGTTGGATCAGCTACTGCCATAGTAAAAATAGTATTTTAGACCCTATATTGATCACCACAAGTAGATAGCAGAGCAGAGGGATATATATAACACTCATAAAGAGATTGGCACACATACATAGACACTCACTGGCACACATATTGTAAATAAACATACATTCACACACTTACATATGCACATGCTAGCACGCACACAGAGAGATATCCACTATAGGCAGACACGCACAGATATACATAGACACAGTGGTGTACATACCGCGGTCGCAGGGGTCGCAGCCGCGACTGGCCCGTCACTCCAGGGGGTCGGCTGCTCTGCGGACCCCTGCGACCGGGTACCAGCTGCCACGTTTTGCGGCCCGTCCAAGGGGTCCATCAGGTGGCCCATGCTGTCAGGACCACCCGATGGATATGGATTATCAGGGGGCCGGTCAGCTGCATGTCACTCCTCCCATCTATCCGAACCCGCATGGGAGGAAGGAGGAAGGAGGAGGGAGTCAGAGTGGGACCTCTGACTTCCATCAGGCTGAGCCCCCACTGGACCCCAGAAAACGTCACAAAAGGTACGAAACAGGAAACATTTTGTATATGTATGTGTCTGTATGTGTGTGTCTCTGTATGTGTGTGTCTGTGTCTCTGTATGTATGTGTGTCTGTGTCTCTGTATGTGTGTGTGTCTGTGTCTGTGTGTGAGTCTGTATGTATGTGTGTGTCTGTATGTGTCTGTGTCTCTGTGTGTGTGTGTCTGTGTCTCTGTATGTGTGTGTGTCTCTGTATGTGTGTGTATGTATGTGTCTCTGTATGTATGTGTGTTTGTGTCTGTGTGTGTGTATGTATGTATCTGTATGTATGTGTCTCTATATGTATGTGTCTGCATGTGTGTGTGTGTCTGTGTGTATGTGTCTGTATGTGTGTATGTCTGTCGGAGGGTGTGTGTATGTATGTGTGTGTTTGTATGTATGTGTCTGTGTGTGTGTGTATGTGTCTCTGTATGTGTGTGTATGTATTTGTCTGTGTGTGTGTCTCTGTCAGTGTGTATGTATGTGTCTGTTGGGGGGTGTATATCTGTGTCTGTGTGTAAGTGTTTGTTTGTGTGTGTGTGTGTGTCTGTATGTATGTGTCGGGGGGGGAGCACGGCTCAATTTCGCACTGGGGCCCCATCGATAGTGTGTATGCCACTGCATTGACACATACAAACATACACAGATATAGTCACACACTAGCACACATACATAGACACCCATTTATTAACACCAAGGTCAGTCTCATTAGGCAGAATAAAAGTCACTTGTGTACACCAGACTAGGAATGAGGAACTTGTTTGTTTCTGATTGTATATTTTTATGTAGCAGTAACAGGAGCATTTAAGATATAGCAAGTCACTTTAGCATAGCAGAAACAAACAATAAGCGAAGTAGTTCTGCAGTATATTTAATTGTAATTTACTTAAAGCTATCTAGTGTGCTTTAAATATTAAAGTACAGTACGAATTTGTGTAATACACAATCTAAGTTACAATATAGGAGGGAATGGGAACCTTTCAGTTACAAGAAAGAGGCAGAGAAGCAGTTTGCATTTTATATATTATTTACAGGGCCTAATGTTTCAAGTCCTACGTTACTAGCAAGTCCTTAAAAGTCACTCTCCACTACAAGCCGGGAAAGTCCATCTCACACTCACTATATTTACACTCATTAAAAATGGAGAAATTGTGATTGCGCACTTATTAGATGAGATTCTTGTGTTGTATATGTAGTCCGTAGGTTCTGTGGGTACAGGAAACCAACATAGGGTAATATATCTTAACCCCTTAAGGACACATGACGGAAATATTCCGTCATGATTCCCTTTTATTCCAGAAGTTGTGTCATTAAGGGGTTAAACACAATTCAAATAGTATATAACTTGATATTTACATTTGACAATGGCTATTTACAAATGGAAACGTTGGTAAAAAATTGTATTAATGTAGTGTTCAACTTGCAATATGCTTTTTTAGTGTGTCATTTAATTTGTGAATGGCTGAGGCTATATGAAAATTATTAAAGGAACACTATAGGGTCAGGAACACAAACATATATTCCTGACCCTATAGTGTTTAACCCACCATTAAGGTGGCTTGCCCACCCAGTTCCCTTAATAGTTAATAAAACTCACCTTATTTCCAGCGGAGCGCGGGCCTGCCTGCGCTACCTCTGCCCCCTTGATGACATCATAGTTGCCAATTTTAGCCAATCCAATGCTTTTCCATGGGGATAGCACTGGATTGGATAAAAACGTCAAAGAGCGGGGCCAAACGGCATTTTAGCCTATCAGCACCTCCTCATAGAGATGCATTGAATCAATGCATCTCTATGAGGAAAATTCAGCATCCCCATGCAGAGCGTGGAGACGCTGAACGGCACTGCTGTCTACTGTGCAGCACTGAGCCAGGAAGCACCTCCAGTGACCATCTGGGGACTGGCCACTTGGAGGAGTCCCTGGGGGCAATGTAAACACTGCCTTTTCTCTGAAAAGGCAGTGTTTGCATGAAAATGCCTGTATATAATGATTATACTCACCAGAACAACTACATTAAGCTATAGCTGTTCTGGTGACTATAGTGTCCTGTAAGTAAGACTAGCCAGCCAGCTTACATCTAATTTACTGGAGACGTACAAAAGTGACAAATGTTTTTGATATTTTGGTATGTCTTGGTAATTCAGTTGGAGCCAAAACCAAGAGTGAAATCAGCACCCTGTCTCTAAGTACCTTAAAATACAAACTATATCAAATTATAAAGAAAAGGGTCTTTCAAACATATCTTGCTGATAACTGAGCTCAAGTAGATTTTTGGCCTGAAATAAAGCTTCGCAAAGCAGGGAATGTACTTCTAAAATGAAATCACATGCCAGTAAAACAAGATGACAAAAAGTACAGTTCAACAAAATAAACCATTACATCATCTTCACAGTGTCCTTTCTGTAGTGTATAATCCAATTTACGGATTAGTTTTTTGTTTCCAAAGGTCACAAGAGTACAGAACTCTACAGAGTCCAGCAACTTACAGAAAAATAATCACATCCTGGATGATAACATACCCCGCAAGAAAAATTCAGCATAGGCAGTCAATAGCATCAAGGTGAAACAGGATTAATACTTTTATATTTATGAAAAACAACAAGGTTAAATTGTAATAAAGGCCATCATTTAGCCATGTTTTATAGCAGTGAGTCTTATATATGCCACCGTGTATACATATATATATATATATATATATATATATATATATATATATATATTTACATTAATCAACCACAACATTAAAACCACTAAAAGGTGAAGTTAATAACACTAATTATATTGTTACAATAGCACCTGTCAAGGGGTGGGTATATTATGCAAGGGAATTCTTGGAATTTAATGTTTCGGAAGCAGGAAAAATCAGCAAAGGAAAACATTAAGTGACTTTGACAAGAGCCAAATAGTGGTGTCTAGATGACTGGGTCAGAGCATCTTCAAAAATGGCAAGTCGTGTAAGATATTCCCGGTATGCAGTGGTTTGTACCTACCAAAAGTGGCGTAAGGAAGGACAACCAGTGAACCGGCTTCAGAGTCATGAGTGCTTAAGGCTCATTGATTCAAGTGGAGAGCGAAGGCTAGACCATCTGGTCTGATCACATAGAACAGTTACTGTAGTTCAAACTGCTGAAAAACTTAATGATGACCATGATAGCAAGGTGCATCATGAGCCCTGTCCACTGCCGAAAACTTCTTCAATGGGGATTTGAGCTTTAGAACTGGACCCTGGAGAAATGATAGAAGGTTGCCTGGTCTGATGAATCATGTTTTATTTTAGATCTGGTGGATGGCTGAGTGCACGTGCCTGGGGTCGAGATGGCAGATGGATGAACTATGAAAAGAAGGCAGGCTGTCGGAGGCAGTGGCGGATCCGGGGGGGCAACTGGGCAATTGTCTCCACACCCCCCAAGAAAACAGAGCAGGTCGAGGCTCTCCCCTGTCAGCACATGCAGGGCCAAAGGGGAGATCAGTGATCTTCCTCCCCGGCCCACAGGCACTCTACTGGCAGCTGGCAGGGGAGAGAGGAGTTATTACCTGTTGCTCCACCAGGTTAACACATCAGCGCTCTGAATCTTGTGAGAGTGAACTCTAGTCTGAGCTGCAGGCTAGAGTTCTCGCTCACCACTAGGACCACCAGAGATGGAAAGCAATGTCTCCTCCTCCCAGGCCACAGTTAAGGAGGGTGGGGGAATATACAATATATTTAGTTCTTTGCTTTGATCTGCTTCCCTCCCCACCACACACATAGGCACTAACTGCCGCCCATACACACAGTGGTGTATTTAGGATTTGTGCTGCCCTAGGAAGGATGGTGCTCGGGCACCCTCCCACCCACCATTTAAATTTTCCCCACCCCTTCCTGTTAAGGCGCACTTTGACTGACAGACGGTCACTCACTGACAGATGCACATTCACTGACAGACGCACACTCACTGACAGACGCATACACTCATTGACAGACACACACTGACAAACAATGACATACATACACACTATTACTTGGACACACACTGACAGACGCACACACACTGACAGACGCACACTCTCACTGACTGACAGACGCACGCACTCACTGACAGATGCACGCACTCACTGACCGACACATACACACTCACTGCCTGACACACACACATTCACTTACAGACACACACACTTACATACACATACACACACACACTTACAGACACATACACACATACACTTACAGACACATACACACATACACTTAGAGACACATACACACACACACACTTACAGTCACATACACACACACACTTTCAGACACACACACACATTTCCACCAACACTCACAAATTATTATTTTTTACATTTTGTTTGAAATCCACCCAGCCTCCCTGAGCTGGAGTGGATTACTTACCTGCGGTCCAATGGGGCTGCTGGGCGGGCAGGCAGGGGGCGGACAGGCTGAGTAGGTGGCGAGGGAGCTCTAATCTTCCAGCTCAGCTCCCTCTCTTAGTGATGCTGGGAGCCGGAGTGACGGAGTGACAAGGGATCTGCCTGGGCGTTTGGGGGCGGTTTGCCTTGCGATAGACACATCCCTGCATACACACATTGCCCCCAACACACATAAACTGCCCCCTCACACAAACACTGCCCCTCATACACACATACTGCACCCCTCACACAAACACATTGCCCCATACACATAAAAATTCCCACCTCACACAAACACTGCCCCGCATACACACATACTGCACCCATCACACAAACACTGCCCCCCATACACACATTGCCCCACACACATAAACTGCCCCCTCACATAAAACACTGCTCCTCATACACACACACTGACTCCCCATACACACATACTGCACCCCTCACACAAACACTGCCCTCATACACACATTACCCCACACACAAAAAACTGCCCCACGCATGCATACTGCACCCCTCAGACAAACACTGCCCCTCATACACGCACACTAGCCCCAATACACACATACTGCATCCCTCACACAAACAATGCCCTTCATACACACACACTGCCCCCCATACACACATACTGCATCCCTCACACAAACACTGCCCCACATACACACACACTGCCCCCCATACACACATTGCCACACACACACACACATTAACTGCCCCACCATACACACACACTGCCCCCATACACACATACTGCACCCCATACACACATACTGCACCCGTCACACAAACAATGCCGTTCATACAGACACACACTGCCCCCATACACACATACTGCACCCGTCACACAAACAATGCCGCTCATACACACACACACTGCTCCCCCCATACACACATACTGCACCCCTCACACAAACAATGCCTCTCATACACACAAACTGCACTCATCCCAAACACGGCACCCCTTACCCACACACACACTGCCCCCCTCACTCACACAAACTGCACCCCCATACACACATTGCCCCCCACACAAACACCCCCTCACATACACACTACACCCCCACTGCCTCCCTACACACATTTCCCCACTCTCACACACACTGTCCCACACACACACTGCACTCCTGACATACACTGCCCCCTGACAAACACACACTGCAACCTTCACACACACTGCACCACTCATACACTGTCCTCTTCACACACACACTGCAATCCTCACACACTACACCCCACACACAACTGCCCCGCAGTCACTCTGCACTCTTCACACATAAAAACACACTCACACTGCACCCCTCACACACTGAAACACTCACACTGCACCCTTCACACATACTGCAAGCCTCACATATTACTACTCACACCATTGCTCCTATACCCTACTACAGCTCCAGATCCCAGCAGATCCCAGGTAAGTTGTCAAACTGTTCTTAAACGGTTTGACTACTTACTCTGGGAGGGGGTCTCGGCACTCCTGGCACCATAACCACTACACAAAGCTGTAGTGGTTATTGTGCCTGGATTATTTATTTAAATAACCTACAAGTGCCCCTCCCGAGATCAGGCTCTGGATCCACCCTAGTCAGAGGCAATGTTATACTCTGAGTAATGTTCTCCTGGGAAACTCTGGGTGATGGCATTCTTGAGGATGTTATTTTGACACATACCACATAGCTAGAGTTTGTTGCAGACCATGTACACCCCTTCATGGCAATGGTGTTCTCTGATGGCAGTGGCCTCTGTCAGCAGGATAATGCACCCTGCCACACTGCAAAAATTGTCAAGGAATTGTTTGAGGAACATGACAAAGAGGTCAAGGTGGTGCCTTGGTCTCCAGTATCCCCATATCTCAATCTGATTAAGCGTCTGTGGGATGTGCTGGAACAACAAATCTGATCCACGGAGGCTCCGACTTGTAACTTGCAGGACTTAAAGGATGTGCTGCTAATGTCTTGGCATCAGATACCAAAGGACACATTCAGAGTTCTTGTGGAGTCTAGACCTTGATATTATGCAGGTGGTTTTAATGTTGTGGCTGATCGATAGATGTATATATATATATATATATAGTGCATATTTAATGGGTGTAAAGGATTGCTAAAAACAAGGTAGGACCATATTCATAAAGGAAGTGCACTCCAACAAATCCGGGCTAACAGATGTTAGTCACACACACACACACACACACACGTGTAGTATATATTTTATGTGCGTGTAAATAATTAGTATAATATTGCTGACAGTGCTTTCCTCTGTCTCAAATGTTATCCACTAATTAAATCACTCATCATTGCTTTGGCATCCAACATTCTCTGTTTTTATCCTTTTGCCATTTAATAGTTCGAGAATATTTCTGTCCTGCTTTCTTTTGCAATCAGTTTCTCATTTTCTCCTCGCTAAGCTGATTGCTCTTTGGCAGCTTGCGGTATAGTTTTTGGAAGCACGCTTCTTTAGAAGGCAGCCTTATCTCCTTTATCATCGCTTACATGTTTATTGAGCAAAACATTAGGTTTTTGCATATTTGTCTTGAATCTATGTCCCATCAGTGACCACATGTTAGTATAAATACCCAGCTCCAGCATATGCCGTTTGCTGTAAAGATATGTTCCAAATTAATGTATTTTTAGACATTTGTGAGACAGTATTGGCTTTTCTAAAAATAAGAATTATGTTATTGTTTTCCTTACATCTCATTACTTGATATTCAAAAAAACTTATAAAAAGGGATGTGTTAGAAATGCTAAAATAGTTGACAGTTTACATAATGGTAATATACTGTAATCCCCTTCCTCCTAGATCATAAGATGTTTTGAGCAGGACTTTCTTCCCTTTTTGTGTTTATCAGCACTATTTGTTACATATTGTTATTGTTACTTATTGTTAATGCATACACCACTGAAATAAATATTGAAAATGACCTATAACTTGTGTTAACCATTTTTGATGTAACATTACATTTTCTTTTAAAATGTATATCCTCCTGGGAACCGATGAAAAAAATTGTCTTCCAATATGCCATCCATTTTTTATGTAAAGGAAGATGAAGTTCCCAGTATCCCAGCCTATCACATGACATATCACTGGAATGCCCAGAATGCCCTCTTTACAATACAGCAGGGTTGATACAGTAGCTCAAAAGAATAAAAGGAGATGCATCTGAATGAAATGTCCAGTACAGAGGACACAAGTTAATGGATAATAAAGATTTAGCAGGTGACATCACATTGCAGTTCAGTCCAGGCACAACCATGGCACACAATGCAAACGAGGAGGGAATGAAAGTTTTCAGTTTCACCTTCTTCACCAACTATGTTTGATGGCAAAATTTACTTATAGCAATGATTTACCGGGAGTCAAAATAGAGTCACCCGATTCCAGAGATAAATACAGCAGTATGGGCTTAATAATTACATTTTTCCAGTCCTCACCAAATCATATTTGCTAAATATAGGGTATAAGTAAACATAATTGTAAAAATTCTGAGAAGTGATAGCTCCTAGTGATAATGGTAATAAAAATAGGTGGAATTAAATGGAAAAAATCGATTGGTTAGTAATTTGCGTTTTCTTCACGTTAAATTCCAGTGAAAGTTTCTTTGGATTTTTCAAGGATAAATAAACAAGTAGTCATGCAGAGATATGCTAAAAACAGAGAGTACCAACATTCACAGTGACATAGTTACAAAGCTGAAAAGAGACATATGTCCATCAAGTTCAGCCTTTATTACATCTGGTTTTGACATTGATCCAAAAGCAGCCAAAAAAAAACAGTTTGAAACACTTTCCAATTTTGCAACAAACGAGGGAAAAAAATCCAGTCCCAAAGCTATTACCCCAAAATTTAAAAAAGATATCCCTGGATATTATGCTTTTTCAAGTATTCATTTAGTTGATGTTTAAACATTTGTATAGTCTCCAATAAAACCATCTCTTGTTCTTATTGTAAAAATCCTTTGCCTTAGTGTAGCGTTACTTACCTTAACCGGGGGCCGGTCGCGGTCCTCTCTTCAAGCCGCGCGCGGTCCTGCGGCTGCACGAGCCGCGCGCGGCTCATCCAACTACTTCGGATGGAGGGCGGGCAGTGACCGCGTGAGGCGGTCACGTGTCCCGCCTGAAACTAAGAGCGCGCCGCGAGTCTCGGGCGCGCTCTTAAAGGGACAGTGGGTGCCTAAATTGGAAAAGGCATCCCATTGGTCCCTGTCATGCCACACTCCCCATACACTTACCTTTTGGGGGCGTGGATGTGACAGGGACCAATCAAATTAGATGTTTAGGTATTTATACTCACCTTCTTCCCTTTGTTCCTTGCCCTATCGTGGTTTCTGTTTCAGTTCCCTTTAGCGCTTGTGGTGTTCAGTTGTGTTTTCTCGTATTGACTTTGGCTTCGTATTCTGACTTCGTTTTCGCTTTATCCTTATCTGTACTGTTTGCCGGCTTGCTGTTTTCCGTGTACCAGACCCCGGCTTGTCCTAGTTTACGCTGTCTCTCTGTGCCCTTGACCTCGGTTTGTTCCTGGCTCTGTCTTCTCTCATATACGTCAAGTCCGGCCATTCTAAGGTCCGGTAGACGTATCTCTCCTCTGTATTTGCCTCTGTTTAGCTGGATCCTGCGTGTAGGGGTATATTCTCGTTACATTACGATAGGGCCATGGACCCCGCAGATTTAGCTCAACAGATGGCGTCCCATGAGGCAAGATTTGTAGAGCAGGATCACCGTATGGATCAAATAGCTCAGGCTCTCCAGACGCTCCTAGCTAGAACCGTTCCAGCAACTACACCTAACCCTCCTACGCCCCTTCTCCCTGAAGTATCTACTTTGCCTAATACTTCGGCCCATTTAACACCTCCTCCTAGGTATGGAGGGGACTCTAAGACTTGCAGAGGGTTTATTAATCAGATTGAATTTCACTTTGAAATGTATCCACGTTCATTTCCCACAGAGAGGTCTAAGGTTGGGTTCTTTATGCACCAACTTACCGATAAGGCACTTGAGTGGGCAAATCCTATTTGGGAAGCTAATGGGCCTATGGTACATGATTTCAACAGTTTTCTTACGGCTTTTCGTAGAACTTTTGACACAATGAAAAGGTCAAAGAATGCCGCAAGAGCATTAATGAGAATTAAACAGGGTTCTAGGTCTGTGGCTGATTATGCTATTCAGTTTCGCACTCTTGCTTCGCAGGTAGATTGGACCAACAATGGGTTAACTACTGCCTTTATGGAAGGTTTGTCAGATACGATATTGGATGAGGTAGCAGCTAAGGAGCTTCCTATTGCCTTAGAGGACCTTATCGATTACCTCATTGATATTGATAATAGAATTCGTGACAGGCTCTATACCAAGAACAGGAATAGACGTTTTGTTACACCCATTAACCCCAGAGTTAATATACCAGAGAGTGTTAAAGTGTCTGAGGAGGAACCTATGCAATTAGGGGTTGCCAAACTCTCTGATACTGAGAAATTACATAGGAGAAGGACTCTGCCTATACTGTGGTAGGAGAGACCATATGGTAAAGGAATGTCCTTTACTCCCGGAAAACTCTCGCACCTAAGACCTTATAGGGGACTGGCCTTGGGTGTGATATCTAAGTCTCCTAAATTGCCTCCTAACCGCTTGCTTCTCCCGGTTTCTTTATATATGGGAGAGATTTGTATAGTTGACAACATATATGCTCTGGTTGACTCTGGGGCAGCTGAAAATTTTATAGACTCTGGCTTTATAAAGAGAAACAACATTCCCATCAGAGAGAAGGAGATACCCTTGGCCGTTGAGGCCATAGATGGTAGACCATTAAGTTCTCCAGTTGTTACTCATGAGACTGAACCACTACACATGTACACAGGGGTTTTACACTACGAAACCATTCGATTCCAGGTTATCACCTCTCCCTCTTCACAGTTAGTATTAGGGTATCCATGGTTACGTGCTCACAATCCCATTTTTGACTGGGAGACAGGGCAAATAAAATCATGGAGTAAGGCCTGCCACGAGTCTTGTACGTTGGAAGTCACACCTTTGAATTCTATTGAGGTACCTACCAGTCCTCCTTTGTCTATGGTTATACCCCCGCAGTATTTATCTCTAAAGACTGTTTTCGATAAAAGGGAGGCTGAGAAATTACCGCCTCACAGACCCTATGATTGCGCTATTAACTTGTTGCCTGGCACTATACCTCCAAAGGGCAGGGTGTACCCCTTATCGGTTCAAGAAAACCGTGTCATGGAGGAGTACATCAAGGAATCATTAGAAAAAGGGTTTATTAGGGGATCCTCTTCTCCAGCTGGAGCAGGGTTCTTCTTTGTATCGAAGAAAGAAGGTGATTTAAGACCGTGTATAGATTATAGAGGTCTAAACAAAATCACTATCAAAAATGCATACCCTATACCTTTGATTACAGAATTATTTGACAGGTTGAAACATGCCACTGTGTTCACTAAATTAGACCTTAGGAATGCATACAATTTGATACGTATAAAGGAAAATCACGAATGGAAGACTGCATTCAACACGAGATCCGGTCATTACGAATACACTGTTATGCCATTTGGGCTTTGCAATGCCCCAGCAGTATTCCAAGAATTTATTAATGATGTATTGAGAGATTTTATTCACACATTTGTTATCGTATACTTGGACGACATTTTAATATATTCTGCAGATATACATACTCATCACAGACATGTTACGACAGTTTTGAAGACCCTTCTTGCTAATGGTCTTTATTGCAAGCTAGAAAAATGTCTGTTTGACCAAACCGAAGTCCAGTTCTTGGGGTATTTGATTTCAGCTAAAGGTTTTCGTATGGATCCCCAGAAGCTTGCTGCTGTAATAGAATGGCCTCTACCGCAAGGTCTGAAAGCTATTCAGCGTTTTCTTGGGTTCTCCAATTATTATAGACGTTTTATCAAAGGTTTCTCGTCCATTGTAGCACCTATTACCCGTATGACTAAAAAGGGATGGCAATACTCGTGTTTGGTCTACCGAGGCACTTCAGGCTTTTGAATTTCTTAAAACTACGTTCGCCTCTGCACCTATTTTACAGCATCCTGTCCCCTCACTGCCCTATATTCTTGAAGTTGATGCTTCGGATATTGGGGTAGGTGCTGTCTTGTCCCAAAGAGAGTCGCCTGAGAAGCCATTGCATCCATGCGGCTTCTTTTCTAAACAAATGTCCAAAGCAGAGAAAAATTATGATGTGGGTAATCGCGAACTCCTTGCTATTATTTTAGCACTTAAAGAGTGGAGACATTTGTTAGAGGGAACTAAGGATCCTATCCTCATTTTTACGGATCACAAGAACCTATCCTATCTTAGCGAAGCCAAAAGATTGTCTTCCAGGCAGGCTAGGTGGTCACTATTTTTGTCTCGCTTCAATTTTATTATCACCTATAGGCCAGGTGATCGCAACACTAAAGCAGACGCTCTGTCCAGACAGTTCGAAACTACTGACAAACAGGAGATTGATGTTACTCCTGTCATTCCCCAGACAGGATAATAGCTACTACTATTTTGTCTATTTCCTCGTCCCTCTTGCAGGCCATACAAGCGAAACAAAGCATGGCACCTAGCGAGAGGCCTAATGATAAACTGTTCGTTGATGTTCCTGAGAGACGGGATATTATGTCATTATATCATGATATTAAGACCGCTGGACATCCTGGTATTTCCAAAACGGTGTCAGCTGTTTCTCTGTATTTTTGGTGGGATTCCTTACGAAAGGATGTCACTGACTATATAAGTGCTTGTACTACTTGTGCCTGTATGAAATCCTCCCGTAGAGTTCCTTGTGGGCTGTTGCATCCGCTACCCGTTCCCGAGAGACCTTGGTCTAACCTGTCCATGGATTTTATTGTTGAATTACCCCCTTCAAATGGTAACACAGTGATCCTGATGATAGTGGATCGGTTCTCCAAAATGGCTCACTTCGTGTCTCTTCACAAGTTGCCCACATCTAAGGAACTGGCTCATATCTTCGCTAGAGAAGTATTTCGATTACATGGGATTCCCGTATCTATTGTATCCGATAGGGGTAGCCAATTTATTTCCAGGTTCTGGAGGGCCTTTTGTTCAGAAATGGGTATTTCTCTCATTTTCTTCCGCTTATCATCCCCAGTCTAATGGGGCTGCTGAACGTGCCAACCAGTCTCTGGAGCAATACCTCCGTTGTTTTGTGTCTCACCATCAGGGCAATTGGTCTGACCTGCTTCCTTGGGCTGAATTTGCTCGGAATAACGCCACTCATGATTCTTCCGGCAAGACCCCTTTTTACGTTGTCTATGGCCAGCATCCCGTTGTTCTTCCGGCTGCATTCTCCTCACAAGGCATGCCAGTTCTGGATGAGCATTTGGCTGGTTTGCGTAATACTTGGGAGCAGGTTCAGCGTTCTTTGGTGGACTCTGCTTCTCGCCAGAAGGCTCAGGCTGACAAGCATCGCAGAGCAGCTCCGTCCTATGTTGTGGGGGACAGGGTTT
>OW240918.1:123616754-123630306 GCA_933207985.1 Pelobates cultripes | reverse complement strand
ATGTCCAGGATAGTTTCCCAGGGGCAAATGTTGTCGCCTGTTGAACGAGGTGACCTTGCTCGGGTCCCAGGTGTACGGTTCCTAAAATGGCTGCCATATACACGTCCACTGATAGGAGACGCGGAAGGTATTAAACTGATCAGAACAATACTAAACACACCACAAATAAGGTTTCTCTCCTGTATGGCTCCTCAAATGATGCTTAATATTAGAAGCGGCTGAAAAGCATTTCTCACACTCAGAACAAAAATATATTTTTTTAACATTCTCTCCACTTTGAACGAAATGACGTTTGGGAAGAGATTAACATAATTAAACACAGGCAGTAAAAATACAGTTTTTAGCCATACCCTGTAACTTTAAAACTACACATCCCATCTTCATAATTACATATTTGGAATCAACACACTTAAAACATAAACATAACCAAAAATCAGCCAAATCCATCCAGGGGTTAAAAAGTTAGCTGGAGGTCCCTTTATGACCGACTGCAAGCACATTTTCCAGCCCAAAACAGTTCCATAGATTTGGGCTGTGAGGTCGGTCTATTTCAGGCTGAAAAAACGACTAAGTCCCATCGCCGAATGGGACTTAGTCTCTACAGCTGAAATAAGGCTGAAAAAAACGGCTGAAAAAAAGACTAAGTCCCATCGCCGAATGGGACTTAGTCTCTGCAGCTGAAATAATTTCCCATTTACTGAACCAAGTGGGAAATAGCCAGGCAGGCACAAAGGGTTTGCACCAGGTCTGGGGACACAGGTGACACCGTCTTAAAGGGGCCGTGTCCCCAACAAGTCTGGGGACACTGCCTTAAAGGGGCAGTGTCCCAATCTTCCTGATGTCCCAAAAAAGGTGTTTAAAGGGCCAGCACCAGTCACATAAAAAGTCCATAAGCCCCAATATGCCCACCGACAGTCTTAAAGGGCCATACACACCAAATAAAAGTGCATACATTTTCACAATCTCCCAGGGGCCATAGTCATGCGGGAGGAGGCTGGCAAAGAGGCTTCTCCACAACCCAGGGAAACAGGGCAATTTGCCATTTAAAGGGCCCATTACAAATAGCAGTTTGTAACAAGGTGTCAATCCATATCTGCCAAGTGACCCTATGTAGGGGGAACAGTCTCTATTCTGCTCTGTGTCAGTGTGTATCATGGTCTCTGAGGACAGGTGTCAATCCATATCTGCCAAGTGACCCTATGTAGGGGGAACAGTCTCTATTCTGCTCTGTGTCAGTGTGTATCATGGTCTCTGAGGACGGGTGTCAATCCATATCTGCCAAGTGACCCTATGTAGGGGGAACAGTCCCTATTCTGCTCTGTGTCAGTGTGTATCAGGGATCCTTAGGACAGGTGTCAATCCATATCTGCCAAGTGACCCTATGTAGGGGGACCAGTCTCTATTCTGCTCTGTGTCGGTGTGCATCAGGGGCTCTGAGGACAGGTGTCAATCCATATGTCAAGGTGTCAATATGTCATATGTCAGGTGTCAATCCATATTGATTGTGATTTAGGAATGTTAGGTGATTTCTGCCCTTTATGGATTAAAACCAGACTCTGTATCAACTGTGTAATTTTCCATGGGAGTTTTGCCATGGATCCCCCTCCGGCATGCCACAGTCCAGGTGTTGGTCCCCTTGAAACAACTTTTCCATCCCTATTGTGGCCAGAAAGAGTCCCTGTGTGTTTTAAAATTCGCCTCCCCATTGAAGTCAATGGCGTTTCGGGCGGTTCGCCGGTTCGCGAACATTTGCGGAAGTTCGCGTTCGCCGTTCGCGAACCGAAAATTTCGGGTTCGCGACATCACTACCTACCATACACATGAAATGTATTTACAAATTATTTACGCCTATGATAGCAATGAGCTGGGATGGGATACCAGAGGTCTGACTGAGGCGTGTAAATAAGGTTGAGCTAATTATCCCCTGGGATCCTTTGCTATTATCCCAGGACACAATAACCTTTGACATTCCAAGGGAAAGGCTAGTGTTAATGAAAACTTTAAACAAAAGTATATGTATACAGACTTAAAGGACCACTATAGTGCCAGGAAAACATACTCGTTTTCCTGGCACTATAGTGCCCTGAGGGTGCCCCCACCCTCAGGGACCCCCTCCCGCCCGGCTCTGGAAAGGGGTAAAACTTACCTTTTCCCACCGCTGGGCGGAGAGCTCTCCTCCTCCGATCCTCCTCCGTTCTACGCCCGCCCACGGCAGATGTCGCCGCAGCGGCCAAGAGCTGCTGGCATTTCAGCCCGATCCTGGAAAAGCATTTACAGTAGCGCCACCTTGAACGCTAGCGTGCTTCTCACTGTGAAATGCGTGAAACGCAAGCGCCTCTAGTGGCTGTCAATGAGACAGCCACTAGAGGATTAGGGGGAAAGCTTAACCCATTCATAATTATAGCAGTTTCTCTGAAACTGCTATAATTATGAAAAAATGGGTTAACCCTAGAAGGACCTGGCACCCAGACCACTTCATTAAGCTGAAGTGGTCTGGGTGCCTAGAGTGGTCCTTTAATGTCTGTAAACACATATTGAATTTCCTTAATTCTCTGGATTTCTTCTTAGGGCATACAATGTAGCTGAGACTATAATTAATAAAAAAAATATAAATTTTGTATCACTAAACAGTATTGTTATATTTATCTGAATATAACAATTCAGAGTTGCTCCCGTTGTGCTTAACACTCCTGGAAGAAGTCCCGCACCCAGGCAGACTATCTTCATTATCGATTCATATTGTGTTCATACAGCGCAGCCGTTGCCCTCGCCAAACAGTCATACTTTTCCTCTCTTATTAGTTCATGCTCCCGCAATCCCAGGCGTCTCTTTGACACCTTTAACTCTCTTCTCTGCCCTACTTGGCCACCCCCCAAATTGACCTTACAGCCGATAGCTTTGCATGCTACTTTACCGACAAGATCGAACAGCTAAGGAAATAATTCTCCCCTCCTTGCCATTCTCTTTCTCAACCACACGTTGATCATGCCTTTCCTATCCTTCAGACCTTCTCCCCTGCTACTGCACAAGAGGTGGCTGCGCTTCTCCTTTCCGCCCGCCCCACCATTTGCCCGCTCGATCCTGTCCCATCTCACCTCATCAGATCTCTCTCCCCTTATCTTGTGCCTTCCCTAACACACATCTTCAACCACTCTCTCTCTCTTCTGGCGTTGTCCCTGCTTAAATTTTTCATATATTTGTTCATTATTTAACCCCTTAAGGACCAAACCTCTGGAATAAAAGGGAATCATGACATGTCACACATGTCATGTGTCCTTAAGAGGTTAAACATGCCACTGTAGTACCTATCCTGAAAATAACATCTCTTGACCCATCCTCCCCTTCTAACTATTTTCCCATATCCCTGCTCCCCTTTCCTCAAAGCTTCTGGAAAGACTTGTCTTTACCCGTGTGTCCTCAGTTCCAACTCCCTACTTGACCCTCTTCAATCTGGCTTCCGACCTCCCCACTCTACTGAGATTGCTCTTATCAAAGTTACTAATGACCTAATCACAGCTAAATCCAAAGGCCACTACTCCATATTAATTCTTCTTGACCTCTCTGCTGCCTTTGACACCGTTGATCATGCTCTCCTTCTTCAAACTCTTCAATCGCTCGGTCTCTGTCCTCTCATGGTTTTCCTTTTATCGCTCCCAATGCTCATTCAGTGTATCCTTTTCCAAGGATACCTCCTCCCCTCGTCCTGTCTCGGGTGGAGTTCCAGAAAGCTCTGTCCTTGGTCCCCTTCTATTTTCTCTTTATACTGCCTCTCTTGGAAAACTTATTGCTTCTTTTGGATTCCACTACCACCTGTATGCTGATGACACCCTAATATATCTCTCCTCCCCGGACCTCTCCAGTGCCGTCCTGCAACGTGTCACTGCTTGCCTTTCATCCATCTCTGACTGGATGTCCTCCTGCTTTCTGAAACTCAATCTCTCTAAAACTGAACTCCTTTTCTTTCCTTCTCCTAATACTGATCCTCCTCTCTCGCTCTCCCTTCAAGTCAGTGGTATCCACATAAGTCCATCCTTGCAAGCACGCTGTCTTGGCGTCATACTTGACTCTTGCCTCACCTTTGAGCCTCACATCCAGTTTGTTGCCAAATCCTGTAGATTCCAACTTTTAATAGTCCGCATCCTCCCTTTTCTTACAAAAGATGCTACCAAGGAGCTTGTCCATGCTCTAGTAATTTCCCGCGTGGATTATTGTAGCCCTCTCCTAATTGGTCTTCCCAAAAGCTGTATCTAGTCGGTCCTCTTATACCTCACCCCTCTGTCAGTCCTTACATTGGCTTCCTGTTTCCTATAGGAGTCAATTCAAAGTGCTAACCAATACATATAAAGCACTGAACAATTCTAGCCCCTCTTATATCTCTTCACAGATCCATAGGTATGCCCCTCCTCGTCCCCTCCGCTCTGCCCGTGACCACCTCCTGACCGCTGCTCGCACCCGTACGGCCAACTCGCGCTTCCAAGACTTCTCGCAGACGGCTCCCTTCCTATGGAATAGCCTACCTACCCCCCTCAGACTCTCCCCCAGTCTTCAATCCTTTAAGAAGTGCCTTAAAACCCATCTCTTTAGGAAAGAGTATGGCCTCCCAGATTAACCTCTACCTTACACACCTGTCTCTTGCTCTCTCCTATAAGGCAGCACTTTACTCTATCCTCCAGCCCTGCTTCACTGCCACCTTATTTGATTGATATTTCCTGTCCTAATATGTTTTATACCCCACCTCCTGTAGACTGTAAGCTCGTTTGAGCAGGGCCCTCTTCAACCTATTGTTCCTGTAAGTAATTGTCCTATTTATAGTTAAATCCCCCCTGTGACGAAGTGCCCTTCGCCACTTGTGCCTGGAGAGGACTGCTTGCCCGCCTCTTGCCCTGTGACTATGGCCCCTGGGATGTATTGCCCTTTAAAGACATGATTTGGGCATAATGGATTTGTGTTGTGCTGCTGCTGGCCCTTTAAGAACCATCTGGGGACATACTGTGGAGTTACTGGGTGGCCACCATTTCCTGTATCAGAAGCACATGGTGAGAACAATGGATGGCGGCCATTTTAACTCAGAGACACTGTTTGGACTTTTCAACACGGTGCCATCTTGCCAGTATTTGGTGCACAGAGACATCGTGCAGTGGTTTTGGACTATACAGCAGGGGACACATTATAAAGTGATTGTTTTTCATTTAGCCTGTATATGTTCTGCAGAATCTGCATTAAACTGTATTTTCCAAAGTACTAATCGGATCTGGGTGAATTTTGGATATGTGGTTCACCCAGATCCCCCGGTTCCAAGGATATACTTTTATGGGGTTATTGCATGTTTTGGGGTCCCTGTGTGTTTTATGAAACTGTATTATTTCTGGCCAGCAGATAATTGAGCTTTGTGTATTGTAGAAACTCAATTATCTAGCCTGGCCCAGAGGAGGAGTTTTGTGTTGCATAAATTGTGAGTTCTGTGTGCCAGTAAATCAGTCTTGTTCCAGCATTAAGCCTTGGCTCATGTTTGGGGGAAGGGATACCTACACTCTGGGGATTGCTATAATCACTATACTCCCCAGGGTATGATCACTAAGTTCTGCTAAGAGCTTGTTCCTGCTCTCTGGGGAAAGAGAGGTTCACCCACTGGAAGATGGATCCTGGCCTTGGGTCCAGGGTGGGTGGAGACAGCAGAGACCCCAGCGCAGTTGCATCGCTGGAAGTGGGGTCTGCAGTGCTGACTGTGTCGGTTGGAGTGCTTGGAGTCCTCGGCAAGCGCTAGGAGCATCGATTGGCGGAGGTACTCAGTCGGAGTGCCAGCGTTCCGTCACACCCCCCTCTAATAATATTGTAAAGTGCTACAGAATCTGTTGGCGCTATATAAATGACAATAATAATAATAATAACTGTAAAATAGTACGTACTACAGTTTACAAATATCGTAATTCTAAAAAATATTTTTAACTTTAGGGGTGATGGGAAATAGCTATGCTCACTTATGATTACAGTGAGTGAGAGGTATGGAGAGTTAGCACAATCAGATTTCTGTAATGTTGACTGTATCACATGAACAGTACACAGTACACAGAAACATTGTTACAAGTAATTACACAAGTAACCCCTTAAAGCTAATTTGTCATTATTGCATTTACTATTTAAACTTTATGCTGTAATATACCATATCATTATTTATTTTTTATTTTATGTATATTGCCATTTTTGAAGAAATAATTTGCCTGCCTTTGTCTGACATCTATCTTAATGCACCTTTGGACATATTGTCCGTTATCTGACACAACGCTCACTATTTTGCAACTGTCTTTTGCTCTTCAAAATTGCCTGACAGATAATACCGCATGAAGAAGGCACACACGATATTGAAAAGCAACAAATGTTTGCAAAATAGTGAGCAGTGCACTGGGTCAGATAATATGAACAAAGGTGCGTTAAGGTGGCTGTCAGAAAAGATAGCAGGAAAGCAAGTAATTTCTTTAAAAAATGTAAACTACATGAAATTAAAAAACAAATTAGATGGTCTGTTGTAACATAAAAACTAATATATATACTAATATAACATTTTTATATCAGTGTCACTTTAACAATGGCATAAGAGTCTGGTTTTGCCATGCAAAGCTGCACTACAACACTCTTCAATCTCATAGATAGAACACTGACTATTCTGCTTGCTTCACTCTTCCATATTTGCCCAGGAATAGCTATTTTTTAATAACCCATAATGCAATTGTCTGCAGTTAACCAGATCCAGATGACATTTAAAGTAGGTATAAACTACCGATTTCAATGATCTTATCATTTTTATCTTATTCATATTAATAACGACTCTTCTCCTTTATTTTTTTTAAACATTTTGTATACCTAATAGTTTGTTTTTTGCCTACAGAAAAATGATTTGCTGGTTAAAGTGCATTTTTTTAATTGTTGACCCCCACGGGTTTAAACTTACCACATTTTTTACTGGGAAAACATTACTTTTTTTTTCATTGTAATAGTTATCTTTCATCACATGGCGTATATATGTAGATCGGTCCTTGATTACGGTTTTCATTCCAAAACATATTAGCAATACTTGATGTTCTATGTTTTTTATTGTAAGATTTTTTTATTTGCTAAATGTAATCATTTACCGTAATAAAGAAGTGAATACATATTAGATATTAACAGCTTCCAGTCACTTTATTATTAGTTTAATGCAGTTCGGTAATTGATTTTAAACTCCACGAAGGTGAAGGGGTTAGCCCAGTACACTGTATTGCACCAAGTCTCATTATTTAAGTCAAAGCTCCAGTTTTAAGACTCCAGAAACAGTTTTTTTTTTTTTAAACTGCACAGCAAGTAATCCATGAAATGACGGAGTCAGCACAAACATCAACAACAACACTTCTACAAATTGGCAATTTTTTCCACCCTTGGCTAAGAAGGTTTGGAGTGGATATATTAAAGTAGATTCAGGGCATCCAGCAAGGTCATTGCAACCAAAGAAAATTAGCTCGCTGGTCAAAATCAAATGTAGCTGTAAAAACATGTCAACCTTTTTTTGCTGCAACGTAGACCGACAGATGAATGAATTGATGGAGAGATATCGTAACTCTCAAAGACATAATTATTTCCCATCTGTCATTAATTTTGGAATTTTACTTTTCGATTTTAATGAACAGAGATAGTATTTTACTGAAGGCTTAGAAAAGCTTGTCAATGGAATACAATATTAAGCAATTTTCTAGACTGTATACATTTTAGACACAAATACTGGAGTCGCGTCTCAAATAAATGTATTGGTGTGGGCCATCTTTGCCATTCAACACAGATTTGTATATTTATATCAAAAAGTTGAATATAATTCTCCTGTGTCATATAAAGTTTTAAGTTGAGAGTATGTTCTTTGAACAGAAGAAGAATAAGTGGATTAGATACAATGTAAAGCCCTCAAGAATGATCTTTACAAATAATAAAATAAATTGATAGCTCGGCTTTTTTATTTTATGCTATCTCGTACAATCAAAACTCATAGTACTGCTCAATTGGTATTAGATCACCCCATGATAGTCATCCCACTGCCTACATTTTGTTGATAACACCCACCATGTGTATAGCCATGCTTATTTTATACATTAGTCCCACCCATCATACTAATATTCCTGCCTATTTTATATTAGCCATATTTCTAAAATATTTTACCAGGATGGATACATTGAGATTTCTCTCATTTTCAGGTAAGTTCTGGGTCCACAAAACATTGCATTGTTACAATAGGATACAATATTACAAAAAATACAATATACAAACAATATATATACATACACACATATATAAATTTAATACATAACAGGTAATACATATATTCAACCATGACAGGTGCAATTTGTGCAGAGTGATATTGCCATAGATCTCTTAAAAGATTTTAGATTGAATGAAGATTTGACTGTGTCCCTGAGGTTATTCCATAATTGCGGTGCTCTGTAGGAAAATGAGTATCGAGCCACTTTATTTTTATATTGCGGTATGCTAAATATCGTGCTAGTACTGGTTCGGAGGTTATAGGAGGAGGGAACAGCTGGGGAGAGCATTCTACTCAGGTAGGGTGGGAGTTTCCCAGAAATGCTCTTATGCACGAGGCTGGAAAGATGAAGAGTGCGTCGGGATTCCAACGATAGCCAGTTCAGCACTTTTAACATGTCACAGTGGTGGATAAAGTAATTACATTCTAGCCAAAAAATCAAAATAGTACTTGCACTCAATCACACATAAGGTGCAGGTATCTGGGTCACCTCTAAAGACCCAAAATCAAATAATACAAAAATACCAAAGGATACTACACTCTAATTGCAAGAAAAGATTAAATTAATGAAAGGAGTTGAAATAAATAAAATGGTAGTTAAACAAGCTAAATCCTTAAAAAAAAAGTTAAAGATAAATTCAATCTATATGATATCTGGAGAATTAACAATGCAAATGTGTTGGATTATACGTATTTATACGTATTCCTATAACAGTTAACCTAGCAAGTGCAATATAAGAACTTCTACAATCTGCGGTTATTAAGCCAATTTCATTGATTTTAGCATTTCTCTCTATGTATGTACTCTCACACTGTACTCATTTTGTGTGTTACACTTGGGTGATTGCCTTATTTTCCAGTTTGCAATTTTTAATATTAACTTAATAAATTATTTTTTGTTTTTTGAATTGTATGACCAGTCTTCCGTGTGGTACTCGCATCTAGTTCCCAGTACCTAATAACGGGTATACTACTCCCTCTCTTCTTTTTTGATTCCACTAGGGGTTATCCCCCTCCTTTGTAGTATACCTTTGTGAGCCGTATTCTATGCGTTTTTCTCCATTTCAATGAGTTTTATAGTAAACTGTACAATTTACCACAATCCCTGACTAAAGAAGATATTAATAAATATTTTGAGAAAATAAATAAACCTCAAATTACAGGAATAGATAGTTGTGTACTAAATAAAGAAATAACTATTGAAGAACTCAAAAAAGCTATAAATAACTTAGAAAAATTAAAAACTCCCGGACCAGATGGTTTTACTAATTTGTTTTACAAAATATCTAATATCAAATTAGTCTTTATCTAACTAAAACTTTCAATCATGCAGCTAAATTAGGACCTTTTCCCGCAGAGATGTTAAAAGCTAATATCTTGCCCATCTTAAAACAAAATAAAAGTCCCACAGACGTTAAAAACTACTGTCCGATATCTCTAATCGATGTTGATACGAAACTGCACGCCTCAATTTTAGCGACCAGATTAAAAAAAAATCTTATCATCAGTCATCATCAAGATCAAGTAGGCTATGTCCCAGGTAGAAATTCCTATACTAGTATTAGAAGAATAATCAATATTTTGGATGGTGCAAAAAGGAACAAAGTCCCAATGTTGACTCTGTTGATTGATGCTGAGAAAGCATTCGACAGAGTCAACTGGACCTACCTAGCAGCTGCTCTAACTTACTATGGCCTTGTTGGATGGATCAAGAAGACCATTATGGCTCTATATATGAATCCATCAGCACAAACTAAAGGTCCAAACATCAGTGCTCCATGGTTCCAACTGAAAAACTGGACACGTCAGGGCTGCCCACTTTCTCCAATATTGTATTTGCTTACTATTGAGCCTCTAGCCGAGTCCATAAGAAACAATAAAGAAATTAATGGTTATAAAATATTAGATAGAGACCAGAAAATAAGCTTGTATGCAGATGACATTCTGATTACGCTTACAAACCCGGCTCCTTCCTTAAACACCCTTATGTTTGAAATAGCAAGATATAGTCAAATATCTGGTTATAAATTAAATACAAACAAGTCTATGATTCTTGACATAAATCTAGATAGAGCAACACAAGGTATTATCAAAGATACCTACAATTGTGCATGGGTCGACGTCAAGATGGATTATTTAGGTGTTAAATTTACCAGAGATATAAATAATCTTATGGAGATAAATTTTTTAGAGCTATTACAAGATATTAATAAATGGCTAAAAGATCGTAAAAATTTAGAAATAACTTTCTGGGGAAGGATAAATGTAATTAACTCCTATGTCATCCAAAAATGGAACTATATGTTTCAAATGTTACCACTGTATATTTCTAATCATTGGCTAGAGCTGATCCAGAGAAGCTTTACACAATATATATGGAAAGGAAAAAACCAAGGATAAGCCAAACACTGTTGGCACAAACATTATGTAGGGGAGGATTGGCATATCCTCTCATACAAAATAATTATAAAGCAGCAATAATATTGCATATATACAGGATGCAGATAGCTGAGAACAAAAATGAGGGATGGTATATGATGGAAAGCAACTCTGGAGAGGGTTCTAGTCTGGACTGTTTAATCTGGAACAGTACGAAAGTAGATAAAGCATATTCTAACACAATTTTAATACATCTGTTAAATAGTTGGAACAAAATAAAAAAAATGCTAAATATCAGTACTAAAGTTCCAATTTATTCAGAGTTGAAAGTTATTGAACAACAGATTTGTAATATCAACTTGAATAAATGTTAACAAGTCGGAATTACCAACCTATTTCAGCTGGTAACAGAGGGTGTAGTCAAACCTTTTGTCCAATTAATGCAGGAGTACAATTTACCATCAAAAGAACTGTTTAATTATTTGAGAATTAAAAGCTTTCTGATATCACACTTAATGGACCCAGATACTAGTTTATACAAAAGCATAAACAGTTTATTCAAAGCAAGTAGAGTAGAGAAACCACTTTCAAAAGCTTTATTAATAAGCAAACTCTGTAATAAGGAAAAAATACCCACGGCTTTAGACGTTTGGAAGAGAGATCTAAATGTTGATATAGATATTAAACTTTGGGGTTCTTCCATGGTAGAGGTGTCAAAAAATTTCACACTCGTTAAATTTATTGGAAACCCATTTCAAAATCTTAAATATATGGTACTGGGTTCCGGAAAAAATTAACAAATTGTACCCTACATCAGACCACTTATGTTTGAGATGTGGATTAACCACTGGAACATTTAAACACATATGGTGGGAATGTAACAAGTTGCACAACCAGTGGGATGCAATTTAAACTTTTATATCTAGGGTTCTGAAGTCTGAGTTGAGACTTTCCCCAGTGGTTGTTTTGCTCCATCTAAACTGGCCCGTAATGCTTTTTGAAACTCAAATCACAGTGACCCATCTATTTTTGGCAACCAAAATTGTTGTCGCAAGAAATTGGAAAAGTAATATTCAGATTCCCTGGGAGAAAGTTAAATCTCAACTCAGGTTCCAGATCAAAATGGAACTAATGCTGTGTGAACAAAATTTAAGTAAAAAAACAAATGTGATGAATAAGTGTTGGGATCTGATCACAAAAAAAACCTATTAAATCTTCTGTTTTTCTGTCATGTAAATTAGGTATGAGATTAGGATGTTCATATTCTGGACATGTTATTAATTACAGGGTTTCCCCCTTCCTTCCTGGCAATATTAATTTGAGTATTTCTTTTTTTCCCCTTTGTTTCCTTTTGTTGCATTGTCCTGTATTGTTGTAATGTATGCTAGAGGTATACTATTGTTAATGTTTAGTGACTATGTTTGAGGGATATATGGTTATTGTCATTTTTATTCAGCTATATTCAGGATAAATTATCCCAATGAATTGATGTCTATGTTATCAGTGTTTATGTGCAATATGTTTAATATTTGAAACGTTTAATAAAGATTATAAACAAAAAAAAAATGCTAATTTATTGACACAACATAGTAATAATAGATAGACTTGTACTCTTGTACTCTATCTCATGCAATGTTAAATATACATCGCAATTTAATATATTGCCCACCATAGTTAGAGTGCAAAAGGAAACTTACAGTGCTTAGTGCCAAATCACCTTAAATACAATCTACTTATGTATGAAATCTAAAGTGACAACAATATAAAATATACAATACTGCCTATCAATGATCCTCTGTTCAAGCAAAAACCCTTGAGAAAACCTTTGCCCTCGATTTTCTCAATGTTTTTTTTTTTACTTTAACAGAGAATCATTGATAGGCAGTATTGTATATTTTATATTGCATGAGATAGACTAATACTCTATTATTACTATGTTGTGTCAATAAATTAGCATTTAATATTTTTTTTCTTGCACTTAGAGTGCAGTAGCCTTTGGTATTTTTGTAATTACATTCTAGTACAAAGCGGCAGAACGAATTATATAGCGTATTAAGTTTATTAAGGTGGACTTGCGATGCCGGTGCATACATGATATCTCAATAATCAATGACTGGCATTAATATTTGTTGCACTATCTGTTTCCTTACTGTAGGGCTTAGGCAGGATTTGTTTCTGTACAGGGCACCTAGTTTTGGGTAAAGAGATTTTTTCAATGTGAAGGCCAAAGGATAGATTGGGGTCTAGCAACATAACTAGATATTTGAAAGAACAGACTGCTGTCAGTGTGCTATTTGTATTTGTTCTGATACACAGCTGTTGATTTTGTCGTTTATGTGACTTAGGTACAGTTCCAAAGATCAGTGTAACCGTTTTGTCAGTGTTTAGGAAGAGTTTGTTAACCGCTATCCATTTTCCTGCCTCTGTGAATTGATTTTGGAGCACAGCCTCAAGCTGCGGAAGATTGTGTTTACTAGCATGTATGGCCTTGTCTCATTTACATTAATTCCACCACCCATACTTATAGTCCTGCCTGTTTTATGTTAGCTATTTGTGCCATTCTTTTAGCACTACCTATTTTAATTTAGCTCATAAATTTACACATACCTGCACAGTTAACAACACAATGAGAATTTCTTAAACTAGTTGTATTCCTTTCTTTTTGCTTTTTTTCAAATAATGGTTGTTGTGATATTTATTTAGTAGGTTTTTCTGCTAAAGAAGGAGTTTTGGTGTGGATCATAGAATTTACCTAATACAGAATATGGAAAGAACCTGTACACCTTTCAGGGAGTGGGAGTAGGACATTACCTATACACTGTGACGTAAACATCAACAAGGTAAGTGACCTCAAGCAATGGTACAAAAAAAAAGATATTTAAAAAATGTGATATT
>OW240918.1:123517318-123616654 GCA_933207985.1 Pelobates cultripes | reverse complement strand
TGTTGAACGAGGTGACCTTGCTCGGGTCCCAGGTGTACGGTTCCTAAAATGGCTGCCATATACACGCCCACTGATAGGAGACGCGGAAGGTATTAAACTGATCAGAACAATACTAAACACACCACAAATAAGGTTTCTCTCCTGTATGGCTCCTCAAATGATGTTTAAGATTAGAAGCGGCTGAAAAGCATTTCTCACACTCAGAACAAAAATATATTTTTTTAACATTCTCTCCACTTTGAACGAAATGACGTTTTGGAAGAGATTAACATAATTAAACACAGGCAGTAAAAATACAGTTTTTAGCCATACACTGTAACTTTAAAACTACACATCCCATCTTCATAATTACATATTTGGAATCAGCACACTTAAAACATAAACATAACCAAAAATCAGCCAAACCATCCAGGGGTTAAAAAGTTAGCTGTAGGTCCCTTTTTATGACCGCATCGCTAGTTATTTTCCCCAGCCCAAAACAGTTCCTTAGCGATTTGGGCTGTGATACGCCCTATTTCAGGTTGAAAAAGACTAAGTCCCATCGCCGAATGGGACTTAGTCTCTGCAGCTGAAATAAGGCCGAAAAAAACGGCTGAAAAAAAGACTAAGTCCCATCGCCGAATGGGACTTAGTCTCTGCAGCTGAAATAATTTCCCATTTACTGAACCAAGTGGGAAATAGCAAGGCAGGCACAAAGGGTTTGCACCAGGTCTGGGGACACAGGGGACACCGTCTTAAAGGGGCCGTGTCCCCAACAAGTCTGGGGACACGGCCTTAAAGGGGCAGTGTCCCAATCTTCCTGATGTCCCAAAAAAGGTGTTTAAAGGGCCAGCACCAGTCACATAAAGAGTCCATAAGCCCCAATATGCCCACCGACAGTCTTAAAGGGCCATACACACCAAATAAAAGTGCATACATTTTCACAATCTCCCAGGGGCCATAGTCATGCGGGAGGAGGCTGGCAAATAGGCTTCCCCACAACCCAGGGAAGCAGGGCAATTTGCCATTTAAAGGGCCCGTTACAAATAGCAGTTTGTAACAAGGTGTTAATCCATATCTGCCAAGTGACCCGATGTAGGGGGACCAGTCCCTATTCTGCTCTGTGTCAGTGTGTATCAGGGAACCTTAGGACAGGTGTCAATCCATATCTGCCAAGTGACCCGATGTAGGGGGAACAGTCCCTATTCTGCTCTGTGTCAGTGTGTATCAGGGATCCTTAGGACAGGTGTCAATCCATATCTGCCAAGTAACCCTATGTAGGGGGACCAGTCTCTATTCTGCTCTGTGTCCGTGTGCATCAGGGGCTCTGAGGACAGGTGTCAATCCATATGTCAAGGTGTAGATATGTCATATGTCAGGTGTCAATCCATATTCATTGTGATTTAGGAATGTTAGGTGATTTCTGCCCTTTATGGATTAAAACCAGACTCTGTATCAACTGTGTAATTTTCCATGGGAGTTTTGCCATGGATCCCCCTCCGGCATGCCACAGTCCAGGTGTTAGTCCCCTTGAAACAACTTTTCCATCCCTATTGTGGCCAGAAAGAGTCCCTGTGTGTTTTAAAATTCACCTCCCCATTGAAGTCAATGGCGTTTCGGGCGGTTCGCCGGTTCGCGAACATTTGCGGAAGTTCGCGTTCGCCGTTCGCGAACCGAAAATTTCGGGTTCGCGACATCACTAGTCTTCATATAGGCATGGATAAATCAACAACTCTTTTTGCTTTACTCTCACTTCCACACCTCTTTTTTTCATAATTTCCCCCTTCCTTTCTATTGTCCACTTCTTTACTGAGAAGGTCTGGCTGAGTATCAGTATTGTTAAAAAACACATAGGCAAATGCAGTCTCTAATAATTGTGGCGATTAACTTTGGAACTTTAAGATTAAAGGAACACTATAGTCACTATAACAATCTTATTGAATTGGTTATAGTGCCTAGATTCCCCTGGCACGGTCCCTCCATTCATTGTTGAACTATTTTCAAGCAGTTTAACAATCGCAGTCCTGGCCACCCACAGCCCAGCCCCTACTGGAGGTATAGTAGAGACAGAAATTATATACTTCCCTGTAGCTATACCAATTCATACCAGCAATTGGTGCTGTGGTAGGTTGAAAGCAGTCAGCTGACACTTTCAGCCAATCACAGCTGTCCAGTGCTGTTCAGTCTAATGCTTCCTTATTATCCAAAGCAGAAAATTGGGATTGGGTTATTTTGGTACTCTCATTCAGTAATAAAACATTTAAAAAACATTTAAAATAATTTAGCTCTGAATGGAACGATGGTGTCAGGGATTCCAGACACTATTAATGAGATTAAACATTTACAATGTCCCTTTTATTTTATATTAAAAAAACAAACAACAAAAATAGCTCACATATTTATATCATCGACTAATTTTATATTCCATCACAATTTAAATCACTTTGCATTGAAAGCAAACACTGAGAGAAAAGGGATAAATATACTTATATAGTTCTGACTGGTTACAATAATAACCCAGAAGACCATTTCCAGCAGTCAAATGTATAAACTCTCAGCAGTTTTTTATAATTGGATCTGTAGCTATTTAGTACTTGAACCAATGGAAGACTCAGTGGGGAGGCAAACTCACCCGGTTCCTTTGACTTATCAAGTTTTTTTTCATCGAAACCCATGAAGTCAAAAGGGGTACAGAAGATAAATGTTTTAACATTTTACTCAAAGAATTGCTGCTAGAACTTAAAAAGCTTCTGCAGTAAATCCTTTTACCAAGTCACGGATTCTATCTTGGCTTCACTTCGAGAGCATTTCTTAGTCAACTAAAAGAGTTCACACAAACCAGTAGAAGGAAAAAAAAATTCTTCCTTAGTCAAATAACAGAAGAAATACAATGTAAAGTATTCACAAAGTTCCGATAATTTATAGGAATTGACTATTCTGTGTATTAAAGAACTACTATAGTGCCCTGAGGGTGCCCCCACCCTCAGGTTCCCCCTCCAGCTCCGGCTCTGGGGAGAGGAAAGGGGTAAAAACTTACCTTTTTCCAGCGCTGGGCGAGGAGCTCTCCTCCTCCGATCCTCCTCCGTTCCTCCCATTCGGCTGAATGCGCACGCGCGGCAAGAACTGCGCGCACATTCAGCCGGTCGCATAGGAAAGCATTTACAATGCTTTCCTATGGACGCTTGCGTGCTCTCACTGTGATTTTCACATTGAGAATCACGCAAGCGCCTCTAGCGGCTGCCAGGGAGACAGCCGCTAGAGGCTTTGGAGGAAGGATTAACCCATTTGTAAACATAGCAGTTTCTCTGAAACTGCTATGTTTATAAAATAATGGGTTAATCCTAGCTGGACCTGGCACCCAGAACACTTCATTAAGCTGAAGTGGTCTGGGTGCCTAGAGTGGTCCTTTATCCAGACTAGACATTTATAGACGGATGACAAAGACCTTGAAAAATGTTGGAGTGGCAAACATTAGAGTACTTCCAAGGCACCTATACTCATACAGATTATAATTCCTTATACATTTGTAATAAAATACAAACCACAAGAGTGTAAATGTCAGGAAAGAAAGAGGATGGAGAATAGATAAAATTGATAGCATGGGCAAAAATAACTTGAGGCTATATTGGAATATGCGGCATAACATTAACACGTGTGTAAATGTATCTGCTCATTCATACGTCATTTGAACCATTCTGTGTCATTAATTTTGAAGCTCCCACATAGAGCCGATGTATAGCGAAACATCTGTGTGACAAAATAATGATGTAGGATCCATAGCTCTTCATGCTTATGCACTTCTGGGCGTGCATGAATGATGCAAGGATACCAATAATTACAGTACCCATTTATGCCCGCTCATGCGTGACGCCAGTGCACTGTTGTGGTTTCTTCAATGCCAAATAGTGCACTTCTGTTTATAGGGACATTATGGTATTATGACTGGACTTTGCCTCGACTATTCTTCTCTCTAAGCATTATTCTGTACTTCTCTTGTCCTAAACTTGGCCTATACTTTGACTATTCTCTTTTTTGTTATTGTGTTTAGCCCAGCCACTCTATGGACTGGTAATATGCTTCTATCCTGTAAACCGCTGTTATAGAATAAGTGTTGGTTCAAGCACTGTGGGTTGGGTTGCTCCTGCTTCCTGAGATTACAACAAGGACCCTGCAGGCCTGAACAAACAATTAGTGTGTAGTGAACGCATAGTGTGTGTTTGTATAGGTGATGCAGTGTCTGTGTGTACTGGATACAATGTCTTTGTGCAGTGTGTGTAGTGAATGCTTTGTTTGTGTGTGTATAGTGTATACAGAGTGTGTATTGTATGCATTGTGTGTAGTGGATGCAGTGTGTGTAGTGCATATAGTGTGTAATGCATGTACTGTGTGTGCAGTGCGTGTAGTGTGTGTATTGGATGCCGTGTTTGTGAAGTGCATATAGTGCACAAAACCAAGTGGAACGCATGAACATCTGATGGAACGCACGCACGTACAAAGATATCGGAAGTGACACGCCAGCACGCCCCTTCGCATGATCACGGGGAATAGACGCGACTGAAAATGAAAGTGAGTCTTGGTACCTAGACGCACAGGGTATGCATCACTGGAAAGATTTACCTAATTGGAATTGAAAGAAAAAACTGTCTGGAAAAGTAATTTATGTTATGGACATTTAACCCTTTAAGAACCGAGGACGTAAGTCCGACAAAAAACGGTCCTTAACTACCGCGGACATACCTAGTACGTTCTCGAAGTTCTTCTTACTTACCCAATTGCCACCGTTCCACTGCCATGATCGATGTTCCTCCCGGTCTGGAGGAACTGTATGACAGCCCAGACAGTCCCCCCATGGCAAATTAGGCCCCTGCGGGCTATGTGATCGCTCTGAAAGAGCGGTCACATGGCCGCAATAGGCGTCCATAGTGCTGCCTGCAGTCTCCCTGCATGTGTAAAAAACATTTTTTAAAATAAATAAATAATTATAATATATATGTGTGTGTGTGTATGTATGTATGTATGTATGTATATATATATATATCTTATATATAACTTCATACTAAGTGTATTTTATTAAGATATATTATAAGATATATATATATATATATATACACACACACACATACATATATATGTATATGTGTGTGTGTGTGTGTATATATATATGTGTGTGTGTGTGTATATATATATATATATATATATATCTTATAATATATCTTATATATAACGTCATACTAAGTGTATTTTTATTAATATATACATAGAGTAAAATTACACACGTGTGTGTGTGTATATATATAAATATATAATATATAACTATATATATTGTGTATATGTATATAAATATAATAAAAAATTAAAAATAAATAATCTTTTTTAAAAATAAAAAATTTAAATCTATAATATATATGTCATTTTATTCTCTGTTTTTATATTAAATGTTTTATATATATATATATATATATATATATATCTTTATATATCTATTTATATATAAATAAAAATATGATATATATATATATATCCATATACATAAATAATTTCATAAATATACAAGTAAACTTCAAATATATATGTATATATATATTTAAATTCTACGTGCATATATTTTTTTAAATTTGTATTTTATTAGAGTTTGATCACTTAAATACATCTGTGTCACAGTAATTTAGCGTACAATACATCTTTTATGGACATACATATCATATTACAACAGTCAACAGTATTGAGCATTGATTTTATAGAGCACTGATTTTATATCGTAGGGACAGAAGGTATATTCGACAATCTAGAGTACCACATAACTCCTGCAGACTATACTGCTGGGCTGCTCGGGTACATAGACACCCTGGCATCTGTTCTAGCTTCACTGTCTTCAACTAGTGGGCACTGAACACTCGGCCGTGGCCTACTCTCGTTCTTTGTTAAGTGTCCATACAGTAGTCGTAAGCTAGGCACAGTTTGTCTGTCGGTCTGGAGACACTAAAACAATAATAAACATGCTGATGAGCAAGAAAAACAAAGTAAAATTGAACCACTGGACTGCATGTATGTATTGGCATATGGGGTGACATAGGTAGGTTATGTTATGTGTAATCCCTACTCAAGGTGCTGTCCAGAGGATGGAGGAGAGTAATAGTGGGTGCGAACAAGGAGTGTAGGCTAGTGTATGTGCGTGTGCATTCTAGGAAGCGTGATTATGGGCCATGTGTAGGTCTCGTTGGTGCTATCTCCATGTGCCCACTCCACCCCGTTCTCCCCTGCCCTCTCCTGTCCCTGGCTATGTCCCTGGTGTGTAGGGTGGTGTTTTAGCTTTAGGAGTGTCTCTTTGTCATGGTCGGCACATAGAGGCATTTCTTCAGCTCCTGGTTGCTCCTGGGCTGGTGTCTGGTCTGGCTGCTTTCCACTCTGGTCTCTCCCTTGTCTGCATCTTGGAGGGTCAGCTGCTGGAGGAATGACTCTTGGTCGTCTGTGGAAGACAGTGTGAGTATCTGGTCTCCCCGTGGTACCGCCAGGAATCCGTCTGTACTCCATTGGTACCTTATTCCGGCATCCCTTAGCCTTTTGACCGTTGGTGCCAGTTGTCTCCGTTCCACTAGTGCTGCAAACGGAAGATCTCCATAGAAGGATACAGTGCCGCCTTCTAACTTCACAGTGCCCAAGTCTCTGGAGCGGGACATGATGGCTGTGCGGATTGCCACATCTTTCGTGACCTCTATGGTGTCCCTGGGTTCATCCGCTGGTGCTGTTGCTGCCTTGCGGATTCGGAATGCAAACAATATCGTGCCTGGCTCAATGCCCCCCTTTATGCTTGTTGCTGCCAATAGGCAGTGTATGTAGGGCAACAAGGCTTCCCCTCCAATACTCTCGGGTATGCCCCGGAGGCGGATGTTCCGCCGTCGATGTCTGGATTCTATTGTGGTTATAGTCTGTGTGAGTTTCTGGACCTGCATGGTGAGAGTTTGCATCTTGTCTTTGGTGAGCTGTATCTGGTGGTCCCTTGCACCTCCTTTAGATTCCACCTCTGTAAGCCGCTTTTGGATGTTCCCACCTCTTTCTGGGTGTTAAGCAGGTTTGCCTTCCACATCTCTCGCATTTCCTCCAAAAGGTCCTTTATATCCCTCTTTTTCACTGGGGATGTGTCTTCTTCTGAGCCGGAGTCTCGGTAGTGGGCCCTGTCCTCTCCTGGGGGCGAGGCAAGACTGTCCCTGGCCTCATTGGAGTCTTCCGAGGCCTCTTCCTCATTGGTTGCCACCGGCGCCATCTTAGCGGGAGCCGGCGCAGAAGGCCGCGCAAACAAGTGCCGAATATCGAGTAATTTAGTCGCTTCTGGAGGGCAGAATTTCCTATTTTTGCACCCCATTGTGGACTGTGTGCGGGGGGCTCGTGCTTGGCTGCTTGTGGGAGCCGTTTTTCTGGTTTTTATGCTTCTTTACTTGTCTTTGGTACAGAGCCCCACAGAAGTACGTCCATCTAGTCAGGCAGTCGGCCACGCCCCCTACGTGCATATTTATGTAATATTTTTACATAATTAAGTAATTTTATTGATTGCAATTTGAGAGACCTGCCTGACAACCCAAGCCGAAAGTCCAGAAAATGTAATTTGATAGCATTGTATTTAACCCTGTAACTTTCCATGACACCCTAAAACCTGTACATGGGGGGTACTGTTTTACTCGGGAGACTTCACTGAAAAAACAGTAAAACATATCACAGCGATGATATTGTCAGTGAAAGTGAAGTTTTTTGCATTTTTCACACACAAATGGCACTTTTACTGAGGATATCATTGTTGTAATATTTGTGTTTAGCGAAGTCCCCGGGGTATAACAGTATCTCCCATGTACACGTTTTATAGTGTTTTTGAAAGTTACAGGGTCAAATATAAGGCTGTTTTTTTCACATTGAAATTTGCCAGATTTTTTATGTTGCCTTTGAGAGCGTTTGGTAGCCCAGGAATGAGAATTACCCCCATCATGGCATACCATTTGGAAATGAAGACAACCCAAAGAACATGTTCACATTTCTAAACTCAGGACAAAATTAAGAAACTATTTTGTTTTTTGGCGGTTATAGATGCGTAACAGATTTTGGGGGTCAAAGTTGGAAAAAGTGTGTTTAAAAAAAAAAAATTCATCATTATTTTATAATTTTTTTAATAGTAAATTATATGATATGATGAAAATAATGGTATCTTTAGAAAGACCATTTAATGGCGAGAAAAACAGTATATAATATGTGTGGGTACAGTAAATGAGTAAGAGGACATTTACAGCTAAACAAAAACACCGCAGAAATGTAAAAACAGCCCTGGTCCTTAACGGTAAGAAAATAGAAAAACAGTCTGGTCACTATGGGTTAAATAATGCAAGTTAATGTCTTCATTTTATGCATTTGATAAAGACTTACCTTCGAAATGCGTCGTGCTTTTTACCTGTATAAATCTATTACATTTTGGATTTTATGGAATAAAATAATTTTTCTGGGAATCCAGTATTTTATGCTTGATTTTAACTGCTGTGGACCTTCTGTGAGGGGAGACCAGTCAGTGAATCCTACATTCTACTAAAGCCAGAGCCTGCTGTATGAAGCTCTGGTACATGTGAGTGAATCTATGAAAAAGTATACTTACCAGTCATCATACAATATTGCAGTTTGTTTCATATGTTTTCTATATAGATACATATGAAGCCTGTTTGGATCTACAATAACTTACAATGAGTATTACTATGCAATATATATATGTTGGTTTGAATGCACTTCCTCTTTTTTCCTTGTGTTTACAAGTTTGTATTATTTCTATCAATTCTTAGGATACATTATCTCTGGTTCTTGAATCCTTAGAAAGTTGAACTGAGTTTACATTGGTCACACTTGCTGCAAGTTTTGTTAAATAAATCATGGCACAGTGTAATATGTTTTGTGTTGTTGTTCATCTGAAGTTGTATTTACCTAATTTTGCTAAGGAACGGGTGACTGTGTGATTATTAGACATGTGCAACTCGTTTCGGAATTGCACATGTCTAATAATTTTGGGCAATTCGAACATTCGGGTACTTCTGAATGTCCGAATAGATGAATTGTCGAAGTTCCGAAATTACATCAGTGTCGAAGCACAGTTTTGCCTAAGAACTAATATACTTACCCAGTGGAAGAATGAAGAATGTTACATTCTATACAATTTTAAATAAAAAGTATACAAACATAGCCAGAATTCAGCTGTAAGCATTACACTTACAACAATCAAGTAACATACATCCATATAAAATGTAAATTGCTTGGCCAGTCAATGTAATGACAGGAATGAATAAGTAGATAACTCCCTAATTCCCACGGTATTAGGGAGCTGTCTACTTGAAGAGACCTAAATTGGTCTTTCAGCCAAATTTACTAATACTTTACTCATTTAATTTACTAATTTACTAATACTAAAAATAATGAGGGGGGGACCTTTAACTAAGTACCTGCAAAAAAAAAATAAAACTTACCATTTGATGTTTTCTTTCTTCTAAAATCTTCTTTTTTCAGCTGCCAAAAAGGCCAAATAAAAAATCCATAATAACCGACGCACTTAAAAAAAAAACCTTGCCCCGCCCCGCCCTGCAATTAGGCGCAGAGCACTCTGATTGGTGGGTTTAAGCCATCCAATCAGAGTGCACTGACAGGTAAATTAAAAGACTGACAGGTAAGTCTCTACATTTACCTGTCACAGCACTCTGATTGGCTTGAAATCCACCAATCAGAGTGCTCTGTGTCATTTTACACAGCGTGGGAAAGTTCTTTGGAATTTTCCCACGCTGTGTAATTTGACTCATAACACTCTGATGGATTGAAAGTAACCAATCAGAGTGTTATGAGTCAAAGTACACAGCATGGGAAAATTCCAAAGAACTTTTCCACGCTGTGTAAAATGACACAGAGCACTCTGGTGAATTTTAAGCCAACCAATCAGAGTGCTGTCAGTCTCTTCATCTACCTGCCAGAGCACTCTGATTGGATGGCTTAAACCCACCAATCAGAGTGCTCTGAGCCTAATTGCAGGGCGGGGTTATGGCTTTATAAGCCTTCCCCCGCCCTGCAGAGCTCAGTCTGCACGGAGCCCTCCATGGGTGAAGGATTATTTTTTTTTTTTGTGTCGGTTATTATGGATTTATTTTTTTGGCCTTTTTTAGGACTGAAAAAAGATTTAGAAGAAAGAAAACATCAAATGGTAAGTTTTATTTTTTTTTACTGGTACTTAGTTAAAGGTCCCCCCCTCATTATTTTTAGGGTGAGGGGGGTAGGAAGGGGTTTTTTTTGGGGGGGGGGGGGGGAGACTAGAGGTTTTTTATTTAGGGCCCCCACCTGCCGCTCAGGGGGGCCAAGGGGGAGAACAATTGGTATTTAGGGCCCAAACCCACCGCTCAGGGGTGGGGGCCGGGGGGGAGGACATTAGGTCCCCCCCTTATTAATATTTAGGGCCCCCACCCACCGCTCAGGGTTCCTGGTTTGAAAAAAGTGTCAAGTAATGCATGTCCGTTTAGGGTAAACCTAGTCACATCCCCTTGCACACCCACATATATAGACCCACTCATATTTTATTTTATCCGAAGCAAGTTCTAGCACTTCCTATGGAATCATTCTTTGCAGCTGAATGAGTTAAATTTAATTGTGCCAATAATGCATCTCTGGTTTAGTAAGATTGAATCATTTTGCCTTAGGGAGTAAGTAAATTTATGAAACAACAAGATAAGCAACAAGAAAGTGCATATTTTATTGTTTTTACTTGCTAAACAATGCACTTATGTTTATTAACCTCGTTCCTCTCTTGCTGAGGGGCACTATTTTATATAGAACAAAAAAAAAGCATAAACTGCAAAAGTGATAAGAGAACAATGGGATAAATATAGTAATGGGAAAAACTTGATTTAATTCAAGGCAATGTTGAAAATGACTGCTGCATCATTGCATATTTTAATGGATGTAATTAAAAATTTGTAGCTAATATAATTATTAAAACTATTTTGAGTGGTAGATACTTAAAAATTGGTTGTGTTGTATACTTAAACAAATGAATTGCCTGTGAACCAACCTTTGATGTGCCTCGTGAAATTGCAGGCAAGGATTGGAATGGCTATTATTAGCAGGTTAGGTGTAAATGTAATGTACTGATCAAAAACAAAATACAGTCACTGAATATAAAAGGATTTTTTTTCTACAAAAGTTCATTAAATTGCACAGTTTTATTTAAAGAGTCACTCTAGGCATTATAACCATTTTATCTCACTGAATTGGTTATAGTGCCTGGAGTCCTCTGGCCCTATTCTCTTTTCGGCGCAAAAGTATTTTTGAGTAGTTTAACACTGAATAAGTTTCCCTGGCTTCCAGTAGCCCAACCTCCACTCACTGGAGGAAGGCTAAGGCAGAGATCACACACTTCCTTTGTCATTCCAATTCATACCAGCAATGGGCAACTGCGATAGGCTGAAAGTGGTCAGTTGACACTCTCAGCCAATCACTGCCACACATTGCTGCTCATACTAATGCTTCCTCATTAGCCTGAGCAGAATAGAGGAGATGTGTTCTTGGGGACTCTCATCTAGCGCTAAACTATTAAATACAATTTAGCACTGAAAGAAAGGACAGTGCCAGTGCACTTCAAGCACTATAACTACTTCAATGATATGAAGTGGACTTGAAAGGTCAGCCATATATCTCTCAGCGGTTGCTACTTATAAGATACTATTGATGTTGATGGTTGTAGTTGTGGTGGTGATGGTAAAATTGACAGTGGGTGTGATACTTGTATCAGTATTAGCAGGTGCAGATGATGTCTCAACGGCCTCCATTGGATGGGGATTTTATAGCCGATACTGATGGACTTGGAGCTAATGGACAAGATGCAGGAGGCCAGTGCACACTGGCTCCTGAATGTCCTCTCCACACTCTCTTCTTTTAATTCCGATGGCTCTTCATACTCGTAATTGAAAATCTCCTGAACTAGAATTGAAAGTTCCATGTTTGCACTAGTCGGGGAAACACAATTATCATTACCGCCACTACCATCAAGACTAGACATTGTGGACAGTACTTTGGTAAGTCCTCACTAAAGAGTGGCTTTCATAACTTCCACAAAAGAGACTTTGCTGCTCTCTCCTTTAGTTACTTCTTAGGGGGAGGCATCTGAAAGGTATAACACTTTAAAGGGACACTTTAATCACCTGAACAACTTTAGCTTAATGAAGCAGTTTTGGTGTATAGAACATGTCCCTGCAGCCTCACTGCTCAATCCTCTGCCATTTAGGAGTTAAATCCCTTTGTTTATGAACCCTAGTCACACCTCCCTGCATGTGACTTGCACAACCTTCCATAAACACTTCCTGTAAAGTGAGCCCTATTTAGGCTTTCTTTATTGCAAGTTCTGTTTAATTAAAACTTTCTTATCCCCTGCTATGTTAATAGCTTGCTAGACCCTGCAAGAGCCTCCTGTATGTGATTAAAGTTTAATTTGGAGATTGAGATACAATTATTTAAGATAAATTACATCTGTTTGAAAGTGAAAGCAGTTTTTTTTTTTTTTTTCATGCAGGCTCTGAAACAAAGTGATTAAACTCCTAAATGACAGTGAATTGAGCAGTGAAATTGCAGGGGAATGATCTCTACACTAAAACTGCTTTATTTAGCTAAAGTAATTTAGGTGACTATAGTGTTCCTTTAACAAGTCCATAAACAAATAACATAAAATGCTTCAATAGTTCTTAGGTAGCATTTATAAGCATATGCATACTCCCCATCAATATGCAATGTTAAAAGAATGGAGAAACATGCAAAAAAAGGAAAAAAATAAGAGGGCACTTTAAGAGATATGTTCGGTCACCCTCACATCATATAAAAGATTACTGTGGGAGATAGCGTTTATGCTTGAGAAAACCCAGAGAGGCGGGGCGTAATGTGTAGCATCACATCACGCCAGAACCTGGAAGTGTGAGGGAGGATGCTCGGACTGTATACTTAACAATACAAAGGACTTTTTGGTCTACTCCGGATGCAGTGAGATTTTATCGTTTGTTTTAAAGCCTTCAACGATTGATGTTGTTTATAATAAAGTTTTCATCTTAACACTCTCAGTTGCTGGTGAATTCATATAACCCACGTTAGGATCCAACGTACTTAAAGGTCTGATCCTCCCTGTGCCTGATAGTTTGGAGTGGTACTATAACTACTCCAAAATTGTGTGTGTATTTCCTACCGAGAACCACATTATCTATTGCATTGTGACTGTTTTGCACTAGGTCTATTTTTGTGCTTGTGTATTTTAGATCTTCGTGGCATTCCAAACAAAGAGAGTGCAAGTGTTATCCTGCTGTGCCACATATAAGTGTGTGTTTTCTCACAAGTGCTAATATTGTTATCCCACATATAGATTTCTATTTGTATATCTCTGGGATAGTCTGACACATTGTCACTTTTCATGCATTGACACTTTATTTGTAATTATTTGCACACCTACATTGTTGTTGTTTTTTGCTGTTTTGGGAATCTACAATATCAGAGTTCCTTGTAGGTTGCTGCACTTATATCGTTTTTTTAGTTTTTATATCTTACGGTAACACTTATTTTAATATCTGTTTGCGCCATTCTAATTCATTTGTTTTTATAACACTTTAACAAGCTATAAGAGAAGGAGCTGCAGTATCTAAGAAGCCATGGCTGGTCTAAGAAATTGTGCTGCCCGGATCCAAGGATGAATTGCTGCCCAAAACCACACTCACCAAAACACACCCACATCCATTAATTTATGCAATGTGTGCAGTGGATGCAGTGTCTTTATTTGTGCAGTGGATGCAGTGTCTGTTTGTGTAGTGGCTTCAGTGTTTTTGTTCTGGATGCAGTGTCTGTGTAGTGAATGCCGTGTCTGTGTTTGTGTACTGGATGCAGTGTGTGCAGTCGATGTAGTGGATACAGTGGTGTGGGGAGGGGAGCAGTTTTTTTAATGTAAATTAGCATTTATTCCCCCTGCCTTTTACCTTTGGGTATGAGATTCCCTGGTGGTCCAGTGGCACAGCAAGTTATCTTATGAAGAGGGGGCCCAGAGATCTCATGTTCCATCTCCAACCGCATCTGCCCCATGGCAACCTGCGACTCGCGAGAGGAGCTGATCCTGTTGGAGATAGAACATTAGATCTCGAGGCTCCCTGTTCACAGGACAAGCAAGCAGGGGCCCGGGGAACTATATATATAAAAATTCCAAAAGAAGCCAGCACTCGAGGTCAGTTTAAATGTAATAGTAACAAAAAAATACAAAGAATTGACGTTTCAGTTCGTGTAATGAACTTTCATCAGGACATACATTAAACAACATGCTTTCAATAGGCAATGAAAGAGGATCCATTTACCCCAACACCTGTGACTTAGCATTCCCCCAGTGGCAACATGCATGTGCAGAATTCTACTCCTCCCCTAGTAACTATGATTATCCATGTAAACCATCCGTAGTAAAAAAAAATCAAGAATGCAATTAATGATCCCAAAAGTGACAAGTCAATAAGATTGTAGAAAAAGTGTATCATCTGTCATATCTAGCAGACAGAGACATTCGGCCAATTGTGATGATATAGCAGTGCACTGGTTTTTTTTTTTTTGCCTGGAACTTAGTGTGTTCCGTAACCATGGTGTGTCAACTTCTACTACGGTTACTCGGTGTGGCCAAGTCTATGATCGCAAGACCAAAATCATCCCGGATTGAAAGATAAAAGCGAGTGTAATCATAAACTAGCAGAGAAAAAGGAAAAAACATGAAACATATAGTGACTCCATAGGGCTACCCCAGAGTAATAGTGAAAAGTAAACTTTAGCAAAAACTGCTGAAAGAGACAGTGTATATTGAAAATGCCAAAGTATCAATGCTAGTGAATGATAGAAAATAAGTGCAATCATATACATAACATATTACATATGAATCAGCAAATGATAAATAATTAAGGATTACCAAGTATTAAAACAACCTCTATGTCAGAACAATAAAACACAGACTTAATAAAAAGACCATATATATATAGACCAAGCTAAAATATGGAAAATACTCCCTATATTAGTAAAAGGGAGCTGTGCAGATATAAGTAAACATTTTATACAATGTCATCAGTGTGCTACAAGAATACTACTCAAAGTAATAGCGTGCATATATATATGGCATGTGCGTACAGAGTGTGACCATTATATATGTTGGAATTGCTTGCGGCCTCACATATATACTGGGGCGGTGGGGACGGGGTTCTGCTAATGCTAACGTAATCGCAATTGTTTTCTCTGGTTTGGTTTCCCCTTTTGCCCTTTTCTTTATTTGTATTAAATGTATATTGTGTTACAGTTTACTATTTTTCCTTTAATGAAAGCCAGTCTCTGATAGTCCACACAAATAGGGTTTCAGTCTTGCAGGAACATGTACAAGACTATATAATTTTCTACAATAAATTAAATACCATATATTAAACTTGCACATAGAGCTCTACAAAAAGTAGCTAATTAGCAAATGTATGTAAAAAACAAACAAACTGAAATATCACATTGATATAAGTATTTAGAAATTAGAAAGCAGGGCTGGATTTCCCTTTACAAGTGCTTGTCCTTTAGGGTGCGCCTACTCAGTTAAAATCCCCCTCCCTACCTTATGCCTTGCCTCTGCTGGCTCCAGCACTCTGTGCATGGCCCCGCCCTCTCAGGGGCGCTGTAATAAAATTTTGGCCCTATCACCCCCTCTTAAAGGGATGTGATCAATTGCAACACATCCATGTGTCGAGAGGTGGTGATGCTTTCCCAAGAAGTGTCTGGCCACAGGTTTGTCCGACTTGCCATCTCTATAGGCAGGCCAGATACTTGACCTGTGTCACCTAATTCTAACACAGAGTGCGATTTCAATTTTTCCAACATTTTCCAAAAGTGTCCGGCAGTATATACTATGTTTTATTTTATAGGATTTTCCTGTGTGGGGTTGACTGAAGGTTTTAGAGGGGATAATATGTCCACATGTCACACAACCCAAAAAACGAACACATCCCAAGTTCACCACTTCCTGGTTTGTAAGCCTATAACAATGTACTGGATCTGTGTGGACCAATAGGTCCCTAAGATTTCTATTACGTCTATAACAGATCATAGGTTTTTGTTGTACAATTTCAGGAAGAGTGACATCCCTTTTCAAGATATTTCAGTTCCGATCAATTTAAGACTTGAAAGTCGTGCTAGCTGTGTGAAATGTCACAGGGAATATTGTTCTAGATGACACTTTGTCCGTCTTATCATACTCCCCAGTCTCCTGATGTTTCCTTCTAGCCTCATCCAAGGCTCGGTCAAGTATGTGCTTTTTATATCCATGTACAATGAATCTGTCATACATAATTTATAGCTGTTCATTCCGTTGATCCTCCACTGAATTGTTTCTACAGACTCAAAGGAACTGAGATAAGGGTAATTATTATTATTATTTTATTATTTATATAGCGCCAACAAATTCTGTAGCGCTGTACAATGGGTGGACTAACAGACACTTAATTAAGATCAGACCACTGGACATACAGGAACAGAGGGGGTTGAGGGCCCTGCTCGATGATCTTACATGCTAGAGGTAGTGGGGTATAGTGACACAAAGGGTTAAAGTAGGGAAATTACATAGTTTGTTAGAGAAGGGTAATGAATCCTTAAGGTGTTTGGGGTGAGCACTCTCATAATGCAGAATTGTGTTTCTGTCTGTAGGTTTTGTATATAATTCGTGCTCCAGTCTTCGTTCCTTCAGGGAGAATTCAACGTCAATGAATAGACACTCTCCGAGTCAATCCTTCACATGACCCTAACTGGTGTGGGTAGATTAATAATATTATTATTATTATTATTATTATTATTGCCATTTATATAGCGCCAACAGATTCCATAGCGCTTTACAATATTAATCCACAAATGCTTGGTCCTCACTTTCTGTGCCTTTCCATAAGATCAGGATTTCGTCAATGAAGTGATAGTATTTCATAATCTTTAAATTTAATATAGGGATATTACAATTTCAGTGTACTCACTATGGATGCATAAAGACGGTACTGTGTTAAGGCACCAAAATACAGAACAATTCAAACTTTTGCACTCCTACCTCCAGCCAAATGATACGAGGTGCCAAGCCACACTTGCATGCAGGAAATAGATAATTTCCCCCTCTTAAAGGTACCTGGATGTGATCAATTGCAACACATCTAAGTGTCGAGAGGTGGTGATGGTTTTCCAAGAAGTGTCTGGTCACAGGTTTACTTATGGATCTTTTTGATTTATTATTTCTTGCACAAAAGTGTTTAAGTAAATGAGAGCATGTCTATAACTTTAAAGCTTTTCTGCCACTGAATCCGTCCAGTGGGGTCAATGTGCTACGGAAACTATGGAGACACCGTCTGATACACATAATGGAGGGGCGGAGCATGTTTTGTGGAGTAGGAATCTCTCTATGTTGTCGGCAGGCGTAGGGGCAGCCAATTGCTGAGTAGCATCGGCGGTTGCCCTGGTAACATGGCGACAACACATACACTCTTTATGGAGGCTTACCATACCTCTGACACCAGCATCAGTAGAGAAAGCCCTCGCAAAAATGCTCACCCAACCTCCACCTGAGGTACTCAACCTGACCTCGAGCACATCCACTTCACAGGGTGATGATCTGGCAGAATCCAAAAGATCCATTGTTGGCACAGCCCTTATAATCAAACGCCACAGACCAGCACAACACCCGTATCTAGGCCTAAAAGGAAAAAGTCGTCAAAACACACCAAACGGGTGGTGAGGCCTGAACCCCCCCCACCGGCACCCTCCTCTGGGGAAGACAAAGACTACCCTCCAACTCTGAATATCTTAGACGAATGGAGGGCGAATGAATACGCATCTGATGACTGGGATGCCTGGCACGATCTGCCTCCCCATGACTGTGAATATGTGTCTGGTGCTGCCACTGGTGCTCCCTCTCCTCAGGGGTTGACACACGACCTCTCCTCCCAGGAGTAGACGGCCTTTTTCTGGACTCCCTTTGTTTGATCCTTGCACCATTAGACACCTGAGGTCCTCAGAATGGTCCCTACCTGAGCATTTAGCACACTTTGTGCATTTATGGATACGCAAACTTCTAAGAGGTCAGGGCGAGACTACGGGTGGAATGCCTGTGCCCCGTCCTGCCCGATAAGATGGCAGTGACGCCGTAATTCGACCAAACGTGGTCGTATTCATGTCCCGGACAGGACGGGATCCCAGGAAAGATGTTGAGAGAGGCCTGAAGGCCACGCAGGACAAACTGCTTGATCTCCTCGGACCTTTGGTGAAGATCCTATATTTCGCCGATGAGGCTTTGACCCACGGCTCGCAGCTGGATCCCCATGCCATATGTGAATGGGCTCAAAGATGCATGTGCCTCCTCGGCAATACCAATGCAGCGATCTGCATGGAGAGACGTAGAGCTGCCTTAGATTCTAAGCTCATGAACATGGCAACCAAAGAACTGGGAGCTTTGGCCAACGGCCTTCTGTTTGGCGATGCCTTTATAGCGGAACTAAAGAAACACTTTAGGTAGGTCCCGCTTCAAGTTACCTTTATATGACCTTAACTGCAGGGAGATTATCTCTTTTCTTCCAGAACTGGAAGGACATTTGATGGACTCCTGGATACTCCAAACTGTTCAGGGTTACAACATGGAATTTTCTGCAACCCCCATGCAACTACTTCCACCGCAACCCCTTTTGGTGTACGCGGCTCATCAGCTCATCATAGACGAAGAAATATGGTCGCTTCCTGGTGCAGTTCATCATAGACGAAGAGATACGGTCATCTTCCTGGTGCAGAAAAAGATGGCCAAATTTCGACCTGTAATCAACCTTCGACAGTTACGAGATCTCCTTTTGAAGGATGACTGGTTCACACGATTAGACCTAAAGGACGCCTACCTGTAGGTCCGGATCGCACCGCACTACCGAAGATTTCTAAGTTTCCGCTGTGGAAATGCCACCTATCATTTCACCTGTCTACCATTCAGCCTGAGCTCGGCCCCCTGGTGTTTCACAAAACTACTGAAACCCATCATTGCGCGCATACGGTCTCTGGGAATATGGTGTCTGATCTATCTAGATGACTTGTTGATCTTCTGTGACTCGGCCTCACTACTGGTCTCTTAGACGAGATTTATCGTGGACTTTATCGAATCGTTGGAATTCATAGTAAACAGGGAAAAATTGGCTCTCAAACCTGCTCAAGTTGTCCAGTTCTTGGGATTCGAGATCAACTCCACGACGTGCCTTCTATGTCTACCCCTGTCGAAAATTGCATCGATCTGGAAGGAAATCCGGAGAGTCCTACAATTGGAGCTCATCCCTTTACGACTTCTGGCATATCTGGTGGGCCTTCTATCCGCCTCCATACAAGCGATATATCCGAGCCCACTCCACTACAGAGCCATGCAAAGACACAAGGCCTGTTTCTTATGGACAGGTTACTCCGACCAACTAATACCACCACAGAGGTGCGCAAGGAACTATGTTGGTGACTCCATCAAATGCAGGCCTGGAATGGGAAAGCCATCTTCGGGCCTTCTCCGGACTTCGTAGTGGAATTGGACGCCAGCCTTCGGTCTGGGGAGCACACTGCGCAGAATCCTCCACTGGGGGCCAATGGCTTCACGAGAAGGCGGAAATGCACATCAGCTGCTTGGAATTGATAGCAGGCTCCTTTGCCATCCGCAGCCTGGCCAAACACATGTCGAACTGTTGTATACTGCTACGCATGGACAATATTTTGGCAGTGCAGTACATCAACCGCCTAGGCGGGACTCGATCTCAGGAACTCTCAGAAGTGACCAAAGATATTTACACATTCTGCCTCTCCAGGAACATCACGCTGACAGCTGAATATTTCCCGGGCACCTCCAACCTCACGGCGAATTGGTTCTCCTGCTACTGGAGGGACAACAGCGACTGGCAACTGGATGGGGCAGTATTAGACCCTAAATAAGCTCAGGGGTCCCCTAGAGATAGACCTCTTTGCCTCCTGGATGAACCATCAACTTCCCAGATACTTCCGTTGGCTCCAAGGTCATCCGATTGGACAGGACCCGCTGGTTTGTCGGCTCATGAGAGGTATGCGACTTTCCCGACCGCCTGGTCCGAAATACTCGCGCCTTTGGGATGTCGAATTGGTATTGAATTGGTATTGAACTCGATGTTGTCCCTACGCCAACTTTCAGCAAAGCTTACTCTACTACTATGCCTGGTCTCTTTCCGAAGGATTTCGGATGTTAGGCCCTTCGACGTGGATGGTCTTTCCTTCTCCCCAGAAGGAGTCTCTTTTTCGGTTTTCGAACGAAAACGTAATAGTCTTCGAATTTTTTATCGACATTTGGGGCGCATTCCGTACTCGGGGCAGTGGCCACGAGCACTTTTTTTCATCTGGTGCTTTACTAGAGGATATAATGCTCTCAGCTGACTGGTCTTGCGAGGAGACTTTTCGTATCTGCTATTTCCGTCCTGCTTCTCGTGCTTCTTTCGCCCTTCTCTCACAGCGTTAAAAATGCAAATATGAAGCCTCCTGTCATGTAGTAAAATTGTAGATTATGCTAACGTAGTGTACTTATGATCTTAATTTTAGTAATGACAGGTGGCGAATATTTCCCACCCTTTCTCTCCCTAACAGGCTTCTCTGTCCTCTCTACCTATTTTTTCCACTGTTGCTTACGCATTTTTCATACTTTATTATGGTGACATCATTTCACAAATTTAACATGAATGTCTAGAGATATTGTCACTAGGGTACTGATGAAATATAGCCATTTTCTCCTTTTTTGCAGTCTGTATACTGGCACCATAAGGTGGGTTTAATCTTTGCACCTTGGTTGTTTCAAGCAAAGTTTGGATTACATAGGATCCACATCGTTATCTGAGTTATGATTTTCGGACTTGTTCACTGGACTGTTCGTTCGCTACAAAGAAAGAGGAAGTGGAAGTGAGTCACAGAGCTATTTATAGCAGTGACTCTTGTTTTCTGAATTGTTTAAAAGTTTTGATTGATCTATGCTGCTGGAGTTTTAGTAAAGAAAGTTTATGCAAATATTTGCCTCCTGTCATTACTAAAATTAAGATTACAGGTACACTACATTAGCATAATCTACAATTGTTCTGTATTATATATATAAAAACATATACACACATGCACACTGCCTAATACAAATACACACTGCCTAATACACACACTGTGTAATACATACATACACACATATACATACGCATGCGTATCAATTGAGGGGGGCACAGCCCTCTCTGCCACCCCCTTGCAGCGCCATTGTATCTATTGATTGCTTTACGTGATCTGTGAATAAAATCAACATTAAGTAGCTGTCCTTTAACCACAAATCATCTTTTTTTTGTTACCTCTTTATTGGACATTAGATCTAGGCAGATTTATTGTTCATTATTAGGAAACAGAGCTGCGTATTTGCCCCCATCCAAAAAAACAAAACAAAAAAAAACACCTCCTCTCCATTCTCTCCCCCATTTCTCTGGAGCCAAGAGCACAATCGTTTTTTCCAAGATTCTGCCACGTGAATGTACAAGAATTCTTTCGATCACTCGATCGGCCCAATTTCGGCTAATTTGCAGTTTGGTCTGAAACAAGTCTCCAAGTCTACCAAGGGGATCCCATTGACTTTGCCATATATAATGTTATTGCCATATATTCACAAGACAGAGGATATTGTTAGGGCAGGATTACAATTTTTAACATCCTTTCTTTAAAGGGTTATAATAAAAATAAACCAATGATGCACAATCTGTGAATACCCTTGAATTTTTTTTATGCCATACCAAGTTGGGTACTTGCACCCTAATTTCCAAGCCTCATGCTGCTTACACCTCCAGATATAAGATTTGAATGCTTTTCATTGTATCACTATCCCTGCTTTCTCTGTACAGGGCTTTTCTTAAGTGCGTATCTCTGTCCGCTCAGATTAATTATGAATTTCCAAGATACATGTCATTTTTATCCTTGCTATCTCACATAATCTGATTTAGAATATGTCTCTCCAGTTCGGCAATTACAAGCAGGTGGGCTGACACAAGATATAGGAAGCACTGAGTTCTCACCATAAACCATATGTCTGAGCAGCTAAATCTAGTCAATTATATTCAGTGGTTCATTATATAACGCAAGAAACATTATTTGGGTTATGTGCAGTGGTTTTATACTTATAACCAATTACCCATTACCTAGCGCACTGAGAGATTTCAGGCCAGTGCTTTTGTGTGCCAACCCATTAAGCATCTGGTAAAAATTTAAATGTAAAATTTCATGTTGACTATAATATCCAAGACGATTCGCTATCGGAACAGAACTGCAAACCAATAATATAAGTGTGCAGGTCTTAGACACTGCAATATTCTATATTTGTATATCAATGGGGACTAATGGATGACAGTATTCTACTGCTTCAATAGAGGAAGACGATTTAAACAAAAATAAAAATAAAGACTGTTTGGTTTCTTGAAACTGCCTTGTAGGTTGTAAGTGAAAAAAAAAAATGTTTCAAATGAAAGAAAATTATATATCAAGTTAGGCTCATCTACAGGGAATTTCCTAAACTGGAATTTGAGACAGTCTGGGATATTTTTGCAAAACTGTCTAGTCACACCGAAGAGGGTTATCTGTAACCAATTACTTATTCAGGTTTTTGGCTGCCGTAGGCCCATTTACTTTAAAGACATCACATTTGAATTTTTAACTAGCAATGACAGTATTCTTATGTACATACGCACAAGCATACATAAACACATATACAAATAGAAACAAAGGCATAATTCACACACAGTCACTATATATACACAACCACCCACCCACATACATACATACATGCATGCACACACACACACAAAGTCACATACATAAGCACATTGACATACATAGCCACAGTCATTTACATACATAGACACACAATAACAAAGTATTATACAGACATATGGACACACACACACACACACACACACACACATAGACCCACCCATACACACACACACTTATTCTTAAATATATAGATACCCTTACGCACACGATTAGATATATAAACACACATACAACACACACATATTATATATAATACATATATAAGTATAAACACGCTTATACACACATCACCTGCATACAAAAAGACACATTTATACAAAGTCACATACATACAACATAGATCAGATAAATATTTACACAAACTTTCTACTCCTCCCCTGCAGGTTGCTGCTGTTGGTAAAGGAGGTAGGAACTGAAGACTGGGCATTTGTCAGACACTCCCTTGTATCCAGTGGTGCTTGTATGTACGTAGTGGGGAATCGCGATGCAGCCTATAACAAAATCTAACCCATTCAACCCCCCAATAACGACAGACCACTTAGTATGGATGAAACAGGCCACAGCATTTATTATCACAAACTAAATTACTGCATAGCACATCCATAACTTTATTTATTAAATCTCTTCTTTTTCTGTAACCAAAACGTTAGACATAAATAAGCATAAATTAACATATATACATATATAACTCCACACATAGTGCTATACAGTGACCCAACCGTCCTTGCCAATAAACATACAGTGGTTTCTAATCACCACTTCCTCTCACCTCCCCCCTCGTCATAAAAAATCATAACTTTCCAATGCCCGCCATCAGCCGACCTTATCCACGCTCGATGGGCACAAGACCTCAGGCAACCTAATGTTAACCTTTTGAAGCAGGGGAGGTTGAGACCTTAAAAACTTGTTTATCTCATTCCATATACTTAAACGTAACCCCTCAAATTCAATTAGCAAGGACATACCCCCGGCTAGCTGTGACTAAATATACCAATAGGGTGGGCGAGAGGGAAACTGTTTGCTGGCCCGAATCCCAAGTGGCACTGAGGTAAGACCTCCCCTACACTAACTTACACAAAACATAATCCCACCCACACACTCTTTCCCAACCAATCCCATGCATCTATCCCCACACTCCTACATGTGCCCTGGTCCGCTTAGCTGCGCTATCTCCCCAGGGCCTTGTATGTACGTAGTGGGGAATTGCGATGCAGCCTATAACAAAATCTAACCCATTCAACTCCCCTATAACGACAGACCACTTAGTATGGATGAAACAGGCCACAGCATTTATTATCACAAACTAAATTACTGCATAACACATCCATAACTTTATTTATTAAATCTCTTCTTTTTCTGTAACCAAAACGTTAGACATAAATAAGCATAAATTAACATATATACATATATAACTCCACACATAGTGTTATACAGTGACCCAACCGTCCTTGCCAATAAACATACAGTGGTTCCTAATCACCACTTCCTCTCACCTCCCCCCTCGTCATAAAATAATCATAACTTTCCAATGCCCACCATCAGCCGACCTTATACACGCTCGATGGGCAAGAGACCTCAGGCAACCTAATGTTAACCTTTTGAAGCAAGGGAGGTTGAGACCTTAAAAACTTGTTCATCTCATTCCTTATACTTAAACGTAACCCCTCAAACTCAATTGACAAGGACATACCCCCGGCTAGCTGTGACTAAATATACCAATAGGGTGGGCGGGAGGGAAGCTGTTTGCTGGCCCGAATCCCAAGTGGCACTGGGGTAAGAACTCTCCCACACTAATTTACACAGAACATAATCCCACCCACACACTCTTTCCCAACCAATCCCATGCATCTATCCCCACACTCCTACATGTGCCCTTGTCCGCTTAGCTGCGCTATCTCCCCAGGGCCTTCTCCCTTTGGAGTCTGACCTGATAACAGACATCTGGTATATCACTAAAAGTTAAGGCATGGAAAAAAGGAATTTAGGGCACACAACGAACATGCATATTTAACAGTGGTGCTTCTGTAAATACCAGAACATATAAAAAACACAGAAAAAGTTAGAATTCAATATGTGTGTCAAAAAAATTAAATTCATAATTTGGTAATGAAATGACCCTTATTAAATGTCCTATTTTGTCTTTTTTTTGCAAATGCAAAGTGTGATGGGTTTAAAGTGTACTTTTGGGTTGCTGTTTTATCCCATACACAACATGGTAACAGTTGAACATTTTAAATGTGAACACTGAATTTGGCATGTCTGTATTCTCACCCTATAACATGTCATGTAGCTGATAAAGTTCTACCTGTGGAATATTGCTATACTCGGTGGCAGTAGCAGAATTCAAATCTTATGATCCTCACAGTAGTCGGGCACATATGGACTGTGGAATAAACACACAGAATGACTTAGAAGCTTGTGACAGACTGAGGATGTCGGATACCAGCGCCCAGTCTGAGGATTCCTCAATGAAGCTGAGGACTTACCTAGACGTTGAGAGATTAAGTGCATGGCACTGTCTTCACAACTTTGGGGTTAAAACCCCCAGAACCTCCAGGCACCATAACAACTTTATTGAGATGAAGTTATTGTGCACAGGGAGTTCTCTTAAATGTGAGCATTTTACGTTGTGTTTAAAAAAAAATGTGGATAATTTCACTACTTTAAGGAAATTTTATCAATGAACAAAGTATATGTCAGATATATGAAGGGTTAAATAATGTACCATTGACCAAGGGTTAAATAACAAACCAAGAATATTTAGGTGCACATAAGAGGTTAACTCATACAGAGTTTGTGAGACCTCCAGGCACCATAACAATGTCCCCCAAACAAGTAACCAAGATCCTACCTATTTGTGCATGTAGCATGTGCTCTCTACACATGAACGGGATGGAAATGACACAGAAAAGGAGGAAGTGAATGCATGTGGAGCAAAATATTTAGAGTATTGTTGGCCAAAAATGTTTTTTTTTAAAAACAGTATTTACAAGTTGACCTTCTTCACACAACAGCACAAGAATGGCCTGGATGACAAGTTCAGAACAAAGGAGAGCCTTTTATCTATATATTCAGTTTAGGGATGGAAGTTTCAAATTACTACATTCGTGATGGTGTCCTTCAGCTTAGATGTAGTTTTGGGTTTGGGTATCTTACACAGGAGCACACAGTCATCTTTCTGCTAAACAAACAAGAAAGATGTAGCTTTAGAATTGTGAGATGGTTGCAAATAAGTACCTTTGCAAATAATTACATTTTAGTAAATAGCTTGCTTGGATATTTGAGGATGCCTGTTACTTCCAACTTTAAGCTTGTTGATACTCAGCCTGACCTAGGTTGGGCATTCATGCATAGACCACATCATGATGAATGTCTAAATCTGCTGTTGTGTAAATTAGGATTAGAAAGGTTGTAACGGAGGCAGATACCATGTGTTAATTGTTAAACATTCTATCATTGAGTGTCAAGGAGTGGCTGCCTACCTACAAATATTTGAATGGAAAAACAACACATAAAGGCCAAACAATATTTCATCACCCTCACAGGTATAAACTGGAAATTTTATGTTCCACAACAAATATCTGAACAGCAGCCTACCTTAAAACCACAACACTATTATGTTCTTTAAAAAGATTTTCTGTCTTTGAGTTTTCACACAGAATAGGTTTCACGGGAGAATTATTTAGAGGAACATTTCATCAGTTACAGAATTTACCATCTTTGGTGTTGAAAATATACAGGATGTAAGGCTAAGAAATTTCTATTAAAATAGTATTGACATGAAAACTGAATCTGTGCTGAACCATATACATTTTGCTGGTAGTTGCAATGCATACTGGTCAGAGTAACCTTGTATTATAATCACACTTGTTGATCAATGTTGATATATATAATTTTAGATTTAAATTTAGTTTAGTTTAAAGCTCATTAGCAAAATTCAGCTGAGTGTGATATAAAGACAAAGAAGGCTATAAATTAGTAAATAAACATTACTGCAAGGAGGGGGGCAGGGCCTGACGGAGCACATTACCCATCTTATAAGCCTTCCACTACCTTCAAGTGACTCAAAACGGCACTTGACGGAGTAGTGACAGCAGTGGCTACAGGTGGATACCTAATAATGCAGCGCGACTCGCAGGTACCGCCGCAGCAAAGCCTGAAGCCTACCAGCATGGTTGGCACAGGGGATACGGCCGCACCCACGCTGCCTACAATGACTACAAGTTTGACTTTGGGTCCTCGTTCCCCCTCCCATGGACCGGCAGGGTCATCCTGGTCCCAGGAAGGCCACTCCATGCTGCAACTAAAATGGCGGAGTGAGCCACTGGGCCATCCGACCCAGCACTGGAGTCCGACATTCTGGCGCAGCTAGACACGGCATTTGAGACCTTCTGGAGAGAAAAGGAAAAGCGGTAGAGAGCCACACATGCTCTGGTCAAGAATACACCGCAGGTGCTACCCTCTCGCTCCCACTATGGAGGCTCACCTGACAAAGCAACACGCTCCAGAAAAAAATGAAGACGCTGCCTCCCACTGACAGGGAAACCCACGCAGCGACACCCGCATGTGACTTCTTCCCCGTGCAAGAAGCAAGCAGCCTCACCCAGGCACGCCAGCATGGCACACGCACCTCAAAGGGCCTGCACTTCCATCCACTTTGGGCCTGACCAACACTGACAAACATCACTGCTAGCCTAATGGCACGCCTCCACTTAAGAGCGCAGACAAACCTGTGTTTGGGACACCCAGGACTGGGATATGGGATGTGTGAGTCCCTTTATGGGCTGCAGAACAGGTGGGAGATTCGTGATGGCATAGGCCGAAGGAGGCTCTAAGGGACACGAGGCCTATGACTTGCAGCCTCCTGAACAGCCACATTCCCAAAATGCAACATGGCCTGACAGCTCTTACGAGGCTTAAGCTATCCTATGTTTATTTCATATTATGCTTATCACTACATTTTTTTTTTTTTTTGCTCTCTTTCTTCCAAAACGTGCAACCCTGTCTATATACATGCATCCTCCTGTTCTAGCCCTCAGGGAGCCAGAGACCGCAGTAAAAGGGGCGACTCCTGTAAAGTGACAGCTGATATTGTTAACACTGCTAAATCTTGTTCTTTAATGATAAGCACAGCCACATAATGTCTCAGTTAAGCTTACGACCCCGTAATACCTCAAAATGTCAGTATGTGTATCCTGGATCAATAACTTGTATGCCTTATTACGTAGCTGGCATGATGTTTTCACTATTGATCAAACTACACTATAATATAAAATGTGCAAAGTTCATAACACTGTTTCTAAATATTGTACGCTACGCTGGCAATAACTGTTTTGGAAATGCCTGCCTCTTTTTATATTTTGTGCACAACAAAACAAAGAATTTAAAAAAATAAATGTTACTGCAAAATCCCCTTCAACGCATAAATGATTATAGTCCTGCTTTGCTCTAGGCAGTGACCTTAGCAGACTTGTTCCCATCTACGTTCCGTTGCCCGTACCCTCCTAGTTAATTTCCCGAATAGAGAAGAGTGTTCCCCTTTTTATACCCCCCCCGAACACCGACACCCCTTGGCTTGATAACTTCAAAGGAGTAATTAGCTCATGTACTTTCCCTGGGTGGCTGCCATTTGCATTACTGAACACGTGCTTTAGTGAATGGTGGCCTTTTTGTCTAATGAACGGAGGCAGCGGTACAGTATGGAACTCTTTTCGGCTACGCGATCCCATGAACCCTGGGGAAAACTGTACCACTGCCTGTTTCACTCCCAGACAAGTTAGGAGAGCGCAGCTTGGGAGAAAAACACTAACGACTGGGGGGAGGGGGGAAATTCGCTCCGTAAGAGCCATGGGGTGCATTCATTGGTGTTCGCACAGGAATTCCAGAAAGATTACCGGCTGCTGCCTCCTTTTCTCTGGAACTGTTTTGGGCTATAAACTCATGGCTGGCTGGTCAGTACTTTATCCTAATGGTGATTCAGTTTTGCCCAATGGATCTGAGCGCTATTTGGACAACTTGGGCGCTCAGATCCGGGCTATTCATAGACGTAAGACTTGTAGGGTTCCTGTGTAGTTTGAATGTAGTTTTGGGGTATTTTATATATGTTATGAATGGTTCCCTATAACTGAGAGATATTTAAGTTACTGGTCTTTGACTCAATTATCTCCAAACACAGGGACGCCTGGGAGGGGTTTGTGTTGTGTTGAATGGAGACCTTGGGGTTTGTGCATAAAAAGCCGGGTGTGGCACAATAAACTTTAGTTGTACTCCCAGACCTGTGTGTCTTCCTGTTACTGGTGAGGGATAGCGCTATTTACTTCACAGACGTTTGTTCTTGAGTTCAAGTTACCACATATCCAACAGAGAAATGTCCTTTTCAGGACTAGAGTAGACTTTTCTACAGTGACATCCTATTGACAAAACCAAGATGCAGCAGAAGTGGCGTGGACACACAGGTGGTTATTATGCTTGGGGTCTTCCTGTGACAGCAGTTTTTTTGCTCAATAAATTTGTTTTCATCAAACAGTTTCTAACTTTTGGGGAAGAGTAATACAGAAGAAACTAGGTTGGATGAGAAAATAGGGTACAGAGTCTGCCTCCAGTGGCTGTCTACCAGGCAGCCACTGGGGGCGCTTCCTGGATCAAAATGGGCCTTTGGTCTATTATCTGACCCTGGACGTCCTTGCGCTCTGCATGAGGACATCCAGCGTCAGATTTTTACCCATAGAAAAGCATTGATTCAATGTTTACCAATGGGAAGGTCTAATGCATTAGCGCCCAGACGTGGGACGTCAGAGGTGGAGGAACATCAACCCAGCACCGAGGGACATCAGTGCTGGGATATTGTAATGAAATAAAGGGGTTTTTAACAGGCAGGGGGGCAATACTGCCAGTAATACAGCTTTGTATTCTTGGCATTATAGTATCCTTTTAAAAAAAACAAACAACAAAACATAAAATAAATAAATATATGTGGCAGAATTCTTCTATAAAAAAATATTGAAAATGAACTTGTGCTGAAATGTCAGAATTAAAATAGCCAATTCTTATAGGGTGCCTTGAACATTTAGTTTTTTTTCTTTTAAACGTAATGCCTAAAATGGTGAAATATGTTCTTTATCTCCCAGTCATATACCCTGAAGCAGTGGTGTATTTTGGATCTGTGCTGCCCTAGGCATGACGGAACTCAGGCACCCCCTAATTTAAATGTGCCCCACACCTTCCTCTCACGGCCACACCTCTTCCAGTTAAAGACTAACAGACACTTTGACTGGCAGACATTCACTCTTAGATACACTGACATACACACACTGATTTACACAATCTGACAGACACACATACACTAAGAGGCATACACAATCACTCAGACACACACACATACACACACACATTCACTGACAGACACACTCACTCACAGACACACACCGACAGACACACACAATTACTCAGACACACAGGCTGCCTCACAGACACACACTGACATACATACACACTCACTCACCGAAACACACACTGACAGACACACACAATCACTCAGACACGCACAAATTCACAGACAGACACACACACACTCACTCACAGACACACACTGACAGACACACAGGCTCCCTCACAGACACACACTGACAGACACACACACTCGCTCACTCACAGACACAAACAATCATTCAGACACACGCTGACAGACATACACACATTTGCTGACAGACACAAACTCACAGACAGACACACACACACACTCATTCACTCACTCACATACATGCACACTGACAGATATACACACACAGACTCAATGACAGCCAGACGCACACACGCATTTCCCCCCCAACACTCACAGATAATTTTTAAAGATTTTAATTTAAATCCACCCAGCTTCTGTAACTTTGGGAGAGCGGGTGGATTTTTTTTTACTTGGGGTCCAGTGGGGCTGCTGGCTGGGCTGTTCGGGCAGGGATGCAGGCAGGTGGACAGCAAGGGAGCGGTGATTTGTGAGCTCTCCATGCCCAGCTTCCTCACGTGCCGCAGAGTGATGCCGGGAGCTGAAATATGACGTCACATTCTGCCCGCCTGGAGATCAACAAGCCGCCTGCTCCGAGGCTAATAAGGTATTTGCCTTGTTTGCCTCGCGACAAATACAGCACTGCCCTGAAGGATGGCATTTTAACAAAGCTTTGTCACTTCCAATAGGCCAAGTAATCAAATATAAAAAGAGAGATAAGAAAAAAAAATTATCAGAAGGACTAACTTTACCTTTTAGCTAGAAAGTCACCTATGCACCACTGAGTAATGGAAGATTTATTTCTAATTCAGAGCTATACTTGTAAAAATATGACAGAATGAGTCCGTTACAATTTGAAGGATATATTAAAAAAAAACTAAAAACCTTTTCTTTTTTGTATGTTTCTGCTAACAATAGTTTATTTTATGGTATGTAATTTATGGTAGGTATTGTTATAAATTGGCCATATTACTCGGAAAGCATTATCCTACCAAACAGATTGGAGACATGTCTCACAATGCACAAAAAGATTGCAATTATTACTTTTCAGCTTCAGCATACTAGGTCAACTGTTAAAGGAAAACAAATGGAAAAATCTTAGACCCGACAGGCTTCAAGCCATCTTCGGTAATCACGATTTATAACCTGTTAAACCTTCCAGCAACATTTTGTACCGTGTGCCATGCAGGTGCTATATTAATTGCTTCATGCTTGGTACCGAGCAGCCTGCTCATTTACTGATAACTGCCTCTAATGTTTTGGGATAAATAAATATCAGTTAAAATCAGGAATTGACTAAGCAAAACTGATGGTAATGTAGGTCATTAGTGACTTGTTCTGTAAAGCTGATGAACACAAACAGTGTTGCTGTTCTATTGTTCATTGCAAAATCTAATTTAAAAAAAATATATCATTTTAGAAAAAGAGCTTGGACATAAATATTCTTTCGGCACACTAACCCTCCCGGAACACACATTCAATACAGCATTTGGTCAATGGTTTTATTCTTTAAATTAAGATTAGAGTGTGAGCAGAATGAACGACCATGAAAATTAGTTATATATACCAGAAGGAAAAAGCTTTTTTACTGGGATCGGTCCCAAGAATCCGGGATTTATCGGGTAGGATATTATTAATTCTGGATTGGATGTTCCAAAGAGTAGGTGATGGCTACATTACAGTAAGATATACCATTAGTTTGCCCCCTGAATCACAAGTCCTGGACAGACATGGAGAATAGGATGACTATAGGGGTCTCTTTAAAAACCAATATTTGCTCTAATTGATCGTATCAATATGTAGAAGAGGAACAAGTTGCCATGTCCAGTGCTATTGTCAATTGTGGGCTGTCATGGAAAAGTATATGTTCATGCTTATTTCTCTCCAAAGAGCTTTTGTCTCACCATGTTACGATGATAAGTCTTGGATAAAGCATTTTCAATAATATAATTGGCAGCAGAAATGCCCTTCTGTACTTGAGTCTGTGTGACTGCCGTGGATATGGAATGCAAAGACTAGAAGTGGTATCAGAAACTGATGAAATCATTCTGCAACAGATCTAGCCCAAACCTTAACCCTAGTCCAAACTCTTACTCTGTGAGGATACTGTAGAACCCACACACGTAGCATAGGGTAATTCCTTACCAAAAAAGGTGCAGGGGTTTAAGACCCAGCCTTGGTCAGTCAGATACTATATGATATAACAAGACTAGGTTGGGATTAGATAGACACTATCTAACCCCAACCTAGATAGATACCAGATAGACACTATATGATACAACAGACTAGGTTGGGATCAGATAGACACTATCAAATCTAAACCTAGAACGATAGCAGATATACACCATATGATATAACAAAACTAGGTTGGAATTACAGAAGACTGGGCATATAAAGAACACAGCCGGGTCAAAACCAAAATCAATCACTGGAACTCAAAACACACAACCAGGTTGAAGAAACCACAACTGGGCAACAAACCAAGGGTTTAAATAAGTTAAATACCAGGCATCACCTCTTGCGCCAATTAGTTTACACTATATCGTATGTGTGTGTGTTGACATAAAAGTTACGCTAGAAGTGCGTGGATGGACGTTACCATCCTACACTTGCATCAATAAAAGACAAAGAGTGGCACCGTCTTGCATCATTACAACTGGCTTCTATCAAAGATGATGCTTTGGATCTAACAGATATTCTGATCCGTAGCATAGTACTTTAACTCTATAACACTAGATAAATAAATATAACCTGTACAGTAGGTCTAAGCCTAAAACGAAAACCTATAGCTAGCTTACGTGAAAATAATGCCATCTCTTGTTTATACATATTCATACATATTCATAAACCACTTGACCTTCAGACCCGTGTTTTGTTATGAAGTCTCCTTAACCTTGCATTATTTTCCCGTAATTCATGTTTACCACTATGTATCCTGTATGTAACACACTGTTTCTGTTAAACATTATTCATCAAGTGGTTTGATTGCCACACCATTTAGCCATTGAGGAAGAAGGTTTATGAAAGCAGTAATTTGAGGTTTTTTATAGTGGTTTTGTCTGTGGACAAGAGACAAAAACAGATTAAATTATATTGTTTATTTCTGCGGTTGTTCTAGTGTTATGTCTATGTTGGTGTGTGATGAATCATTTGTACACCTTCCCATACAGGGCCTGGTTGTTTACTGTCACAAGTATGGGCTCCTACTGCTTTATCCTGCGTATACAAAATACAACAAGCACAGTATTTAGGTTAACATAATAATGTATATTTAGATAAATCTTTGTCTGATATGCAGTTCTAATAAAGAATGCTCATGCCTTTTCTCATCAACTTTATAGGAGATTCTAAATGTATATAATGAATGTATATGGTTCTGAGAGCATACACATTAAGATCTTAAAGGATCACTATAGTGTCAGGAAAACATAGCGGTTTTCCTGACACTATAGTGCCCTGTGGGTGCCCCCACCCTCAAGGACCCCCTCCTGTGGCGCTGAAGGGGTTAAAACCCCTTCAACCACTTATCTTGTTCCAGCGCCGGGCTCCCTCTGCACTGGTGAAATCTCGTCCCCCGCTGACATCAGCTAGAGGCTGTCTTAACCCTGCAATGTAAACATAGCAGTTTCTCTGAAACTATGTTTGCATCGGAAGGGTTGAAACCCGAGGGACCTGGCACCAGTGGTGTATTTTGGATTTGTGCTGCCCTAGGCACGACTAAATTTGAGCACCCCCAAAATCTACATTTGTCCCCCCCAATTCATGTCAAGGCCACTTTTTTGACTGACAGAAACATGCCCTCATTGATACAGGCACTGATATACACTCACTGACAGATACAGTCATTGGCACACACATATAGTCATTGGCACACACTGTTTAACCCCTTAAAGGACCACTATAGTGCCAGGAAAACATACTCATTTTCCTGGCACTATAGTGCCCTGAGGGTGCCCCCACCCTCAGGGTCCCACTCCCTTGGCGCTGAGGGGGGAGGAAGGGGTTAAACTCTCCTCCTCTCCGCTTCCTCTCCTCCTCCTCGGCTGAATGTGCATGTGCGGCAGGAGCTGCGCGCGCATTCAGCCAGTCTCATAGGAAAGCATAACCCCCATTATTTTTGCCTAGGTGAGGTGTTTTTAAATAAAACTATTACAATCTGTGAGATTTTAAATCATTGTTTAGTGAATAAGTGAGTGCGCTGGATTGTGCATTTTGTATGTTGTATATATTGGCCCCAACAGCACCCTAGAATGTATGCACGTTCAGATGAGTGCAGCCCTCTTCATTTCATACACATATATATATATATAGTCAAGACAGGAGCACTCTCTCGGTTTTCCAATTGTATTTAAAAAAAGAATCACCAGCTTTACATCAACGTTTCGACCCTTCAGGGACTTTATCAAGATCAATGATTTATCAAGTATCTTGATAAAGACCCTGAAGGGTTGAAACGTTGATGTAAAGGTGGTGATTATTTTTTTAAATACAATTGGAAAACCGAGAGAACCGAGAGAGTGCTCCTGTCTTTATTTATATGCCCTGCAAGGAAGCACCCGGGTAAAGTTTCTTTACATTTTTTGGGGGGATGAGTGCCAGAGTCTGGACATTTATGTGTATATATATATATATATATATATATATATATATATATATATATATATATATATATATATATATATATATATACACTGCTCAAAAAAATAAAGGGTACACAAAAATAACACATCCTAGATCTGAATGAATTAAATATTCTTCTGAAATACTTTGTTCTTTACATAGTTGAATGTGCTGACAACAAAATCACACAAAAATAAAAAAATGGAAATCAATATGTTCAACCCATGGAGGTCTGGATTTGGAGTCACACTCAAAATTAAAGTGGAAAAACACACTACAGGCTGTAATGTCCTTAAAACAAGTCAAAATGAGGCTAAGTAGTGAGTGTGGCCTCCACGTGCCTGTATGACCTCCCTACAACGCCTGTGCATGCTCCTGATGAGGTGGTGGATGGTCTCCTGAGGGATCTCCTCCCAGACCTGGACTAAAGCATCTGCCAACTCCTGAGGTTGGTGGATGGAGCGAGACATGATGTCCCAGATGGGCTCAATTGGATTCAGGTCTGGGGAACGGCCAGTCCATAGCATCAATGCCTTCGTCTTGCAGGAACTGCTGACACACTCCAGCCACATGAGGTCTAGCATTGTCTTGCATTAGGAGGAGCCCAGGACCAACCGCACGAGCATATGGTCTCACAAGGGGTCTGAGGATCTCATCTCTGTACCTAATGGCAGACAGGCTACCTCTGGCTGTGCGGCCCCTCAAAGAAATGCCATCCCACACCATTACTGACCCACTGCCAAACCGGTCATGCTGGAGGATGTTGCAGGCAGCAGAATGTTCTCCACGTCATCTCCAGACTCTGTCACGTCTGTCACATGTGCTCAGTGTGAACCTGCTTTCATCTGTGAAGAGCACAGGACGCCAATGGCGAATTTGCCAAATGCCAAACAACCTGCATGGTGTTGGGCTGTAAGCACAACCCCCACCTGAGGATGTTGGGCCTTCATACCACCCTCATGGAGTCTGTTTCTGACTGTTTGAGCAGACACATGCACATTTGTGGCCTGCTGGAGGTAATTTTGCATGGCTCTGGCATTGCTCCTCCTGTTCCTCCTTGCACAGGCGGAGGTAGCGGTCCTGCTGCTGCGTTGTTGCCTTCCTACGGCCTCCTCCACTACTCCTGATGTGTTGGCCTGTCTCCTGGTAGCACCTCCATGCTCTAGACACTACGCTGACAGACACAGCAAACCTTCTTGCCACAGCTCGCATTGATGTGCCATCCTGGATGAGCTGCACTACCTGAGCCACTTGTGTGGGTTGTAGACTGCGTCTCATGCTACCACTAGAGTAAAAGCACTGCCAGCATTCAAAAGTGACCAAAACATCAGCCACGAAGCATAGGAACTGAGAAGTGGTCTGTGGTCACCACCTGCAGAACCACTCCTTTATTGGGGGTGTCTTGCTAATTGCCTATAATTTCCACCTGTTGTCTATCCCATTTGGACAACAGCATGTGAAATTGATTGTCACTCAGTGTTGCTTCCTAAGTGGACAGTTTGATTTTACAGAAGTGTGATTGACTTGGAGTTACATTGTGTTGTTTAAGTGTTCCCATTATTTTTTTGAGCAGTGTATATTGTGACAGAGTCACTGGGGGCAGGTTTATTAAGGGCAGGTACATAAGCAACCATACAGAAAGAGCACTTTTCCCTGCTTCTAGGGTTAATACTTATAGCAGTTTTAGATATCAGTCCTGATTAATGATAAAAGTGCAGTGGCACTAGTAGACTTTGGTAATGCCATAACTCTTGTTTGAGAAATGTTAGTGGGATAATCTAGTGTGCAGAAATATAAAACAGTGTGTGTGCTGTGTGTACATGGAAGTACTGTGTACTACACCACTGCAATGGTTGACGTTTCTACAGGAAAAAAAGGGTAGAAACTATTAGAGCAGTGGTGGTTCCGATGTTTCCTTATTGCCTTGTTTTTAGGAAGAGATTTCTCTGCATTTCAAACTTTACTTTAAGGTCTGTCCTTAGGGTGTCAGGAAAACACAGATGGTGATAAGAAAAGTGCAGATGTTAACCAAATGTTTCCATTCTCTGACCCGGTTTTGTAAAGTAACCAAAGTTCAGAAAGACCCGTACCACAACTTTGACTGAAGCTCTGGTAAACAAGAAAGGGGCATGTTCCCATAAGAGGATGGCTACCCAGGTGACCGAGTCTAACTTGAGAGAATATGTGAGACAAGGGAATGAGAATGATGATCCTAACCCTGATGAGAGTGACTCTGATCAGAATGACCTTTGTGATGGGAATCGTGTTAGTGGTGTTTTTGGGAGGGACCAAGCTAATGATCCCCTGTTACAAACTGCAAGAAGCAGAGTGTTTAAGGTAAGTGGAGTGCCAGTGGAAGGAACAATAAAAAATGACCCTTATTTTGTTCTCATATGTATAATGGACAGCTTTTGGTTTCCACCTCTCAAACCAGAAAGGTCTTGCACTTTGTCAACACACATGTACTAGGGGGACACTATGGAGTAGAGTAAACCCAGGAGCGGATTCTGAGATGGTTTTACTGGCCAGGGGTTTAGGAGGCAGTGAAAATTTACTGTGCTTTCTGCCCACAGAGCATGTTGGCATCTTGAAAGCCAAACCTAAGGGCTTGTCTTACACCTTTCCCAATTATTGATGTCCCTTTTGAACAGATTGGTATGAGCATAGTGGGTCCATTAGAAAGGTCTGCCTTATCCCATACCTGGATGTGTAATAATGATACTGCTGTAGGTCATATCTGAGTTATATCTCTGGCTGCAAAGCCCTTTCCCTAACAGTTGGTATAACTATACTCCTCGTCTGTATAGGCAGTTCATAATCACTGCTTCTACGAATTGTAAAGTTTTTAAAATAATAGCAGATAGAAAATTTTGGAAATCACTTTAAATCCCTGTCTGTCTTATGTAGGGTACCCTCAATACAAGCTATAGAACAGCTCCCCGCTCTTGCAGTGCAACAAGTCTGTGTTGAGATGAATGGAATTGTCTTAGATGTTATCCTTGTTTAATTAATAGATAGAATTTTTTGTTAATAGGCCATATACATATCATGTTTCATTACTATAATGAAATATCATGTCCTATTACTATATAATGATGGGTAATATAGTGAGTGGAGAACCACATATGGAAATGCATTTTTAACTTGTGAATTACCTTAACTGTTCTAGAGAACCCTAAATGTTTTTACTTTTGGCAATGTAAAATCTACTTCTGTCTCTTGGGTAATATGCTAACATTTAAAGCTCCATTCTGTGAATATAGTAAGCGGAGGTTGGAGTATGCAGGAGTGAGTTTTAGAATGTATGCCACAGTGCTTAGAGAGGATAACAGTGGTTACATTGAGCCTTTACCTAAAGGAGCACTCCTTAAAAAAAAAATATTTTTTTACAGTTTAGTAGATGTACCCCGAAAAAAAACCATACATGTAAATATTTAGTTTTCTTGTTTTTCATGTTTTCTTAGTTTTTCTTTTGAACGTTTGGCTTGCAATAGCTGTAGATCTAGCGTCTGCAACTACTGACGTCCTCTCATTCTTCCCACGTACAAACGTTAGTGTAAAGAAGTTTTGCAGCTGTGATGTCCATGTAGCTGTCCAATCACAAGCTTTACAATTATATTCATTACAGTTCATACAGACGTCTTTCAAAGCAAACACTCTGCAAAACGGCGTGCCTTTGAGTTAAGCTCCATAGAACTGAACTACCAGGAAGAAACATCTTTCTGACGATCTGAGTGACATGCTGTCAGGATTACTAGTAGATCCAGCACAAAGTTTTATATCACACCTAGGACTAAAGGTAACCAAAAATAAACGCTCAGGAACACACTCTCCGATAACCTACTAAGGGAAACCACGACAGGGCAATGAGAAGAAGTAAAAAATGTGTTTAACCCCTTCAGGACGGAGTCAATAGTACATGTTCTGATCAAAACAAAACGTAAACAAAAAGTGGAATTTGCGCTATATGTCTGTTCAACCGTAATTCACCGCTGTCACATTAAGTGCACCCACACTTATTATATATCATTTTGTTCAGGAGAAACAGGGCTTTCATTTCATTTCAAATATTTATATATGAAACATAATTTATTATGAATAAAATTTAAAAAACTGTGAAAAATGTAATTTTTTTAAAATAAATTTGTAGTTCCGCCTCACATTTTAGCTGTAAATGTCATTGTTACGGCACCCTCAGCATAAAAGGGTTAAACCGCCGTTTAGAAGGTCTTCCCCTTCCAGAGATGCAGGCACAGCTACTGCAGAACACCAATCCGCCGAACAGGAAACCATACGAATGCTGTAAACAGCCGAATAGGAAAAACCATACAAATAGGTTTACACTCCTAGCAGTCGAACTGGAACAGCATACAATAAATCCCCCCAAGAACGAGACAAAGCTCTGTGTTGAGGGTCAAGCAGTGAACAGACAGAGCTGTGGGTTTATTGTGCTTATGTACACATTCTTACACATTAGTACCACCCACAGGGTTTTGGAACACAACCAATAAACACATACAATACACTCAGACACTCCCACACAAATTCCTCCCCTCTGCATGTGATTCAATTACCTTACACAATGGTTAATGTAATTTAGCACAAGCAGAGAAATACAATTTTTCCACATTATTCATAACTTGAAAAGTATGCATCACATTCACATAAAATTACATTTTCAGAATCAGCATACTCCAAATACAAACATACGTCAAAATCATACAAATTGGTCCAGTGGTTCAAAAGATAGATCGTAGTCCTTTGTGACCACAGGAAGCATGGCTTTTCTGCCCAAAACCAGTTCCACAGAGTCTTCTATCCTGGAGATAATTGGGAAGTAATCCAATTATCTCCAAAGACAGAGGCAAAACTCCATTGAACACGTGGCAGCAAAAGACAGTAAAATACAATAAAATACATATACTTATGACATAAAATACAGACATGCAACATATGCCCAGATAGCTTAGGTCTGAGCGCACATTATTACTGAATGGCGCTCAGAGCACACACATACAGTTCAATTGCCATGGAGCCAAAGTCTTTCCCATAGTCTTTCATTATACGAATGGGCTCCATGGAATAGCTATCTGGGGTATCACTGCTCAAACAGGGCAAGCACCAAATGACCAGGCTTTCTTGTCTTTGCAGGGGAAAATCAAGCCTTTTAACATGGGGCCATAATCCAAAGGCAACAGGCGAGCAACCAGGCTTTTCCATGCAATGTGGCGAGATTGCGCTCGTCACAGTCATAATACTGATAGGTATTACTGCAAAAAAATGCAATGTCTCACGAGTACAACAGTACCCCCCATTAACAGGTTTTATGGTGTTTTGGAAAGTTACAGGGTCAAATATAGAGTGTTCCATTTTCAAATTGAAATTTGCCAGATTAGTATTGTTACCTTTGAGACGGTGTGGTAGCCCAGGAATGAGAATTACCCCCATAATGGCATACCATTTGAAAAAGTAGACAACTCAAGGTATTGAACGTGGGGTATGTTTAGTCTTTTTTAGTAGCCACTTAGTCACAAACACTGGCCAAAGTTAGAGTTCATATTTGTTTTTGTGTGAAAAAAAGCAAAAAACTAATGTTTGTGACTAAGTGGCTACTAAAAATGGCTGGACATACCCCATTTGCAGTAAATTGGGTTGTTCTGCTTTTGCAAATGGTATGCCATCATGGGGGTAATTCTTATTCCTGAGCTACCATACGGTCTCAAAGGCAACATAACCAATCTGGCAAATTTCAATGTCAAAAAAATGAAATGCAAGCCTTATATGTGACTCTCTAACTTTCCAAAACACCATAAAACCTGTACATGGGGGGTATTGTTATTCTTGGGAGACTCCACTAAACACAAATATTAGTGTTTTAAAACAGTAAAACATATTAAAACAATAATATAGTCCATAAAAGTGCCGTTTGTTTGTAAAAAATGCAAAAAATGTCACTTTTACTTAAAATATCATCGTTGTAATACAATTTACCAGTTTGAAACACTAATATTTGAGTTCAGCGAAGTCTCCCGAGTAAAACAGTACCCCCTATGTACAGGTTTTATAGTGTCTTGGAGAGTTACAGGGTCAAATATAGTGCTTGCAAATGAAATTCTCTGCACTTTCTCCCTGTGTTATCAGGCATGTCAATCAAATTTGAATTAATAAAATCACATAATTATGTTAAAAGATTACTTAAATATACACGTAGAATTTTAATATATATGCATTTATAGGTATATGCATTTATAGGTATTTAAATTCTACGTGTATACTAATGTAATCTTTTATGTAATTATATGTATTTATCTATATATATATATTTGCGGTTATTTGTATTTTATATATAGATAGATATATATAGAATGTCATTCTAAGTGTATTTTGTTACCTATATATATATTAATAACAAAATACAGTTAGAATGAAATTAAATATGAATATATAATTTATATTAAATTTTGTTTCAATATTTTATTTATTTTATTATTTTATTTATTTATTATTGTAATTATACGTATATATATATATATATATATGTGTATATATCTATTATATATATAATATATATACATATTATATATATGTAACGTCATTCTAAGTGTATTTTAATACTAATATATCCTAATATTAGTATTAAAATACATTACGTATGACGTTACATATATATAATATGTATATATATTATATATATATATATATAAAAATATTTTTTATTTATTTTTAATTTAATTTAATTTATTTTTATTTTTTATTTTTACACTTTCCACCAGCAGGGGGACTGTCTGACATTTCAGACAGTCCCCCTGCTGGCAGATCCACAGCCAGCTATAGGGGGCCATGTGACATGGCCCCCGGGGGCCTCATTCGCCGGGGGAGGGCTGCCTGTGCTGTCCGGCAGCCCTCCAGGAGAGGATCGCGGCGGAGGTAAGTAAATCTTACCTCCCCTGGGCTTAAGCCGTAACGGCGTTAAAGGGTTAAATAAGCCTCCAATGGATCCGATTGGCCTTTGACCAAGAACGTGCGTGTGCGTCTTTTGTGTGATATCACATGCATGTTCACGTCGTCATTGCCATGGCTGGACGTGGGGCTATAAAACGGCATGGATCCGCAGCGGCCGGCGTCCACCAACGTGTTGCAGGGGTCAGGTATACTGGTGCATAGCTGCTGAACGGCACAAGGTGAGGATGAATATGTTACACAAGCCCGGGATGTGTACTAGTGTTAATTTATAAAAGTGCTGATTATTTTGAAATAGGCAGTTTTTTCGAAATGAAATGAAAAGAATACACTGTTACGGATTCCTTTCACCAGTGTTATTTTGGCGGCAAATTTCGTTTTAGTTTTAGTTTTTTGACTAAAAAGCCATTTTAGTTTTAGTCGTATTTTAGTCACCTGAATTGTTTTAGTTTTAGTCCACTAAATCTCAAAAATTTTAGTTGACTAAAATCTGACTAAAATTGTTAGTTGATAAAATTAACACTGCTTTTCACCGTGGGTCTTTTACGGTTGAATTGAACAATTTATGGACAAAACCCTTGTTGATACACCCTCATGGTCCCCCTCCCGCTGGGCTGAAGGGGTTAAAACCCCTTCAGCCACTTACCTTTCTCCAGCGCCGGGCTTCCTCGGCGCTGGTGACCTCTCCTCCTTCTGCCGAATTCAGCGTTGAATGCGCATGTGCGGCGAGAGCCACGCATTCAAATCGCCCATAGGAGAGTATTACTCAGTGCTGTATGTGTCTGGAGCCAGTCACATTTGTGACAGTTTATGAAAGTGGCCAATTCAATAGAAGCACCAACTCTGCTGTCAATCAGAATGCCAGGGAGTTTTTTTTCACTAGCGAGCACCTACTTCCTTCTTTCCCCCATTGCATGCGTCTTCACACGTGCTTGCGGCTTCAGCACACAGGTTTCTTTAAAGAGACTTTCAGTCTGTACTGCGGAAAAAGAGAAGAGTTTGCAAAGGCTGTAGACAAGAGATCTGCAGCTTTTGCAAGCTTTTTTTTTTTTTTAAATTATACCCCAAATGAAAAATATATACATAAATAAATGCATGCATATTTTCAATGGGAGTTTATCTACTAAATAGTGATTTTTTTGGGGGGGGGGGGTTAAGTGAGTGTTCCTTTAGTCAATGAATATATACATTGCTATAAATATAAATTATATGTTGTATAGCTTATTGGAACATAAATTAAATTAATTACTTGTTTGCTAAGTACTGATTTTGTAGAACTTTTTTAATTCTCAAGTGTTTGAACAGCATTACACAGCTAAAGAATTTGCCATGCCAATATAGAATAGCTGCACAGATTTGGCATGAGAGGTAATGGCACTGTGCTCCTAATTAATTAACTAAATAATAATAAAATTAAAAAAAAAAATCATACTACAAGAAGCTTTGTGGTTGTGCGTTTTCCTATGCCGGGCTGTTTTGAAGAACAACACATGGACAGAATAAAATTTGAACTGCTAGTTTCCAGACAAACACCAGGTGGCACTATATAATTCTAACTGATTATCTGTGTTTCATTATTTATTATGTTAACTAGAAAATACACTTTTTGTTTCACATGAGAAAGCTCTAAAAGTACAATTTGTTTTCACACTTACATTTTATTATAACATTTTTATAAAAAGTGTGAACTTTTTTTTTTTTTTAAATATCAAAATATTTGTGTATGATATTCCACACGTTTATGATTATAGTTTATTGTACTTTGGTAAACTGTAAAATTAATCTGTAACAACAAAAACAAGCAAACAAACAAACAAAAAAAAAAACAACAACCCAGAAACCAAATAAAATAAATAAAATTCAAAACATATTTATTGGTTTGTTTCCACTGAGCGGTACGGTTCGGGTCGGTACGGTTCGGAAGGGTTAGAATGGTCCAGCCTATTCGGGGGGGGGCGTTTCCACTGCAAGTCGGACCGTCAGGGTGCTTGCGGGGTTTACACCAAATGCCTAGCGTGGCTTCATACTAGTGCGAAAGACAACAAACGTGACGCTACAAAGAACAACAGCAGCTTGTCTTTGCTCTGCTTGGCTTTTGGTTCTTTGTAGTTATAATACATGCCGCACTGTATAAGAGAAGGTTGCGAGTGGCAAAGAGAAACACAGCAGAAAAGAGAAGAAAACTTCTGGCTTGGATCTTGAGCTGGGAGGAGAAGTACATCTTTGTGCGGCAAAGACGGCAGTGCTGTAGGGTAAGCAACTTTATGCCATGCGTTATCATATTTGTTATGTAGTTCTACTCATATGTTAACTAGCTTAAATATTAAAAAATAAAAAGAACACAGAATTTGAAATCTAATATAAGATAGGAAGGATATACATGATGTATTTAACAACATACATGTTGCACATGTATGTTAAAGTGCACACTTCAAGTATTACACCTTACATAAATACTCCTTATTTCTGTTGCTCGCTTTTATACATGATGCTATCTGTCTTTGTAACGTATATTATGTTGTAATATATTTGACTTCAGAGTGATATGGTGTACTAAGTTATCTGTACCATCTGTTTTTAGTTCTTTTTTAGATGCTTCTCCTTTTGTTAAAGCCATGCCGCCGACCAGTCATTTGGGCTCTCCGTCGTGCCAACGAGTGGTGGGATGTGACCGTTCCAGAATTCACACACACACACACAGTGGGTGCACAATTTCCGAATACTGGTGGAAACATTTTCATACCTTTGTGCAAGACTACGTCCAGCGATGGAGAAGCAAAGCACCAACTTCAGAGCCAGTTTGCCTGTGAGGAAAAGAGTTGACATTGCACTGTGGAAGCTGGCTACCAACAGTAAATGCAGAAGTATCGGTCATCTTTTTGGTGTCAGTAAATCATCAGTGTGCCGGTGTGTGCAGGACTTCTGTAAGGCTGTGTGCCCATTGTTAGTTCATGAAATTATTCATTTTCCGGACCGGGAAAAGCTTAAAGAAATGGCTGACTACTTTGAGAACAGGTGGGGCCTTCCACAGTGTGTTGGTGCTATTGATGGGTCACACATACTAAAATTAGCCCCACAAGAATAGCACACCGACTACTTTAACAGAAAAGGCTGGCATTCCATCATCCTCCAGGGGGTTGTGGATGGAAAAAAACTTTTCTGGAGTGTGAATGTAGGAAAGCCTGGGAGTTTGCATGATGCGCGGGTTCGTCTGCAGAAGAGCCAGTATGGGTAATAACATGGGTTAGCGAAGAAGAGTGCAGCGAAGTACGTCAGGCTCTGATGCGGCACCTCAACATTTAATTTTATCCCATAATTTGTTTTTAAGTTTTACATTTAATCTGACACACCCACATCCTCTCCAGAATTTTATTCACAAAAAAATTATCTATCAAAATAAAATTTCAAATAAACAATTACTTTTTTAAATTTTATTTTACAAATAAGCAATAATAAAAAAATAAAAAATTACAAAAAAAAAGTATACAAGTCCTGTGCTGGCTGAAAGACACTACTGCCTGGGCGGTGGCATGGTATCACGACTGCCTCCCAGCACTTGAACAAGCTGCCCAAGGACACAGAGGAAGGCCTGGTAGAAGGTAGCCAACTGCTCCATCTACTGCTGGGCGATTTCTGCCTCGCTTCCTCGCCATCCTGACTCAGTGCCTGAAACCGCCGCTCAGAAAGGTTCTCCATTCTTTCCTGCTGTCTTTCACCTGCTGCCCGCACATCCTCCATGACTGTGAGCAAATCCAGCTGCAACCGTCTCCTTTCACCAGGTATATGCAAAAGACCAGACTAGTGGTTTTCAGGCAACGGTACAAAAACTAGGTGGATATATATTAGCTAACGTAATGTAAATAAGGAACAGATATAACACATAAGAACCGTGTAAATACAAATAAAAATAAAAATAGCAGTATATACAGATAATGTAAAATTATGATTATGGATTTGATCATGCAAACATAAACTACACAGAGGAATTTTGAGTGAGTTCACAGTCTAATGTGCATTAAAAGTTAGGAAAATGCACAATTACAACTTTCACTCTGATTATCATTTCTTACCAGTGCATTGATGCAGGGGTGCATTTGGGCGCAATCTGTGGTTGGGTCGGTGTTGACGCCATTGTACTTGCGCTACTGAACGACGTGGACGGACCATCGTCGGAAAAGGTTGAGGCATCATTGGAAAGTACCTCAACTGTATCTGAAAATGCACAGATCACGAGTTTGATACACAAACACAGAGAATAATACATGGTTAACTATCTTAAATGGCAGTTAGCATCAGGTAGTAAACAATTGGATGCTGAGCTAGTAAACAATGAGATGCTAACTACTCTACCCTTTCCTTTCATTCCACTGTACAAATAAAATGTGTTTTTGTTCAAAGAGTGAATGGTTTTGTGCAGTGATTTTTTTAAAAATGGTTAGCAGAGCTAAAGCCAATGTCAAGTGGAAAAAATACTTACCAACAGGCTCCGTAATTGATTCGAGAAGTGCAGACGCTGAGTCCAGACCTCCATCCTTGCCTTTGTTTTCCAGCCTGTAACCGTAAATTGCGTCCATGGCGTCGTATCACCTCCAAGTACTTTGACTGTTTTCACTACGGCTTTGGTGTCCTTAATTTTTTTTATATTGTCCTTTTAGCTTCTTACGTGTTCCTTTAAACCACTCCAACCATCAGTACATCTAAAGATACTGCATATAGTACACTATTCTGATGGTATCATGCTACTTTAAATGTGGTGACATTACAGCATCGCTACAATACCATGTTTCTTATTTTAAAAGTCAATATTATAAAGTCAACATTTTTAAAGTGGGATATAATGATCTAAGCATGATCCTAGGGTCATGTGGAGACCCAAAGGAGCTCTGTATAGCCGCTGGCCTGCTTTAAAATATATGCTCTGTGTTGTAAGGGTTTGCCATGCACTCCAATGACCCCAGTATATGCGTCAAGATGATATATGGCTCTTCCTATTGATATACTGGACAGTACCGTGTTCTTAGTGTCTTAGTGTCACGGCAACCTCTTGGGATCACTATGCAGTTATGTGTAGAACTATTGAAAGAGAATATTTTACTGGATTCTAGTTTCTTTTGCAAAATGTAGAATGTATATATAGCAAGTAAATGTACACATAAATGGAATGGTAGCATTTTACATACAATTCAATTTAAAGTTTACATTGTACTATCTTACTAACAGCTTATTTTTTTTTGTAAAGTACATTTTAATCATCGCTTTTCATTGAAAGTTTATCACGGTTTAAATTGCAGTAAAGAGGTAGGACTCGCATGTCCATTATATGCAAATGAACGTCCAAAGTACCAGCCACACAGGGCTTTGATAGGCAAGGCAAACAGTTATAGAAAACAATCAATTACACATTTAATAAATGTCATGGAGGTAGCAAACCAGAGTATAATGCAAAACAAAACAACGCAACAGATGTTTGGGTAGCGTGAGTAGTGTCATGATGTATCCAATAAAATCTTCAATCAGTGTACTGTGTGCGGGTATTGATGCAGTTAAGGTCAGTGGTGTGGCTTCCAATTCCAGCTTCCCTACCATATTCACGCCCTGAGGCGCGATAGTCCGCCATCTCGCCACCGGTACCTTCCGCCTGATTAGTTCCTGCATGCGCTCTTGTTCCCACCTCTGTCTCTCGCCCTCCATATTTGATGGTTCAGGCATAAGCGATGGGCCAGGGCAGAGGAGTGTCTGTCCCCAGCTTGAGTGGACCAGCGACCCGAGGTTCTAAGTCTGGGTCAGAGCCTTAGCCTCACACTCCCCATTCCCTGTGTCATCCCCCTCTTGGCTATATGTCAGCATGCTTTGGAAATCTGTATGGTAGACTTCTACTAGCCAATGTGTCCAGATGTCTAAGTACGTTTGTGAGTGGCCCTGTGCTGTGAATGTCAAGTCTTCAAGTCCACGTAGCTCCTCCATTCTCTCAAACCAGGTCGTTAACGGTGTGTCTGTCTTCCAGTATAGAGGCAAAATATGTTTTTTACTAACAGCTTAATTGCTAGCAGATTTGTAGAGATGCTTGTTTTTTAGTTTGCTGAGTTAATGAATTTCTAACAATTCAGTGTTAGTAAATAATCTCTTGTATCTCTACACTACATGCACGTATGGAGGTGCGGTTGAATGCCTTAGTTCCCAACAACATCACAATGTCAAGTCTATGATCCCACTATACACAGGGGTTTATTTACAAAACATCTGAATTCTAGAGAATTGAAATTCAAATGACAAAATATAGGGTTAAAATATATAAACTGTAACTATAGTTGACTCAGATTTTCTTTTATTCAGATAAGCCATTTCAGCCTTATTTTTGCTATTCTAATTTGAATTCACTACAATTCAGTGAATGGCAATGGTAGTAGTAATTGTGGGAGCATGTAATTGTATGTACATCCCTCTGCACAGACCAAGATACAAAATTCCACTAAGTACACTATGGATATAGCAAAATATATATAATACTCGTAGTATATTACTGAACTGAATAGTATGTACAGACTATTAAAGAACATGTTACTTTACTTACATTACTTCTCACTTTGAAAGAGCACATTTTCCCAGTAGACCGTAAAACAATGTATGATTTCACGAAACAAAAAATAATCAAAACAAAGTTTTTGTAAAGTGAGTTGTTTTGCTTGCCTTAGTTTTGAGAATCCACTAGATTCGTTACATGTATTAGACATTAATAATTAATTTGTGTCCGATCTATTTTTATATATGTGCTTACATACCATTGCACTTGTGTTACTATATTAATTCTGAAGCCAAGTAATAAAGGGTTTTATGGGCCTTGTCTGGACCAACAGCAGCACAACATGTGTGAATTGGTTTACTATGTTGTATTTCTGTATTGCTATGTTGACTTTTCTAACTGTTCTTTCAGTATATCATATATTCATGCAAAGAAATAAAGTAGAACAAAAAAAAAGAAAAAGTACAAACACATTCTACAATGACACAATATATATGGAACTGAACTGATTTCTTATTTTGTTTAAATTAACGTGGGCTGCACAGACTTGAATGTATGAGATCATGTAAGGCTTTCAATGTGGCAGTGGCTTAACTGACTCATAATTTGGAAAATAAAATGTTCTGTTTATGGATTTAGTGTATAGGAATCCAAAAAAAGGAAGAGAGGAGGCCAAAAATAACAGCACAGCAATAAGATAATGAGCATGTGAGAATTAACATTGGGTGGGAGCTATTATACATTAAACCATGCCACTCACTTATATACTTTAAATGTTCTTTAGAATCTCTGGACAAGATTTTTGTGGCTATTTGTTTTGTTTATTGTGAGCAAAACCACTAAAGATAATTTATGATTATACTTTTTTTTTTTTTTGCAATTGTTTGTCTTGTGTCAGCGAGTACAGGATGGAATATGATGAACAGAAGTTTAAACGGAAAAACTGAAAAGAGTTATTTACTAAGCTAGGAATCTGGAAAAACGGAGCAGAGTTATGTAATAAACTAGGAATCTGGAAAAACTGAACAGAGTTATATACTAAACTAGGATTCTGGAAAAACTGAACAGAGTTATATACTAAACTAGGATTCTGGAAAAACGGAACAGAGTTATATACTAAACTAGGATTCTGGAAAAATGGAACAGAGTTATTGTAACGGACCGTTTTGCACAAAAGGGGAAAAAAACGTTTAGGCGATCGGCCCCCTTTTCCGGAGATGCAGGCACAGCTACTGCAGAACACCAAACACACGAACCGCCAATAAGTGAATGCTCCAAACTCCCGAACGGCATCCAATATAGTACTCCAAATACACGAACAGGAACCATACGAATTGCTGCTACCAGACGAATAGGAAAAGCATCCAAGCGGCTTACACTCCTAGCAATCAGTCTCTATCAGCATTCAGTAAATCCCCCCAAAGACGAGACAAGGCTCCGTGTTGAGGGTCAAGCAGTGGTCTGAGGTGTGGGTTTATTGTACTTATGTACACATTCTTACACATTAGTACCACCCACAGGGTTTTGGAACACAACCAATAAACACATACAATACACTCAGACACTCCCACACAAATTCCTCCCCTCTGCATGTGATTCAATTACCTTACACAATGGGTAATGTAATTAAGCACAAGCAGAGAAATACAATTTTTCCACATTAGTCATAGCTTGGAAAGTATGCATCACATTCACATTTTCAGAATCAGCATACTCCAAATACAAACATACGTCAAAATCATACAAATTGGTCCAGTGGTTCAAAAGATAGATCGTAGTCCTTTGTGACCACAGGAAGCATGGCTTTTCTGCCCAAAACCAGTTCCACAGAGTCTTCTATCCTGGAGATAATTAGAAGTAATCCAATTATCTCCAAAGACAGAGGCAAAACTCCATTGAACACATGGCAGCAAAAAGACAGTAAATATATAAAATACACAATGTTACATTTATGACATAAAATACAGACATGCAACATATGCCCAGATAGCTTAGGTCTGAGCGCACATTATTACTGAATGGCGCTCAGAGCACACACAAACAGTTCAATTGCCAAGGAGCCAAAGTCTTTCCCATAGTCTTTCATTATAAGAATGGGCTCCATAGCATAGCTATCTGGGGTATCACTGCTCAAACAGGGCAAGCACCAAACGACCCGGCTTTCTTGTCTTTGCAGGGGAAAATAAAGTCTTTTAACATGGGGCCATAGTCCAAAGGCAGCAGGCGAGCAACCAGGCTTCTCCAATACAATGTGGCGAGATTGGTCTCGTCACATCTCTCCCCTTTTCCAAACAGACTAACAGGGTATCTGACCTCCTGCCGGTCAGTGCCCTTGTTAGTCCAGCAGCCCACCCACAAAACACAATCAACAGTACAGCCCACCCACAATAAATGGTTACTACACCTGGGTAAAGGAGAAGCTTGTCCATGTCCAGGTGTCTCACCACGGCTGTGCTGGGTACGGGTATGCTGACTTGGTGGGTTACTGCGTGGGCAGAGACCAGCGGTACTCTGCCCTGTTGCCAGCGCTACTGGGAGGGTAGCCTGGTTGAAGCCTGGTTGTTGGAGGGGGAGACCGACTGTCTCCCGTTTAGATACACAGCCCTGCTGCTGGAGATCGACTGTCTCCCCTTTAGATACACAGCCCTGCTGCTGGAGACCAACTATCTCCCCTTTAGATACACAGCCCTGCTGCTGGAGACCGACTGTCTCCCCATTGGCTACACAGCCCTGTGGCTGGGGGGCAGAACCGACCGTCCCTACCCCCTGTGCTGGACGTGCAGAGACCACGGTCCCATCTGCACAGTTGTGGGGCTTACTTTCTCCCCCGGGTACATTAAGCTGCCGCTGGGGAGAGGGGGTAACAAGCTCCTCTCCCATATATACTTCCAGCCGCGGGGGAGGGAGACCGACTGTCTCTGCTCCCAATACAGAGTCCTGCTGCTGGGGAAAGGAGACTGGGCTCTCTATTCCCGGTAGGACACTCTGCCGCTGGGGAATGGAGACTGGGCTCCCAATTCCCAATAAATCATTCTGCCGCTGGGGAATGGAGACTGGGCTCCCAATTCCCAATGAATCATTCTGTCGCTGGGGAATGGAGACTGGGCTCCCAATTCCCAATGAATCATTCTGCCGCTGGAGAATGGAGACTGGGCTCCCAATTCCCTGCTGTATCTCCCGCTGGGGAATGGAGACTGGGCTCTCAATTCCCAATAACTCATACTGCCGCTGGGGAATGGAGACTGGGCTCCCAATTCCCTGCAATTCATTCTGCTGCTGGAGGACAGGAGCAACTATCTCTGTCCCCTGTAACTCAGCCTGCTGCTGGGGAATGGAGACTGGGCTCCCAATTCCCTGCAATTCACACTGCCGCTGGGGATCTGAGCCGACTGCCCAGCATCCCTGTAGCTCACCCTGTCGCTGGGGAGGGAGGACGCTGCTCTCCTCTCCCTGCAAGGAACACTGCCGCTGGGGGACAGGACCACCTGTCTCTGCCCCCTGTAACTCAGCCTGCCGCTGGGGAATGGAGCTTGGGCTCCCAATTCCCTGCAATATCTCCCGCTGGGGAATGGAGCTCGGGCTCCCAATTCCTGGCATATCACACTGCCGCTGGGGAATGGAGACTGGGCTCCCAATTCCCGGCATATCACACTGCCGCTGGGGAATGGAGACTGGGCTCCCAATTCCCGGCATATCACACTGCCGCTGGGGAAAGGAGACACGGCTCTCTATTCCCTGCAAATCAATATGCCGCTGGGGATCTGGGCTGACCGCCCAGCATCCCTGTAGGGCCGGTGGAGAGACATGGGTCCCATCTCCACCTGCCGCCTGGGGTTCCTCCCAGTAAATCTCAACAATATCTTCCCAGCTGAAGGGGTCTGAGACTGGATCTGTCAATCTGCTGTCCTGCGGAGCCTTCCCAGTGGAGTGGAAGAGATCTCGGTAGTCCTGCTCCAGTTCCCACTCCAGGGTTGCTAGGTGAGCCAGGTCTTGCTCTACCTCATGGGGGTCATCCCAGTCATGCCTAGCCTCCCTCTCGTAGAAAATTTCCTGAAGTCTGTTCTGCGCAGGGCTCCCGAAGTCAGGCTCTGCAAAGGACTCCCATAACAAGCCAGGACCATCAAACTCCTCTCCCTCTGGCTTGTCATGCTCAGCTGTCCAGGGTATATACTGTGCCATATACCACCAGAGCGCCTGGTAGGCATCCTCCAGCCATAGCTCCTGCCATACCCGGTGCTCTAGTTCCTTCACCCATTCCTCCAGGGGCTGCTCTCCCAGGAAGGGCATCCGCAGGGTCACTTGCTTCTGCAACCGCTGCTCTTCACTGGGGAGACTCTCACCCCGCTGGTATTGTACATTATCCAGGGCCTGGTACCAGATGCCTTTCCTTAATGCATCCCGGCCATCCAGGTCCTCCTCCTCGTATAACACTGCTGGTTCCATTCTGTTGCTTTTAGGGTTGTTGTACTGGGACATGCGTTGCCCCCACTTGTAAATCCAAAGAAATGGTGTCTCCTGTAGCTGTCCTTCTGGCTGTAGGAACGATCCCGCCGCTTGCCACCAATTGTAACGGACCGTTTTGCACACCAGGGGTTAAAAGCGTTTAGGCGATATTCCCCTTTTCAGATGCACAGGCACAGCTACTGCAGAACACCAAACACACGAACCGCCAATAAGTGAATGCTCCAAACTCCCGAACGGCATCCAATATAGCACTCCAAATACACGAACAGGAACCATACGAATTGCTGCTACCAGACGAATAGGAAAAGCATCCAAGCGGCTTACACTCCTAGCAATCAGTCTCTATCAGCATTCAGTAAATCCCCCCAAAGACGAGACAAGGCTCCGTGTTGAGGGTCAAGCAGTGGTCAGAGAGCTGTGGGTTTATTGTGCTTATGTACACATTCTTACACATTAGTACCACCCACGGGGTTTTGGAACACAACCAATAAACACATACAATACACTCAGACACTCCCACACAAATTCCTCCCCTCTGCATGTGATTCAATTACCTTACACAATGGGTAATGTAATTAAGCACAAGCAGAGAAATACAATTTTTCCACATTATTCATAACTTGGAAAGTATGCATCACATTTACATTTTCAGAATCAGCATACTCCAAATACAAACATACGTCAAAATCATACAAATTGGTCCAGTGGTTCAAAAGATAGATCGTAGTCCTTTGTGACCACAGGAAGCATGGCTTTTCTGCCCAAAACCAGTTCCACAGAGTCTTCTATCCTGGAGATAATTAGAAGTAATCCAATTATCTCCAAAGACAGAGGCAAAACTCCATTGAACACATGGCAGCAAAAAGACAGTAAAATACAATAAAATACACAATGTTACATTTATGACATAAAATACAGACATGCAACATATGCCCAGATAGCTTAGGTCTGAGCGCACATTATTACTGAATGGCGTTCAGAGCACACACAAACAGTTCAATTGCCAAGGAGCCAAAGTCTTTCCCATAGTCTTTCTTTATACTAATGGGCTCCATGGCATAGCTATCTGGGGTATCACTGCTCAAACAGGGCAAGCACCAAATGACCCGGCTTTCTTGTCTTTGCAGGGGAAAATAAAGTCTTTTAACATGGGGCCATAGTCCAAAGGCAGCAGGCGAGCAACCAGGCTTCTCCAATGCAATGTGGCGAGATTGGTCTCGTCACAGTTATATACTAAACTAGGAATCTGGAGAAATGGAACAGAGTTATATACTAAACTAGGAATCTAGAACAAAAATCTCAGTTTAGCTATTTGTCTTAAAATGTATAATTTTCAGCTAAATTTCTGACAGAACCTGGTTTAATAAGAAACTCTGTAAGAGAAAAGATGGCATGGTTCTTGAGTGTTCAATGCATGGAGGTGCTCAGAACTTCAGCATTAAGTGTCGGGCTGTGTTCAATTCCTTTTAGCTATAAGTCACTAAAGTATGAATTGCCAGGAATTAAATGTAAATACAAAGTGAATTTAAAATTTAAGGCCAAAGTAGTTAAATTTGAAAAACATTCTCCAAGTGAGCTAGGCTTCTAGTTTGAACATTGAACAACCCAAATCATTGCCCATTAATGACCAAAAGCCACCATCTTTTATTTTTGTCACGTTAGAGAAAGTATTATATGGTTTGTGCAAAAGCCGAGTAAAAGTAGTCACATCATCTTTTTTTTAAAATCATATTTATTCATTAGCGTAGTCTTCCCAGGGCTGTTTTTCTGATCTGGGCTGTTAGTTTGTCCATTAGGTGTGTATCTTTCACTTTCACTATTACGTTATTGGTCGAGGGAATGGTGGGTTTCAGCCATGACTGGGCCAAGGCCCATCTGGCTGCCAGAGTAACCTTATTTAGGAGCTCCCCTTCCTGGGGAGGCCGTAGGTGGGCTTGGATAGTAAGACAGGCCATGGGTCTAGGTCTATGTGTCTCTCGAAGATGTCTATCAGCAGCTTCTGAACTCGCTTTCAAAATCTGCTGACCTTTGGGCATTCCCACCACATGTGCACGAATGTGCCCTTGTTTCCATACCCTTTTCAGCATTTGTCTGTCGTCGTTTTAACCATTCTGTGTAACTGTACTGGTGTGGTGTACCACCTCATAAGCATCTTATATGATTGTTCCTGCTGTAGCACGCATATTGAGGTCTTTGCGGTTGCTTCCCATATGTCTGCTTAGTCCCCTCCCTCCAGTTCCTCTCCCAAGTCAGTTTAAGGTAAGATATCTTAATTTGTTTCATATAAATACATTGATGAACATTGTCCAGATGTGTGTATTGTCAATTAGATTGAGCAGTAGGAGTTTTTAAACAATTTATATTTGTTTCGATGCTAAAAGCATATTGTCCTGTTTCAAGCTTCTACTTGTGCTGGACTATAACATGTGATTTTTTTGTTTGTTTTTAAAAAAAATACTTTTTACAAAGTGGGAGTTTTTTTTTACACATTTAGACTTCAATATTACAATTAATGTTTTATTAATAAATTGTGATAAAGAGCTTCCCTATTGTATGGTGTCATATTAATTTTGGGAGGTAATAAACATTTAAGGCCAGATTTAACAAGACAAAAGTTATGGGAGTTATTTGGGAACAAGAATGCTAAATGATTTGGAGGTGATTGCTACTTTTTAGCATTAGAATATAGTACCTACTTTTCATTTTGTAAATATGGCCGTTCATTCCTTTTGAAGCATATGCAGACTGTCCTTATGCAGTCTATGGTCCAACATGCAGCAATCAAATCTTGAAATACTATACAGACCCATACACCAATCCATTGTTCCTAAGTGTCCCTATGTAGGAAGTAACAGTTCCCTGTTTTGGGCCCAGATCCTCTGTCCCTCCTTTCTATCCTAACAAAACTCCACAGCAATAATACTCACAGTAATGGGCCTGTAAACTACAAATCATGTGTTTCAAAATAAGTCTGTGTAAATAAAATACATTGTTCTTGTTCTAAATTACAATTAAACTGCATAAACTGATATTAGTAAATCACTAAACATTTTCAGAATATCCACACCTCGGGCCTCAAGCACAACCACACCCCTAAAATGGAAGTGTCCCTATTTGTCTATTGAAATATTTGTGAGGTACGCCATTTTTTTCCCAATTGGTACTGACCCGCCTCTGGCCTAAACCCCAACCACACACCTAAAATAAAAGTTTCCGTCATTGTCTATTTAAACTTTTGTGAGGGATGCCAATTTTTTTCCAATATTAGTACTGCAGTTAGGTAAATAGGTAATCCAATTTTTGTGTAAAATGCCTATTCTTATTTTTCTATCGATTTTTTTTTTTTCTTTTTTTTTGTCAAAATAAAAGTATATAAAAGCCAAGAAGAACAAACATTTCATCACTCACAATTATGCGATTTAGAACTCAGTTTGCAATAAATCTCCCTATAATTTGAAAAAATGTGAAGAAAGTAGCATTGACTGGCACACTGCCCTATATTAGTTACATATATTTTTCTCTGACATCCAGACAGGGAGAACATTGCTCATTAAAATGATATAATGTCAAGTGGTATTAGCTTAAAGCTTCGGCTACCAAATAGGATTTCTCACGGTAATGTGTCAACAATAGCTTACATTATACTGCAAGATCCCAGTGACATCAGTTCTATTGGAAGAATGCGAGAGTCAATATCACCATGGAGCAATGAAAACAACTAATATTTAGTTGTTTTCTACACCATTTCGTAAAGCCCACTAATATGTATATTTCATTTAAAATAAAATATTGATTTAACGTGTACCTGTCATGTCAAACACAAAAGTACTAGCCAAATTACTTGGCAAAAGTTTATGTGAAAAATTGGTTTAAAGAACATTTTTTCGACATGCTGATGTTGACATACAAAAAAAAAACACAGATCAAAAGAGGCTGCTTAAAGTGCAACCACAAATAGGTAATGTTGGATGTCTTGGGCGTCATTTGGGAGTATAAAAGCCGTGTTCACACCGTCCCCCTATCCATTACAGGATGCCATCCAGAAGGAGGAGATGAAAGAGATCTTCAGATATTAATCTAGATATTTCATGGCACAATAAATAAGATGAAGGCATATCTTCTTAAAGGTGTAATCGTCATCGACATGATTTGTGGATGACAAGTTCACTTTAGAGTGACAGGTTGACATACGGACAGACATTTCAGCTGTCAGTCACAGTGCAATATAACAAATACCGTTATAACGTAATCTGCAGTCTGACAGATCTGGCATTAACATGAGCCTGTCAACAATCTCAGAAAGTTATCCAATTCATGCTGTTATCTCACCATCACAAACAGTATTAGGGGAAGCATAAACCCATCTTTTTAGTACACAAACAAACTCATATTTGAGAAAATGTATACAAATATTAATTAACCGGTTAACCTTCTACATTGCAATGGAAACACTGAATTGGAAAACTCTGAGAGCTTGTCCTGTCGTAAATTCCCAATCAGGTCTCAAAATAGTTTTTTCTCACTTCCATTACAGAGTAAACCTATACTATTTGCATGTCAAACTCACCCCACCCACAAGGGCTGTCCTGTACCGTAATGCCAAAATGCCAAAATGCCATTCTCTCTGCAACCCTGGAATGTCGTTTCTGGTACTCGTTAGCACATGAACCCCGTGCTCACTTTGCCTAGAGGGGTATCAGCTACACCTCACTGACGAGGCCCAAGGAAGGCAGAAACTGTTGCATCCAGAGAGAACTTGTCGGCATTTTGGTTCTGGACTGCCCATATAGACAATTCGAAAGAAAAGCTGGCAAAGTGACATTGCCCCGTTAAGCAAAATCATTTTTCCCTAAAATGCCAAGTATAAGGTTGACAGTTTCCATAGCCCTCTGACTGTCCCTTTAACAGTTTTGAAAAGGGAAGCAAACTTTAATTTAATCAACTCATTTTCTTTCTTCCAGCATGCACAGAACAGTTTAAAATTCTTCAATCTTTTATAGCTAATTTTATGCTATAATCCATTCACCATTTTAACAGCTCTTATATGATTTAATGTTCTTTCTTTACTACTTCATGAATTTTTTTGTAAATCATTTGACTAACTAGATGAGAATAGTCTGAGTGATTATGCACTTAAATTTTTCTCAGCAGTCCAAATAATTTTCTTGCCAAAATTTTTTGCTAGAGGTTCTATATTTAGAATTTAAACCGTCAAATGTGTCAATATGTAATTCAAAAATCATTGTGCCATTATGAATATATTACTAATGTTGCATCAACTGTCTTTTTTATAACAGAAGTTTCCAAATGAAAGAAAACAAGTACAGTCACGAGGAAGTACATGCTATTATCTATGTTCTCAAACCCTGAGAAAAATACCTTAAAATCTCTGCTGCTTACTCATTTCTGCACAGTTCACTAGCTGGTCACTGTGATGTTGAGATGTGAATGGGCGAGACAGTATTTTTCACCTAAAACATACCCAGAGCTTTTGTTTCAAAAGCTTAGGGACAGTCTAGGCACCAACATCACTTCATCTTAAAGAGGCACTCAAATCAGCAAAACAACTTTAACTTTAAAAAGCAGTTTTAGTGTATAGATCATGGCCTTGCAGACTGACCAATTAACTGTCTGCCATTTAGGAAATTCTAAACCATACGTTCCTTTCCTGAAAAAGAAGTCTACTTTTTTAAAACTCTCATTATTGCACAGTGTGTTTAATTTAGAAGTTATTTTCTCTTGCTCTGTTAATTGGCTGTTAGAGTCTCTAGCAGCCTCCTGTGAGGGACTAAAGTTCCATCGGCAAGGCGGCAGGAGATAAGAACTTCTAAAGGAAACACATTGTTCTGTAAAAATGAAACTTTTTTTTTATTGAGGCAGTCTGAGTCACAGTTAGGAGAACGGTGACGAGGTTTGCGTAAAAAAAAAAAGTGATTTAACTATTAAATGGAAGATAACATAGCAGTCAGACTCCAGATGCATGATTTATACTCCAAAACTGATTCACTGAACTAAAGTTATTTTAATTCAAACAATAGTAGTTACTGTGTTCAGTGCGCTTATAAGAATAATAAAGTGGTATAAAAGCAGCTACACACTCTAGTGGGTGCTCTCTATCCCCCACTAAAATATAGAAATAAAACACAGTGAGTCCAGTATAGACTGGATAAAAATCCAGACCGTACTAGTCAAGTGAGTGGAGCGCTGAATGTTCACACTTACCCTTAATTAGGGTTGAGATTTAACCCTAATTAAGGGTAAGTGTGAACATTCAGCGCTCCACTCACTTGACTAGTACGGTCTGGATTTTTATCCAGTCTATACTGGACTCACTGTGTTTTAAAGTTATTTTAATGCTTAGAGTGTCCTTTAATGGAGTGATTTGGGGACATGGATGCTGCCTCTGCAGAGTGTCTGTTGTAAACAGTCCTTTTTCTTAGAAAGGACACTGTTCATATTTTGCAGTTTGCCCCATTTTAACACCATTTTGGTTCATCCAAATTGTTTTCCCAAAATGGTCACATGGCAGAAATTTGTTGAAACCAAGATGACACATGGATGAAATCCGAATCGCCCAAAACAATGTTTTTTTTCTTGGATTAATCTAATTTTTTATTTTGGCTGTGGCAAAGGGGCTGTAGAGTCAATATTTTAATTAATAATATTTATATTTATGGTAAACTATGTATTCATGGTTTAAAAAGATGTTACAAGTTCAAATTAGCTTTTCATAGCAGGTTCACTTTAAGGAATGACTCTCATAACATTTAGCTTTAGAGAAATTCCTATGCGGAGCTTAGAATTCTCATCTTCTCTGGACTTTGCACTATTATGCAAATACACTTGTATCCATTTAACCCCTTAAGGGCACATGACATGTGACATGTCATGATTCCCTTTTATTCCAGAAGTTTTGTCCTTAAGGGGTTAAAGTGTGGAATTCACTGAAATATTAAATCATTTGGCTCTCAATAGTATTAGCTCTCTAACTTCAACCTCTATATTTTAACACTGGCCGGGAGCTACACATCTGCTCCTCAATCTCATCATTTGAAATTTGGGATCCTGAACATTATAGATCACGGAGACGCCAAATGTTGGTCCAACAAAGATTGCAGTACTGCAACCCGGAAGCCTTTTACAGCCACTAGATGCAGCATTAGGCAACAATGCAAACACTGCTTTTTCTTAGAAATGGCCATTTTTTACACTGCAGAGGCAGCCTATCTGCCCAGAACCACGACATTAAGCTGTAGTGGTTACGGTGCTTAGAGTGTCCCTTGAACTGTCAATTGGATATCTTACTGACCAGTGCCTAGTCACAACCAAAAACAAGCTGCTCTTGAGCCATTTATTTTTTTATTTTTTTTAACTTCGACAATTTTTATTTCAGTTTTATAGGGGTACAGAATAGAATGGGGATGGGGAACAGTGGTAAGGTAAATATCGTCTTATACATTGACATGCATACAATTTGCACATTATTCATATACAACATTTTTATATTCGACTTTTTCGTGTACAGGCTTTGTGTTTCTCTAGGTTTGTCTAGTGGTTTGGTCAGTTTTCTACCGTGGGAAGGACTCACGTTCGACTATCGGGGTTCACATTCACCTGGTTTTGTCTTTGGTAGAAGGTGCAGAGTATTAGTGTTTCATGTACCGCTGGAAGAGGGAGGAACGGTGTAGAAGGGATGGGTTTAAGGGGGTGGGGGCACAGGAGGAGATGAAGTGTAGATAGAGGGGGGGTAGGGTTCTCCCAGGCTTTCGGCTTCTTATGGTTGCTTCTATTGGGCATTTGTTCTTTCAACTATATGTTATTTTTATTCACCATGTTATTATCATTATTTACAATTTTGTTATCATTTACTATTTTCATTGTCTAAAAGGGCACAGCTGTCGGTCCGTAGGTTTTTGCCACAGCCTCTTATTTTGAGGGCACAGTGTTACGCCTTATGTACAACTGCCAGGTTTCCCAGGCTTGTGACCAAATTTTTTTGGATTGACTTGATCGTCTGGTTGCCTGTTCATAGAGCTTAGTTGTTTCTATCGTTTGTATACATTCTGTTATTGTGGGCGGGATAGCGGATTTCCAGTGCTCTTGAGCCATTTTTAATGTCCAGCATGTAGGGATTTTTCCTGAAAAAATAAGTTGGCAGGAGCACTGTCATTTATATACAGAAGACCTTAGGAGACATCTACATCTAAACAACTTAAACAAACAAATAAAAATGCATGTTCTATTAGCTGCAACACGTGACCCATTTAGAGATACCTAAGATAAATATCTCATGATGGATTCTCTTAAATGGATTACCCTTAGGGGAAGCAATAATGTCTTCCTTCTCAAGAACAGCTCTTTCAGTCTGAATTATATAGATCAAAATGTGCTACTTGGAGTTGTTTGCATTGAGTGGGTGGCAAAAATGATGTGTTAGAACACAAAAGCAATAATACATTACTCAAAGCAATAAGATGCTGCCAAACATTTCAGTTAGAATGTTGGAATATTCAGCTAAGGAAAGGGAATATTACAGTGCAATTTCACTCCGTCATCTCTCGTTATAACTCAATCATTGCCGAAACATGTAATGCAGTTTTAAAGCCTATTTTAAATTTCTTCGCACTTTCACAGCTAAAGTAATATAATACTTGCATGAATATAAGTAACTTAGAGCACTGGGTACTACCGAGAGAGTTAGAGGCAATGTCATAAAAAAAGGAATAATTGGGGGAAATGTTCTATTATGGAACAAAATAAATGACATTCACAAAATATTAGTCCATTTTATTTGACTAGTTTGCGGCTAAAGGCAAAGAACTCGTTTAAAGATTTTCTCCTGGACGATCAGTTCCTTGACAGAGGTGAAAAATGGCTTTGTGGTTCATAATAACTTAGAAGTACATCTGCAGGATAGCAGTAGAGGCCGAATGACTTATTTAATATCCTTGCATAGTTATCCCCTATGACTGGACACGCCTTCCATCATTTGTAACAAATCCATTCTCAGTATAATAATGTAATATTTTTACAGGCATTAAATATTAAACTGACAGCTAATATCACAGAGAAAATTATGTCAGGCTTTTGTAAATGGAGTGGATATCGTATTTTCCTGCAGATACAGATTTTATCTTTTTTTTTTCCTTGCTATGATGTAGACGAATTGATATTTTAAGATTGAAAATAAAGATAAGGAAATACTATATCACGTAAAGGCAATCTTTGTCATTTACAGGAAGAATGGGGAACATTTTATAAAGGGTTAGGTTGATAAAAACAGCAGCAAAACACATATGCTGCTAAAATAAATACATTATACATTATTACACTAAAAATGCTAAATAATAACCTTTATAAGACGAATAAAGGTTAAAGAATCAAACATATACACACTCACACCCACACAACACACATGTCTAACATTAGATGCCAGACAATCTAATTGCAGAATTAGTTTTATTGATTGAATGTCACAATGTTACTGTTTTTGACATTACTTATCTACTACAGGCTATTCTGTACAACATTATCTACAACAGATTTACAAAAGCAGATTGGTGTTAATTCCTTGATGGAACGTGTTCTTGGGGGACTAGACTGGACATCAGGCCTGGACTGACCATCGGGCAAACTGGACAAATGCCCGGTGGGCTGCTATGGCCATGGGTCAAAGACGGCAGAGGAGATCCTAAGAGCTCCCATGCCGTCCAAGAACCAGCCCTGCTCGATGCCACAATGGACCAGTTGGGAGGTCGAAGATCTCCCTCACCAGCTCTAGCATGCAGCTCCACCGGGTTATTCCTCTTACAAGGTCGGAGCATTGCCGCAGTTACCATGGCAAAGCTCCGATCTCGCAAGTGTGAACTCTAGCATGAGGAGCTGCAAGATAGAGTTCACTTACCACTGGATCACCAGGGCTTCTCCACTGGACCACCAGGGTTTTCTGTCAATATTCTCCCTCCCTGTCCAAAGGTAAGAAGGGAGGAGGGATATGAAGTATATTTAAAAAAACAAAACAAAACATATATTGCCTTAATCTGCCTATCGATACAAATACTATCTTTATTCCAGTATTTAGCACTGAAATTGAACTTCTGTTAGTTAGCACTGTTAAGTCTAGAAATTATATCCTGGGGTGATATAATAATTGTTATCTGCTAAGTGGCTGCAAGATGCAGCTGTGCACGGATTGGAATTCCGTAACTAAAATAATGGCTGAATTTTATCTGAAAATAAATGAGCAAATGCAATTTGGTAAATTGACTTGACAATCCTTTAAATATTTTACTTTTTACGTAACACGGGTGTGAGACAAGAGTATTATCAAACTACTTGTGAGCATTAGCAGCTTTCCTGCGGTGCCCATGGTTTGACACTTTCTCTTCTCTGAAATTGCACCGAACACTAGCTCCCTGGCGGCAGTTCGCATGAACAAACCCACAATTGGTCCTCAGCCAGAGGTACTTAGCCGTGACAGCTATCGAACTAATTTCAGCATAAGGACTTCGTAGTTCCTGGTCACCTTAGTGGTACTTAGCTGCAAATGTTATGGAACATGTTTAGGTGACCTTGCAGTTCCTGGATAACTTGGTCCGAGGTTTTGAACTACTTTGCGACCTGCCAGAAGAGCATTATTTGGAGGGAAGGTGCCTGAGACTAAGGGGAACAAATGCTCCCTGACAGCCAGGTGGAACATGCCTCATATCGGCCACAGGAGCTCCCGAAAGTTGACTGGTAATAGCACCAAATGCTCTGAAACTATTTTGGGCTAGGACCATGTGTGCGGCCGGTTAGAACTTTGCCATGGTGGCATTTCCCCTACACTGCATAGATCTGAGTGCTATTTGGACAACTTGGTCGCTCAGCTTTGGGCTATTTGGGATGTAGGACTTGTAAAGGAACAGCTGGCACCCCGACCAGGTACCTTCCGCTGACGGATGCTCCTTGCGCTTTCCGAGGTCTCCAAGCACTCCACCTGACACCATAACCACTGCAGACCCCACAAACCGCCACAGCTTGGTTGGGGTCTCGCCGTCTCCACCCACTCTGGACCCAAGACCAGGGTCCAGCTTCCAGTAGGTCGACATCTCCGAATTCCAGAGAGCAGGAACAGGAACAAGCTCTTAGCAGAGCTTAGTGATTATACCCTGGGGAGTATAGTGATTATAGCAATCCCCAGAGTGTAGTTCTTCAATCCCCCACACATGAGCCGAAACTTCATGAAGGTACAAGATGGTCTCCTTTATTTGGCACCAAAGAGCCTTCTTTTATGCAGGTTTTCCTTACATAGGACAGAAGTCCTTTATGACCGACTGCAAGCACATTTTCCTGCCCAAAACAGTTCCATAGATTTGGGCTGTGTGGCCAGTCCATTTTATGCAGAAAAATGACTAAGTCCCATTCGAACACACGAACGAGGCCGTTCGTGCATTTGGCTCAGTATAACAGCGAGTTCAAACTGCCGAACGGGACTTAGTCTCTGTAGCTGAAAACGGAGTGTAGGAGAAGGTAAGGGTCAGCGGTGTTCGTTGAAATGTGTAGCCGATTTCAGTTCCATGAATTTGGCTACACATACCGCTGACCTTGTTCGAATGAACAAAGATGGCCGCTGCCACGTGTTCGTTTGCACGAACTGCGGCACCCAGCAGTCGGCAATTTACCTACAGCAGGCTCCCAGCTTTGGAGGTAAATTGCCTGCACACTTCCACTTCTTGGTGGTCCGCCTGTGTGGTACTTGGTTCAGTAAGCCCCATTTACTGAACCAAGTGGAAAATAGCAATGAACAAAAGATTTTAACCAAGTCTGGGGACACTGGGGACACCGTCTTAAAGGGGCATTGGCACACAAAGTCTCAATATGTTCTTAAAGGGCCAGCATGGTCCAATACAAGTCCATAAGCCACAATGCAGTTCTTAAAGGGCCAGCAGCAGCACAATATAAATCCATTAGCCCAAATAATGTTTGTAAAGGGCCATAGTCATAAGGCAGGAGGCTGGCAATCAGGCTCCTCCAACAGCCAGGGGCAAAGGGCAGCTTGTCACCTAAAAATCCAGTGACAAAAGGCATTTCGTCACAGGACTTATGGGATTATTATATGTTTTTATGATGTTTTGGGGTACTTTTATGTTTTTGTGTTTGGCTCTCTGTTCCTGGGAGATAATTAGCTTACTGGCAATTATCTCCCAGGCATTCATTCATTCATAGGAGGGGCTTGTATTGTATTGTTTGGAGACCACCTGCTGGGGTCTGTACATAAAAGGCAACATTTGGCTCATTAAAATCAGTTGTACTCCCAGAACTATTTGTTTTCTAATTACTGTGAGGGGAAAGACTATTCACTGCTCAGCACCTTGTTCCAGCTCGTAGAGGATTCAGTGGGGAAAGTCCTTGTAAAGACTATAGCTCCCAGGACTGTATGTCGTACGGTCCCTGGGAGGGAATAGACCTGGTCCCCTATTCTGCTCCAGGACAGAGATGCTCCAGGAGGCCCCCAGTCAAGCCCCAGTCAAGCCAGGGTACAGGGAGCTCCGCCACACTACTTAAATAAGATATTTGCATGCTAGTTATATTTACATTTCATTCCCTTGATTTACCTTCCATCAGTGTATGCACATTGCTACACTTGCTACAGACAATTCATCGAACTTTGACATTACTGGGCTAAATTGTAGACGTTCCTGTGCAAGCATCAATTATGCTATGTTCCGAAACACATTCCACAGACCCCAACACATTCAGTTTTTCTTTTTTCAGATTTTTTTCCCATCAGCATTAAAGGTACACTATAGTCACCAGAACAACTACAGCTTATTGTATTTGTTCTGGTTGGTATAATCATTCCCTTCATGCTTTTTGCAGTGAATACTGTCTTTTCAGAGAAAATGCAGTGTTTACTTTATGGCCTATGGATGCCTCTACTGGCCACTCCTCAGATGGCTACTAGAGGTGCTTCCTGGGGCAGTGCTGCACAGTGTGACTGACATTCAGTGTCTCCACCCTCTGCATGGAGACACTGAACTTTCCTCATAGAGATGCACTGATTCAATTCAAGGAGCTGCTGATTGGCCAGGGCTGTGTTTGACTTGTGCTTGCTCTGCCCCTGATCTGCCTCCTTGACAGTCTCAGCCAATCCTATTGCAAAGCATTGTGATTGGCTTTTATCAACACTTAAAATGATGTCTGCCAAGCAGGCCGATCAGGGCATGAGCCAGCAGCTGCAGACTTGAACACATGTATGGGGAAAGGGGAGGAGGGCATGGGGGCTAGATAGTGATTTTAACACTATAGGGTTAATACATGTTTGTGTTCCTGACCCTTTAGTGTTCTTTTAATATGTAAATTATCACTTCACTGCATCCTGCCTGGTTCTATTCAGTATTCCCCAACTTGTTGGTTCACATAGCTGGATTTTTCTTTATTTTATATTAATTGTTAGAGGCAATATAAACTAATAAGATTATTAGTCTACCGTGCTTTGTGGTTAAATTTAGCAGACACTGAGCCGCATGAGCATGTGCTTACCGCTGTGTGATTGTAGTCATATCTTCTATTTATATCTATTTATAAAATGGCCTGTTTTAGATTCGACATGTGCAAGTTCTAAAGCTTATAGGGAACTGTATACATTGTATATTTTAGATTAATATCCTTTGTGTTTTATCTATAAATTCCCTTATTGTGTTGGATCCCATACACTTGATTGGTTGCTTCTGTTAAAAAAAGAGTTTATATGTTATCACGAACTTGCAATGCCCTTGAATTTGATTTGCATACACTATCACTATCTCTTTTAATTAAGGATATTGTTGAGGCTGCAGGCTCTGGCCTTCTCTTTGTGTACCATGGCCTCCCTTCACAACACGAAGCAAGCATTTCTAAGATCTGTCTTGCACAAAGAAAACCTTTATCTATTTTTGCATGATCATCGCATTAATAACATCTACAGAGAGTTAACAAAACTGTTCAGAACAACAAACTGTTCCCCTACCCATTATCTAAAAAAGAGTAAAACCTTGTCTATGAAAGGACTGTGTATTATTGCAGGGAAATAAAATAACTTGGAAAACAACCAACAAATCGGACTTTACTGCGAATGGAGAATAACCCTGCCTTTATTTTGTTTGTGATCTAACAGATATCAGATAAACAGCCTTGTTTAATTTGATTAGATTTCCCCTATAATAATTAGTTATCTGGTACTGCCTATGTGAGTTTTTTTTTCCTTCAAACTTTATTTAATGAGACATAACATTGCAAAAATGCTGAAAGGGCAAATATTATATATACAAACTTCACAATTTACACTCTCCTATTAGCCAATTGCTAGTGAAAATGCAGCCTGCATAGGTTCTAGTTGTCCCGGATTTATTGGAACAGTCCTGCATTTTGGAGTACTGTCCCAGTCTGGGAGACTTGTCCCTGTTCCGCATCTTGAAACTCGCTCTCATGATAAGTGGGCCAGTCCCCTCCCCATTATGGCAGTCAGATCCATCACGTGCATGCCCCTCTCTTTCCTGGAATTTTTGCAGGTAAAAGCCTGTTGAGTAGACATTCATCCTTGGTGAGTATGCCATCGACCCTCCAGCCTCGGAATGGTGCGTAACTAAAGAGTCATTTCTGGTAGTGCAGCTTATTATCCATCTGTCTGTCTCTCACTATTTCTGGACTTGTAAGTAAGTATATAAAAAGTAGCATTCATCTGCTAGTATATAGCAAATACAGGATACATTACATATACTTGCTTACAAGTCTAGTGAGTGGTTTCTTTTTTTTTTGCAACAATGTTGTGGTTCACTGGCTTTGCTCCTCTTTTTTCATCCACACTTTTTTCCCCACCACAACTCTGTTGGTATGTACTTTACCAGTAATGCTGAGTCTCCATAGCAAGCCAGTAACCAACCTCTGATGAGTTGCATTAACAATGAAACAGCTGTCCATGAGTGGTTCACTGGCTTTGCTCCTCTTTATGAGTTGTGTTTCAAAGCTGTAGTATACAGCAAACGCATACTCCAAGAAATTCATGTATAAAGTGGAATTGAGGCAAAAATATGGTTCTTTGCTTAGCTCATTTGCATATGCCTACCCAGAATCCCTTGCAGTAGTGAGAGCACTGTTAAAGAGAGATTTCTGAGGAAAAAGCAAGTCTTATGGCTTGACTGGTGTGTGTATTTGTGTTTAGCAATGTATTAACTATATTTTATAGTGGCCAGCCTAAGGCACACCTGTGCAATAAACATGCTGTCTAATCAGTATCTTGATATGCCACACCTGTGAAGGTGGATGGATTATCTCGGCAAAGGAGAAGTGCTCACTAACACAGATATAGACAGATTTGTGAACAATATTTGAGAGAAATAAGCCTTTTGTGCACATAGAAAAAGTCTTAGATCTTTGAGTTCAGCTCATGAAAAATGACGGCAAAAAAAAATGTGTTGCGTTTATAATTTTGTTCAGTGTGTGTGTGTGTATATATATATATTTATTTATTTATTTATTTTTTTGAAACATTAGGTGCTTAAGTACTGAAAATATCACCATCAACACCATCAAAATATTTTTCTTTAAAAGTGCTTTTTAAAACTTGTAGAAAAAAAAAAAAGCACAAAATAGGGTAGTCTAATCTATAGCATTTCATTTTCAGGAGATGGATTCCCATTGAAAAGCAATTTGATATACAACAGAGGAGAAAAATGATCTTTCTAAATTTAACTTCTATATATCTATGAGATATGACTTCCATTCATAACAGTGAATAATTACACAGAGTTCTTGGATTTATATAAGTGTGCCCAGATAGAATTTACTACTCGAATATCACATGACGGAACCCCTCTGGAGGAATGTTCTAGTATTAAACTAAAGACACCCACCATGTGAATTCAAAATGTACCTTTTTATCAGTTTTAATTTATAGTGTAACTGTGTGCTAGCCAAATGTTTATTTTAGAAACAAATTATATATTTTAAATAATCATTTGGGTGTTTTATTTATATGATTTATTTTTTTAATGAATTTAAATATATTCGGATTTCTGTATGGTGGTTTAACATATTTTTACCTTCAAGTAGTGAACCTCAGGGGTTTATTCAATAAATCCTGAATTTTAGTGCGCTGAAAATTAAATTATAATGTTTATGTTATAAAAGCCAAGCTGTGAGTATAGCTGAGTAGGATGAATTTTCAAAATCAGCTATTTTGTCCAACATTTTACAATTTAGTTTTCAATGCCCTATACAAATTAGTATTTAAGGAACAAACCCATAGATTGTGGGTAATGGATACAATAGGATTGCGGGTGGTTTAACTAAGGAGATGGTGTGATTGATATTTAAAGGAAGTCTTGTCAAGGCAGAAAGAGGTGCTACTTTGGGACAAAGTACTATGTGAGTAGCAATCGCCCTGGAAACCAAAATGTCTGAATATTTAGCAACTGGTGCCCCAAATGGCACCTGTTTTTGCCATGATAAATCTTCCACTGGTGTACTGAATACAGCTATTTAAAAAAAAAAAAATCCATTGTGAATGTTTTTGTAATGCACAAGTCTGTGTAAATTTTATGTGGTTTGATATGTGGTAAACATGGAGGAAGTAATATTGTTAATAAATTAAACTTTTTCTGTGACGTGTACAAATGAAATATGAATACTCTTTGGGTAGGTATGTTGTACAATACTTAGCTAAAATGGAGGCCAGTCTATTCAGAGGACTCTTCAAAATTTACCAAAAATATCTAATCTAATATGGCAAACAATAGGTATTAAAAAATGGCCCATATGGTAATCATGTTAATTTTGTAGATTTATAAATTTTATCATTAGAGGAGAAGAAAAAAGAAAGCTCATAAATTAGTATTTCACATCTCTGACTATTTACCAAAGCAGAACTTTGTGCATAATACATGCAGCTCTACGGGAGGTGTTTTAGTGACACAAAAATAGGTTTCTTTTAAGGCATACAGAAGCGTTTCATCTCTAAATGTATCTCTGCAGTAACGTAAGGTCAAAGAAGGACAAAAACCTGAACTGCTGAACACTATAAAATGTTCATTACCTAAAATATGCTGTCATTACCATGATCACTGTTGACCCATTTCAAAACATTGCTGCAATATGGCATTTCATCTTATATCTGTAAACCATTAATCTAGCAAATCTATAAGACACGATTTGGAACTATATAAATGGAGTACAAAGCAGAATAAAAACTCTACATATTATATTAATTTTGTGCTTCCTTTATTTTTCTTTCCCCTCTGGCAAATTTAAAAGTATCACAATTAATTGTAGTGGGCCTGTCAGGAGACAAGGAGATAATTCAAGATCAGATTGTTAATGAGTATTGCAATGGCTTAAATCCAAAACCCCCCAGATAAATTATGCAAATAAAATAAAATTGATTCAAGTATTGTGTTTACAATGTTAAAATACATTTACAGCTCTCCGAGACGCCAAGTGAACACACAAGAGCTTATTACTGAGAGCTGTAATCTTTTTTACTATGTATTCCGCTCTCCCCAGTATAGAATACTGGAGCGACTTCTGGGGGGAGCTGTGCGTGTTAAAATAAAAATACAAAACAAAACACTTATCTCTGCTATGCTGTAAGGTAAGATGCGGCTTCCCATGATGCTTTCAGTGCGTAGAGTGGCAGGAATAATTCTATTGTTTTAATTTGAATTAGATATAAAGAGCCATTCAATTGAAAGAAAAAAATCGCTTTTGTTAAAAAATAAATAAAATGTAATGTTATGCGAGCAATGAATGCGTACAGAAAGCAGGACTGTAGAAGGTAGAAGGGATACAATAAATGCAACAGAGACAGGCTTTAGCCATTTATACAGTAAGGAGATCGTTATTAAGAGTAACATGGTCTCATCCATTGGCAGAGTGAACAGTTATTTTCTAACAGAAGTTGAGGAATTTACAGTTCCATGTTTGCAGGTGTCTCCACTCTGATATCTAGGATGTAGTTGGATAAAATTGTATTTTATAGATGTCTATCAGATTTCCAGGTTCACGTTAAGTGACGGGACAGTTTCTCAGTGGGCCGCTCTACACATTGGCTGGCCACTACTGGTAGAAAATGAGCTGCTCGTGGAGTGGTGGGGTGCCACTAGCAATGTAGAGTTGGGGGGAGCAGCAGCAGTAATTTGCTCCACGCAATGCAGTGCTAAAGGGTGCCAGGATACATGACTTATGATTAAAAGCAGGAGCACAAAACAAAGAGTCTGTTGCGGGGGATTTGTTTCCATGATTATAAAGATCTGTACTTTGTTAATTTTTGGAAAGTGAATGTGTGTCTGTATCACTGAGTGAGTGAGAGAGAGAGAGAGAGAGAGTGTGTGTGTGTGTGTTCGGAATACATGTTTTAAAATGGTGCCTTATGTTTGAAATCTTAATGCATTGTTGCCTGTAGGTGTATACCACATACTTAAAAAATATCCCTTTCTTTAAATAACTGAAGGTTGTTAGTATTACTCCAGTGGCCATTAAAGTGAAAGCTCACCTGCTACATCAAGGCGAGTCCTACACTAACAATTCACTTTGTTGCTTTCAGCTAAAAGGCTGAAACAGATACACTTTCTATGGGAAGGGCCTAATCCTCTGGTGGCATTTACCGTGCTGAGCATTAGCCCTCCCCCAATGGATGACATCAAAGGAGGTGGAGCATCAACCCAGTGCCAAGGGACATCGGCCCTAGAATTGGGTAATTGACTAAAGTTTTTTTTTTTTTAACCCTTTAGCTGCGGGATGGGGGGAAGGAGGGGGTTTGGATTGGGGAGGGGCACGAGGGTGGAAGGCTCTATAGTGTAAAGAATACAGGTTTTTATTCCTAACACTGTAGAGTCCATTTAAATGTGTATTGTATGTATGTTTCAAAACATTATCTCCATAATCCATTTTAAAAGATTTTAAATCCACCATTATCCCTTTATCCCTTTAATGTGTTTATATAGCATGCCACCAATATAATTGACATTAGAATATTATTCAGGGATTTAATTTTTAAAGTTCACCTAATATACCATATTTAAATAATTCCATTTTACAGAGAATAAAATTCAATCTATACAATGGTCTTATCAAGACCTCACTCTCACACTCACCTACCTTGCGCTCCCACGCCGCGACTCTCTTTCACTCCACGAGGACGCCGTGTCGGAGCCTGACTCCCCAGGCAGTGTGGTCAGTTCATGCGAACAGCACCTCTGTTCGCACAAATGCCACTTACCCGATACAGAAGGAAGAACTTCATGCGTACAAACGCCACCTCTGTTAATGTTAACGCTACTCACCTATACTGCAGACAGAACTCCGTTCGTACGGACGCCGGCTCCCGAACACTGCAAGAACAGAAGCCTGTTAGTGAGAATGCCGTTCCTTCCACGTGCGACCACACAGAAGGTAGAACTTCAGAGCCTTTTAAAGGCAGGGTGGAAGCTCAATTAACAAGACCATGCACTTCCTCTATTTAAGTCACACACATCCTTCACTCTTCGCTCGGTTGTACTGTGCTCCGGCTTGTGTAAAGACCTCCAGAGACTCTCCTGTTGCTTGCTGATCCTGTTTCTGATTTTGACCCTTGCCTGCATCATCGCTTCTGATCCTGTGCCGCCTGTCCTGACCTTTGGCTTACCCAACTATTCTCTTCGTCTGATCGTTTGGTACTGCAAACTTGGTTCTTTGCCTTCAGCATCTATCTGCATCTTGGGCTCTGTCCACTAAACTGTGTTCCTGACAGGTCTAAATAAACTATTAGCACATCCATACATTAAATTTTATTTTGAATTCCAATTTTTATGTATATAACTCATAAGCAGAATGGTGATGCCACGTACGTTTTTTGGCGTTAGGGTGTTTGTAGATATATATTTTTTAATCTATGTATCTTCTAACAGATGTTCCCGCACGTGTGTCAAGTGGGGAGAAATAAATACTTTTTTTTGTAGGAACTATTGTCAACAAAAATACAGATGCTATGCTATCTTTTCGGTACCCTAATGGGAACATCTGCCACTGGTAGGAAAAAGTTAACTTACTAAAAGAAGTGCTGTTGTGGAAGGATGTATCTGTGACTGATCAATTTTGTCAAACGGCAAATCTTCAATAGATCTCAGACTTTCTTAGTAACACACTTCATTTAAATTCATCCAGACAAAGAACAGATCAATGTAAAACACTGAGCTCAACTCATTCAGCTGCTTAGTGAACTGCAGCGTTTTCTATTGAGCAGCGAAACCTGGAGAGACCGAATTTACAGAGTCCTGTAACTTTCTCAAGATCAGCTTACACATCCGTAGCACAGTGGGGAAATTACTGCAAAGTATCAAGGTCTTACTTTCCAGGAAATGTCGATCAGAGAGCTTTATCTTGAACGTCAAGTCTAACTGACTGCGCCAGTCGAAGCAAAAATATCACCTTGGGACACAGCGGGGAACTCTTCATCAAAATATGTAAATATGATACCCACTGATAAATCCACTGATAGGGGATTTCAGCTGTGAGCTAAATATGCACTGATGTTTAAATTGTGTGCGTGGGGATTGTTGGAGATAGCTAAGTTAAATTGGGTGGAATGGGTCAAATCACAAAGGATAATATGAATGATAGGCTGTCTGTAGTAACAAATAAGTACCTTATGGTTGATTGTTTTGTAGCGGTAACGCATGGGAAATAGCATGCTGCTATTGCATACTTATTATAGCAAAGGATATGTTAGGAGTGATCATGGTTGAAATGCAGATGGGGCAACAATCTTAGCTCTACGGCAGAGCTGTTAATGATTATTAAATACCACTGAGAGCCGGATTCACACTGGAGAGCGCGAGAGTTAACAATGTGTGCACACGAACAATACGTTGCACAGCTGGATATATATTTGAAATCACAAAATAAGAACAGTGTCTATTATATAGACTTCAACATAAAGTCGTGGCTTTCTTAGGGCTTGTTCACTAAATTGTGAATTAATCACATGCAAAAATTTAGCCAGCTTGCTAAATATTTACATTGTAGCTGATTGGAAGATGGTCTTCCACTTAGCCTTTTGGCTTCGATTTTACAACTAAGTTGTCATTGGGAACCTTTTTTGGAGACTCCATTTTCCTGTTGGGCGCAGAAATTGAAATATTTCCCCATTTTTCTCAATTTTATTTTCCCTTAACAAAATAATACTTTGTAGATCACTATAATACAGTATATTATAGTACAATACTGGGTCTTTCTAATGGAACATTTGGCAACAGAATTACAGAAAGATTCACTAATTTCACTCAGATGCATTTAAGCTCTGTTAGCCCTGATGCCATTACAGATTGGCAGAGGCAGCTCTAGACTTTATGAGGCCTTAGGGTGGTGTGGAGGCTGGTGGGGGGTGGGGGAGGCTGGTGGGGGGGGGCTGGGGGGTGGTGGTGAGTGGGAGGCTGAGGGGTGGTGGGGGGCTGGTGGGGGAGGCTGAGGGGTGGTGGTGAGTGGGAAGGCTGAGGGGGTGGTGGTGAGGCTGGTGGGGGGTGGGGGAGGCTGGTGGGGGGAGTCTGGTGGGGGGTGGGAAGGCTGAGGGTGGTGGTGAGGGAGTTGGGGTGGTGAGGGGGGTGAGATAGCCTACCTGTCCTCCCTGGTGGTCCAGTGGGCTTCCTGGTGGTCCGGTGGCCACTTCTTCCGGTCTGCAGCTCCGCAGAGCTGCAGACCGTGTAATCCCGCGAGACCATCAGAGCGTTGCCGTGGTAACCCGGGCAGCCAGGAGGGGCCTCGCACCCGGCGGCATACCGGGCAAGCCGCCGGGCCCCCTCCTGGTGTCAGGTCCTCAGTCACTGACCGAGGACCTGACACAGATTGCCCACAGGTGGTTTAGGCGGCCGCGAGGCCCCAGCCAGCGCGAGGCCTTAGGCGGCTGCCTAAACCACCTAATTAGAGAGCCGCCTCTGCAGATTGGGCACCATACACCTCTTAAGGCCCACCATACTGTTATGGCTTGGCTATAATAAAGACATACGGTAGCATTATAAATGACAAATATAAGGGGAATCTTCATTCTTCTGCAAACTACACCATTTGATGTGATGCTGTATTTTCTTTTAAATTGATATAAAATATTTAGCAATTTAAACAACAATACAGTTCAGTCAAGGCGCAGCCTGGGACACATTGCACTGAAGTACAATAGGGGGAGATTTATCAAAATGCTTTGTTCTTAAAAGTCTAAAGTACTAAAAGTGGAGCAGTTACCAATGGCAGCAGTGTAATCCGCAGGCAGTCAGAGGTGGGTGAGTATGCCTATATGAGGGGTGACTGTGTGTATAGCAGGTAAACGTTTGGACGGTGTACAGAAGGTGTGATTGCGTGTGGGGAGAGATAACAGAGTGTTGGGGTGACAGTGGGGATGTGGTTGTGAAGGGTGACTGTACAAGTGTGAATGTGTGTGGGGAGCTGTGTTTATGTGTGCTTATGTTTCCCCACTCACACATTTTTTTTTTTTAAATGGCCCATCTGTTTATACCCTCCTTACATTGTTCCTAATAAACCCATTTTCTTTCCACATCCTTTCCATACATATCTTTCCCATGTGTCCTCTCCCCATTATCATGTACCCTCCATACATTTTTTATCAATTGACTGTTTTGTATCCCCGGCTGTGGCTTCAGTTGCTGTTCTCTTCACTTCTCCTCTATCCTCTGCCTCCGCCTCTCCCTTTGGATCTTCCGCCTCCCTCTCTCTCTACAGCAGTTCAGCATACGATGTCCCTGGCAGGTTTATAGCGCCAGTGATGTTGTGGCAGGACTGCCTTTCTGCTAAACGTAGATTTTTTTTGCACAAAATAAATTCTGTTTGCATTGTTTAAATCATGTATACACAATTCCAGGGTATTGGTGCACACTCTGGGAATCGTGTATGCATGCTGAATACACCTAGGGATATGGCCATTAAAGCTCTTACGTGCCTTAATTTGTAACTTACCACCATGTGCTCCTTTAGTGAATATTACCCCATTATGTGTTCCTTGCCCCCTTATGCTGTCTCTTGTCCCTCCCTCTGACAGTAGCATGGCTTGTGGGACTGCGGCATTGGATTATGCGGTATTGGACTGTCATTATCCTCTGCTTAGTCTGACAGTAGCTGCTCTCAGTATGCAGAGAATGTCATGACAGGTGCATTGTCGCCATATGGGCTGGAGGAGCTGTCTATTACCTTAACCAACCCCACCCCTAATGAAACACTGACACTTTGGGTATGGGTCAATATGTCCACAGCTTTTATTTATTATATTCATAATCTGATAATATTAATAACAATAACATATAAATAACATTAAAAGTCATTGCCCACCCCCAAATCCTCAGCCATCCAACATTATCACTTCCCCACATATCAAATCACAAGGCAATGACCCATCATATATAACATAACATGGTGTAACAATACGTAAGTATAACATCAACAAGATCCAACATTTTTCCACACGATCCTGGCAGGGGTATACGCCCTATACCACCCGGGTTCTGAGCTACCACCAAGCTCGAAACCCACCAACATCTTACCAATAGGTAACCAATCCATATCAAATCAGCCAACTCCCTACTCTTGCTCTCTTTTCTTCTTTAAGCAGGCCCGTTACCCCCATAACTTTCTTTTTACTAGCCTGCCGCTCTGACCAAGCGGGCAAAACCAAACCCACTAATAAAGGGAGGGTGGGAGGGACCAATTCATCCTGGTAAGGCAATTAGCAATGGGGATTTCTAAAATGGCCGACATATATATCAGCCTATCCAGAATCCTGAGCTGCCAATTACCAACCCTGCTCCACCTAAGCCCGTCTCCAAGCCCTGTCAAGGCCCCCTCTGCTAAGCTGCACTTTCTTATTGGGGCTACAAGAGAGGTAAGCATAAGACTGAACATCATATCTTTCTGAACACCAGGAACAGCTTCTGTTAGATTGGGAAGAATAAAATCAAGATCCCCCACAAGGCAACACTACTGAGAAGGTAAGGTAAACGGGGATTTAAAGACGCCCAATGGACAAAAGAAGGGATAGGAGTGACAAAGAGTGACAGACAGGGGGTGTTCTCTGAATCTGTCACCAGGAGTTGACCACATCCTTTCACCGCTCACCCCCACCCACCATTCAGATGCCACTGAATCAACCCAAGTACTTCTGTCCAGTGGCGTACTAAGGGGGGGGCAGGGGGGGCGGTCCGCCCCGGGTGCCAGCCGGGTGGGGGGTGCCATGACCAGCCCCGCCGCCCCCATACTGCAACGCCCAGCGCTTCTATATTGAAACCTCAGCACCAGCATTACCGAAGCGTGCGTCAGCGAAGGGCGCACCGCGGCGCGATCACAAAGGCTGACACTCCTGTCAGCTCCCTCACTGCAGCATGGTCCGCGGGTACAGAGAGCAGCTGTCTCCTGTACCCGGCCGGACTAACAGGAAGTGCACACTGAGTGTGCACCTCCTGTTAGTCCGGCCGGGTATAGGAAACAAAAGCTCCCTGTACCCAGCGGACTATACAGGGCTCGGCCACGCTACAGGGAGGTAGGGGGGAGGGGGAGAAAGAAGAATAGAGGGCCTCAACGTCCAAACTGCAGAGGTTAGCCGACGTTGGTAACTGGAGATTCGAGAAAAGTGACAGTGCCTGTTTTGTATCTCTAACATATGATGGTAGTTGTTCAACAAAAGGTCTTAATATTTTTTCAATATATAGACTCCCATTTTGGGTCAAATTATCAACCCCAGAAACAATTGGGCGACCCGGTGGGTATTGTGTATTTTTATGGACTTTGGGCAGGCAGTAGAAGGTTGCTATCCTGGGACATCGATTCAGAATGAATTCATATTCATCCCCGGACAGCAACCCCCCACTGCGGCCCTCATCTAATATTTCCTTGTATTGCATTAAAAATGAATTTGTTGGGTCCACCTTTAAAATCATATAAGTGTCATTGTTGCTCAAGACCTTCTGTACCATATTTTCATAGTCAGATACATTCATGACTACCACATTACCTCCCTTGTCTGCTGGTTTAATAACCAACTGGTCATTCTCTTTAAGTGACTTAAGAGCTATTTGCTCTATTTTAGAGAGATTATCGTTAGGGAAAGAATCAAAGCAGTTGCTCTCTATACCCTCAATCTCGCTTTTTACTGCCTCTAAGAATAGATCTAAATTTCTGAAGCTAGCGAAGTTGGGGGTAAATCGGCTTTTTGGTTTCAATTTAGTATACTCAGTGGGCAGATGGACATCGTTTTCATCTAGGAGTGATACTAGTGTATTTACTAACTCCAAATCTTTACATGACAGACCACAGGCTCTTGCTTTTTTCTCTTCATTGATAGCGTGATATTTATGTAAGGCAAGTTTACGTACAAACAGATGTAAGTCTTTGATCCAAGTAAACTTATCAAAGACTGGTGTTGGTACAAAAGAGAGTCCCTTTTCTAGTACTTTAATCTGAAATTCATTAAGTTCGTGAGTTGACAGGTTAATCACATGTGGTTTGTTTATAGAGGGATATGATGTTTTAGAGTTTACACTCAGTATCGTCTCCTTCGTGTTCTCCCCCTCGCCCCTCCTCTCCCCAAATTTCTGGATTGATAACGTGTCTGGTAATTGGGGGTGTCTTCTTGTTGACCCATCGCTAAAAAATTAACCCCTTTCTTGAGAATACTACGAGGATTACCAGTATTAGAGATTGGGGGAGCTTGTTGTTGATCAGAGGGTGTGTATTGTATACTGGAATCAGTGTCAGAGGAGTCATATTCTGAGGTCATATTGTTTTCAGAATTGGTTCTCAGACGACGATTAGGAAATCTATATACATTCCCCAATTGATAGTCCTTCAAGTCTCTCATAAATTTCTGATGTTTTCTAGATTTAATAGAGTCCTGAAATCTATCAAGATTGTTTTTTAATTTATTTTCCAATGTTGGATAGTTTGATTCGCTCTTAAACACATTGAGCCTATCAATTTCCTTATCTAGCTTTTGATTAACATTGCCCAGTTTTTCTTTTTCAAAGGTGCATATTATCTCCATAAATTTCATTGAGCATGTTCCAGCTGCTAACTCCCATTGCTTAGTGAACTCAGGGTTCTCATTATAGGATGTTGGAATATTACGGACTCTAAGGCCCCTAGGGATCATTTCTTTCTTAATGTAGTTCTCAAGTGAGGAGATCTCCCAGCATGTCTTAATTTGTTGCTTATATAGCTTAGTCACCGAATTAAATGAATAATAAATATCCGTTGGAGTCTGGCTTTTCTCAAGATTATCACCAGAAAACACGTTATCTGCATCCCTGCACCAAGTGCTAAAATCCTGTTTATTAGATAGAAAACCTGACATTGTCTTGTTTAATAATAAAAGATAGTGGATCAGTAACCCAGGTATTGAAACCTAATATACAAATATAGAATAAGAAAGGAAAGAGATAGAGGTGGACTAAATCCACATCACTAATTCCAAGGAAGGGTTACAGAGATATCAAGGGGCATAACCCCACAAAATAATTTAAAAGGATAAGACTAGAGTGAAGTGGTTGTCCCACTAAAGATGGAAAAATGTTGGACATCCACTTCACCAAATGATATCTCCAGATAGTTACAATAATTGTTAGGTATAACCTTTATTAAGCCGACTTAGGCAAAACACAAAAACAATAAATAATAATAATAAAAATAAAGTAATAGTGAAACACTCGTGGAAAAAACACGTGAAGTAAAAAAGTGGGTAGATGTAGGTTTGGATATCCTCAGTGTATATTGGGGTAATTTGGATAGCTTCACTGAAAACGCTAGTAACCAGTACAGTAAAGTACCGTATGTGTTCAGTCACATATCACAAAATTGCTCCCCCTAAAGTCTACAGGGATCTGAAAGTCCCAGCTATGTAGAGGTATATCCAAAATTATTATTTCATAGACTCTAGTATATTATCACAGCATATACTTTCGGTTTAGATAGATAGTATCCATATATAGTTTTATCTATCATCTACAAATGTATCCAAAGTGTTGCAAGTAAAAACAGAGTCTAGGAAGAAGCTGAGAGGCACTGTGTATACAGTGTGATACTTGGTATTTTAGTACTTAGATGGAATATAAATACTCATTACTAAGTGGAGAGGTCACAGGAGGAAAGAGCTTAAATAGATCAAGAACGGTAGTTAATGAAAAATAGGTGTCTCTAAGGATGGATTAACTTATATAAATATATATAGAGGTGCCCACCCAACAGACTGAATCCCTCCCGGGATCGAAAGGACACCTAAATGTGCAAAAAATTGCTACACTCGCTAAATCCAGCTCATGTATATACTAAACATTGCTGCTACACAACTCCTATACATACTACACACTGCTGCTTCAAGGCAGCCTAACGCTGAAGATCACTAGCTGAACTGTCTAAATAGGTATAATAACAGTCCTAGTTGTGCCACTGACTATGGCTAGAACGGAAAAATATCAGCTAGAGAGTCAACGTGAATAATTGAATGCCACCAGCATAAGTGACTAGATCACTATATATACATCCCCCACTAGTAAAAACAAAAAAACCGGCAAACGCTCGACGCGCGTTTCGGCGTGGTCACACGCCTTTATCAAGAGCTCCTAGCACGGCTGGAGGTAGGAGGGTAAGTTTATATCAGGGGACGTGCCGCCCATGTGATTGCGTATCCAATCCGCTTACTTAGGGGCGTGGCTATGACCCGATCGCATCCTCCTCCTTCTACAAGTTTGTCCATCTACGGACCACGTGTGCACACAGGGAACCAACTGTCGCTATGGTAACGCGGCCAGGCTGACTGTATATATATACAGTACAGCTCAAAAGCACCACTTAGAGATCCATTTCCTACACTCTTAGCCATGTAGTAGGGATAGATTTGTAGCATTTTAGTAGGTAAAATTAGCCTTTATTCAGCAGGGCATCTATATTGTAGAGAGAAGTAGAAACATAAAAACATGTAACACAGAGTCAATTATAAGGCTCAGGATACAGTTATTATTTATTTCAGTCTATCAGTCACTAATATAATAGTATTGGCTCCTAAGTCATGTCATAATGTGGACAGCACTCATTGAGCATAGGACCCAATTAGGTAAGGGTCTACTATATGCATTTATTAGACACTGTTCCACCTATACAGATGAATTAGAAATCAGTTAGATATTATTCCCATAATGGCAAAAGAGTGTAAGTGGTCATGGCCCTAATGGACTAGATACGTGCCAGGTGTAAGGTATGAATACCAAAAAATTATAAATGTAAATCACACAAAAATATACTATATACAGACAATAAAGATTTCTATTATATTGTACAAATATATACAAAACATATAAAAGACATATTTACAGGATGTGTAATTGATAGTAGTTACTCCAATTAAAATATATATATATATATAATTGGTAACTAAACACTAAATGATAGGGCTTAAATGTAGGGAGAGAATGAAAACCCCTCATTCAAGCCATTTGGGTTAAGGGTTTTTAGTTTATATATCCATCTACATTCTTTTTGGCGTAGAAGTTTATCGTAATCTCCTCGTCTCTGATCGCGTTTAACCCATTCCAATCCACAGAACCTGATTGCACTAGAGTCACCCGCATGGCAGTTTTTTAGGTGTCTTGAAATTGGGGTTTCCATACGATTTTTTGGGGATCTTACATGTTCTTTGATCCGTTCCTTGAAGGGTCTAAACGTTTTTCCTACATACATCATTTTGCAACTACAGGTAAGGAGATATACCAAACCAGCAGTGTTGCAGTTAAAAAACTGGGTAATCCCAAAACTCTGTTGTCCAGCGCTATCTTGGACTCTCTTCGAGTCCCGAAGAATGTATCTGCATGCGACACATCTTCCACATCCATAGGAACCACAGGGGGGATTTCGACCCAGCCAGGTCACTTTCTTCTGTTTCGTTGAGAAGTGGCTTGGTACCAGCATATCACGAAGATTTCTCCCCCTGCATGCTGTGATGGTTGCCCTAGGACTAAGGACGTCTTTAAGATGGACATCCTTCAGAAGGATGGGCCAAAATTTCTCAATCGACCTTTTTACAGTGTTCCATCCTGTATCAAAGGTTCCAATCATACGGATAGTTGTATTCAGTGGTTTTTGCTTAGATTGGTCTAGAATAAGATCATCTCTATTCAATTCTAGGGCTCTTTTATACGCTTTCTTAAGGCATTTATTCGGGTAACCTTTTTCCCGAAATTGTTGTCTTAGTAGAGCCGCTTTTGCCTTGAAATCTGATAAGTCTGTACAATTCCTACGTACCCGTGCTAGGAGCTCTTGATAAAGGCGTGTGACCACGCCGAAACGCGCGTCGAGCGTTTGCCGGTTTTTTTGTTTTTACTAGTGGGGGATGTATATATAGTGATCTAGTCACTTATGCTGGTGGCATTCAATTATTCACTTTGACTCTCTAGCTGATATTTTTCCGTTCTAGCCATAGTCAGTGGCACAACTAGGACTGTTATTATACCTATTTAGACAGTTCAGCTAGTGATCTTCAGCGTTAGGCTGCCTTGAAGCAGCAGTGTGTAGTATGTATAGGAGTTGTGTAGCAGCAATGTTTAGTATATACATGAGCTGGATTTAGCGAGTGTAGCAATTTTTTGCACATTTAGGTGTCCTTTCGATCCCGGGAGGGATTCAGTCTGTTGGGTGGGCACCTCTATATATATTTATATAAGTTAATCCATCCTTAGAGACACCTATTTTTCATTAACTACCGTTCTTGATCTATTTAAGCTCTTTCCTCCTGTGACCTCTCCACTTAGTAATGAGTATTTATATTCCATCTAAGTACTAAAATACCAAGTATCACACTGTATACACAGTGCCTCTCAGCTTCTTCCTAGACTCTGTTTTTACTTGCAACACTTTGGATACATTTGTAGATGATAGATAAAACTATATATGGATACTATCTATCTAAACCAAAAGTATATGCTGTGATAATATACTAGAGTCTATGAAATAATAATTTTGGATATACCTCTACATAGCTGGGACTTTCAGATCCCTGTAGACTTTAGGGGGAGCAACTTTGTGATATGTGACTGAACACATACGGTACTTTACTGTACTGGTTACTAGCGTTTTCAGTGAAGCTATCCAAATTACCCCAATATACACTGAGGATATCCAAACCTACATCTACCCACTTTTTTACTTCACGTGTTTTTCCCACGAGTGTTTCACTATTACTTTATTTTTATTATTATTATTTATTGTTTTTGTGTTTTGCCTAAGTCGGCTTAATAAAGGTTATACCTAACAATTATTGTAACTATCTGGAGATATCATTTGGTGAAGTGGATGTCCAACATTTTTCCATCTTTAGTGGGACAACCACTTCACTCTAGTCTTATCCTTTTTTTGTAATAAAAACATGTCAACTCTTGCCCAACACACATTGTATGTTAAAAAACACACCCCTCCCATTTATTAATAGAACAGTTTAAATCTCAACAATATAAAAGAGATTAATAAAACAAGTTATACTTCTAACTGCTGTACTATGGAATCAGGTGATTAATAACAGCAGCGAAAAATAGATTAGTTATTGTTGCACATTTATCAGTCATTTCCAGTAACATGGAAAGCGCGTGTAAGATAGGTAGACACGCGTGGAAAAACATATCCTGTCATAAAGACAAGTGCAGCACTGTAATTATATTAATCACAACACACCAGTTCAGTCATATATAAATGTTGCAGATTGTAAAGACATTAATTAAATTTAAAGTAGCATTGGAAAACAGAGGGACGATATTATCATCGTAACCATACGTTTGCTGTAGTGGTTATGGTGTTTAGCGTTCCTTTAACCCCTTAAGGACACATGACGTGTGTGACATGTCATGATTCCCTTTTATTCCAGAAGTTTGGTCCTTAAGGGGTTAACACACTGCACCCATGACAGCAACACTCTTGTTTTGATAAACCTCCTCCTTTGTGTATTGCCAAAGCTGGAAATAGTATCCAACTTTGCTATATTTCCAGTTTGGCTAGAATTTGAAAGTCTCCTGTCAATTCTTCGATATTCCTCTTAGATGTTTAAAAAAAATAAAAAAATTAACGAGACACTGTAGACACTTATTGCCTCTTTCCCCTTAATCTTGCAAGTGAAAACATTGCATGGTTAAGGCAACCTCTAGCTTCCTTGTTTTTCACAGAGTTAACTCCGAGAAACAACATTGGATGTCAAGCGTCTTCAAAAATCAATGCTTTCCTGTGGAGAAACACTAATGCGTTCTCAGCACTCGCCTCACATGCGAATTAGGTCTTCCATCAATGTGATATCGCTGGAGGAGCTCAATCCAGTGCAGAGGGACCTTGGCGCTGAAATTAAATGGTCACCATAGTCACCGGCACAACTACAGCTTAATGTAAAGGTTCTGATGTCTAGAGCCTGTCCCTGCAGGCTTTTTAATGTAAACACTGCCTTTTCATATCTAGGCAGTGTTTATATTGCTGCCTAGTAACATCTCTAGTAACAGTCACTCAGACGGCCACTGGAGGTGCTTCCTGGGTCAGTGCTGAGCACTGACGTTCAGCATCTCCACAATTTCCATAGAGATTCAAAGCATCTCTATGAGGAGATGCTGACTGGCACATCGCAGAGTATTGTCAAGCATGCGCAATAGCCTCCCAATGCTTTCTTATGGGAAAGCATATTGGATTGGCTGAGATTGTCACATCTGATGATCTCAGCCATGGAGGCGGAGCCAGTCGCAATGACTCTGGTGTGGCGCTAGAAAAAAAAAAAATTAAACTACCTTTTTAACGGGAGGTAAGGGGGGCTGGAATCCTAAACAGGGATTTTACAACTATATGTGAGGAATACATGTTTGCATTCCCGACACTATATTGTTCCTTTAAGGTAAATGTTAAAAGGGGTTTTAACCATGTATGTGCTGGGGAGCACTGAATGTCAGTCACACTGTGCAGCACTGCCCCACGAAGCACCTCTGGCAGCCATCAGAGGAGTGGCCAGTGTAGGTGTCCCTAGGCTGTAATGTAAACACTGCATTTTCTCTGAAAATACAGTGTTTACAGCAAAAAGCCTGAAGGTAATGATTCTACTCACCAGAACAAATTCAATAAGCTGTAGTTGTTCTTGTGACTATAGTGTCCCTTTAAATTAGTGAGGTTGCCGCCAACTAGACTACAAATCACAAGCGTAGTAACTTTAACAGTAATTTTATAATTTGTTTTGCATTATTTTGTTTAATGAATGATCTATATATTACATGAAAAGGGAGCCATACCCCCATATAGTTACCTTTTGACTAGTAATAACATTTTATTAGAGATCCCATCACACCTGATCCTAAGGTATTGCCCATTCAGTGAGGGTCCATGGCTCTCTAGGGCAGTGAGGGGATAATTTGACAGCCCCCCTCCAAGCCCCCCTTTATATAATGCTGCTCAGTCAGTTAGTGATGACAGCAAGTTCTCACCATTACTAATCAGCTTTTACACAATAATTACCTTTCCTCCAAGTCCTCTGCTCAGCCAGCCTGTGACACTGCTTAGTAAATAGCTGCAGGGATGCCTGTCTGCAGAGCCAGCTCCCCTTCATCCCTGCACTGAACATGCAATGTCAAATTACACTTCCTGGATGCAGGGCACTTCCGGTCTGGGGTGCAGCATGCCGGGAAATGTAGTTTTCAGGAGAGATTCTGTAGAACCCGGAAGTAAATAAGATAACTGCATGTGAATGTTGGCAATGTATTTTTTTTTTTATCAGATATGATTGGAATATTGTAATACTGTATCTAACTTTTGATACATTGCAGAGAATGCAGATTGCCCTAGGGCTGTAGTTAACCCCATACAGTACTAACCTAATTGGCAGGTTTTATTTTGTATTTAATTCTTATGCTTGCATGCTCTGAGATTAAAATACTGGGATCTAGGTGCCTAAATAATGTATTACTTAATAGTTTAAAAACTGTAGTTGGGGCTGTGGCACTGAAAGGCATGCAGATTTTAAAGTGACACTACAGGCACCATAACCACTGCAGTGTTGGTGTGAGTGTAATTGGCAAAGCCTTTGAGAAGTTCACCTTCACATGCAAATGTTTGAGGATCACTCCACACTCGCTCTGATAGGCTTCTGTTTAAATCGTGCATGTTATGTGTTTGTTTTGTTTTGTGTTTATACATACATTTTTTGTTCATATTGTATTAACCCCTTAAGGACTGAGCCAAATGTACACGTTGTGATCAAAACAAAACGTAAACAAAATCTGGAATTTGACTATATGTCTGTTCAACCGTAATTCACCTCTTTCATATTAAATGCACCCACACTTCTTATATATCATTTTATTCAGGGAAACAGGGCTTTCATTTAGCATCAAATATTTAGCTATGAAACAATTTAATATGAATGAAATATAAAAAAAAATTGAGAAATTAAAGGGATTCTTCAGTGCCAGGAAAACATATTAGTTTGTGTCCAATGTTTGTGACTAAGTGGCTACTAAAAAAGACTGGACATACCACATTTACACTCTCATAAATATATATATATATCATTATTTTTTTATTTACTAACATTATTTTTTTTTATTTTACAGAAGCAGGCAGATACACAGACACCTATTGCGACCATGCAACCGCTCTTTCAGAGAGATCACATGGCCCGTGGGGGCCTAATTTGCTGAGGGGGGATTCTCTGGGCTGTTAGGTAGTCTCCCCAGACTGGGAGTAAAGCCGATCGCCGGTGGGGGAATGACGGCGATCATGTAAGTCAGAAAGACGGCGGGGGCGTTCTATGCCGCCCCCCGACATTTAAAACCACCCCTTCAAGAACGGCATAGAACGCCCACCGTCCTTAAGGATTAAAATAGATTCTAGTAAAATATACGTAACTAACAAACTCTTGTTTTTTGGCTTCAAAGGAAGTTGAAGGTTATTTAAATGCAATCTGACATTGCAATAGGAATTTGATAAAAACACAGAGTGACTCCTACGTGACATAAAGTGATGATCCTTCTTCTTTCTTTATGTTAAATATATGGCCATCACATTTCGCCATCATGGTCCAGTAGTGTTGATAGAATGTCATTGGTCACTGATGAAGCTGATGACACTGATGAGACATGGCTGATTACTGAGCAGTGAGACTGCAGGGCCACGATCTGCAAAATCACTTCATTAAAGGAACTCTAAAGACACCCAGCCCATGTAATCTCAATGAAGCAGTCTTGCAGTTAGTAGTTTTAAACCTGCAATCTAAAATATTGCTGCTTAGTAAAAACACATAGTAATGTTATGATTGCAGGGTTAAGCATACTTCTAGTGACTGTTTTCCTGACAGCTACTAGAGGCGCTTCCGCTGAATAAATGATTCAGACTTGACTTGTTATTAGTTATTCAATCAAATGCTGCTCATAGAGAGCATTGTATTGGCACAGCACTGTGTTCTGCTGCGCATGCGCACTATTCTCCCAGTTCTTCAGTATGGGGGAGCATTGGATTGGCTGAGATTATCAATCTTGGGGGGCAGGAGGCAACTAAATAGATAATGTACCACTATAGTGTTCAGATTACAAACATATTCCTAACGCTACAGTGTTCCTTTAAGCTGAAGCAGTATTGCTTCGTGTCCCTTTAATTCTTTCTTTCCTATTATTTATGGTGTCGTGTGAATATGTCTTCTGCATTCGCAAACAATGACTAACAAAGGAAAGCTATATTTACAAACGTGTTATCTTTATCCTGAAGACTCTTTAAAGCTTGTCACACTTGTGAATTCCGTGAGGCAGAAAACTCTGTGCCCCAGGCACCAAACACTTGGTTTTAAGTCATCCCAGGCTGAGTTTTCAGCTTATGTAAATAATACATAGTGTGTTGAATATTCTTTCAGCTCTGTCCTTCAGCAGATCTGGTATTTACTGAGACAGATAACGGAACAGAAGATTGTTTTGACAGAAATACACAAAGGACATGGAGCACACATTTCTGAGTGGTTTTGCACAGTGTTCATTTTATTCAGTTTTAGTTGGGCACCGGTGGCATTCCAACACAACACAACTCCCATTATTCAAAGTCTGTCCATGGCCTCTGTTTATAATTACTGATAAGAAGATAAAAGTAACTGCTGGATTTTTTTTGCAAGTCATCTACACTGAAAAAAAAATTATAAACGCAACACTTTTGTTTTTGCCTCCATTTTTCATGAGCTGAATTCAAAGATCTAAGACTTTTTCTATGTAAACACAAGGCTTATTTCTCTCAAAACCAAAGACAAAGTTATGTATGTTTAAACAATGGAGGTCATTTAGTTACTTCAATGGCCATTGGAGGGAATACCCGCCTGCCAACGTCAAGGCAGACCCCCTTACGTGGGTCCTACACTAACATTTCACCCTGCTTCCTTGAGCCTCTGGCAAGGATATCTCTAATGAGACAGAAAGGGGTATTTTTTATATACACCCCTATATACTTATTAATCCTTAATAGGGATGGGCGGCAGCATTGTAACATAGCTGTGTGAAACAAAAAGTGAATACAAATACAAAAAAACAAGTCCTGCGCTCACTCCCATCACTCCTGGGTGGCAGCAACGGCCCCAATACATACAGTAAAAACTCTCAAATAGTGTTCGCAAATCTGTCTAAATCTGTGTTAGTGAGCACTTCTCCTTTGCCGAGATAATCCATCCACCTCACAGGTGTGGCATATCAAGATGCTGATTAGACAGCATGATTATTGCAAAGGTGTGCTCTCTATCCACTATGGTTTCCCAGATGAAAGGTGTGAGGGTGCATGGTCTTCATCTGAGGCTCCAGCGTAGTAGGCACCTAAGAGATCATACTCCAAAGTGTCCCTCACGCAGACAAGCTCCGAGGGACTTAAGGAAACTCCAGGTCAGGAGGAGAGGTGGAACATGAGAACAATAAGCAGAGTAATTACTTATCAGAACATCAGGTGACTCATCCTATACAAGACCATAGTCATAGCCAAAAAAATTAATAACAGAAAAATAAGTGGATCACACCTAATCCTGCCCTGGCTGGGAGAAAAGCTCTGGCGGAGCATTAAGATGTAGTAGGGTGGATAAGTCACAATTCTTTGGTATGATAAAGGAGCCACTGAGGCAAACTTGGTGGATGGCTCACACCTCTGGGACTATTTATTAAAGAGGCAGCGATATACACAATGTATGTAACCAAAAGGGAAGAAGCCCCAAGAATAACATCCTATATGAAAATAATAGTGAATAGTGCTCAAAGAATGAGGTTCACCCAGGTCATAGTACAGTAGTCAAACAATGATAACAGTACATCTATATAAAATAAAGTTAGTATATCCATATACTAAATAATAGGCCCACCAGTGCTTCCTGAGGGGCAAAAAGCAATCCCAGAGTGAAGGCAGAAACATCCTGTAACAAGGTTTCTAAAACACCCTGCATATAGAGATCCAAATAAAATAATTGTTGTATTCTGGTGAAGGCAAGGAGGTATGCTTGTAGCTTGTAGCCACGTGGGGAAGGAGAAGGCCGGAGGTGCAGAGCAAAACCAAACCAAGAAGCAGAGGCGGTGACCACGAAGGAAGTCTCACAAACAAAATGGCTGACGTGAGATTACCAGCATGAGTAAGGCCAAATGGAGGGCTTCAAGAGAGTATAGCAAGTATAGGAGTGTAGCCCTTACAAGAGCTAGTGATTATAGCCCAGGGGAGTATCGTGATATAGCAATCCCCAGAGCAGATACAGCTGTTCCCCCCACACATGAGATGAGACTCTATGTTGATGGTAGGCAGGAACTCATTTATTGGCAGCCACAACTGGCCTTATACGCAGGTCCCCATGCAAGGGGCACTTCCTGCTGAACCTGAGAGTAGACTACAGTACAAATATACACACCATTACATTGGCTATCAGGTCCAGGACAATCCCACATAAAACAATATAATCCCTCCTCTGTGCCTGGGAAATAATTGAGTCAGGAACTGTATTAAACTCAATTATCTCCAGGCACAGAAAACATACATTTTTACAAAACCCCAAAAATACCTTTAAACACAAAACCCCCCACAAATGTTACCCAGATCGGTTCGGGGTTAGGGGAATTTCCTGGAAGTCATAATTTTAGCTGACTGTGCACATGGTGGTATGCCCCAAACAGTTCCGTGAAATCAGTGCTAACGGTCGGTCAAGTTCGGTGGTCTTTTACAGGTTTCCCTGCAGGGCCCATGGTCTGTGGGCAGGAGGCTGGCAAGCAAGCTCCTCCAGTAGCTTGTGGCAAACTCACGTGAGAACGGGAGTTTATCACATAGCTGACCGGAGAACCTAGTTTAGTTTATAAAGGACAGATAGGTGAGAGTAGAAGCCGAGTAATAAAGAGGGAAACTAGACAGTATATGGGAATAAGAAAGGCCAGAAAGTAACAATTTAAATATTACATAGATAAGCATAAATAATGACCAAAAACAAGAACAATGAGATGATGTGGGAGGGGCATGTTATGGTTTTTAATACATACTCCTTGTTTCTGAGTGGTTGATTGTGTTTTCCATTTAATTCTATGTTTACTGTTGCTAAAGTAAGGTAAAGCAGATATGGAGCCTCCTGTCTAGCCGCCATGTTCTATAGAATGAGTTTGCTTATAAAACTCTTCAGAAATATTACAAAAAGAGACAAATTTGCTTCTACAGAAACACACTTTAACTGTTTGGTAGATAATAATGGTAAAAATAAGCTCAAGTAAGATTGTCGGAGCCAGAAGCATTCTCTGTCATTGTTAATGTATTTGAAAGTATTCTGTTCGGGGATTTAGGCAGTAGCTCCTGGGGTTTGCATAAAATAAACACTTCTCTATCTTGTCTCCTGCAGCAGTTTCCTTTAGCTTTCATAGCATTCTGTGCTTTGCCGTCACATTTTGTATCTGCTGCCTGTTCTGCTGAAAATGGCTTTGACATTTCCAGTATTTATAAACGTGGTAGGGCACTTTTGCTTCATAAATACTGTATATACTCGAGTAGGAAGAGTTTTTCGGCACATTTTTTGTGTTGAAAATCCCCCATTCGTCTTATACTCGAGTCACTGTCTGTATTATGGCAACTTACATTGCCATAATACAGATCAGGACCGCCGGGCTCATTACAAGCACGGCGGTCCTGTTGGGGGCTGGCAGTGAGCTGTAACTTACCTTTCCTGCAGCTCCTGTCAGCTCCCTTCTCTCTCCTCCGTTCTGGTCAGCTCCCTTGGGTTACCGTGGCAACGCTCCGCGCGGCACTCACACCGCGAGACTTGCAGTGGGAGCTGACAGGGGAGCTGTGGTATAATAGCAATTATGTATTTTTATGTGTTTTTACTGTTGTTGTGAATAGAGCCATTTTCTGTATGCTGGAGGGAATTGGCTTACCACACCAAAGCCATGCTTGCAGATGGTCACAAAGGGACTTTCAACTAACTTTTGACCCACTGGACCAATTTGTATGATTTGTATGGGAGGGGAGGATTTTGTGGGCAGTACTATGTGTGTAAAATGTGCATAAAAGCAGAGTGTTTGATTAAAAGCTTCAGTTCTACTTCACCCTCAATCTGAGTCCTGTCTCTTATTGGGAGAATCTGCTACAAGGGATTGCTATGCTCTGCATATTCCCTTGCTATAATCACTGAGCTCTTGTAAGAGCTTGTTCCTGTCTTGCTCTCTGAAGGAGTCTACGGTGGTTATGGTGTCGGCTGGAGTGCTTGGAGCCCTCAGGAAGCTCTAGGAGCATCCTTCAATGGAGTTACCCAGTCGGGGTGCCAGGTGATCTTTTACATATTTCGAGGCAAGACAAGTCTGATTTTATGTATGATTTATATCTTTCTCACAATCCCATTATTTTATATATACCTCCCAAGATTGGAATGTATGGGATCGGGATGAGTGGAAATGGCTTTAGAGTGGCTTTCGCCAGTTAATGTGGATGGGCCCATCTAGTGAAGGGGCTTGCCGTCCTGGCCACATGGGGGTGCTTCTCCCCTTTCTTGGTCTCCCTGAATTTCCGGCGGTATGCCTCCGGAGTGACGGCATACCTGGCCAATAAGACCCTCTTCACAAAGGAGTACTCCCAGAGTTGGTCGTCGGGAATGTCCTGGTAGGCTTCCCCCGCCTTCCCCGCTAGCTTCCTAGTGTAACGATAACTTACCTGTCTCCTCCGGACCCACGCCGCGCGGCGATCTCCCCGGCTACTTCCGGGAGGCGGAGCAGCCTGTCTGACGTTGGCCGCTCGCGGCAAAGCCCCTCTTATGACCCGGCACATGCGCGCCGACGTCATCGGGGTTTTGCCGCGAAAATTCAAACGCGGCCACACTCCCGGACTTTTTGGGGGCGTGGTCTTAAAGCTGAACACCACTCACTATATAAGGGCACCCCTGTCCTTTCCCCAGCGCCCTAGTGTGGTTCGGTATTTGGTTCCCCTAGTGCTACTTATACTCCTGTTTATCTTTCTGGTATTTTTGTCCCTTGGCTTCCTCTCTGACTACTCTCCTCTCTGGTTTCCCGAATTTTGGCTTGGTAATTCTCGTTTATTCCGTCTTCTGTACTCCATTGACCTTCGGCTATCCTTTTGACTATTCTTGGACGTTAAGCCCGGCCATTCTAAGGACCGGTATACGTCTCCTTTTGGGTTACGCTCTGCGTGAAGGGGTCACTGTCGTGACATTACACTAGGGCCATGGACCCTGCAGGTGTTAACCCTCATGGGCCAGTTCCTGATAACAGATTTGAGGAGCTGGACCATCGTATGGACCAGTTCGCTGTAGCAGTTCAGACCTTGTTAGCCCGTACTGCCCATCTCCAGCCGGAGGAACATATCCCTGGTCATAGACCCCAGGAATCTCCTATGGAAATGGTCGCAGGGGTGCTTCTTCCCACGCTACATCTCCTCTTCGTTATGGGGGAGACTCTAAGGGATGTCGTGGCTTTCTAAACCAAGTCAGCATAAATTTTGAACTGCAACCTAGAGCTTATCCCACCGATAGATCAAAAATTGGTTACATTATAACCCTGTTAGTGGACAAAGCACTAGTTTGGGCCAACCCTTTGTGAGAAAATGACAACCCTTTGGTTTATAACTATGCAGACTTTGTCGCTGCTTTTAGGAGGACATTCAACCCCCCTGGAAGACGAACTAATGCCTTTTACGAATGAGACAGTGGTCTCGCTCATTGGTTGACTATGCCTTAGAATTTTTATGAATAGGCTTTCTGATAAGCTTTTAGACAAGGTAGCTACAAGGGATTTACCTAATGTGTTGGAGGATTTAATCACCTATTTAGCGCATATAGACGAACGCCTCCGACATAAACAAAATACCAGGGATAGACCTGGACGTTTACCGGAACGTCTGGCTTTAACATTCCCTTCGTCTGAAGCAACCGCTGTCGCTCCCTCAGAACCCATGCAATTGGGATCCATGCGGTTATCTGAACCAGAAAGAGCTTATAGACGAAGGGAGGGACTTTGTATGTATGGCGGGAAAAGAGGGCATTCTCGCTTACACTGTCTAAGCAGGCCGGAAAACTCCAGCACCTAAGCCCATAAGGAGGACAGGCCTTGGGTGTAATGTGTATGTCCTCCTTTAATGATAAGAAATAATTAAGGCTTCTTCTACCCATAACCTTATAATGGGAAGGAAAGGTGATAACAACCACTGCGTTAATAGATTCTGGGGCAGCCGAGAATTTTGTTGATATAACATTCGGTCAGTATCACAATCTCCCATTCAAGAAAAGACCAATACCCTTGGCCGTTGAGGCCATAGATGGTACACCATTGTCAGTCCCTCTTATTACTCAACAGACGATTCCCCTGGTGCTGACTGTAGGCACATTGCATAGAGAAACCATAACTCTACAGCAAATAACTTCCCCCACCTTTCCCGTGATACTTGGGTTTCCTTGGCTCGCCAGGCATAATCCTTTAATAGACTGGGAAAGAAAGGAGATAATAAAATGGGGCGACTTTTGTTTTAAAGAGTGTATCATTCAAGTCAAACCAATCGGTCTACTTAATGTTCCTACCATGAAGCCTTTAACCACCCAGATACCCAAGCAATATTGGGATCTCAAAGTGGTCTTTGAACCAAGGGAGGCAGAAAAGTTACCACCTCACCGTTCATACGACTGCGCTATTGACTTATTACCCGGCGCCATGCCTCCTAGGGGTACTGTATATCCCCTCTCTGTGGCCGAAAACAAGGTACTTGAGGAGTACATTACGGAGAATTTGAAAAAGGGTTTTATCACCAATTCTTCCTCCCCGGCTGGAGCCGTTTTTTTCTTTGTTTCTAAAAAGGAGGGAGATTTGAGGCCTTGTATTGACTATCGGGGGTTAAACAAAATAACCATATGAAACGCTTAGCCCATCCCGCTTATAACTGAACTTTTCAACAGGTTGAAGGGAGCTACCATATTGACCAAGTTAGACTTACGGGGAGCATATAATTTGGTTAGAATTAAAAAGGGACATGAGTGGAAGACTGCTTTCAATACTCGCTATGGCCATTATCAATAAAGGGTTATGCCCTTTGGCTTATGCAAAGCTCCTGCAGTCTTTCAAGATTTTATAAACGATGTATTAAGGGATTATTTACAAATGTTTGTTGTTGTTTATTTGGTTGACATACTCATCTACTCTAAGAGTATTAATGAACATCATAAACATGTTAGGTTGGTCCTATCTAGATTATTGAAAAACGGACTCTATTGCAAACTAGAAAAATGTTTGTTCGATGTAGAAAAGGTTAACTTCCTAGGGTATATAATTTCAGGTTTGGGCTTTCAAATGGCACCTAAAAAACTAGAAGCAATCTTAAACTGGCCCCTACCCGTTGGGCTAAAAGTGTAACGAGAATATACCCCTACACGCAGGATCCAGCTAAACAGAGGCAAATACAGAGGAGAGATACGTCTACCGGACCTTAGAATGGCCGGACTTGACGTATATGAGAGAAGACAGAGCCAGGAACAAACCGAGGTCAAGGGCACAGAGAGACAGCGTAAACTAGGACAAGCCGGGGTCTGGTACACGGAAAACAGCAAGCCGGCAAACAGTACAGATAAGGATAAAGCGAAAACGAAGTCAGAATACGAAGCCAAAGTCAATACGAGAAAACACAACTGAACACCACAAGCGCTAAAGGGAACTGAAACAGAAACCACGATAGGGCAAGGAACAAAGGGAAGAAGGTGAGTATAAATACCTAAACATCTAATTTGATTGGTCCCTGTCACATCCACGCCCCCAAAAGGTAAGTGTATGGGGAGTGTGGCATGACAGGGACCAATGGGATGCCTTTTCCAATTTAGGCACCCACTGTCCCTTTAAGAGCGCGCCCGAGACTCGCGGCGCGCTCTTAGTTTCAGGCGGGACACGTGACCGCCTCACGCGGTCACTGCCCGCCCTCCATCCGAAGTAGTTGGATGAGCCGCGCGCGGCTCGTGCAGCCGCAGGACCGCGCGCGGCTTGAAGAGAGGACCGCGACCGGCCCCCGGTTAAGGTAAGTAACGCTACAGTACCCCCCCCTGAGGACACGCCCCCCGGGCGGGTAGGACCAGGCCTGGCAGGAAAACGTGAATGGAAAGAGCGCACAAGACGGGGAGCATGGACAGCATCGGCCGAAATCCAACTGTGCTCCTCAGGCCCATAACCCTTCCAATGTACCAAGTATTGAAGTCGACCCCTAAGGAAACGAGAGTCAAGAACAGCAGACACTTCAAACTCCTCATGACCCTCTACCGAGATAGGAGGGGGAGGAGGAGTATGCCGGGTATAGCGGTTGCGCACGAAAGGTTTCAACAATGAGGTGTGAAAAACATTAGGAATACGTAGATTCTTAGGCAGGCCTAAGGCATAAGAAACAGGATTAACCTTATGTATAATACGATAAGGTCCAATGAAGCGGGGAGCCAATTTCATAGAAGGCACCCGGAGACGAATATTCCGCGTGGAAAGCAAAACCCTGTCCCCCACAACATAGGACGGAGCTGCTCTGCGATGCTTGTCAGCCTGAGCCTTCTGGCGAGTAGCAGAGTCCACCAAAGAACGCTGAACCTGCTCCCAAGTATTACGCAAACCAGCCAAATGCTCATCCAGAACTGGCATGCCCTGTGAGGAGAATGCAGCCGGAAGAACAACGGGATGCTGGCCATAGACAACGAAAAAAGGGGTCTTGCCGGAAGAATCATGAGTGGTGTTATTCCGAGCAAATTCAGCCCAAGGAAGCAGGTCAGACCAATTGTCCTGATGGTGAGACACAAAACAACGGAGGTATTGCTCCAGAGACTGGTTGGCACGTTCAGCAGCCCCATTAGACTGGGGATGATAAGCGGAAGAAAATGAGAGAGAAATACCCATTTCTGAACAAAAGGCCCTCCAGAACCTGGAAATAAATTGGCTACCCCTATCGGATACAATAGATACGGGAATCCCATGTAATCAAAATACTTCTCTAGCGAAGATATGAGCCAGTTCCTTAGATGTGGGCAACTTGCGAAGAGACACGAAGTGAGCCATTTTGGAGAACCGATCCACTATCATCAGGATTACTGTGTTACCATTTGAAGGGGGTAATTCAACAATAAAATCCATGGACAGGTTAGACCAAGGTCTCTCGGGAACGAGTAACGGATGCAACAGCCCACATGGAACTCTACGGGAGGATTTCATACAGGCACAAGTAGTACAAGCACTTATATAGTCAGTGACATCCTTTCGTAAGGAATCCCACCAAAAATACCGAGAAACAGCTGACACCGTTTTGGAAATACCAGGATGTCCAGCGGTCTTAGTATCATGATATAATGACATAATATCCCGTCTCTCAGGAACATCAACGAACAGTTTATCATTAGGCCTCTCGCTAGGTGCCATGCTTTGATTCGCTTGTATGGCCTGCAAGAGGGACGAGGAAATAGACAAAATAGTAGTAGCTATTATCCTGTCTGGGGGAATGACAGGAGTAACATCAATCTCCTGTTTGTCAGTAGTTTCAAACTGTCTGGACAGAGCGTCTGCTTTAGTGTTGCGATCACCTGGCCTATAGGTGATAAAATTGAAACGGGACAAAAATAGTGACCACCTAGCCTGCCTGGAAGACAATCTTTTGGCTTCGCTAAGGTAGGATAGGTTCTTGTGATCCGTAAAAATGAGGATAGGATCCTTAGTTCCTTCTAACAAATGTCTCCACTCTTTAAGTGCTAAAATAATAGCAAGGAGTTCACGATTACCCACATCATAATTTTTCTCTGCTTTGGACATTTGTTTAGAAAAGAAGCCGCATGGATGCAATGGCTTCTCAGGCGACTCTCTTTGGGACAAGACAGCACCTACCCCAATATCCGAAGCATCAACTTCAAGAATATAGGGCAGTGAGGGGACAGGATGCTGTAAAATAGGTGCAGAGGCGAACGTAGTTTTAAGAAATTCAAAAGCCTGAAGTGCCTCGGTAGACCAAACACGAGTATTGCCATCCTTTTTAGTCATACGAGTGATAGGTGCTACAATGGACGAGAAACCTTTGATAAAACGTCTATAATAATTGGAGAACCCAAGAAAACGCTGAATAGCTTTCAGACCTTGCGGTAGAGGCCATTCTATTACAGCAGCTAGCTTCTGGGGATCCATACGAAAACCTTTAGCGGAAATCAAATACCCCAAGAACTGGACTTCGGTTTGGTCAAACAGACATTTTTCTAGCTTGCAATAAAGACCATTAGCAAGAAGGGTCTTCAAAACTGTCGTAACATGTCTGTGATGAGTGTGTATATCTGCAGAATATATTAAAATGTCGTCCAAGTATACAATAACAAATGTGTGAATAAAATCTCTCAATACATCATTAATAAATTCTTGGAATACTGCTGGGGCATTGCAAAGCCCAAATGGCATAACAGTGTATTCGTAATGACCGGATCTAGTGTTGAATGCAGTCTTCCATTCGTGATTTTCCTTTATACGTATCAAATTGTATGCACTCCTAAGGTCTAATTTAGTAAACACAGTGGCATGTTTCAGCCTGTCAAATAATTCTGTAATTAAAGGTATAGGGTATGCATTTTGATAGTGATTTTGTTTAGACCTCTATAATCTATACACGGTCTTAAATCACCTTCTTTCTTCGATACAAAGAAGAACCCTGCTCCAGCTGGAGAAGAGGATCTCCTAATAAACCCCTTTTCTAGTGATTCCTTAATATACTCCTCCATGACACGGTTTTCTTGAACCGATAAGGGGTACACCCTGCCCTTTGGAGGTATAGTGCCAGGCAACAAGTCAATAGCGCAATCATAGGGTCTGTGAGGCGGTAATTTCTCAGCCTCCCTTTTATCGAAAACAGTCTTTAGAGATAAATACTGAGGGGGTATAACCATAGACAAAGGAGGACTGGTAGGTACCTCAATAGAATTCAAAGGTGTGACTTCCAACGTACAAGACTCGTGGCAGGCCTTACTCCATGATTTTATTTGCCCTGTCTCCCAGTCAAAAATGGGATTGTGAGTACGTAACCATGGATACCCTAATACTAACTGTGAAGAGGGAGAGGTGATAACCTGGAATCGAATGGTTTCGTAGTGTAAAACCCCTGTGTACATGTGTAATGGTTCAGTCTCATGAGTAACAACTGGAGAACTTAATGGTCTACCATCTATGGCCTCAACGGCCAAGGGTATCTCCTTCTCTCTGATGGGAATGTTGTTTCTCTTTATAAAGCCAGAGTCTATAAAATTTTCAGCTGCCCCAGAGTCAACCAGAGCATATATGTTGTCAACTATACAAATCTCTCCCATATATAAAGAAACCGGGAGAAGCAAGCGGTTAGGAGGCAATTTAGGAGTCTTAGATATCACACCCAAGGCCAGTCCCCTATAAGGTCTTAGGTGCGAGAGTTTTCCGGGAGTAAAGGACATTCCTTTACCATATGGTCTCTCCTACCACAGTATAGGCAGAGTCCCTCCCTTCTCCTATGTAATTTTTCAGTATCAGAGAGTTTGGCAACCCCTAATTGCATAGGTTCCTCCTCAGACACTTTAACACTCTCTGGTATATTAACTCTGGGTTTAATGGGTGTAACAAAACGTCTATTCCTGTTCTTGGTATAGAGCCTGTCACGAATTCTATTATCAATATCAATGAGGTAATCGATAAGGTCCTCTAAGGCAATAGGAAGCTCCTTAGCTGCTACCTCATCCAATATCATATCTGACAAACCTTCCATAAAGGCAGTAGTTAACCCATTGTTGGTCCAATCTACCTGCGAAGCAAGAGTGCGAAACTGAATAGCATAATCAGCCACAGACCTAGAACCCTGTTTAATTCTCATTAATGCTCTTGGGGCATTCTTTGACCTTTTCATTGTGTCAAAAGTTCTACGAAAAGCCGTAAGAAAACTGTTGAAA
>OW240918.1:123469842-123514587 GCA_933207985.1 Pelobates cultripes | reverse complement strand
GGGTTCAATAAATTTGCCTTTTTGTATCCTGGAGTACCTGGACCTTTTTCTATTTCTGCCTCATCAAGTATTTGGTTGCTGGTACTGGGACCAGCCTGGCTGCACCCAGATACATATTATATGGGGATTGTGTGCATTTCCACACCCTTGTTTTTTGGTACCTACCAACAGTGAGATTACACAAGTGTTAAACAATTAGCCAATTTGGAGGCTTAGCAGCACCTGCTAAAATTTGGGACAGGGTTCGAGCCAGTCGCTAACTTCTTCCATACTTCTTCCATAGTGAATAATTGCAGCTGTTAGTGACTGGCTTTTCATTAGCGGCTGTGCCTGTGTCTATCACTACTTGAAAAATTTGCAGTTGTTAAACAGCTACTACTTTCTAAACGAATAGACAGGTATGATGATATGCCAGCCTTAGACCTGCCTAGGGCCAATGTAGAATTTCTACTGTAAATGTATCAAATTTCCACGTGCTAGTTACTGAGCCTTCTAATAAATACTATTTCCGGTTGCTATTTCTATATTTTTACGGTATTAAGGCCAATGCAGTTTTGACCCAGGTCCAAGTCATAATATGATCCATAGGAAAGGACATGTTATCTGTCTCCAATGCTTCAGATGGCACAGATCTTTTGATTTAAAACTATATTTTTTGTGTGTGCATTGTTCCTAAGTATGTATATTTTCTATATATTTTGGTCGTTATGGCAGCACCACTACTTGCAGGTTCCGGGTGTGCCCCTAATTCCCCCTTTTCCTGTGTAGATCTGGAATCCAGAACAGATTCCAATTGGGCTGAGCACCCCACCTGTCCACTATAGGCGCCCCTTTGGAGGTGACCACAGGAAAGCCTAAATTGAGGAGAGTAACCAGGATTGGGGTACTGTGGGGTAGTGGTTGGCTTTACACAATATGGTGGAACTAAATCTCATATTTGTTTGTTAAGATACAGGATTTTAGGTAGTCTTGTAATATGTAAACTGTATGTTGTGTTTTGTATGTGCTTTGTTTCTTTTTGAGAATCAAAGCTTTTTATTAAGTAGAACCATGATAAGCATATATATGTGGCAAAGGTGTTTTGAGTAAAGGGGACACGCAGGTCCTGCAGACAACATCATAAGAGCATAGAGTGATTGATAACATTCTTACAAATAGATATGTATCGTTTGGTTTATGGAGAATCTGACAGCCATGTGTCAATGAATAAAAAATCCCTACACCCCCTCCCTGCCGAGAAGCGATTGTATAAAATAGAAGAGGGAAAGAGAAATGAATTAAGAGAGAGGGAGGTGAGGAAAAGGTAAGAGATGAAGAGAGGAAGAAAGAGAGAGGGGAATACAGGGAAAAAAGGGTGGGGGAGGGATGGCCTGGTTGCATAGGGAGTAAATGTGTGGAGTGGAGGTCCCCCTCCAGGGTCTAAGAACTCCTCTCATGGTATAATATCTGCCCTCTCATGAAATAATTTCATAATGTATCTTGTAATATGGAGTATGCGATTTGGGAATTAGGGTGCAAGGAGGGCTTCTCCTATGGAAGTGAATCAGAGAAGATGGGAGCGGTCAATCACAACTCTCTAAGACTGTGCTTCCTCCCCCCCCCCACCACCGCCGCATCCCCCGCATCTGCCACCGCAATGTAAGCCAGCCACGGCTGCCAGAGCTCCACATGTTTCTCGTCAGTTCAGTTCAAGGAAGCTTGGAGAGACTCCACCATGTATATTTCCTCTACTCTGTCCATCCATTGTCCCATTGTAGGGGTTGTATCTTGCTTCCAGTGTAATGGAATGCGTTCAGTAGATGTTGAAGGATCGATTTTTTTGCATGGTGCAACGGTTGTCGGTGTGAAGTGTAGAAGGACTCTCTCCATATCTAAACTTACCATGTCACCAAGAATCTCTTCCACCTTCAGCTTCACTTCCTTCCAGAATGGCTCTATGTGTGGACGTTCCCACCATATGTGTTACCGTTCCCAGTCCCACTCAGCATCTCCAGCAGACCTTGGGTACGGTCAGGAAAATTCTATGTAAACTGTCGGGTGTTCTATACCAAAACCCTAGGAACTTATAGTTTGATTCCTGATATTTGGAGCTAGGGGAGCACTTGTGGTGAAGTACAAGTATCTTCTCACATTGCGCATCAGTGAAGGACTTGTCTAGGACCTGTTCCCATCGCCTGCGAAAAGTGTTTTTACTCTCGAGATGTCCCACAAGGAAATGTTGGTATAGGTGAGACACTACTCTATCCAGATTGGTTATGCCATTGCAGAGATCTTCAAACCATGTGAGGTTACGGTGTATTGCATCCCTATTTGGAAGCTTCTGGAAGAAATATCTGATTTGTCTGCACCTATATGTTTGCAGTCTCGATGGTGGAATTCCTCCAGTCATTTCCAGCAGTGTTGTACAAGAGCTTACGGATTGGAAGTCCCATGTTCTACGTGGTAGTTCACCCCCTATTTGAACATTATGTTGTATCTGAATCATCGGGCTTGGTGTATGGGATAGATGTGTGGCTCTGCTGATGCTGTCCCATGTCCTCAATGCTTGTGTCACTGGGGAGGTCAAATATAGATCTGTCTGTGTAGGTCTTTTCGAGTTCCACACTGCCGTAAGAAGGGGTGGTTTAACACATTGTATGTGAACCGGGTGGATGTGACATTCCAGTATTCTTTGTAGGACAGTTGCATGGGGTTATTTACGAAAGTCGTGGAGTGCAAAGCCTCCCCAGCCTCTCGAGAGACATAGTATTTTATGGTGCAGTCTTGCCTGGTTCCCATTCCACATGAACCGTATCGTAGCATATCATAAAGATGTGAAGAAGACTGTGGGGAGAGCAAGAGGGAGTGTTTGGTACAGATAAAGGAGACGAGGTAGGACATTAATTTTTAGGACGGCAATTTTTCCGAACCTGGCTATATTGTGTCCTGTTCTTAGTCTGCATTTTGTAGATATTTTGGTCTTTACGATAGCACCACTACTTGGAGTGCATGCTCCGGGTTTGCCCCAATTCCCTTTTTTCCGTGTAGATCTGTTGACTGCTCATTTGTGTTGACTAGTAGTAATTCAGGAACATATTTAGTGTTCTCTATCTTTACTTAGCAGAGCAATGGAAGTAGGAAATTCTAATGGTTCTACCTATCTTTAGCACAGGAATACTTTTCATCACTACCTGTAGAAAAGAACAAGAAAACCATAAGTAGATGTGTGGGATGGGATGCTGTGGGTTTTTCGATTGCATTCCGTCTGGCTCCTCAGCTTTTATTCCTGCTCTGTGACTAATATGACATTAAAGCACACAGGATGGATAAAACCAGAGCATGTGACTAGTTGACAGTTATATGAAGCCAGAAAATGTGAATTAGGAAGTCACGTTGAAGCTGTTTCATAAAGGTCAGGATGTTCATACACTCGTATAATGGGCTCTGATGGACCGTGAAGTTCATAGCATGTGGTTAAGTACATTAATCTATTTCTAATCATGTCTCTACAAAAATTCTCAAAATTGTAAACACATTCGTCAGCCATCAAGGCTTTGTGTAAATGGGCTTTTCTGTAAACTGATACATGATGCCTATATTTAAAATCCAAATGCACAAACTGACACACACGTATATACTTGTGCTAGAATACACACGCAATATATATGTTATTTACAATAGCAAAACCTTACTTTACTACTACTTACGATGAATAAAAATGTCCCAAAAGGGGCACTTTGAATTTCGTTTTGGGACATTTTATTAAGAAATAGTTATTCAGTACTGGTTTAAAACCTTTGATCTATCCTAATGTATGCATTATGTTTCTTAGGATTTATCTAAGGTAACTTTCAAATCTAATTTCACATCCCTAAGTGTGTGAATGTTTTATGAAAAATCAGAAATTTTAATGTAACCAATTTCTAGAAGGAGCTATAACCCATTATATTCAAGTGCTCTGAAGATTTAAAGTGGCCTCATACCTACATAGTCTTATGTATTTTTACTACGGTTGACAATTGTGACAAAAGGTGTGAGTTTAGCTCCTTAAGGACTGAGCCAAGTGTACACGTTCTGATCAAAACAAACGTAAACAAAATCTGGAATTTCACTATATGTCTGTTGAACCATAATTCACCTCTTTCATATTAAGTGCACCCACACTTATTCTATATCATTTTATTCAGGGGAAACAAGGCTTTCATTTAACCTCAAATATTTAGCTATGAACAGTACCCCCTATTTGACTCTGTAACTTTTGCAAGCACCATAAAACCTGTACATGAGGGGTACCGTTATACTCAGGAGACGTCACTGATCACAAATATTAGTGTTTCAAAACATTAAAACGTATCACAAAGATTGTATTGTCAGTTAAAGTGCAATTTTTTGCATTTTTCTTACACAAATGGCACTTACACTGACAATATAATTGTTGTGATACGTTTTAATGTTTTGAAACACTAATATTTGTGTTCAGCGACGTCTCCCGAGTATAACAGTACCCCTCATGTACAGGTTTTATGGTGCTTGCAAAAGTTACAGAGTCAAATATGAGGCTTGCGTTTCAGTTTTTTCACATTGAAATTTGCCAGATTGGTTACGTTGCCTTTGAGACCGTATGGTAGCCCAGGAGTGAAAATTACCCCCATGATGGCATACCATTTGCAATAGTAGACAACCCAAGGCATTGCAAATGGGGTATGTCCAGTCTTTTTTAGTAGCCACTTAGTCACAAACACTGGCCAAAATTGACGTTCAAATTAGTTTTTTGCATTTTTCACACACAAACAAATATTAACACTAACTTTAGCCAGTGTTTGTGACTAAGTGGCTACTAAAAAAGACTGAACATACCCATTTGCAATACCTTGGGTTGTCTACTATTGCAAATGGTATGCCATCATGGGCGTAATCCTCATTCCTGGGCTACCACACGGTCTCAAAGGCAACATAACCAATCTGGCAAATTTCAATGTGAAAAAACTGAAAAATGGACCATGCTATATTTGACTCTGTAACTTCCCGAAACACCATAAAACCTGTACACAAGGGGTACTGTTTTACACGTGAGACATTGCTGAATAGAAGTATGTGCAAACAGTATTATGACATTCACAGTTAAAATGTCATGCAGAAGAAAAAATAATAAAAATTTTTTTCCCACATTTGTTTTATAGTTCATTCATATTAAATTATGTTTCATCAATCTTCATGATCTTTAAGGCTGTGTGGATCTCTGAGTTACAAAGTTGGATCAAATATAAAAAATCTTATCATTAGACGTTTTCTGGTTTAATTAGCATTGCACCTAATTAACCAATATATAATTAAAAGATGTAGCCAAGACCATGAAAAGTCTGGAAGAAGCTGACACTTACAAAAATAGAAGAAAAAAAAGAGAGTAAAAAAAGCAAAATGCTACAAGAAAACAAGTTTGAGTCAAAAGTCTGTGAAATCGGTGGTTAACTGCTCCTGAAATACAAGCTCAGCTCAACTAGAAGCAGCTATTTCAGCATTAACAGTTCAGATTGTGTGAATGTACCTAACGGGAAGTAAAAAGATCTCATTGCTAAAATTGCAGAATGATAGTTATAGTAATAAGATCTGTCCTGGCTAGAGACTGCATCAACTAGATTTCTGACAAGTGAAGTTATTCTTGGGGATTGATGCCAACATCTTAATTATTTGTATTCATCTACAGAGCAGATGTACGGTTCAGAGGGTAACCATGCGTGTTCCCCTATTTGGTGCAAGAAGGTAGAGTGGTATTGGCATTGGATTTCCTTTAGTTAGAGATAATATTTTATTGATATTTAATGCAAGCAAATCAACATGGCTATAACAGCATATATCAAGTATTCTTGTCACTCCGCAAAGCATTGCTACTCCTCATTTGCCCCATCGTAAATTATATAGCATTCACATTAAGTAACGCACAATATAATCAAACATAACATAGACATAACACAAGCTAGATACATTCAAAAATAGCTTGAAATAAAGTTCAGGGATATTTACTAATTTGAGAACTGTCGGTAATTCAAAGTGAAATCATGATGAATTTCAAATTTTAGGCCAAAATAATCAATCGGAATACAGATGTCACTTGGAGAATTTTTTATTTTTAAATTCAGTCATTTTGCCATAAATTTCGAAATTTCCTTTAAATTCTTTGCAATTCTAACCCTGATAGTGTTTATTTCATTGTATACTAACAAAGTAAAAACCAGCCAATAGAAACATAACAAAATATACATACTTTAAGGGATCTAAGCCAGAATGATAGTAGTAATAATATTATAGAAGTTCAAGTGTTTCTCTACCCCCTTTTTTTTGGTTGTAGAACAATGAACTATTGGGTATTTTCCTTTAGGTCCCCACGAAAAGATGCTAAAAAAATGTTTTAAAAAAGTTTTCTTACATTATCCGGGCGCAGGGTAGCCGTGTGGCAATCCAATCAAAGGCTTCTCAATCAAAGGCCAGAGAAACCCCTGTTTTGAGCATTTAACTGGCTCAGAGGGCATGCTCAGAATTTACAATAGGCAGTCCGGAACAGAGTTCCTAGCCCCTGGCACAAAATTGTCAAGCTGAAAGATAGCACATCCAGACTCCTAACACCATGACCACTTCAAAAAGCAGAAGTGGTCATGGTGGTTGGAATAACTCTTTAATAAACATGTACTAAATTAAACCAGTGTTGTTGTTTCCTATTACACCAAGCTAGAATTTATAATAATTGAAAATCGAAGTCTGTCACCCATACATATTTTGTATACATTTTTCATCATTTAAGTATATGTCAAAAACATGTTGGCTGTTGTCTATGATAAAGGGACAAATAACAGAATACTGTAGTTGATAGATCTGTTTAATTAAATGCAGAGCAATACATAATTATTTGATTTATCAAGATCATTGTTCGTAAATGTAATATAAAAATTATTTATTGCTCTCGCATTAACTTCAAAGATCCCACACAGATCATGCCTCCAAGGTTTTGGCTTTGAGTGATAAACACCTCTGCCAAGACACATGGTACAGCATATTCTACTGATGTAATGGAGCTTCCACAACTCATCTTTCGGCTACCCACTACCTTATCCTAATGGATGAGTTGTTATGACTCCATTAATCACACTGGGGACCGGGTAAGCCACCAAAGAACATGATTATAATTTTTCAGAACTTTTGGAGAAGTAGGGGTTAATTCTTCTGAAGACTAGCCACCATGATTCTTATATGATCACTGCATGACTTCTTTAGCGACTCTAGGCAGCAGGAATTATATCACGCTTTATTGTGCCTCAGTCTTCGATTGTTGATTGATAAGTCTTCTTTGCTTATCATGGGCTTTGCCGAGACACTGTACTTTCTCTATACATTTTGGCAGTCCTCTACTACACCACTAGACTGCTTTTTCATGTGGTCATCAGTGTAATGTGGCTAATATGGTTCCACTATGACCAAGGGGTAAGTGGCTGAAGAACATACGCAGGAGATTGTTTGTAACCTATACACTCTACTCTGGTGATCTACTTTGGATAAACCCTATGGCATATACATTTTTTTTATCTTTTATTTTATGCCTTCATTAATGTTATGCTTAAAGTGAACCTATATTTCATATTATAACTTAAGCTAATCTATTTTAGCTCCCTTCATAGTGTATGAATTAAATGTTCTTTTTCTTTACTCACCTTCTATGAGTCTTGCTTGAATTTTCACCACACTCGCTGCCTGCTCATCGACTCCAGTGCCTCCATACCTCGAGGGTGGCAACCTCCTCTCTCCCTGATTGAAGCCAAGCCTGGAGGCGTGTCTAGAGTCTGTGCCAATAGTCTTTCGCAGGCATAGGCAACCTTCGGCACTCCAGATGTTTTGGAATACACCTTCCATGATGCTTTGCCAGCATTATGGGTGTAAGAGCATTATGGGGGATGTAGTCCACAACATCTGGAGTGCCGGAGGTTGCCTATCCCTGGTTTATCGGATAAGAGAGGGAAACGTGATGTTAACAGTTTATTGAAAAACAATATACATTGGCTAACATGTAGACAGATAAAGGAGATTTATTTTCTCCTGATCACAAAAGTGACATGACAAGTACACTTCAATGTCTCCTCATTTTTATAGTTCTTAAGCTTCTAGTTTAGTTCAAAAATCAACTCCATTACGTAATTTTCTCACTTATCTTTAGGCCTTTCTGATTTCTCCTGCCTTTGGCTTTAAAGTACTCCAGACCTCTAGGATCTGTGCCTTTTATACAGATAAGGTGGGAATTTCTAATGTTTCGTTTTACTCAACTGAACTTCTAAAAAAAAAAAATTGTAATGACTTGATTAAGTGATCGGTGAGAATTTTTAAATTAAAATATTATTGTGCAGCATTGCATAAGATATTGTTTAGGCCTTTCTAAAATAAAATATATGTTTAAGTCTAGATTAGTTTAAACTATATAAACTTAATATAAAGCTTAATTGATTATGGTATTCCTTGATAAGTATATTTAGAGTGGCTATGTCCTCTTCATATTTTATATGGTAACTGAAATTCCAATACAGTCAATGTGAGTATTCCATAAATATTTTATATCTATGAAATACTAATTTTGGAGGGGGGTTGACCGACACTGCTTTAATTTGTAAAAAAAAAATTAAATTATTTTAAAAAGAATGCTAAACTAATTTTACAATTCAGAAATTTTAAGGTATGTAAAATGTATATTTTAAAGGATGTTTAAAACCTCAGTTTAAAAAAGTCAACTGAAATAAAGGTAACTTATTTTTAATTTTCTTTTTTTTTTTTTTAGAAAATATTCGAATACAATAAATTAACCTGGAACAGAATTAATTGTTGAATTAGTAGATCTGAAAATATTGAAGTAATTAATTTTAAAAAACTGAAATTAGTCACATTTAGTACATTTTAGACCTTTGCTGTGTAAAAAAAAAAAAAAAAATGTTGTCAGTTTTTTCCAAAATTAAAAAAAAAACGAAAACAAAAAATGAAAACAGAACTGCTGTTTAAGCATAAAGAGTGAATAATTAGTTATCCTGAGAGAGAAATATCGTACTTTTGATGGTGGGCTTAATCTAACCCCTGTGGGCCTATTGCATTTCTTATGTGCATTGATATTAGCAGGCTTACCCAAACTCAAAAGAGTGGAGATTATTCAGTGCCTGACAAGCCAGAGAATTTGCTGTTGAATAATTGTATTTTTTACATGAGGGAGAGGTAGGATTAGAAGAGGAGGTATATAATTAAGAACTAAAAAAAAAGAATACAAATGAGCTTGCTGGAATGTGTGTGTGATTAAATACAATTAAAAAATAAACATTTATACAAATTCCAGAAAGTTTATCTGTAGGAAGAATCAACTGTGAAATATAGAGTACATAAAAAGTACATAAAAAGATAAAGCAAACTAGAGAGAGAATATTGCTACATGATGTACAATCAACAAAAACAAAAATACATATAAACATTTACTCGGATCTAACCTCTAATAATTCAGTCTTTTTTGGTAATACATTAGATTAATTAACCCCTTCATTTCTGAGCACTTTTTGATTGGAAAAAAAATATTAGCATAACATTATTTTGAAGCAATGGATGCATAGCTAGCGTATATACATATCATAAAGCAGCAATTTTGTATATAGACTGACTTGAACACAAATGTAAACATTTTTAATTATGTACATTTCAACAATTTTCATTTTTCAGGTATCCGTTCAGCATTTAAAAAAATATATGGGTAATCAAAAGCCTTAGACAGAATACAGTGTCCTTTATATTGCAATATTTCATACAGGGCCTGAATTCTATTATAATTCTAGTAATTCTAGTTTTCCTCAAATATAGTAGTTGCTACAATAAAAGATAAATACAAATTGTCAACTACTTGTATACCTTACAGGTATTTGTAAGGACCCTGAAACTAGCAGTGCAGCTTACTAAAAATGGCAACATAATGTAAAATGAATGCCTACTTTTGACCATAATGCCCACATGCAGAAAATATAGTTAAATCATATATATCTAAACTAAAGGTATTTAAAATAGCTCTTGCAATCTTTATTACTCTCTGGATTGCTAACATAATGCTGGCAGTGAAATGGTAAAGTTAATTTACTCCTCCCCCTCTCTGACTGTAGAAATGATATGTCCCATTTAAACTTCCTTTACTGTTTGAAATCACAGAGTGAGCTTACATTTTCAGCAAACCTGCAGGCACTATATCAGTGATTAGTAGCTCTCTTTAACAGGTGCCTTTTTTGCCTTTTGTAATGAAAGAAAAGTATAAAATTATGATAAATGAAACAATTGTGTCTAAAGGGTTATGGGAGGAAAGTACTCTTATTACTATTGTTTGCTGATTAGTAGTTCTGGTTTCATTTAGAGTTCTAGTTTCATCACTAATTAGCTATCCAGTTTTACACTCATTGGTCAGATTCTAATCTTCCTTCTTGCCCCCAGTGTCTTGACAATGTGTCTTTTTGCTCCGACAAAGACAAATAAGTGACACTAGAGGTTTAGAATTTGGCAGATGGTCAAAATTCCCCCTTCAAGTTCATATATCCCACTCATACCTTGATAAAGGCTACTTGAGCATCATAGGAAATGTTGTCAGTACACATCTAGGATATTGTAACGAGTAATTAGCTTCCTTGTACTATCTAATGCTATTTAGTCTTGCTTCCGCCCTCACCACTCTACTGAGACTGCTCTTATCAAAGTTACTAACGACCTAATCACAGCTTAATCCAAAGGCCACTACTCCATACTAATTCTTCCTGACCTCTCTGCTGCCTTTGACATCGTTGATCATGCTCTCCTTCTTCAAACTCTTCAATCGCTCGTCTCTGTGACTCTGTCCTCTCATGGTTTTCCTCTTATCTCTCCCAACGCTCATTCACTGTCTCCTTTTCCAAGGATACCTCCTCCCCTTCTCCTGTTTTGGTTGGAGTCCCCAAGGCTCTATCCTTGGTCCCCTTCGATTTTCTCTTTATACTGCCTCTCTTGGAAAACTTATTGCCTCTTTTGGATTCTACTACCACCTGTACGCTGATGACACCCAAATATATCTCTCCTTCCCGGACCTCTTCCCTGCCGTCCTGCAACGTGTCACTGATTGCCTTTCTTCCATCTCTGACTGGATGTCCTCCCGCTTTCTGAAACTCAATCTCTCTAAAACTGAACTTGTCTTTCCTTCTTCTAATACTGATCCTCCTCTCTTGCTCTCCCTTCAAGTCAGTGTTATCCACATAAGTCCATCCTTGCAAGCACGCTGTCTTGGCGTCATACTTGACTCTGGCCTCACCTTTGAGCCTCACATCCACAATGTTGCCAAATCCTGTAGATTCCAACTTAAAAACATAGCCTGCATTCGCTCCCTTCTTACAAAAGATGCTACCAAGGAGCTTGTCCATGATCTAATAATTTCCCACATGGATTATTGTAACCTTCTCCTGATTGGTTTTCACAAAAGCCGTATTGCCCCGCTACAGTTTGTAATGAATGTCGCTGCCAGGCTGATTTTCCTCTCTAGTCGGTCCTCTCACACCTCACCCCTCTGTCAGTCCTTACATTGGCTTCCTGTATCCTATAGGAGTTAATTCAAAGTGCTAACCCATACATATAAAGCACTGAACATTTCTAGCTCCTCTTATATCACTTTACAGATCCATACGTATGCCCCTTCTCGGTCCCTCCGCTCTGCCCGTGACCTTCTCCTGTCTGCAGCTCGCACCCATATATCCAACTTGTGGGCTGCTCCCTTCCTATGGAATAGCCTGTCTACCCCCATCAGACTCTCCCCTAGTCTTCAATCTTTTAAGAAGTGCCTCAAAACCAATCTCTTTAGGAAAGCTTATGGCCTCCCAGAGTAACCTCTACCTCACATACCTGTCTCTTGCTCTCCCCTAAAGGGCAGCACTATAATCTCTCCTCCAGCTCTGCTTCACTCCCACCTTATTTGATTGATACTTCCTATCCTGTAAGCTCGTTTGAGCAGGGTCCTCTTCAACCTTTTGTTCCTGTAAGTTTTCTTGTAATTGTCCTCTTTATTGTTAAATCCCCCTCTAATAATATTGTAAAGGGCTACGGAATCTGTTGGCGCTATATAAATGGCGATAATAATAATAATAATAATTTATCCATAGCACTGCTAATGTTTGTTGCCAGCATTTCTCATTATGGCCATGAAGGAAAGTGTGGACCACATTTCGCATAATGCCAAGACAGCCTAAAGTGAAGCAGTGTATTAAGTGAATATATCCCACAAGCACATAGTTGACAGACAGTGCTATTAACATACATTTTTAGTTAGTAAAAAACATTTTAGGAATTCAAAGTTAATTAAAAAGTTTATGACAATATAACCCAGATAAAAAGAGCAAATATTGAGAATTGTTTAACTATTTTTTTTTTTTGGCCTAAAAAGTGAAAATGTTGACTTTAAATTAAATTTTTCAAAGTTAAATTCAAATCTAAGGCCAAAATATATGTAAAGGAAATAGTCTCTAAGTAAATTGTGCTTACAGTTTAGCTATTTTGGTCTTAATTGTGAGACTTTAAAATCATTTTAAATTCTCCCTTTACTGAATAACCCTGTTTGTCCAAACATCTCATACTTTAGTGAGTAACCAGCCAACAAACAATGACACACATTGACACTGCAGATTTTTGGAAACACTAATTCCCTTTGCACTGTCAGGAACACAAACATGTATTCCTGACCCTATAGTGTTAAAACCACCACGTAGCCCAAATATAGTAAAATCTTACTTGTATTCAAGTCTAAAGCTGCTACCTCTGCCCCTGATCTGCTTGCTTACAGCTGACATCATCAGATGTGATTCTGTGAGCTAATCACAATCCTTTCCCATTAGATTGGCTGAGATTGTCAAGGAGGCAGATAAGGGGCAGAGCCAGCACAAGTTAAATACAGATCTGGCCAGTCAGCATCTCCTCATAGAGATGAATTGAATCAATGCATCTCTATGTGGAAAGTTCAGTGTCTCGATGCAGACTGTGTGCAGCACTGCCACAGGAAGCACCTCTAGCAGCTATCTGAGGAGTGGCCAGTGAAGGTATCTCTAGGCTGTAATGTAAACACGGTATTTTCTCTGAAAACACTGCAACACTGCAAAAGATTTGAAGGGAATGATTCTCCTCATGAGAACAAATACAATAAGCTGTAGTTCTTCTGGTGACTATAGTGTCCCTTTACATAGTTACATAGTTACATAGCTGAAAAGAGACTTGCGTCCATCAAGTTCAGCCTACCTCACATTTGTTTTTTGCTGTTGATCCAAAAGAAGGCAAAAAAACCCAGTTTGAAGCACAATTTTGCAACAAGCTAGGAAAAAAATTCCTTCTTGACCCCAGAATGGCAGTCAGATTTATCCTTGGATCAAGCAGTTATTACCCTACATTGAAAGATTATATCCTTGAATATTCTGTTCTTGCAAGTATGCATCTAGTAGCCGTTTGAACATCTGTATGGACTCTGATAAAACCACTTCTTCAGGCAGAGAATTCCACATCCTGATTGTTCTTACAGTAAAAAAACCTTTCCTTTGCCTTAGACGAAATCTTCTTTCTTCCAGTCTAAACGCATGGCCTCGTGTCCTATGTAAAGTCCGGTTTGTGAATAGATTTCCACACAATGGTTTGTATTGGCCCCGAATATATTTGTATAATGTTATCATATCCCCTCTCAGGCGACGTTTTTCTAAACTAAATAGGTAAATTTGTTAACCTTTCTTCATAGCCGATATGTTCCATTCCTTTTATTAATTTTGTAGCCCGCCTCTGCACTTTTTCTAGTGCCATAATATCCTTCTTTAGAACAGGTTCCCAAAATTGCACAGCATATTCAATATGGGGTCTTACTTTGGCCTTTAACTTTCAGATATCCTAATGGGTGTATAAAGTTAATATACTTGCCTTTACTGCACATGTGTGTGTAATGTGTGTGGCTGAGTGTATGTGATAACATTTCTATGAGTAATATGTGTGACTGAATGCATAGAGAGCGAATGGTTTTGTGTGTGAATGCGTAGGTATGTCTGAGTATGTAACAGAGTGAAAAGAGGACGAGAAAAGGTTTGTGAATGCGTGAGTGTCATGTGAATAATTTAGGTATGTAACTGGGGAGATAATATTTGACAAGGTTGATGGAATTTGACACTGTGGGTGTTATGTGCATGGCTGGTGCAAAGACATTTTGGTTACACAGATGAATATGCATTTTGCTAGTCCTTGACTCTTCACACTCTTCATTCTCTCCACTCCCCGGTTATGTGGATGTCATGCGGGTATCAAGAGCACAGTGCCCAACATCCAGTCTGTGTGAGAGTTGCACAATCGTTATGACCACGCCCACAGTAGCCCAAACGAGGCCCAACTTTCTTTTACTGCACCTGAAAGTGCAGACTTTGTGAAGCAACTCTACCCCCTCCTACACAAAAACACATACACATTCTCAAACATACACATTCTCATACACATTTTTTCACACACATACACACACATATACATTCTAACACATACTGTCAGAATTAAAACCTCAATGGGATAATTGGGAAACTAAAGTGAAAAAGGCTCTGTATATTTCTACCACACACTCAGCAGAGATGATATTATATGGCATATGCTGTAAAAACGTATGCATATTTTCTGAATAATGTACATATTATTGTTCTATTTTTTTTATTACTGACAAAAAGATGGATCCCTCCCCTCTTCTTTATTTCTTTTTGTTATGATTTTATTAAAAACATTTTTTTGTTCTTTCTTCTTATTTTTTACTTTTTTAATTTTTCTTCAATGTACTATGTTCATTACTTGTTTGTTTTAGTTATATAAAAATGTAACAATCAAAAACATTTTGAAAAGAATGCCCAAGGAATGATTAACTATGACCTATGTTTCTTGCTCAGTGATATCATGATTTAATGTCTAATTCATTCAGGTCCTTGTGCTTAATGATTGCCTATTTAACTATTGCCATTTTCTTGCTTTATTGCTCATTTATTGAGCTATTCTGTAAATGGTAGGATAACAGGAGGCTCTCCACTTGCCCAATGTTTGTAGCCCTGCGTGGCAAAACACATTGTGGACCATTTTATATTTGTTAAATAAAGGAATATTGGCTACTCTATTATATTTTAGTGTGCCATATATTTATTTTATCGTTTTATTTTTTATTTATTAATTTTGGTATACCTAGTATCCCTTTTATACTCTTCAAAACTACTGGACTAAAAATTATTTGGTGGGGATTATACCACCTATGTCTGTATCATAGCGTGATGCGCCTGTTCCACCAAGTGTGAGTGATTTTCTTTATACTTTTTGCTCTAATGTATAGTACAATAAAGAACACTATTGTTCCCCTTTCTTTGGTTTTGAGCTATACTGGCTGTCACTCTGACACTAAGTCTGTCAAGGATAGTTACTACAGTGTATGTAATGGAATTGCTACTGTGTGCTGTCATCTTGCAACTGAACTGTATCAAAGAATCCATGGTGGGGACTGTACCACCTATGTCTATATCACAGAGCGGTGTGTTTGTTCAATAAAGTGTGAGTAATATCTTAAATACCACTCTTTTATAATTTAAAATATACAGAGAGCACTATTGTTTTTCCATAACTTTTTCTTTTGGGTTGGATGTCCCTTCCTCGCTGTGACTATATCGACCGATGCTGTTTGCACTACCTTATAAGTGGTACCCTTTCTTGTCATCATATTTTTATCTGTCACCAAATATTTTATATATTTTAAGTTTTTATATTTTATGATATTTTTATGATTCTGTATAAGAGTTTGTTTTATGTACTAGTCTCTATTTGACATATAGAAGATAGAAATGTTTTATTAATTTTATATTTGGTGCAACATCTGTTTTTTCAGTGCTGTAACCTATGGGGTTGAGGGTCCTTTAGGTGTGCTGCCTTTGGTCTTTTGTTTGGTCATTTGGCGCTGACCCACTGTTGCTTTCTTAAAGAATGGTTAATGACTTAATAGACCTAGGCTAACAACATCGCAGGCAAGCATAATTTAGAATGGGCAGGAAACCTGCACTATTGGCTATACTAGCCAATGCCAAAGAGCTAAAACCATGAACAACCAAGTCAGGTCATGACAGAATATCTGAACAGCAGCTAGAACAGAAACTATAATGAAAGTCGAGACATGAGAGGACACCAATGATGACCCAAAATTGTTACAGGAAACTTGAGGTCCAGATTGTGGTGTATTTACATGAAACTGATACTCATGTAGTGGTGAGTTTATTATGTGATTGAGATGTATACAAATAGAGTTGCCCACTAGGTTACTTTTGCATGGTTTAAAACAACTTTGAGTGTCTTGTGTTTTCTAGGATGCAATGTGTGACTTTAACATAACTTGTATCTGGGCTTCTGCTAACTCAGAATAGCAATCTGTGTCCCATCCACCGAAAGTTCTAAATGAGATTGATTAGAATTAAGTATTTTCTGTAGTTTTCCCAATATCTCATTGTCCACTGCTAAACATCTTGTGCAAAAATCTGCCAGAATCACATTGATCTATGTTCTGAACCTGATTAATTTGCCTGTAATTAGTTTCAAATGACCTACGGATAATTGTGGATTAATTAAATGCTTCATTTCCTTAAGCAATAAATCATCTCTATTGCTGCAATAAAAAATAAAAAAATCAACCAGTTGGTGCAACTATCTGGAGACTTCCTAAATTCCAAAAATCAATGTCCCGTAATAACAAAAATTTCTTCCACTTCTAAATTCTTTTTTTTTTTTTGAACAAATGGCTTCTGTAATGGCTGCTAACTGTCCTGGATTTTTAGAGACAGCCCCTAATTGATGTGTGTATCGGTCCCTGTATCCTAGCTTGTCAGTATTTGACCCATGTTTTAAATACTCTACTCATATGGGAAGTGCACTTAGTTGAAATTGTTGGAATGGATATTGTGAAGGAATGTAAGCTATGGGCATTGTTTAAAACAATGGTTATTAAATCATTTTTTTAAAGATCTCAATTACTTACTTACATAACATTAGCTTCAGTTTTAAAATTAATTCAGGGACGAATCATTCTGTTCCGTAATGTTGTATATAAGAAAACAACTAGATTAGATCCATTCAAGGAGAAAATGCATCCTAGTTTTAGGTTTTCCACCTATTGGTTTAAAAAATTCTACCCTAAACTATGATTTCCTTTTTTTTTCTATTTTTTTTTTTTTTTTAGAGATATCCCTCATTCTGTCAGGATAAGTGAAATCAGAAGTGAATTTGAACATTTAGGTCAAAATAACTGACTTGGAAAAATTCCCCAAATTTATTCTATTTTACCTTACTTTTGCAAATTTCACTATAGTAAATAACCATTTCTGGACATACATTACTAAATTAAATGTGGAATCTTTGCTATAGTGTTTATGTCAAAGTATTAAAAAGTGAGTTGTTCTTTCATATTGTGACTACTCCAGCACTATATCGTTACTTTGCACTTTGTACGTATAATATAAAAGAGAAATGTGACAGTTTGTACCTGAAAAAGTGACAACTTATTTTAATTAGTCATATAGAAAGTATTTTACCCACTAGTTACATATAGACCATGACAGGTCATTCTAAAATGAGCTGTCACTTCTAAGGAAATTACGTTATTGAATAAAACATTAAAAATCACCTATAACCTGCGTAGGTGTTCACTGTGTAGTTGTTAACATTTTTTTCATTCAAAACTTTGTTAATGTAAATTAAAGATTAAGCAAATTGATATTACAATCCATTTCAATACAGGCACAGTAAGGGCATATAATGCATTTAAAATAACTATTGCGTCTGCTTCTCCACACCCTTATCCCATGGCCGTGAATTAATATTTTTTTGACAAGTTTTTTTATATATTGCTATTTTTTTTATATATATAGTATATTCTTGGATGTTTCAATATATTGCAAAAATAATTTTAAAGTTTAGCCTAAAATATTAAATAATTTGAAAAGCTTATCCAACAATATTAATTCAAAGCCCCTGTACATTGATAAAAAGGGGAAGAGTTTACAACAGGGGTGCCCAAAAGGTAGATCCCCAGATGTTTTAGATCTATAGCTTCCATTATGCTTTTTCATTATAAAGGCATGCAAAACATCATGGGAGTTGTAGTTCTACAACATCTGAGGATCTACCTTTTGGGCACTCCCGGTTTCCAGCAATTATGGACAAGGTTCCAAGATGGAGTCCCTCGGTTTCAGGATTGATATTTGGATTTCTCCATATTTAATTTTATAGTTCAAACTTTACAAACACATATTTGTTAAATATTGAGTATATATAAACATAATATTAATAATTTTGAGAAATTATATGTACCCTTTAAGTACATGTGCAGCAGCAACTAATTCTTTCAGGCAGCCAATTATTATTATTTTTTTGTAGTTTCAGGTTTATGTTAACCTATTTTAAAATTTTAAGTCAAACTCCTTGTTATTATGTCATTATTAATCTATTTAACAGGCCTGTTAATGCACCATTCTGGTTATAGTATGTTAAACAATACCATGTGATTAACTTCATGCCCCTGCGAACTCGCATTAAAATATATATAATATTGCTTTAAAATTATATTATTGTCTGCTTTAGCATATTTTCCGTTACTTAAAAACTGAACGTCTGCCAGGTCTGTTCGTCAAGAACAATTTAAAATAAGATACACGTGTCCTATATTCCCACATATTTTGCTATAGTACGTGCTTGGCAAGGATAGTGCAAAGAGTCTCTCTGAGCTGACTACTTCCTTCATGTATAGAAGTCTACACTAACAATCATGTTTGTAAACAACAAATTTCCTCTTACGTATGCTGGAACTATTAAAGGATTCAAGTGATCAAGCACATCCCTTTATATGTCGAGATAGCTGCAGTGAGATATCTATGCATTTGTATGTGTATAATGTCAGGAACACTCTGTTCTTTCATACCACTCAATATATTCCAATTTGTAATTTTTTTGCAAACTTTTAATTATGAAATAATATCCTTTCTTCCTTCTCAAAATCTTATTAAAGAAACACTTCAACATCATACCCAATACAGCCCCATGTCGTGGTTATGGTGTGAAGAGTGCCCTGGTTCCATACCAAAGTAATCTGTCAAAAAGCTTTACCTTGGGTTGTAGTGGCTATGGTGATTGCGAGAGCTTGTGGTATGAATTTGTTACATTAGCTCTCCAAAGTTTGACGTCAGAGGCAAACTGGCTATATGTTCACTGTGATATGTAACTCTTACAAGCTTGATCACTAAAGTTTCTTAAAACTTTCTTAAAACTGCTATATTCACATTACGGTTAATGGTATATGGATGGTAAAACCCACTGTGTGGTAACTGCCTTTTCTGCTGACACACACCGCATACATTCAAATACATGTTTGGGGCTCTGTGAGCTACCCAAATAACCAGAGTGACCATCAGTTAATGGGACACAGTCGCTAAAGGCACCCAGACCACTTAATCTCAATGAAGTGGTCTGGGTGCAGTGTCCCTGCCATTTTAACCATGTGGTGTAAACCAGTGCCGTTTTGTATGCATGGCAATGTTTTATTGCAGGGCTAAACACACCTGTAGAGGCTGTCTTTGTGATATCCACGAGAGGCATTTCCCTCGTGAGAACCAAATCAGATTCTCTCTCTCTCTCTCTCTCTCTCTCTCTCTCTCTCTCTCTCTCTCTATCTATCTGTGTGCCTGTCTGGATAAATTGAACCACTAAATGCTTCTTATATATAACAAAATGCAATCTATGTCTGTGGAAAGATGTTGATCTGGATAACTAGAGAAAAAAGATTATATTGGCCTATTTGGACAAAAATGAAAAACAGAGAAAGATTATATTGGATATTATAAACAATCCAATATTAAAAAAATAAATAAAAGTCTACAAGTGCATTCACAAGGAGCCCGATGGTATATTTAGATATATGTAGCTTTCTAAAAATTCCACTACAATGAAAAATAACATCTATATGTTGGCATACAGTCTATAAAGTTTAATCAAGTATCTATATCAGGCATAGGCAACCTTCGGCACTCCAGGTGTTTTGGACTACACCTCCCTTGATGCTTTGCCATTATGGGGGATGTAGTCCACAACATCTGGAGTGCCGAAGGTTGCCTATCCCTGATTTATATTATATTGTGCATTGCACACTGTTATTGGATCCTGTTAAGAATCCCTTTTGGGGGATTCCTGTATTCCCCTATGTGTTAAATCTGACTTGTAAATGATGCTGTAGCATGGAGGAGAAGGTGGTGTTGGTCATTTGCAGTTCCTCTGCAAAGATGCAAAGAAATAAATTGGGCCAGTGGCAAGGAAATGAATTCATCTACAGGGTGAAAAGTAATGGTGGAGCAAAGGGGATATTTATTGGGCCTTGACGAGCTGAATTAAATTTTGCATTCCTTCACATAAATTGTTGAGAGGACAGGGTTGATTTCTTCTTAATTATAATACGTTCCCCCCTTATAAAGTTGCATCGTGACAAATTACATTCCGTCTAATTATTTTTTTAAAGAGTTGAAGAAAATGCTAGATTAATTAAGCAGAATATTAATAGTAACAATGACTTATCTATACAGATGGAATTTAGTGTTATTGCTAATTAGCTTATGACTAAATACCATGGTAAAATATTAAACTGGTAGTTTTAGAAATATGTGTCACAACACACACAAATTATATTTTCTGTTAATGAGGTTTAACACCAACATAGGTTTAACATAGGATATTATTGGGTATCATTTAGGTGTTTATTGTAAAAATCTATAAAAAAAATATATATATTTGTTAGCATAATTTTCCAGTTTTGTATCAAGTTAAAAAATAAAAAGGTGACATTATGACACACGCAGGGTTAATTTGTCACTTACCATATAATCTATTGTTGGTGTATTGTGACAGAATGTGTTCCAAATAGCCTAGTTCCAGTTTGTAGTACCTCGATCCCTTGTTTTAAGATTCTCTTGACTCTAAATTCTAAATCGACCTTGGGGTTACAAATTCTCCCCTAGCTTCAAGCATACTAAAGAAACACATGTAAATCTGAAGTCCAACCTATGTTTAGGGCACCAAGATATCCGAGTCTGGAGGTAAAAGACCTTTCATACCATGGCTGGTTGGGGTCATAGATGAACTGGTGGACCTTTTTTTTTTTTTTTTTTCTTCCTCGTTTTAATGGTTCTCTTCCATATTGTTTTCTGTACATAGAATTATATTATTAAATTGACTGAAAAAGTATAGCTTGTCTTTATGCTTTGACTTTGATTGACTTGGTTGTGATTGTTCACTCGGCATTTGGCTTGTTGACTTTACTGTTGCAATTGCTGTATTGAAAAAAATATCTTTAAATTAAGCATTAAAAAAATAAATAAAAGTCATTCAACCCGTGGGAAGCTGGTATCCTTTAATTAGTAAAAGTTAGGCATCTCATCCAAGACATTTTGATATAAATACAATACTTACGACTGCTTCACTCAGGTGGCGAGATCTTTTCACTACATAGACATAGACCATGTGGCTGAAAACACATTGTCAATCTTATCATATCAAAGAACTAAATAGGCATACCATATACTATATATACTATAAATCCATTAATAACCCACCTATAAGAATTAAAATGATTATGACTAATGCACAGCACTATGATGCATGGTTTGATCCTTTCTAGACTGGGGTACACACATGCCCCTTAACACCTAATAAGCAAAACATGAATGTAGAACCAGTACACCCTACGTGGTCACCACAAAAATAAATAAAATCATTACAATGATGCCACTGAAAATAAAAAAAACATGAGAAAAATATTTTTCCATTAATATAATATGATTCACAATGCTACGGAAATGGATTCGAAGTTCTAATAATATCTATTCAAGTCTGATTTAAAATGCATTGCTTATTAACATCTTCGTAGGGTAGGTTACTAGCACGTAAGATTAAACTTCTTATTTATTCTGAGAAATTTGCAGTTAGATAATTTTCTTAGACAATTTCTTCTCCAATTAGAGTGGACTCAACTCTATTTATGATCTCATATTGTTTGCGATGACTAATCGTATTTAATTAATTCAGTGTAAAAAAAGTGTAATTATATTATGCGCCGTGAGGAATAAATTATGGTCTTTCTGAATAGATACTTCAAGTGTATATGTGCTATACAATTAAAAGTATTTATTATAGTTTAAGATTAAATGTTCAACGTTACTAGGTAACTATGAAGACTCTATTCTGCCTGAGCACGATGCATTATGTTTCAAAAAGAACAATAACAGAGGACAATGCATGAATGTAGAAAATGTTAATTTAAGAAAAATACTGGTTCTCTTTATACAACATATTTCATAGTGGGAACAAGAAAGAGATGAAACAGGAAATCAGGGCATTTCTGGGGAAAAAATTGACATTAATAAGATAAGGGAAATCTGAAGGTCAGTGAGTAGAATAATAAAATAATAATGTTAAATATGGTTGAACAGGAGAAAGGTCAAGAATTACAGAGTTTGCACATAATAGAAATTAAAGTATTATCATAAAAGATTCAAGAACCAAGTTAGAATGCTTTATGGTTCACAACCATTTCAGTTATCAGGAAAAATAAAAATAAATAAATTAAAAAAACATTATTTCTTGATACATTTATTAAGCGATATCAGCATCTAGGTGAGATCTGATAATATTGATGATGAGAATATCAAAAACAACTTTGCCTCATTTTTTGCTTATTCATTGGTAGATCACAAAGTCACCATAGAAAACCCAGCTTTAGGTAACAATAAAGACATGTTTCGTCTGTATCTGTCATCTTTATCTTCAACATTTACCTCTCTATGAAGACATGTTGGACCACCTTAATATGCGTATTATGCGATAATTAAACATACTTTCATGACTTTGATTATGATGTCCTGCTACCTTTTAAACACTTTGGAACATGTTGACCCAATTTTAAGATGTTAAAAGTTGGTCCTCCATTGTTCTCTGGTCATTCACTGTTCTCTAGTTTGCCCCAGTAATGGGGAACCAGGTCAGGCTACTCCTCACATTATAACCAGCATACAGTTGAAACTACTACTTATGATGTTTGGAGTAACCCTTCGAAAATCATTTATTATGCTTCACTCCAGGTATTAGATTCACTTCCAGGAAGACATGTAATATTGTGGGGAGGTCCATGTGCTAGTGACAAGGTTAATTGACATGGATCTCACATCCAATATAAAATACAGCAGCACAGATGTTTACATTTAGTTCTATTTTTTGAGGATTCACAAACGATGAGTACACAAACAGGATTATTCACTAAAGTGGGAATTCAAGGTCAATTCAATGTGGAATTTCAAATTTAAGGTTGAACTAGCCAAACTGAAAACATTCTCCAAGTCAGCTATGCCTTCAGTTAAGCTACTCCAACTTTAAATTTCATCTTGAATTCTCATTTTAGTAAATAACCCCCATAATGTACAAAATACCGGGAGGTGACATTATGCCTTTAATACCACCTTGCTTGCTACGCTAGCTCAGGGGAAGCCTAAATACATTATTTTGATGGAAGTAATGTACTTGGTTAAGCAGTATCCTACTGCATTGTTCTTGTTTCCCAAGAGTGCTAACTAGGTCAACCTGGAGGGTTTTGTATCAATCCAGAACACATTCTATAAAGTATATGTCCTCATCTCTCCCTACAAGGATTTTTAAAAATGTATAGATTGAAAGCTACTCTAGGATAAGAAAGGTAAAGGGTCAAACATTCTCTGAGGTTTTCTATCAGGTAGTAGTGACAAATGCATGCTCAGTGATTCATATCATCCTGTCTTACAACAAATCTGTTATTGCCTGCCCTGCGAGAACAGTTCTTGTTGTGCGATATATCTTGTTTTAGAAGATGTGTTAATTGAATGGATAAAAACAATGTAACATTGTATATCATGTAGTAAGGAATTAAAAATAACACCAATGTGTTTGATTTATCTTTTTAAGTCAGTTTGCGTTGGAATAAGTGGTGATATATATATATATATATATTATTTTTTTTATTTTTATTTTTTATCATGCTTTATTTTCTAGTTTTCCATTAATTCTATTAGTACCAGGTTTGGATGGTTTATCACTCTGTTTATCACATTAAGACGTGTCACATTGCACATGTGCAGTGATCTGATACCGTAAACAGAACACGATAATAGCTCAAAAAAGAAAAACATAAAATAGAAGAAATATACATGAATCTAGACATGTAAAAACTGGAAAAAGACCACGCTAACAAGTGTCCTTTTTAATCAATTCCATTTGAAATTTAATAAAGGCAAAAGATTGTTTGATTGCAGTGATCCAAAAGAATCTTGTCTCCTCCACTCAGATCCCAGTGTAGCAGTTATTCATGTAACGATAATAGGAGCAGAGAAATACAAGCCACTCATAGAGAAGGACAGGGGTAGGCATACTGTGCCAAAACAAGTTCTTGAAGTCCCTTGCGTTCTGGACCTATTTTTTTTTAAATTGAGTTTTGTATGTTGCCGTATTGTGCTTGTGCTATGAATGCTGCAATTGCATGTTGTATTTATGTGTATGTGGGCTGTTATATTGTATATGTTCATGAGTGATTTGTGATATTGTGTATGATACCTATGAATGTGGGCTGTGTATGCAGGTTGCTTGTGGAATTGTGTGCCTGGTTGATATGTTACATCATGTGTTTGGTGACAGGCACTGCAGGATGCTGTGGACTGCTCTGCTTCAGTAGACTCCTGTTTACAAGTGCGGGAAGGAAGTGATCTGAGATCACTTCCTCTAAGTGCTGCAATGCGTCAGTTTTTGAATTGTCCCTCACCACCTGCAATCACTGCTTGGGTTGCACTAGCAGATAGCTGAAGTCCCACTGGGACTCCTGATTGGCCAGAACCTGTTTGTCACTGGCAGTCTTGAGTGCCGTACAAAGACCCCCTCGAGTGTCATGCACGGTATGCGTGCCATAGGTTGCTGACCTCTGGAGCAGGATGTTAATAGAAATGGATACAATAAAATGTAGGTTTAAATAATACTCTCAGGGATATTTGCTAATAGCTGACTCCAAATGTTTTTCGAGTTCAGCTATTTTGACCTTAACTTTAAAATGCATTTTGAATTAATTTTGAATTCTGACTTTAGTGATTTACCCTGTCTGAATTAATTCAGAAGATTTGATGTCACAATGTGGTTCATGATACAAATTAGGCTTGGATTAAAAAAGGGATTTTGGGATTCATGTAAATTATATTAATTGGGACGGGCAACATTTGCCCTTGGGCCCCTGAACTCTTTACCATCTACTAACTGTCTAGGAACTTATCACAAAGTATTATAAATTACGATTGAAATGTACAGAAAGCAGCAAAAACAGGTGTTTCCTATGTAGTGCTTTTTAAAAAAAAATATAAACTAAAAAAAGTGCAAAGATATTTGATCTTGTTAAGCTGATGAAATTGAAAGCAGTCTTTGAAAATGATGAGTTACAGGATTCTGTAAAAATGGGCACAATTGACGAAGACACTACATTTCCATTTATTTGAACCAAAATCTCTCAAGGATAAATTGTGGTTAAATAATAATGATTAATGTGTTAGATGAAAAATAAATTAGCAATGTATCAAGCTTTCGGCACTTTCTTTCATGCTCAAATATGCCGAAAGAAAACCAATGTTCTTTTTTTACTTCCTTCTAAATGTGACCGGGAATGGTTTTGTGAACATGGGAATTAGAGAATGCTTTATATATTACCTAATTTTAACATTTTGATATTCTGACTACTTAGATATTTAAGGATTGCCTTTAGCTAACACAGAATAACATGAATAATACAGGTTTTGGGGCCATGGAAATATTTTTAAATATAGCGAACGTTTATCGAATTTCTTGCAATTAGAGATAAATCAGATTTATAATACAGATCAAATCCACTCCTCCCCCCCCCCCACCATAAATAGCCCCACTTTGACCCAACTGGCATAATTATTAATTATTTATTTATTAATTATTTATTAATTTAGAATTGAGTTTACACTTTCTTAGGCTTAACATGGCTTCTGCCAATATGCACTAAACAAAAAGCATTCATAAATAGATCCAGTGACTATGTAAGACAACAGTAGGTAACATGATAAACTAAATAGCAAAATAAATTGTGCAGGGTTCCCAATGATCTCCTAAAACACCACTGCCCCTTAAGTTAACTAGGTTCATGCACATGAAAAGGTTAAAGGGACACTTTAAGCACTCAGACCACTTCAACTAGGTGCAGTGGCCCTGTCCCCCTTAGTCCTGTAATGGAAATCATTGCAGATTTAGAGACAGCCACTAGAGGCACTTACCTCTTGCTAGGCAACTTTTGGTCACCTAACTTACGCTCTGCATTAGGACGTCCAGCGTTAGTTAAATGTCCATAGAGAAGCATTAAAGCAACTCTTTCCTCTGGGGAGGGTCTAAGGCGCTTGTGGAGTTAGCTATGCATGCGCATTAGCCACCCCCTGTTGGATGATGTCGGAGGAGGAGTGCTGATCCAGCACCGAATCGGATGAGTAAATAAAGTTGTTGTTTTTTAACCTAGGGGGTTAAAGGGGAGTGGGCCAGAGGGAATTGTAGCCTAAGGAATACAGATTTGTATTCCTAGCACTTTAGAATCCCTTTAAAATAGTATGGTTATACTTAAGGCTCCTACAACAGCTGGATAGCACCATGATCATCATCTTAAATCCAGAAAAAATAAAGCATGAAAGAAATGAAGAGTGCACACAGTTAACCCGAGAGTTTAGGTAATACACTTAATACACAAAACAGGATAAGCGCTAAAAATATCAACTTAAATATAGAAGTGCAGGCTGGGAACACTGAATGTAAGGGATACCCTCAACCCCTTACAAAGAGAAAAAAAACAGAAAAGATACTAAACACGATACAGGTTGTACCAAATACCGAGTCCAAAAAGTCCAAAGTTTGCTAGAGATATTCTTGGTTGGTAACCTTCTGGACTTTAAAGTGCTCGTAGATATATGTAATAAAACAGAAAATAACCAATAAAAACAAAAATATAAATTTTCCAAGCCAAGTGAAGTGAACATTGCCGCGGGAGGCAACTTTGGGATTAAACTGTTCAAGAATGGTTAAACACTTTTAGGTAAGACTGTCTCTGGGGTCCTCCTGCCACCATAACAAGTTAATTTGAATGAAGTTGTTTTGGAGCCTTGAGTGTCCCCTAAAGTTTCCACCTTACCCCTAAAGGCCTGAGGGTTTTGCATATTTTTCCCAGTATATGATTCCCCCATGTTTTTTATGAGCAAAAAATTAAGAAATATTTTTTTTAAACATCAAACAGAACAACTTTGATATTTTAGAGGTGACGTCTAAGGAGAACAACACACTTCTGATTCTCATGCCTCCTCTGAGCTACTGTACTCTGTGATGTTAATGGCTCCATAGTGCATGCTGGGAGACTACAGCTCCCATAATTTAGCAAGTGGTGTGAGGGCATGCTTGGACATCACAGCAGTATTCCCTCTGTTCCCTATTTTGTCCCCATAAATATAAATCAGAAAGCAAGACCTACCTGAGGTGAAGTAAAACCTTAATATGGCTGCTCCTTTTATGCTGTGGCATGTCTCTGGAGCTCCGTTGGTGGTAAGTGCTGATGTCTACTGCAGTTCCCATGCATATAGGGACCTCTTCCTCCTTGCCACGGCATTCAGAAGTCTACAGGTCACTCTGGGTCAATGACCTGGATCCAGATGGCGTTCTAATTGGGAGCGAGCGTAACATGGTCTGAGATTATAAAATGGCAGGATCTTCCTCCAGCTTCAGTTTTTCAATAATACAGACCTGCCCTCACTATAGGACGGTGGGGCTGGAAGGCCAGCTTTGTGTGTAGGCCGTGGCACAGACACCATCTTGGCTTAGGCACAGCGCACAAGTGTTTTTTAATGATGTTTGCAGATCGATTGATCGGTGGCCAGCGGAACTCGCATTGCGGAGATGAAGGTGAGATCAGTTCTCTGAGCATGTGGTTGGGGAGGAAGGGCTGTTGCCGCAATGTTGGGCCTTGTGCACTGTCAGCTATGGAGGAAACTTGAAGCCCAGCCGCCTTGGATTTAGTTTTTTTTACCCAGTCTGGCTGCCATGCTGGTAACTGCCTCCAGGTAAGGTGTAGGGACCTGTTTTACAGACGGATTTGGCTGTGATACACGCTGTTAGCGCTCTGGTTGCCCGGGAGGTACAGTCTTGTACTTCAGCTCACATTGCCATCCAAGCCACGCCCCCCGGGGGAAGAGCAATTCCGCACAAGTGTTTTTTTTAACCCCTGCAATAACATTCCGTATCTTAGACGACCCCCAATTTTAGACAAAATTTCAAAACAAAACATAGTCTTATCCATGGAAAAATACTGTATATAGGCATTTTTCGTACTTTATAAATCATGTGTTATTAACAAGAACCATGGTATCCTTAGTTTCTGGCCATTTAAATAGTCAACGAGATAACTAGATAAAAAAGACTAAAACTTTAGGTTACAATAAGTTCAGCGAGCAAGATTACTCAGTGTGATGCTAACTAAAGTGAAAATTCAAGTGAATTTCAAATTTAATGACAAAATAGCAAAATTGGAAAAATATTTAAGTCAGCTATGTTTCTAGTTTAGCAATTTTGGCCTAAAATTGTAAGTTCTCTGTAAGTTACAGCAGTCCATATTCTTCATTTTGGCTGAATTGACTTTTAGCTCTGCCTCCATTGATGCCATTGTGGCACTTGCTGATCAAAACTATCTCTAGTTTTGGGATAAAGGAAGGAATAGTAATAGTGAAGAATGACTGCCTTGTTTTACATCAATAACCCAGATACAATGTCCAGCAAAACTTCCAAGTCTTCCCATCTGGTTGGCCAATTCTCATAAGAGCAGTGCAACAAACTATCTATTGGAGAACAAGGAGTGTCGATCACATTCCATTGGTTCATCAGTAGATCCACTTACCATAAACAAGTGTCTCCTCAACTTAGGAGAACCATTATGTATGATGCTCTGTCTGTTATCAATGTTGTCTAAATATTACCTTCATCCTCGATTCTCTGGTAACCAGACAAGCTAAATCTGGACTTTTGCTCTCCTGATCTTGCAGTAACCTTAAAGTAATAGCCGCCATGCTGTGTGGTGACATTTTAACTCTGTGTCTACTTGCAACATTCAGGGAGGCAATGTGTGCAGGAATAGACAAATATGTTTGTGAAAATCACAGGCAGCAACACTGGAAGGAAAGATCGATTCTATTTTTACTCTTCATTTTGTTTTTCATTGTCAAAAAAAGATATTATAGCACACCAGTCTTCTATCCATCCATAATATAAAGATTTGCATGTCTTTAGTTTTAATTGAATTACTATATATATTTTTTTTCCTGTTTTAGACAATGTTAAACTGCTGTATATATTTGTTCATTCTATATAATTCTGGAAAAGTAAAGTGCAATTAAAGAGGACCCACAGATGCTGTTTTCGCAGAGTTCTTCTACAAAGGAGAACATTACTGGAAGATTTCAAAGTGTCCAAAGCAATATAAATGAAGTTTGAGAACAAAAGGAAACGTGTGACAATTTAATTATCATTAGTTTTCCATCTCCAGATGTTTTCAAATCCCAAAAATCTACATTTCTGTACAGAATAAGTGAAAAACCCCATCTGCGTTCTGCACAGCCCAGTTGGCTAAATGTATTTCATTAACAGATTTTTTTTTTTTTTTTAAAGATTGACACATCAATGATTTTACCTTTAAGCTAGTATAAATATACTTTCAGTTGCATTTATAGAACTGCCAGTCAGTGCTATCGACTGACTTAGAATTATGGGAGATGTAGTTCAACACAAATCCGGAAGGCACAGTTCATCACCCCTGCTCTTACTTTTTAAAGTGAAACTATAATTCCTGGAAAATAAACTTGTTTTCCTGGCACTAAAGCTCCCCTCTCTGTCAAGGCCCCCTCTCGTGGTGCTAAAGTGGTTAATAACCCCTTCTATCACTTAAATGGGTCCAGCTCTGCCCATGTGGACAGCCACTAGAGGAGGAGTTAACTCTAGCAGGTAATTATTGCAGTTTATAAAAACTGCAGTAATTACTACTCTAGGTTTAAGGGTGATGGAAGTTGCCACCCAGACCATTTCAATGAGCTGAAGTGGTCTGGGTGCCTACAGTGTCCCTTTAATTAGTACGTGTCTGTCGGTGTAGATTTAGCTAAGAAACCACACCCTCTTTTTTTGTGATTATTGAAAACCTATTCTAATATAAACACATACATACATAACAGTGAACTGCTTATTATGGAAAATAATTTCATAGAAAGCCTCTGAAAACATCACAATAAACCATGAGACCAAAGGTAGAGTGCTTTTAAATGCCTCCAGAATCTTAATGTGGTATTTTCTGCCCCTAATACGCTCTTCACTGTTATCTATCTTTTATGTTAAAGAGACACTCCACTGCCCAAATACTAAAACACATCACTATTTAATAAATATACCCTCAATTAAAAAATACATCCATTTAATTGTAAATTATTCCATTGTGGTATGTCTAAAAACAGCTTACAAAAGCTGCAGATCTCTTGTCTACAGCTTTAGCAAGCCCTCCCCTTCTTCCCCAGCCCAGACTTTCTGGTGCTGTCCATTCACAACTTTTCAATGCAGCTCAGGTATAAGATAAGGTCAGGGACTAATTAAAGTATTTAAAAAATTGTGCACACTAGATGGCCGAATGGTTCTTATCTGCCGTCACATTCTATGTTTCTATAGAGTGATATTTTGAATTGGAAAATTGGAATAAAGTTTTCATCTGGATTCTGGAGATCCTGTCATACGTTCTGAGAGGTAGAATTGATCTTCCTGTTTGGATTCCAAGTAATCCAGGGCTTGATCAACCCAGATGTCAGCTTTTTGACTGGCACAAAGACACTCACATTACATCAGTTTTATCCCAATGGGGAATTTAAAAGGGACATCGTAAACACTTTGTAAAGATTTGAGCACCATATTTGTGGTGAAACCAACCTCGCCACTGGGCATTGGAGAAGCCTGTTTGCCCGCCTCCTGCCTGCTGACTATGGCCCCTGGGAGATTTGGCCCTTTAAATACAGTATTTGTGCATATTGTATTTTATTATGCTGCTGCTGGCCTTTTAAGAACCATCTGGGGACATACTGTGGAGTTACTGGGTGGCCACCATTTCATGTATCAGAGGCACATGGTGAGAACAATGGATGGCGGGCATTTTAACTCACAGACACTGTTTGGACTTTTCTACACAGTGCCATCTCGCCGGTATTTGGTGCACAAAGACATTGTGCAGTAGTTTTAAACTATACAACAGGGGACACATTATACAGTAATTATTTTTCATATAGCTTGTATATGTTCTGCGGAATCTGCATTAATCTGTATCTTCCAAACTATTGAACGGATTTGGGTGAATTTTGGATATGTGGTTCACCCAGATCCCCCGGTTCCGAGGATATGTGGGGTTTTATGGGGTTATTGCATGTTTTGGGGTCCCTGTGATATGTTTTATAATACTATATTTCTCTGCCTGTGATAATTATATTAACCATTGTGTTTAGTAATCATATCACAGGAAGAGGGGAGGATTTTGTGTGGGAATGTCTGTGTGTATTGTACAGATTGATTGGTTGTATTTCAAAACCCTGTGGGCAGGACTATGTTTGTGGATTGTGAATAAAAGAGGCTGTAGGTGCCAGTACAGTCAGTTCTGCTTGACCTCAAAACGAAGTGTCATCTTGTTATTGGGGGAATTGGATTGTATGCTGATTTCCAGGAGTGTGAGCTGATTGTATGCTTTTCCTGTTCAGCTGCTTACAGCATTCATATGCTTGAGAGCATTCGTATGCTTCTCCGATTCGGTGGTTATGCTGTCTGCTGCAGTGCTTGGAGTCCTCAGGAAGCGCTAGGAGCATCCTTCAGCGGAGGTACCCAGTTGGGGTGCCAGGTGATCCGTTACAATATTTATTATTTGATTTAATGTTTTATAATTATTCAGAGACCATGGCTTTGGACCATATCTCTGCTAAATTTAGAGCAGTTCCTGAATTGCTCCAAATTCTAAGGGAAAATTCTAAAATTTTCAGCAATGCTTTTTTTTTCTCATATACAGGAGAGATTTGGAATCTAGGGGAAAAAAATTCTGTTTAAATATACAGAGAGCTATAGTGCCAGGAAAACGAGTTTGTTTTCCTGGAATTATAGTTTCCATTTAAAGAGTAAGAGCAGGGGTGATGCACTGTGCCTTCCGGATTTGTGTTGAACTACATCTCCCATAATTCTAAGTCAGTCGATAGCACTGACTGGGAGTTCTATAAATGCAACTGAAAGTATATTTAAGGACCAAACTTCTGGAATAAAAGGAAATCATGACATGTGTCCCTAAGGGGTTAAGTGGCACTGTGTTTTGTAAATATGCTTCTAAAAAACTTTTTCTCTTTGTTAGACAATACATAGAAAAGTGATAATATGTTATGTGTCACGGCTCCTTAGCTGTTTATTCTAGTTAACAATGAATAGCAAACTATTTGCAAAAACCTTTATTATGTAAATCATGAATTATTCTTCCAGAATCTGATATAATTTGCATGACCACTTTTTGACCTTTTCTTACAGATTTTTTTTTTTTATTCACAAATGTTATATTCATCTATTTTGCCTTTGTACCGTACTTTTGCTTTTAATTATTTTTGATATGTAAAAATAAAAATGAAAAAAAAATACCCACCAGAAATAGGTTTTCTTTCTTTATTCTGACAGTGTAAATCCTTTGGAATTTCTAGATTTATCTCTTAGTAATACTTATGAAAGAATCACTTTGAATTACTTTTGAAATCCCAGAAGAATCCTTGAAAGTTATTAAAATTCTGGAAGTCTTTCAACAAAAACAAAAGGACACGATACACTTAATCTATCATCTTTTTACATATTGCTGTCTACTTTTGTTTGTATATATCTGGCAAACTATAGACTTGAACATGTCCTGTCTCACGGGACATTTTTATTTTTCTTAAATATTTTTTACGCTCCTTTTTAGCAAGCATTCTTTGTATTCTGAAACACTCAGCAATGGGATCAAAATACAACGTTTAGGGGCTTCGAAATATAAAGCATTTTTTTCAGTAAATGAAACATGTTATTTAAGCAAACAAGATGAATTAGAAAAGGTTAAAATCAAACAGACAAAAGTTGCTGATATTCAGTAATAAACACGAAAGATGGATAGACCTTTCAATTAACAAAGGCTGTCTTACATACAACTTTGAAAAAAAAAAGTACTGTACACCAATTAATATGATATTAAATTTAGAGTTCGGAATGATGTTTGAAAAAATACAACAATTAACATGGAATTTTTTCTTGATATTATTTTTTCTTGTATTAATTGACTCATGAAATATCCACTCTTGGCAAAATATTTTTGGGTCAATTACTTTTGACCAATTTTGAAAATTATAGCAATAATTCTATGCATTGGACAATACAAATTATTTTGAAGACTTTAACAACACTCATCCCCTTTAAAAATAACAATACGATAGAAAAACAAAAAAGATATAAAGAGATTACAGGGTTCTTCACAAAAAAACTAATTTTTCAGCCCATTAAAAAACCAAACAAAAAAAAAAACCTTATGAATAGGCCAATACACATGTTATAAACCCCACCAAAAATGCTTTCTTGCTAGTCTTCTTTCTTGTACCTTTTTGGCTGTTTTATCTTAGGGAAGTAATTTTATATGAAAGCAATTTGTTTAAAACGGTTTGTTTCATTATGATATAGTGTTTTGTATACTTGTATTGTGGAACTGTGAAATGTAAAGGTCATGCATTTAGACTGGAAGAAAGGAGATTTAATCTAAGGCAAAGGATTTTTACAATAAGAACAAGAGATGGTTTTATTGGAGACTATACAAATGTTTAAACATCAACTAAATGAATACTTGAAAAAGCATAATATCCAGGGATATCTTTTTTAAATTTTGGGGTAATAGCTTTGGGACTGGATTTTTTTCCCTCGTTTGTTGCAAAATTGGAAAGTGTTTCAAACTGTTTTTTTTTGGCTGCTTTTGGATCAATGTCAAAACCAGATGTAATAAAGGCTGAACTTGATGGACATATGTCTCTTTTCAGCTTTGTAACTATGTCACTGTGAATGTTGGTACTCTCTGTTTTTAGCATATCTCTGCATGACTACTTGTTTATTTATCCTTGAAAAATCCAAAGAAACTTTCACTGGAATTTAACGTGAAGAAAACGCAAATTACTAACCAATCGATTTTTTCCATTTAATTCCACCTATTTTTATTACCATTATCACTAGGAGCTATCACGTCTCAGAATTTTTACAATTATGTTTACTTATACCCTATATTTAGCAAATATGATTTTGTGAGTATGGGCATTTTGTAATTATTAAGCCCATACTGCTGTATTTATCTCTGGAATCGGGTGACTCTATTTTGACTCCCGGTAAATCATTGCTATAAGTAAATTTTGCCATCAAACATAGTTGGTGAAGAATGTGAAACTGAAAACTTTCATTCCCTCCTCGTTTGCATTGTGTGCCATGGTTGTGCCTGGACTGAACTGCAATGTGATGTCACTTGCTAAATCTTTATTATCCATTAACTTGTGTCCTCTGTACTGGACATTTCATTCAGATGCATCTCCTTTTATTCTTTTGAGCTACTGTATCAACCCTGCTGTATTGTAAAGAGGGCATTCTGGGCATTCCAGTGATATGTCATGTGATAGGCTGGGATACTGGGAACTTCCTCTTCCTTTACATAAAAAATGGATGGCATATTGGAAGACAATTTTTTTCATCGGTTCCCAGGAGGATATACATTTTAAAAGAAAATGTAATGTTACATCAAAAATGGTTAACACAAGTTATAGGTCATTTTCAATATTTATTTCAGTGGTGTATGCATTAACAATAAGTAACAATAACAATATGTAACAAATAGTGCTGATAAACACAAAAAGGGAAGAAAGTCCTGCTCAAAACATCTTATGATCTAGGAGGAAGGGGATTACAGTATATTACCATTATGTAAACTGTCAACTATTTTAGCATTTCTAACACATCCCTTTTTATAAGTTTTTTTAAATATCAAGTAATGAGATGTAAGGAAAACAATAACATAATTCTTATTTTTAGAAAAGCCAATACTGTCTCACAAATGTCTAAAAATACATTCATTTGGAACATATCTTTACAGCAAACGGCATATGCTGGAGCTGGGTATTTATACTAACATGTGGTCACTGATGGGACATAGATTCAAGACAAATATGCAAAAACCTAATGTTTTGCTCAATAAACATGTAAGCGATGATAAAGGAGATAAGGCTGCCTTCTAAAGAAGCAAGCTTCCAAAAATTATACCGCAAGCTGCCAAAGAGCAATCAGCTTAGCGAGGAGAAAATGAGAAACTGATTGCAAAAGAAAGCAGGACAGAAATATTCTCGAACTATTAAATGGCAAAAGGATAAAAACAGAGAATGTTGGATGCCAAAGCAATGATGAGTGATTTAATTAGTGGATAACATTTGAGACAGAGGAAAGCACTGTCAGCAATATTACACTAATTATTTACACGAACATAAAATATATACTACACTTGTGTGTGTGTGTGTGTGTGTGACTAACATTTGTTAGCCTGGATTTGTTGGAGTGCACTTCCTTTATGAATATAGTCCTACCTTGTTTTTAGCAATCCTTTACACCCATTAAATATGCACTTTATATATATATATATACATCTATCGATCAGCCACAACATTGAAACCACCTGCATAATATCAAGGTCTAGACTCCACAAGAACTCTGAATGTGTCCTTTGGTATCTGATGCCAAGACATTAGCAGCACATCCTTTAAGTCCTGCAAGTTACAAGTCGGAGCCTCCATGGGTCAGATTTGTTGTTCCAGCACATCCCACAGACGCTTAATCAGATTGAGATATGGGGAATCTGGAGACCAAGACACCACCTTGACCTCTTTGTCATGTTCCTCAAACAATTCCTTGACAATTTGTGCAGTGTGGCAGGGTGCATTATCCTGCTGACAGAGGCCACTGCCATCAGAGAACACCATTGCCATGAAGGGGAGTACATGGTCTGCAACAAACTCTAGCTATGTGGTATGTGTCAAAATAACATCCTCAAGAATGCCATCACCCAGAGTTTCCCAGGAGAACATTACTCAGAGTATAACATTGCCTCTGACTAGGGTGGATCCAGAGCCTGATCTCGGGAGGGGCACTTGTAGATTATTAAAAGAAATAATCCAGGCACAATAACCACTACAGCTTTGTGTAGTGGTTATGGTGCCAGGAGTGCCGAGACCCCCTCCCAGAGTAAGTAGTCAAACCGTTTAAGAACAGTTTGACAACTTACCTGGGATCTGTTGGGATCTGGAGCTGTAGTAGGGTATAGGAGCAATGGTGTGAGTAGTAATATGTGAGGCTTGCAGTATGTGTGAAGGGTGCAGTGTGAGTGGTGCAGTGTGTGAGGGGTGCAGTGTGAGTGTGTTTTTATGTGTGAAGAGTGCAGAGTGACTGCGGGGCAGTTTTGTGTGGAGTGTAGTGTGTGAGGATTGCAGTGTGTGTGTAAGGAGGACAGTGTATGAGCGGTGCAGTGTGTGTTTGTCAGGGGGCAGTGTATGTCAGGAGTGCAGTGTGTGTGTGGGACAGTGTGTGTGAGAGTAGGGAAATGTGTGTAGGGAGGCAGTGGTGGTGTAGTGTGTATATGTGAGGGGGTGTTTTTGTGGGGGGCAATGTGTGTATGGGGGTGCAGTTTGTGTGAGTGAGGGGGGCAGTGTGTGTGAGTGAGGGGTACAGTGTGTGTGTGGGTAAGGGGTGCCGTGTTTGGGATGAGTGCAGTTTGTGTGTATGAGAGGCATTGTTTGTGTGAGGGGTGCAGTATGTGTGTATGGGGGGAGCAGTGTGTGTGTGTATGAGCGGCATTGTTTGTGTGACGGGTGCAGTATGTGTGTATGGGGGCAGTGTGTGTCTGTATGAACGGCATTGTTTGTGTGACGGGTGCAGTATGTGTGTATGGGGTGCAGTATGTGTGTATGGGGGCAGTGTGTGTGTATGGTGGGGCAGTTAATGTGTGTGTGTGTGTGGCAATGTGTGTATGGGGGGCAGTGTGTGTGTATGTGGGGCAGTGTTTGTGTGAGGGATGCAGTATGTGTGTATGGGGGGCAGTGTGTGTGTATGAAGGGCATTGTTTGTGTGAGGGATGCAGTATGTGTGTATTGGGGCTAGTGTGCGTGTATGAGGGGCAGTGTTTGTCTGAGGGGTGCAGTATGCATGCGTGGGGCAGTTTTTTGTGTGTGGGGTAATGTGTGTATGAGGGCAGTGTTTGTGTGAGGGGTGCAGTATGTGTGTATGGGGAGTCAGTGTGTGTGTATGAGGAGCAGTGTTTTATGTGAGGGGGCAGTTTATGTGTGTGGGGCAATGTGTGTATGGGGGGCAGTGTTTGTGTGATGGGTGCAGTATGTGTGTATGCGGGGCAGTGTTTGTGTGAGGTGGGAATTTTTATGTGTATGGGGCAATGTGTTTGTGTGAGGGGTGCAGTATGTGTGTATGAGGGGCAGTGTTTGTGTGAGGGGGCAGTTTATGTGTGTTGGGGGCAATGTGTGTATGCAGGGATGTGTCTATCGCAAGGCAAACAAGGCATCTTGCAAAAAAAAAACGCCCCCAAACGCCCAGGCAGATCCCTTGTTGGCCTTGTGTCCTGGGGGGTTCAAGAGCTGGCCAGCTGGCCACTTTTGAGTGACCCGAGGCGGGTGGCTGGCAGCGAGGGAGCATGCTCACCTGAGCTCTTCCTGCTCAGCTCCCTCCGCGCCGCTTAATGAATCCGGAAGCTGGAATATGACGTCACTCCGGCTCCCAGCATCACTAAGAGAGGGAGCTGAGCTGGAAGATTAGAGCTCCCTCGCCACCTACTCAGCCTGTCTGCCCCCTGCCTGCCCGCCCAGCAGCCCCATTGGACCGCAGGTAAGTAATCCACTCCAGCTCAGGGAGGCTGGGTGGATTTCAAACAAAATGTAAAAAATAATAATTTGTGAGTGTTGGTGGAAATGTGTGTGTGTGTGTCTGAAAGTGTGTGTGTGTATGTGACTGTAAGTGTGTGTGTGTGTATGTGTCTCTAAGTGTATGTGTGTATGTGTCTGTAAGTGTATGTGTGTGTCTGTAAGTGTGTGTGTGTGTGTGTATGTGTCTGTAAGCGTATGTGTGTATGTGTGTATGTGTATGTAAGTGTGTGTGTAAGTGAGTGTGTGTGTGTGTCAGGCAGTGAGTGTGTATGTGTCAGTCAGTGAGTGCGTGCATCTGTCAGTGAGTGCGTGCGTCTGTCAGTGAGAGGGTGCGTCTGTCAGTGTGTGTGCGTCTGTCAGTGTGTGTCCAAGTAATAGTGTGTATGTATGTCATTGTTTGTCAGTGTGTGTCTGTCAATGAGTGTATGTGACTGTCAGTGAATGTGCATCTGTCAGTGAGTGACCGTCTGTCAGTCAAAGTGCGCCTTGACAGGAAGGGGTGGGGAAAATTTAAATGGGGGGTGGGAGGGTGCCCGAGCACCATCCTTCCTATGGCAGCACAAATCCTAAATACACCACTGTGTGTATGGGCGGCAGTTAGTGCCTATGTGTGTGGTGGGGAGGGAAGCAGATCAAAGCAAAGAACTAAATATATTGTATATTCCCCCACCCTCCTTACCTGTGGCCTGGGAGGGGGAGACATTGCTTTCCATCTCTGGTGGTCCTAGTGGTGAGCAAGAACTCTAGCCTGCAGCTCAGACTAGAGTTCACTCTCACAAGATTCGGAGTGCTGATGTGTTAACCTGGTGGAGCAGCAGGTAATAACTCCTCTCTCCCCTGCCAGCTGCCAGTAGAGTGCCTGCGGGCCGGGGAGGAAGATCACTGATCTCCCCTTTGGCCCTGCATATGCTGACAGGGGAGAGCCTCGACCTGCTCTGTTTTCTCGGGGGGTGTGGAGACAATTGCCCCGTTGCCCCCCCGGATCCGCCACTGCCTCCGACAGCCTGCCTTCTTTTCATAGTTCATCCATCTGCCATCTCGACCCCAGGCACATGCACTCAGCCATCCACCAGATCTAAAATAAAACATGATTCATCAGACCAGGCAACCTTCTATCATTTCTCCAGGGTCCAGTTCTAAAGCTCAAATCCCCATTGAAGAAGTTTTCGGCAGTGGACAGGGCGCATGATGCACCTTGCTATCATGGTCATCATTAAGTTTTTCAGCAGTTTGAACTACAGTAACTGTTCTATGTGATCAGACCAGATGGTCTAACCTTCGCTCTCCACTTGAATCAATGAGCCTTAAGCACTCATGACTCTGAAGCCGGTTCACTGGTTGTCCTTCCTTACGCCACTTTTGGTAGGTACAAACCACTGCATACCGGGAATATCTTACACGACTTGCCATTTTTGAAGATGCTCTGACCCAGTCATCTAGACATCACTATTTGGCCCTTGTCAAAGTCACTTAATGTTTTCCTTTGCTGATTTTTCCTGCTTCCGAAACATTAAATTCCAAGAATTCACTTGCATAATATACACACCCCTTGACAGGTGCTATTGTAACAATATAATTAGTGTTATTAACTTCACCTTTCAGTGGTTTTAATGTTGTGGTTGATTAATGTAAATATATATATATATATGTATACACGGTGGCATATATAAGACTCACTGCTATAAAACATGGCTAAATGATGGCCTTTATTACAATTTAACCTTGTTGGTTTTCATAAATATAAAATACCTAAGTATTAATCCTGTTTCACCTTGATGCTATTGACTGCCTATGCTGAATTTTTCTTGCGGGGTATGTTATCATCCAGGATGTGATTATTTTTCTGTAAGTTGCTGGACTCTGTAGAGTTCTGTACTCTTGTGACCTTTGGAAACAAAAAACTAATCCGTAAATTGGATTATACACTACAGAAAGGACACTGTGAAGATGATGTAATGGTTTATTTTGTTGAACTGTACTTTTTGTCAGCTTGTTTTACTGGCATGTGATTTCATTTTAGAAGTACATTCCCTGCCTTGCGAAGCTTTTTTTCAGGCCAAAAATCTACTTGAGCTCAGTTATCAGCAAGATATGTTTGAAAGTCCCTTTTCTTTATAATTTGATATAGTTTGTATTTTAAGGTACTTAGAGACAGGGTGCTGATTTCACTCTTGGTTTTGGCTCCAACTGAATTACCAAGACATACCAAAATATCAAAAACATTTGTCACTTTTGTACGTCTCCAGTAAATTAGATGTAAGCTGACAGGCTAGTCTTACTTACAGGACACTATAGTCACCAGAACAGCTACAGCTTAATGTAGTTGTTCTGGTGAGTATAATCATTATATACAGGCATTTTCATGCAAACACTGCCTTTTCAGAGAAAAGGCAGTGTTTACATTGCCCCCAGGGACTCCTCCAAGTGGCCAGTCCCTAGATGGTCACTGGAGGTGCTTCCTGGCTCAGGGCTGCACAGTAAGCAGCTCTGCCGTTCAGCGTCTCCACGCTCTGCATGGGGATGCTGAATTTTCCTCATAGAGATGCATTGATTCAATGCATCTCTATGAGGAGGTGCTGATAGGCTAAAATGGCGTTTGGCCCCGCTCTTTGACGTTTTTATCCAATCCAGTGCTATCCCCATGGAAAAGCATTGGATTGGCTAAAATTGGCAACTATGATGTCATCAAGGGGGCAGAGGTAGCGCAGGCGGGCCCGCGCTCCGCTGGAAATAAGGTGAGTTTTATTAACTATTAAGGGAACTGGGTGGGCAAGCCACCTTAATGGTGGGTTAAACACTATAGGGTCAGGAATATGTGTTTGTGTTCCTGACCCTATAGTGTTCCTTTAATAATTTTCATATAGCCTCAGCCATTCACAAATTAAATGACACACTAAAAAAGCATATTGCAAGTTGAACACTACATTAATACAATTTTTTACCAACGTTTCCATTTGTAAATAGCCATTGTCAAATGTAAATATCAAGTTATATACTATTTGAATTGTGTTTAAGATATATTACCCTATGTTGGTTTCCTGTACCCACAGAACCTAGGGACTACATATACAACACAAGAATCTCATCTAATAAGTGCGCAATCACAATTTCTCCATTTTTAACGAGTGTAAATATAGTGAGTGTGAGATGGACTTTCCCGGCTTGTAGTGGAGAGTGACTTTTAAGGACTTGCTAGAACGTAGGACTTGAAACATTAGGCCCTGTAAATAATATATAAAATGCAAACTGCTTCTCTGCCTCTTTCTTGTAACTGAAAGGTTCCCATTCCCTCCTATATTGTAACTTAGATTGTGTATTACACAAATTCGTACTGTACTTTAATATTTAAAGCACACTAGATAGTAAATTACAATTAAATATACTGCAGATATACTTCGCTTATTGTTTGTTTCTGCTATGCTAAAGTGACTTGCTATATCTTAAATGCTCCTGTTACTGCTACATAAAAATATACAATCAGAAACAAACAAGTTCCTCATTCCTAGTCTGGTGCACACAAGTGACTTTTATTCTGCCTAATGAGACTGACCTTGGTGTTAATAAATGGGTGTCTATGTATGTGTGCTAGTGTGTGACTATATCTGTGTGTGTTTGTATGTGTCAATGCAGTGGCATACACACTATCGATGGGGCTCCAGTGCGAAATTGATCCGTGCTCCCCCCTGACACATACATACAGACACAAACACACACACACACAAACAAACACTTACACACAGACACAGATATACACCCCCCAACAGACACATACATACAGACACATACATACACACTGACAGAGACACACACACAGACAAATACATACACACAGACACAGATATACACCCCCCAACAGACACATACATACAGACACATACATACACACTGACAGAGACACACACACAGACAAATACATACACACACATACAGAGACACATACACACACACATACAGACACATACATACAAACACACACATACATACACACACCCTCCGACAGACATACACACATACAGACACATACACACAGACACACACACACATGCAGAAACATACATACAGAGACACAGACATACAGACACATACATACACACACACAGACAAACACACATACATACAGAGACACATACATACACACACATACATAGACACACACACATACAGAGACACAGACACACACACACAGAGACACAGACACACACAGAGACACACACATACAGACACACACATACATACAGACTCACACACAGACACAGACACACACACATACAGAGACACAGACACACACATACAGAGACACACACATACAGACACATACATATACAAAATGTTTCCTGTTTCGTACCTTTTGTGACGTTTCCTGGGGTCCAGTGGGGCTCAGCCTGATGGAAGTCAGAGGTCCCACTCTGACTCCCTCCTCCTTCCTCCTTCCTCCCATGCGGGTTTGGATAGATGGGAGGAGTGACATGCAGTCACTTCCTCCAAGCAGTGATCTCATCACAGGGGGTCCGGTCGCGCTGTTAAAGCGCCCAGCGCTGACCGGCCCCCTGATAATCCATATCCATCGGGTGGTCCTGACAGCATGGGCCACCTGATGGACCCCTTGGACGGGCCGCAAAACGTGGCAGCTGGTACCCGGTCGCAGGGGTCCGCAGAGCAGCCGACCCCCTGGAGTGACGGGATGGTCGCGGCTGCGACCCCTGTGACCGCGGTATGTACAACACTGTGTCTATGTATATCTGTGCGTGTCTGCCTATAGTGGATATCCAGGGCCGGACTGGGGATACAAAGCAGCCCTGGAAAAAAAATTTGTGCCAGCCCCATAAGTCACTGCGCCATATATTGTCGCGTGTAATATGTAAGGCTATGTCTTGCCAGGACAGATGATTGAGTAATATATATATATATATATATATTGCTTTTTCTAATATAAAATATTGGTCCTTTCAGGGTAAAACGTTTAATTATACAGTAAGCATACGCACATGCAGACACAGGCAATTTCACTGACATTTCAGTGACACACACAAACTCATTGATACACAGCCTCATAGACAAACAATCTTACTGATATACATCAGCTCATTGACATAAAAACACAAGCTCACTCACTAGCAGGCACACGCATGCAAGCAAGCTCACTCACTAGCAGACGCACACACACAGCTTAATGTGGTGGTACTGGTGTCTATAGCATGTCCCTACAGGCTTTTCAACGTAAACACTGACTTTTCAGACAAAAGGCAGTGTTTACATTGCTTCAAAGTGACACTGCTAGTGACAGTCACTCAGGCGGTCACTAGAGGTGCTTCCTGTGTTAGTGCCCTCCCGCGCTGCTGAATGAGACTGGCGCCGGAATATGACGTCATATTCCGGCGACGGTCTCATTTAGCTGCGTGCTGGGGAGCAGAGCCAGCGCAGCTCGCGCAGCTCCCTCAGCGGCCGCCAGGACAAGTCCGCCAGCGGCCGCCAAAAGACCTCCCCAGCGGCCAGGGGAGGGCTGGCAGCCTTAGACCTGGGGGGCAAAACCAGTCAAGTAGACTGGTGCACCTGCCCAGGATCAGAGCCGGTGCAAGGATTTTTGCGCCCTAGACAAAATAAAAATTTGCTGCCCCCACATGTCACATCACAATGCCCCACCCATATGATCTGCCATATGAACTAACGCCAGTGCTGCACACAGTGTGTGTTTACATTAAAAAGCCTGCAGGGACCAGCTATAGACACCAGAACCACTTCATTAAGCTATAGTGTCCCTTTAATGTGAGGTAAATTATAGATTAGTGTCACTAATAATATACTAGATTGCCTACTTACAAGCAGATGAGGATGATGATGGGCTGCAGTTTGGCTCCACTGGTCTGGTGTAGAACAGGATCTCTGGAGGCTGTTTGCAGCTGTGGTCACAAAATTCAATGTTCTGGGAGAATTGGAAGCAGCTCCATTTTTTGGGGCCCCTTACACAGCTCAAGGTCTGGGCCCCAGGGCCTGACGGTGAGTATGCCCATAAGGCCCACTCATAAGTTCCACCCACCCATGAGTTCGCTCACAGGGAGTGGAGTGTGTAGGGGATGTGTTATGTGTTATTGTAGAGGATCTAATATGTGTGCTTATGGTATGTAGTGTTTAGGGTTACCAGTTTGTGCAGGTGATGCAGTGTGTTTGTGTGTAGTGGAAGCAGTGTGTATTTGTGTATAAGGGATGTATTATGTGTTTCTGGTTGTGTGTAAGAGATGCATTGTGTGAATCTGTGTGTATGTAAGAAAAGAAGTGTGTGTGTTTGCATGCGTGTGTACGGGTTTGCATTGTCTGTTTCTGTGTATGTGTGCAAAGGATGCATTGTCTTTGTGTGTAAGGGTTGCATTGTGTGTGTGTGGGTAATGGATGCATTGTGTGTTTCTCTGTGTGTAAGGGAAGCATGTTGTGTTTCTGTGTATGTATAGGGATGCACTGTGTGTGTGTGCGCGCGTAGTGTGAAAGAGCTCCCTGTCTTGGCCCCTGTCCTATAGAGCTGCCCCTTCTTCTTATTCCCCCCTCCCTTCTTCTTATTCCCCCCCTCCCCTCTTCTTATTCCCCT
>OW240918.1:123424537-123469742 GCA_933207985.1 Pelobates cultripes | reverse complement strand
AGTCCGGCCGGTTACAGGAAGCAGAAACTCCGCGCGGAACAGGAGTTTCTGTTTCCTGTAACCGGCCGGACTGACAGGAAGTGCACACTAAGTGTGCGCTTTCCTATCACTCCGGCCGGCCACCGCGGACCGGAGTGCAGCTCGGCCACGCTACAGGGGAAGGGAGGGGAGAAGCTGTAGCCGCCCGAGCGCTCTTAACAGAGCGCTCGGGCGGCTGCAGTATTTAAAGGGCCGGCCCAGGAACGCGGCCGGCCCCGTGGTGCCGCGGCCCACCGGGAAATTTCCCGGTATCCCGGTGGGCCAGTCCGGCCCTGTGGATATCTCTCTGTGTGTGTGCTAGCAAGTGCATATGTAAGTGTGTGAATGTATGTTTATTTACAATATGTGTGCCAGTGAGTGTCTATGTATGTGTGCCAATTTCTTTATGAGTGTTATATATATCCCTCTGCTCTGCTATCTACTTGTGGTGATCAATATAGGGTCTAAAATACTATTTTTACTATGGCAGTAGCTGATCCAACCTCCCACAACCTTTGCTGTCAATCATCTCGAAGACATCTGCATTTATATTGGCCATATACAAAAACCGTGCACTTTGTGATGCATGAAATCAACCTTTTAGAAATTCATATGACTAAAAAAAAAAATCTGATTTTCTCTCTCTAATGCTTCATATTTGGATGAAAATATTTATTTTTGTTAGCGGCACTTTAAGCCCCTAATTTTGGTATTTTTCTTTAGAAGAAACACATATGAATCATTTTAATATCACTTCCAACACATTTTTACTAATCAATCTATGCATAGCTATTGCACCTGTTAATTGCAGATTATATATGTTTTGTTGTTTAACGCTGTACTTCATTATGCTTTTTTTATATGGGGGACAGAACGGCACATGGTAACGAGAACGGATCATACATTTATCCTCTTAGCTTAAGGTGGCCATGTTAAATCCTTTCGGTTTCCTTGGCTTTCCAATGTCATGTAGTGAAGTCAATCTATATATAAATGATGAGGTGTTAAAAATAAATAATAAAAAAAAAATCCTCTAGATTCATTAAATGCACTGAAATGGAACATATTAATTCGACTATAGTTCCTGGGTTTCAAGCTTTTAACATTTATTTAACAATTGCATAGTATAGTTATTAATTAAGGAGTACATGCTGGGGAGGATAGACTACTTTAAGAAAAGCTATTAAGATTGATATAGATAAACGTGCTCTTTTTTATACAGTCATTACAACTCCATTAACCCCTGGAGTGCTAGAAGAACGAGCAATCGTTGTCCTCTCTTCCGGATTTACAAGTGATAAAATTTGCAATGCAGCAATACACCAAGAGTTTATGTACCGCAGTTCCAGCTGTTCTATTGATTGATGAATAATAAATATGAAAACAGAAAAAAAAACAAATGTTTCATTACGCATTTAAATATTGTGCAGCAACTTAGAAGACACAATAAATAAAAACTTATTTTTTTTTGTATAAATCGTTTTGGTTTAAACTCCCCCCAAAAATATGCTAACCGTGTCTGTTTCCTCTTATCGTTTAATTCACAGAGATGTTTTTGTCCCATACTTTATGTATTTTACATCATTTTAGTAAGACAACATTCTTATTTTTGTAAGAATAAAGAAAGGTATGGGTGCACTATAAAATAAACATCAATAAAGAAGCCTTAGATATATGTTAAGCAATGTATTATTTGGTGTTAATAAACTAAAGTTGCAAGTTGGCTATTCAGTAAAGGTAGAGTGGTTGCAAATGCAATTATAGCAAATTACTCACCCATTCTGACACAGTTCGGAATAGGACAGGGCTTACAATAAACCCAACATGTAGGGCAAGTTAGTAACTAATTTGGCTCTGACTATTAATAGGGGATTTTATGTTGAGTGACCTCGGCCCATTGATAATGAAGAGTGTGAGTTAAAACCAAAATATATGCCATCCTCTATAGCAGTGGTTCCCAATCCAGTCCTCAAGTACCCCCTAGCAGTCCTGGATTTAGGAATTACCCAGTTGTGTCTAAGGTGTTTTTAGAAAGGAAAAAAAAACACTTCAGGCACAACAGGGTAATCCATAAATCCTGGAATGTTAGGGGGGTACTTGAGGACTGGGTTGGGAACACCTGCTCTATAGCAGTGGTTCCCAACCCAGTCCTCAAGTAACCATTAACAGTCCAGGATTTAGGGATTACCCAGTTGTATCTAAGGTGTTTTAGAAAAAGAAAAAAACCTCTTTAGACACAGGGTAATCGCTAAAACCTGGTCTGGTAGGCAGTACTTGAGGACTAGGTTGGGAACCCCTGCTCTATAGGATCCCTGCTAAATGTGGAAGCATCTGCACACCCACATATAATTGGATAGGCCTGAAAGACCCCTACAAACTCCAACTGAGCCATAGGCTCCTCTATTCACAAGTTTCTGAGCATGATTTGACAAGTTTATATAAGGGAGTTGATAAGCTTGTGACTCCATTCCTACAGCGTGTCTAGTCTAGCCATCCTCAGGTCCAGATGGCTACTTGAGTTATTTCTATATACTGATCATCCACAACATTGAAACCATTGACAGGTGATGGGAATAACATTGATTATATTGTTACAATGGTACCTGTCAAGGGGTGGGATATATTAGGCAGCAAGTGAACACATTTCATGTGTTGGAAGCAGGAAAAATGGGCAAGTGAAAAGATCTGCATGATTTTGATAAGGGTCAAATAGTAATGGCTAGATAATTGAGTCAGAGCATCTCCAAAACGGCAAGTCTTGTGGGATATTCCCAGTATGAAGTAGTTCGTACCAACCAAAAGTGGTGCAAGGAAGAACAGCCAGGCTCATGGGCACCCAAAGCTCATCGATGCATGTGAGGGAGCGAAGGTTAGCCCATTAGGTCCGATGAGAAGAACTGCTGAAACTCAAATTGCTGAAAACTTAATGCTGGTTATGATAGAAAGGTGTCAGAACACACAGTGCATCACAGTTTGCTAGTATGAGTCTGCGTAGCTGCAGATCGATTAGAGTACCCATGATTACCTCTGTCCGAAACCACTTTTAATGGGGATGCAAGTGTCAAAACTGGACCATAGGGCAATGGAAGAAGGTTGCTTGATTTGATGAATCATATTTTAATTTTGATCATATTTTAATTTTGATTTAGTGCATGTGCGTCGTTAACCTGAGGAAGTAATGGCAGCAGGACACACTATGGAATGACGTACTCTGGGTTTTATATCCCCAGAGTATCATAATTGTGCAGGTGAGCTAAAATATGTTGAGTAACTAAGTAACCAACAATCAACTGGCAAGCTATTCAAGTTTGGAATTGTATCGTATTTTATACATACTGTCCTTGATTTATTTTCTTATTTGATCTCCATCCTTGCAAGATAACAGCTGCAGCTTGCTAAGACATTTACAAAGCTGAAATCATTTTCTGTTTTTGTTTTATTTCTTGAGCTAAAGGGACAATATTGATCTAGACTACCAATGTAGGTTGGACCACTGTGAGATGCATATGATATTTATTCCTTCTGTAATGGAATATGTGAGTAGATTTGAGTATTTTGTTTCAACTAAACTGTGATTTATCAGAATTGTGTGCGCTATATGGACAAATCACAAAACTAACAAAACTAACAAAACGGATAATGGACAATTTTTTTTGTTTGTTTTGTGATTGGAGTTCTGTCTGTGGTGCAAAAAAAAATATGATTGATATTAAAATAAAATGAATGATGGCAAAGAAAAGCCACTAAATGTTGGTTTTATTCACAGATCAAGTGATGAGTGACTAAAAGAATGAAAAAAAGACAGAACAGGATAATATATATCTGTATTCACATTTATATATTATTTTGTTTTGCCCCCAAAATATTACATATACAAAATTCTTATGGAAGGATCCTGAATCGCCATAAATCGTTTTGTTTTTTTGGACTAATTAATTTGGATTAAACCAAATTATTTAACCACGCAAAATGTACAGCTAAATTAGAAAAAATTGAGCTAAAACTAGTTTGAGATCTTCTGTGAGGGATGTACCCATATGGCAAACTAGCAAGCTTTAGAAGGAATAATTGGTGACTGGTAAATATATAACAGATGTCAGACACAATTGAGGTTTGTCATGTTTACTGTGATTCTAAAACATTAAAAGGTACTTGGTAAGCGTGGCTGGAGATTCTGAGAAAAATTAAATAAAGTTTGGACAGAAACATTTTATGAAATAAAATAATGATACAGTTTTTCTTCTTGTGTGTTAAAGTGCAGGTCCCGAAAAAAAATGAAAAAAAAATTCCGATGCTTGCTGAACACACACGGCACATCATTCAACTAATCATTCTCTTGTATATAGTTCCCTATTTAATAGTTGTGGATAAGCCTTTCAAATTATTTATCTACAAAATTCTCATAGACTTTAATGGCGCCTTCTGTAGATAAATAATTGAATTTTTTCCCCAAAGTATTAAATCATTTGAAAAATGTAAGGGAAAAATATAAAATCATGGCCATAATCAGGTCTCAGATAGCCATTAAGGTGCGTTGTTTTACTTTAATAAGTGGTTGGCGGTTCCTCCTTTTTAAGTATGCATCAAGAAAGTTGGCCAGGTGTCCGTTGGGCAACGTTAACCAGCTGGGTAGAGGCTTATTACCATAGTCCTACCTTTCCTCTCGCTGCCTTGCACCCAAAGGCATTAATATTGGATTCTGCAAAATTTTCCAGTAAAAGATCTATTACAAACATACTATTTAAATTGGATAACATTGTTTAATTTTAGTTTTTAAATAACACATAGGTAGATAAGAATTTTTTTTTAGCGTATATGTATACAAAAATATAAGAAAAGCTAAATTCTTTGGACTCGCGGATGCTTTTTTTTTACAAAATTCACTTGAGTTTTATTATCCTTCAGATTATAACCTTATCACAAAATATTTCAATGGACTCTTTCTTCTAAGAATGCATTAGGTGGAGGTGCTTAATGTAACATAATAGATTTTTCAGCTTTTTCGCAGGGTTGCTTCTGCAGACAAAGCTGGTTTTATGAATCCATTAAATATGCACATTATTATTTCCCTAGTGCCAATCAAAAATGCACAAAAAAAGCAGGTATTACAAAATAGGACACGAGAATACAAAATGTTCCCTATAACATAAATGCAAGGAAGAAAATGCATTGTTAATGTCAAAGTGTATTTATTCAATAGTGTTATGAAGCTTAAGCATAGCAATAACATCATATAACTAGAGGCATTATCATAATTGCTTTCTGAGTTGCTAAGTAGACTGGTATAAAAGAGCCAAAAGCAAAGAGTAAAGTAATATTTGCCAGGTTAAATAGTATGTTAGAATAATTCAAGAAATGCTCAACCAGTAAGGTGAGAATTACTTTAAATCAATATTAACCTGAAAATTAAATTGCTTTTAATTTTTTAATTTGATTGTGGCCAGTTGACAGCTTTTTGGGGAAGTCCTACGTTGGAGGTGAAAGAATCAATGTAGGTGTAGCTCTTAGGACATGACAGGCGCACAGTCGGATTTGCCGGCATATGCGCTAACCTTACCCAAACCCCCATTAAAACACGGGCACAGGTTATACTGTTGGAAATAATTCGTCCACAGCTTTATTAAATTATTAATAAATAATTAAGGAATAACAAATGGGGTCATTGCCAACAAATCTTAATAATGTTAACCTCCCCCATATACATAACATACCCCTAGCAGTGACCCCACAATAATAACAATAGATAACAATCTAAATAACATGTTAACACAGAAACTGGCCGCCCAATTTGACCACATTTCCACCAGGTTAAATTGTAAGGGTGTACCGAGACACCGCTACCCACCATATCGATTGTAGGGGTGTACCAAGACACCGCTACCCACCATATCCATTGTAGGGGTGTACCAAGACACTACTACCCACCAGTTCCAGTGTAGGGTGTACCAAGACACCACCACACCCCCAGGTTCGGAGCCACCGACGGGCTCGAACCTACCAACCACGTGCAACACTGCCCAATCCACACTAAACCTCAGGATGCCCACTTTCTCCTCCATCTACCCTCCGATTTAACCATGCCATTCCCCGCCGCTGTGAAAAAACAGGAAATCAACTAACCTAACCAAATACAGGGAGGGTGGGAGGGACAACTGACAGGTAAGCTTAGGTTCAGTTAAAATGGCCTCTTCATATAATGGCTGGTATAAATACTCCCCTTATGGCTCCGCCCTACCCAGCATGCTAGCTGTCACTAACTTCCTGTGGCTGCTATGCCTACCTCCTGGCTCTGTCAAGGAATGCTGGTTGCAATATTGTGTTGGTGGTTGAAGTGTTGTTTATTTGTTGCAGGGTCTTTGCATAACTAGGATTCCATCTATAGAAGAAGTTGTTGCCTTAAAAACAGAGAAGTGATGGGTAAACAGAGCCTAATAAAGCAGTCTTTTAAACTTCTTCTGGAACGTTAGAAAAAAAGATCTCACCTCTGGTGGGGCTTTTGTAGACTTTGACTGACACTAATGTCTTCTAGTGTAACTACCGTGGCCTGCATAAGGTACAGGAGTGAATACATAAATTTTCTATTGTATGTGTCTGGAAGTGTGTATCTGAAAGAGTATACGTGTGTGTGTATATTTGTGTGTGTCTGCCTGTGAGTATATTGTGTGTATGTGGAGGCTGTGTATTGCGTGTGAGGGAAATGACTGTGTATGTGGTAATTATGGGGTGACTGTGTGTTTGTGGGATTTACTGTGTTTATGTGGAAGCAAGTATTGAAATATTTATAGTGGTGATGGTGTGTGGCCATGGATAACTGTGTGGGGGTTTGAAGTATATGTTTGAAAGGGTGAATGTTGTTGGGGTGACTGTGTGTATGTGTTTGAGGGGTGACTACGTGAGGAGAGCTGTGTATTTCGGGATGACTGTATGTGAAGGGGTTGTGTCTGTTGTTTCCAGCCTTCCCACACATTACAACACTTAAAAAAAATAAATAAAAATAAAATACAGATTTAGTTTTTAGCCCCAGTCCTACTCACCGTTGGGCAAGGAGTTGGTAAATGATTTTCTTGTGTCCTGTCGGTTGCGATGCTGCTGCTCCAGTGGGAGATGCTTTTTGACTGCAGATCACTGTAAATACTCTTTGGAGTCTAGAATCTCAAATAAGTATTGCCAGTGATCTGCATCCACCATAAATATGAACCAAAGACTAGAAAGGTTTAATTGTGAAATATGAAGGTGTCTTCCAGAATTACTAAATTCAAACATATTTTTTTAGACATTAGAATTAAATATTTGTTTTGTACAAAACTGCAGTATGTTGGAGCTGTATAAATAATTGTAATTATATTAAAATTGAAGGGCGAGTAACTAAACTAACTTGAAAACTGAAGGTTGCCAAACTGTTGTCATGATCATAATTTGGATCCCTGTCATAAAATGTTTAGAGCTACTGATATAAAGCTATGTAGTAACACAATACATGAAACGTTTTATTAGCAGAGTTAATGGGGCAATTTAATATTCCCAAAGAAGAAACAGGAAGTCATAATTTTATGACATCTGGTATCTATATTAATCTAAAAAAAATGTTTAACATAATTTTATTTGAGTTTCTTGTATTTTATGGTTTGGTTCTTTAACACACACTAAAGAAAACAAGCATTGACTAATAAAAGTGGATGATAGCTATTTTTGGAATGGGAATGCACCAACCAGTTAAGGTTTCTATATTAGCCTCTAATTTGTGAGTGTCACACTTATCTCATTTCAGTGGAGATATTTGTTTCTCCAACACAATGTATACATAAATAAACTGCTTGAGAATTAATATTTAGTTAATCTGGATATAGAAGTATCCAACAATTGTATTCCTCCTATCCATTTCTGACCTACAAAATGGAGGAGAATAATTGCAATCCTTTCATAAATTGTCACCAGGTTGGGACTGTTCCATGAAAATCCCACCACGAAAAAAAAAGGTTTCCATTTCAGCGAATCGATACAATATAGTAGTTCTTCTAATAGAATCTCACCGGACGACCGTAGACTAAGGAGAGCATTAAGTTTTCTTTCTAGAAAGAAGTGGATTTCTTGAACATTAGACATGTGCAATTCGTTTCGTTACGAATGTCAATTCTGACGAATTTCGGGCAATTTGGACATTCGGATACATCCGGATGTCCGAATTGCCAAATTGCCGAAGTGCCGAAGTACTAATATACCTACCCAATGGAAGAATGAAGAATGTTACACTGTATACACTGTATATAAGTTTAAATAAAAATTATACAAACATAGCCAGGATTCAGCTGTAAGCATTTGCAACACTTACAACAATCAAGTATAACATGTAGGTTACTTAGCTTGTCAATGGAATGACAAGAATGAATAAGTAGATAACTCCCTAATTCCCATGGTATTGGTCTTTAAGCCAAATTTACTAATACTAAGTACCGCGAGCAGAGGTATGTCTAGTAAACAGTGAGCAGCCTGAACGGAGGCCCTAAAGAAGAATACGGGGGGGGACCTATTGTCCTCCCCCCGGCCTCCACCTCTGAGCGGCGGGTAGGGGCCCTAAAGAAGAATAAGGGGGGGACACCTATTGTCCTCAACCTGGCCCTCACCCCTGAGCGGCGGGTGGGGGCCCTAAAGTAAACTAATGGGGGGGAACCTACTGTCCTCCCCCAGGCCCCCACCCCTGAGCGGCGGGTAGGAACCCTAAATATCAATAAGGGGGGACCTATTGTCCTCCCCCCTGGCCCCCACCCCTGAGCGGTGGCTGGGGGCCCTAAAGAAGAATATATAAGGGGGGACCTATTGTCCTCCCCCCAGGCCCCCGCCCCTGAGCGGCGGGTAGGAACCCTAAATATCAATAAGGGGGGGACCTATTGTCCTCCCCCCTTGCCCCATCCCTGAGCGGTGGGTGGGGGCCCTAAATTAGAATAAGGGGGGGACCTATTGTCCTCCTCCCTGGCCTCCACCCCTGAGCAGTGGGTGGGGGCCCTAAAGAAGAATAGGGGGGGACCTATTGTCCTCCCCCTGGCTCCCACCCTTAAATGGTGGGTGGGGGCCTTAAATACCAATAAGGGGGGACCTATTGTCCTTCCTCCCTGACCCTACCCCTGAGGGGTGGGTGGGGGCCCTAAATTAGAATAAGGGGGAACCTATTGTCCTCCCCCTGGTCTCCACCCCTGAGCAGTGGGTGGGGGCCCGAAAGAAGAATAGGGGGGGACCTATTGTCCATCCCTCCAGCCCCCACCCCTGAGTGGTGGGTGGGGGCCCTAAATTAGAATAAGGGGGGACCTATTGTCCTCCCCCTGGTCTCCACCCCTGAGCAGTGGGTGGGGGCCTGAAAGAAGAATAGGGGGGGACCTATTGTCCATCCCTCCAGCCCCCACCCCTGAGTGGTGGGTGGGGGCCCTAAATTAGAATAAGGGGGGACCTATTGTCCTCCCCCTGGTCTCCACCCCTGAGCAGTGGGTGGGGGCCCGAAAGAAGAATAGGGGGGGACCTATTGTCCATCCCTCCAGCCCCCACCCCTGAGTGGTGGGTGGGGGCCCTAAATTAGAATAAGGGGGGACCTATTGTCCTCCCCCTGGTCTCCACCCCTGAGCAGTGGGTGGGGGCCCTAAATTAGAATAAGGGGGGACCTATTGTTTTCCCCCGGGCCCCCACCCATGAGCGGCGGGTGGGGGCCCTAAATACCAATAGGGGGGCGACCTAGTGTCCTCACCCCCAGACTCCACTCCTGAGTGGTGCGTGGGGGCCCTAAATTAGAAAAGGGGGAACCTATTGTCCTCGCCCCAGCCCTCACCCCTGAGCAGTTGGTGGGGGCCCTAAATACCAATAAGGGGAGGGACCTATTGTCCTCCACCCTGGCCTCAACACCTGAGTGGCGAGTGGGGGCCCTAAATAAAAATGTAACCCCCCCAAGTGACTAGGGGTCCCCAAACCCTGAGTCACCCCCTCCCAAAAAAAATAACCCCAACCTACCCCCCTCACCCTAAAAATAGCAAGGGGGGGACCATTAACTAGATACCTGTAAAAGAAACAAAAAAAAACTTACCATTTGAGGTCTTCTTTCTTCTAAAATCTTCTTTTTTCAGCCCCAAAAAAGGCCAAATAAAAATCCATAATAAGCGACGCACTTTGAAAAATAAAAAAAAACGAGCGCAAAAAAAAATATCCATCTTCACCCATGGAGGGCTCCGCACAGACTGAGCTCTGCAGGGCAGGGGAAGGCTTATAAAGCCTTGCCCCCCCCTGCAATTAGGCTCAAAGCACTCTGGTTGGTTGGTTTAAGCCATCCAATCAGAGTGCTCTGACAGGAAAATGAAGAGACTGGTAGGTAAGTCTCTACATTTACCTGTAACAGCACTCTGATTGGTTAGCTTGCAATCCAGCCAATCAGAGTGCTCTGTGTCATTTTACACAGCGTGGGAAAGTTCTTTGGAATTTTCCCACACTGTGTAATTTGACTCATAACAACACTCTGATTGGTGTATTGAAAGTAACCAATCAGAGAGTTATGAGTCAAATTACACAGCATGGGAAAAAAGAACTCATGCTCAGGGGTGGGGGCCAGGGGGAAGGACAATAGGTCCCCCCCTTAGTCTAATTTAGGGCCCCCACCCACCGCTCATGGGTGGGGGCCGGGGTGAGGACAAGAGGTCCCCCCCATTAGTTTACTTTTGGGCCCCCACCCACCGCTCAGGGGCTGGGGCTGGGGGGAGGACAATAGGCCCCCCTTATTCTTCTTTTCCTCCGTTCAGGAGTGGGGGCGGAATGATTTTTTTTTTACAGTGAGCAGCCACAGGCTCCTTACTGTTTACTAGACATGCCCCTACTTGCGGTAGAGCGAGTAGGGGCATAATTTACTAATACTAAGTAAGTGCAGAAGATCCCGAAGTGTTGAAGCGCCGAAATTCTGAAGTGCCGAACAGAACTGAAGCTCCGAAGTTCCGAAGTACCGAAGTCCCGAATTTCAGAATGCCGAACCAAATTTTTTTCCCATGCACATCCCTATTGAAAATATCCATTTGTATTTACTAAGCTTGCTGATGATGCTTTAAATAATTTAACCTAGATAAAAGAAGAGATTGCTAGATTATCACAATTAAGAAACTTTTAACTATTACAGAACCAACAAATTCACAGAACCAACAAATTCTTCAATCTCCTGTGAAAGATAAGTCCATATGTTGTCCAAGATAAATAGTGTTCTCTTCAACGCTTTCTATGTTAATCTGCAAATATTTACATAGAATATGCAATTTTTCACTATATTTTTCCTAAATATCAACTTGTTAACTTCGAATTTTCTTAGACAATGTAAAACACTGCCTGTTCATTCAATTATAATGTTTACATTTGGCTGAAACAATGCCTCTACTGGTTGTTAGTGTGTCAGCTAGCCGCTAGAGCCACGTTCTCTTTCAGATTCTTTGATTATCGAAGGTCTTCACATTTGTCATCATCACACACACAGCATGATGATGCCAAATACAGGGTGGGCCAAAATTCAGAGTACATAGTTACATAGTTACATAGCTGAAAAGAGACTTGCATCCTTCAAGTTCAGCCTTCCTCACATATGTTTTTGCTGTTGATCCAAAAGAAGGCAAAAAACATAGTCTGCAGTGCTTCCAATTTTGCAAAAAACTAAGAAAAATGTCCTTCTTGACCCCAAAATAGCAGTCAGATGTCTCCTTGGATCAAGCAGCTATTACCACACTAATTAGAAATTATATCCCTGTATGTTATGTTTTTGCAAGTATTTATCCAATTGCAGTTTAAACATCTGTATAGACTCTGACAAAACCACCTCTTCAGGCAGAGAATTCCATATCCTTATTGCTCTTACTGTAAAAAAAACCTTTTCTTTGCCTTAGATAAATATCTCCTTTCTTCCAGCCTAAATGTGTGACCTCGTGTCCTATGTATAGCCCTGTTTATGAATAGATTTCCAGATAAAGGTTTGTACTGGCCCCGAATATATTTGTATAATGTTATCATATCCCCTCAAACTGAACAGATTAAAATTTTTTAACCTTCCTTCGTAACTAAAATGCTCCATTCCTTTTATCAATTTTGTAGCTCGTCTCTGCACTTTTTCTAGTGCCATGATATCTTTCTTTAGAACAGGTGCCCAAAATTGCACAGCATATTCAAGGTGTGAGTAGGGTTTAAGGAGCCAATAGCTTTTTAATTAATAAACCAATTTCAACGATCTTACACACAACAAATGCTTATGGAGATTTGTTTGACTAGGTATGGAAAATGACACCTTTCAAATGAGCCCCATTTGCCTATTCGTAAAGTTTGGCTCTATCAGTTGCAATGTTCATAACATTAGTTAATGTTTGAGGAGCTAGCATTCAAATTTCTGTCCATTAACTTCCTGCGAGGTCACCCAGCACCAGACAGTACATTTATAGGGTGCAATTGGCGCTGATGATTATCAGTGGATTTTCTGTACCCCAGAAATTACAGTTTTGCTTATTGATGAAGCCATTTAAATGAAAATTTGCTTTACCAGACATGATTATTTGATTTATATTGTTTTCTCTGGCTAATTTATTGTTCCTTCATGAAATTACCCATTATGAATCTCACAAGACTCAGTAATGACTTGTACCTGCAAAAAACAAAAACTGAAATACTATTTTATCTGTCAAATCCTACTTTGAATTTTGCCAATCTTGTACAGGAAATACAATGGAATATTGGTTGACAACTCACAGTGACTACCGTGCATGAGCTATAGATCCATAATGCTTCTCTATAAGAAGCATTTGATTGGACCAGGGATCATCAGGAATGATAATCTTAAAGGTGGCGGATTCGTCTGCAGAAAGGAGACATTCTCTGCACTCCATAAGATATAAGTTTAGTTTCTTTCTGCAACTTTTTTTAACAAGAGGGTGCATAATCTAAATAAAAAAGTAGCACAGCTAACATAAAAATAAATATAACTAAATAAATTTATAATATTAAAAATAATTTATCTTGTTTCATTTTTGATATTTTCTTGCATCATAATCTATATTTTTTTTATTAAATAAAAGTAAAGAAGTAAACCAAGTAGACAATGAGTCAAACTTTTACCTTGCTCTTAAAAGGAAGAAACAAACACTAAGATAGAATGCTTGCCATTCTCCTTGCTTCGTTGAATGGGTTTATGTAGTCAATATCTGCATTGGTAGGCAGTGATACATTGTAATTGCATTACCATTCAAATCAGAATCTCATTATTACCGTTGGATACTCAGTAGGAACTAACATAAGACAAATAGTGAGCATAATATTGATTTAGAAATCCTAAAGCCTAAACTTTTGGAGACCAATGAGTACACCATGTGCTTGTAATGCATTCCAGGCTTTCCAGCCAGATCCAAATATAATCACCACTTTGCCGTGAAATATATATCTCTTTGCAGTCTTTATTGTTGCAGTTCATTGCAGATCACTTTAGTTTCTTTACTTTTCTGAAACAAACAGTAAAGTGTGTGCAATCCTACCATATACGCCATTTCCCAGGGACCTCATTTAATGTTTTGCATGTTTTACAAATTGATAAATATAGTAGAGATTAAACAAATCAACAAATCCTAAAGAAACATTTTCACAACTTCCATAATCTCTACAGTAACAAACTGCTATAATTGATCTGAAAAATAATCCCACTATCACCATCAAATGGGCAGACAAGGGAGGAGCAATGGTGATAATTAACACTCAGGACTATATAAAAGGGGAGTAAACAAAAGGTAGGGTCACACTCAGTCGCAACATACCAACACAGGGGGCTACTGAGCAAGGGTCAGCAAACTCCAAGAAATACGTAGTAATGAAAAAGATCTCCGGCACTCACTGTAATTGGTTCCAGGCAGATTTATTACAACGTTTCGACCTATACAGGTCTTTATCAAACCTGATAAAGACCTGTATAGGTCAAGCTTGATAAAGACCTGTATAGGTCAAAACGTTGTGATAAATCTGCCTGGAACCAATTACAGTGAGTGCCTGAGATCTTTTTCATTATATAAAAGAGGAGGACAGGAAACTGTCAGATGGCAATTACTATAAAAAACTAAATGAAGAGCCCATCAAAAAATATACATTGCATCGTAGGATGATCATCAGATCCTTCTCTAAGAATCTACAACTATAACTGGAATCACTCATACCAATGTTCTATATGCTCCCGAAAATCCACAAAACAGGTAATCCTGGCAGAACTATAATTACAGGAATAGGACCAGTTACCGAACATACCATCAGCTTCATAAAAGACACTACTGACTTCTTTAACAAACTCAGCCAAATCACCAATCTCCTTGCTAAAACCATCCATGTAACCATGGACGTGGATTCTCTGTACAGCAACATTGCACATAAACATGGTATCAACGCTTGTTTCTGGCAACTATAAATTGATCTGAATGTGTCATCATTTTGTTCTCTACATACTCTGCTTATTTTTACATATTGTGTATAAAAATAACAATGATATATTTCCCTTTTTGACTTACTTTTACCATCTGAATTTCTTTCTAGTTACAGAAAAGGATTACTGAAAAACAGCTATTTCTTTAATCTCAAACAATTTAATTTTTATTATTTTTACATTTACTTTCCATGTTTTTTGCGTGAGGTCTGTGATCTACATTAGAAGGTGTAAACTGAGCATTGAACAGAAAGTATCCTTGGCAGACTTATATTTAAAACTGGATGAGTTAGAGAAAATTAACTCCGAGGATCAAATAACTCTCCTTGAAATAGATCAATTTAAGAGCAAAATTAGATAATTAATGCTAGATGGAGCAAATAAAATTCTAATTAAATGGAAACAGAAGTGGTTCTACATGGGGAACCGTGCAGACAAATATCTATCAAATCAATTTAAAAATTCCAATCTCAAGGAGAGAATCTTTGAAATTTCATCAGGTAATAATCAATTTAGGTCCCCCCCATAAAATTGCTTCAGCATTCAGAGAGTACTATTCTTCCCTATATAATTTAGGTAAATTTGAAAAAAAATTAAACGCAAATTTCTGACTATTTAAAAAACTCTAATGTACAAGCACTAGATACAAAACATAGAGCAGCGCTAGACAAACCAATAGAGATGAGAGAAGTCATCCAAGCTATAAACAAATCAAAAAAGAATAAAGCACCTGGTCCAGATGGCTTCTCCAATTATTTTTATAAAAATTGTCACATGTAATAGCTCCAAATCTAGCAAAAATGTATTGAATGATATTCTAGAAAACAAACCATTTCCCAGTGAAATGTTGCAAGCGATCATTATACCTATTCCCAAACAAGGGAAGGATTTAAAATTTGAGCCTAATTTCCGACCGATTTCTTTAATCCATAGTGATATCAAAATATTTTCTGCAATATTAGCAGATAGAATTAAAAAGATAATAGCTCACATAATTTATAAAAAACAAGTAGGTTTTGTTAGCGGTCGTCAACCGTATGGTAATACAAAGAAAATAATTGATATAATAGATTTTGCCTTAAACAATAAAATCTCTATGGTCACACTCTCTCTGGATGCTGAAAAGGCATTTGATCGGGTTGACTGGTCATTTCTGGAAGCAATACTCAAAAGATTTAATTTCGCTGAAAATATAATAAAATGTATTATGGCTTTGTACTCCAATCCGACAGCTAAGATAGTGGGGCAAGGTTTTGGATCCCAATGGTTCACAGTCAGGAACGGTACTAGACAGGGCTGTCCTCTGTCCCCTCTTTTGTATATCATGTCTCTAGAACCATTGGCAGCCAGAATTAGAGATAATACGGAAATTAGAGGAATCTCTATTGGGGATGTTGAAAGCAAGGCTAGTCTCTATGCACACGACGTTCTGTTGACTTAACCAGACCCTGAGACATCAATAGAATCCCTTTTAAATGAGATTAAAATATATGGAGAGTACTCTAACTATAAACCCAATATTAATAAATCACAAGCTATGTCAGTGGAAATGAATGAAAACAAAAGGGTAATTCTTGCTCATAAGTTTTCATTCATGTGGAAAGATAAATACATTGACTACTTAGGGATTAAAATGACAAAAGACCCTCTATTTTTAATTGAGTTGAACTATCAATAACTACTAATGGACTTTCTAAAAAAAACTGTGGGAATGGAGAAATCTGCCCCTATCATGGCTGGGCAAAATTAACATTATTAAATCATATATATTACCTAGATGACTCTACAATATGATACTAATCCTCCTTCAACTCCCTTTCTTTTTCTGCACACAATTTCAATCCATAGTAGAAAAATGTATTTGGTCAAATAAGAAACCAAGAATTGCAAAAAAATTCTATATAGAGATAAGTCCAAGGGGGGCATGGGTTTTCCTAATTTGAGCCTCTATAGTCAAATTTATGCAATGATACATGTATATGCTATTCATTCATATTACTCTAGAACTGAAGATTGGTTCATTATTGAACAAAAAATATTGAATATCAAGAATTATAATAATCTCTTATGGCTGAATAACTTAATAGCAAAAACATTTAACATTTAAAACTCTAAAGGGATTTTTGTTATCAAAAACATTATTTCCTTCTGGTGAAAAATAAAGAATAGCATTGGATTAAAAGATAAAATAATAACTCAAACTCACATCAAAATAATTGAATATAGCATCCCAGATCTGAACAAGATGATGTGGTATAACAACATAACAACAAAAAGGTGACTATATGGAGGGTGCTCAGTTAAAAACAAACATCACTTAAAGGACCACTATAGTGCCAGGAAAACATACTCGTTTTCCTGGCACTATAGTGCCCTGAGGGTGCCCCCACCTTCAGGGACCCCCTCCCGCCCGGCTCTGGAAAGGGGAAAGGAGTTAAAACTTACCTTTTTCCAGCGCCGGGCGGGGAGCTCTCCTCCTCCGATCCTCCTTCTCTCCTCCCCGTCGGCTGAATGCACACGCACGGCAAGAGCTGCACGCGCATTCAGCCGGTCGCATAGGAAAGCATTTATAATGCTTTCCTATGGACGCTGGCGTCTTCTCACTGTAATTTTCACAGTGAGAAGCACGCAAGCGCCTTTAGCGGCTGTCAAGAGACAGCCACTAGAGGGTGGATTAACCCTAATGTAAACAAAGCAGTTTCTCTGAAACTGCTATGTTTATAAAAAATGGGTTCACTCTAGCTGGACCTGGCACCCAGACCACTTCATTAAGCTGAAGTGGTCAGGGTGCCTAGAGTGGTCCTTTAATAATGGAATAATGGAATAGGAAATCCCAAGAAAGGATTATTATAATCTGATTTGCATAAAAAAACATCATTTCTGGGCATCTCCTAACTACTTTACATCACAATGCCACAAAACTGTTAGATAATCTCTTTGCAGCTCATTCAAATAAAAATATAATATTTTAGTTTTTTTAAATTCCTGGAAAAGGTGAGAGCTCAGACTGCATGGTCTAAAGACCTTGGCACAGTGATAGACAGCATGGCATGGGGTAATAGCCGCCTAAAGTTGGGAGAGCTACCCATTGTTTAAATATCCAAGAATTACACTATAAAATAATGCATAGATGGCATTTAGTCCCCACTAGAATGCATAAAATTGATTCTAATCACAGTGCCCTGTGTTGGAGATGTGGCCTAAGGGAAGGAACATTTGGACATGTATGGTGGTCTTGTAGACAAGTCCATAATACATGATCTAAGGTTTTTCTAATAGTCTCAGATAAAACTCATACCTCCAGAAAAAGCCTTATTACATTTAAAACTTGATGGATTAAAAGAGCAAGGCACATTTTTGACTTTCCAGATCTTTATGGCCATGAAGTTAATAATATCAAGAATGTGGAATAAAAAAATGGAAATTTCGATGATGGCTACTTTGCAGGATGGACAAAGGCTATTTTTCGGCTCTTCAAAGCTTTGGTTCATATATCAAAATTTGGGAGCCTTGGTTAAATTCAGATCTTCAGTGCTATAATATCTGACTTGGGCTTGTCACCAGTACTTGGACCCATTCTCTTAAATATTTTTATTAGTGATATTGCAGAAGGTCTTGATTGTAAGATATGTCTTTTTGCTGATGATACAAAGATATGTAACAGGTTGATGTTCCAGGAGGGATAAGCTAAATGGCAAATTATTTAGGTAAACTAAAAAAATGGTCAGAGTTGTGGCAACTGACATTTAATGTGGATAAGTGCAAAATAATGCATCTTGGACGTAAAATTTAGGGGTGATTATTTCTGATGACTTAAAGGTAGGCAGACAATGTAATAAAGCAGCAGGAAATGCCAGCAGACTGCTTGGTTGTATAGGGAGAGGTATTAGCAGTAGAAAAAGGGAAGTGCTCATGCCATTGTACAGAACACTGGTGAGACCTCATTTGGAGTATTGTACGCAGTACTGGAGACCGTATCTCCAGAAGGATATTGATACCTTAGAGAGAGTTCAGAGAAGGGCTACTAAACTGGTTCATCGATTGCAGTATAAAATTTACCAGGAAAGGTTAAAGGATCTTAACATGTATAGCTTGGAGGAAAGACGAGACAGGGGGGATATGATAGAAACATTTAAATATATAAAGGGAATCAACACAGTAAAGGAGGAGACTATATTTAAAAGAAGAAAAACTACCACAACAAGAGGACATAGTCTTAAATTAGAGGGACAAAGGTTTAAAAACAATATCAGGAAGTATTACTTTACTGAGAGGGTAGTGGATGCATGGAATAGCCTTCCAACTGAAGTGGTAGAGCTTAACACAGTAAAAGAGTTTAAGCATGCGTGGGATAGGCATAAGGCTATCCTAGCTATAAGATAAGGCCAGGGACTAATGAAAGTATTTAGAAAATTGGGCAGACTAGATGGGCCGAATAGTTCTTATCTGCCATCACATTATATGTTTCTATGTTTCTTTTATTTTCTATTTTTCTCTTTCATCTTAGATTCGTATGGAAAAGGGGGGTTGGGGGGGGAGACGACGACATCCACCAGTCGCGCAGACCATGTCTTGTCTACGATTTGTAAGCTGCCACAGAACTTATATAGAGAGGATTTTTTTATATAAACACCTACTCACATAAATGATGTATAGTCTAGGCATTTGTATAGGCATTGGAGTTTGTTTAGATGGAGAAGTGTACTTATAATAACTGTTTTATTGATTAATTGATAAAATAAAAATATATATTGGAACAGGAAGTATATATGTAAATTACACCCCATGTACTCTATCTATGATTAAATCCTAAAGACTTGAATATGTGAGAGGTGTTCTCTGCAGGATACTGTTGCCTTACTGGGATTTTATCTTCAATCTGATGAGCTTTAATCTGCTTTAAGCCACTTTATGTGTATTTTCAAAATGCCAGTTCTTCACTGTTAAAGGGAAGGAGGGGTAGCTGTGTGTTGTGTGCACTCGTATTGTATTTCAATGCTTTACATGCTCAATCAGGTATGTAAATCTAGTTTTCTGAGAATATTTTGAGTATTGCTCTTGAATCATAATGGGGTCTTAACTAAATGAATTGTCAGGAATCGACCAGGGAATGTAACATTTTATAGCTGGAAACATAGGTGTGATATGTTTCCCAATTTGGGCATTTTAGTGTAGATTTTGTAATACTCTGTTCAGTACATGCCTTATTATTTTTACAGTTATTACAATTCATGAGTTAATTAATAATCCCACAAGTGTACCTTGTTATGATGATTCCCAACCCATTCCTCAAAGCAGTGACCAAGGTTTTGTCTGTTTCCTACAGGAACATAACTGGAAAATCAAGAAATGCTGAATTGTTGGTGTACTTTAAAGGGACACTATAGTGACCAGAACAACTACAGCTTAATGTAGTTATTCTGGTGAGTATAATAGCTCCCTTTATGCGTTTTTATGCAAACACTTGCCCCTTGGGACACCTCCAAGTGGCCACTCCTTGGATGGCCACTAGAGTGGCTTCCTGGCTCAGTGCTGCACAGTAAGTAGCACTGCCATTCAGCGTCCCCACGATCTGCATGCGGACGCTAAATTTTCCTCATAGAGATGCATTAATTCAATGCATCTCTATGAGGAGGTGCTGATTGGCCTCGCCCCTTTGCCAATTTTGGCTATAAAGCGGCAATTTTGATGATGTCACCAAGGGGGTCGTGGCCAGAGCTGGCGGACCCATGGAGAGCTGAAAATAAGGTGAGTTTTAACCCATTCTGAGAGGGCTAAGGGGGGGGACAAGCTGCCTAAATGGTGGGTTTTCACTATAGGGTCAGGAATACATGTTTGTGTTCCTGACCCTATAGTGTTCCTTTCAGGGCAGGTTGGCAACCATTGATATATAAGATTCTTAATGGGACATTATAGGCACCCAAACCATTTGAAAAACAGAAAAAACAAGTTAGTGATCGAACAAGATATAGTTAATATCTCAACACCGTAAATTGAACGATTTAGAATAAATAGATTATAAAAACAGGTGGTATGAACGCTCCTGTTATATATAAATAGTGTGGATACAGATTAGATAGTAAAATTAACTTTAATTAATAAAAACACGGACTAAATACAATCAAATAGCAAGAAAGACACTCTGGAGGATAGTGTGCAAAGTCCAGGAGCTGACTCGTGATAATGGCTCTGATGGGGTGGTGTAGAATTTTTTTCTATTTGTTTTTATGTTATTTTACACCACTTTTATCAAATTTTTATCCTTTTTGCTACTGTTGTTTTTCATGTACATCCCTTTTATTCATTATTTTCCTTCCTCTTTTATTTATTTTTTTATATCTATTTTTATCATTTTTATCTACATTTCCACATCTTAATTCCCTCTTTTATCTCTTAAAGGCATAGTCCTTATTTTTATTTATTTTTATTCATTTTCATTATTTTGTATTCTCTACCAATTTCACTGCTTAAGTTTTAAATTTATCCAAAGTGATTTTACACCACCCCATCAGAGCCATTATCATGAGTCAGCTCCTGGACTTTGCACACTATCCTCCAGAGTGTCTTTCTTGCTATTTTTTTTGCAAAGGTTTTTGTGAATTCCTATCGTCTCCAGTGTGAGCGACTCAGTGTTAGTTAGACTCCCTCTCCTCTGTGTATTACACTACTTATACCAGAATTCTCTACTCTCACTAAATACAATCAAACTCCAAAAATACAATCTATTACTGTAAGAGTGAAATGTGGAATTATAATGCCGTGAAAAACAGCTATAGTCACAGCGTAACTAATGTAGAAAGTAACAAATGAGGAAGAGATTGTATCTAAAAATTAAATAAAAATACAGATACACACTCTATATTAAGTTAAGCACTAATGCCTAGGTGGAAATTCTTTGTAAAAAAAGGTGTCAATCCCCTAAACAGTGAAACATATAAATAAGATAAAATACAAATAAACACAGTAATAGTAATCTACAAACTACAAATCTGAAACTCTAAAATCACCCAGCATGATCTGACATTAACAATATATAAGCCGCAAGCGTGCAGATCAACAAAATGACTTATCCATGGGGGGCCCTCTCCACATGTTGAAAATGATGCAGTCAGTCAGTGGGGATTCCGAAGCTCCAGATGCCCAGTGAGCTCAACCACAATTTGCAGAGTGATCATATATACAGTTGCAAGAAAAATTATGTGAACCCTTTGGAATGATATGGATTTCTGCACAAATTGGTCATAAAATGTGATCTGATCATCATCTAAGTCACAACAATAGACAATCACAGTCTGCTTAAACTAATAACACACAAAAGAATGAAATGTTGCCATGTTTTTATTGAACACACCATGTAAACATTCACAGTGCAGGTGGAAAAAGTATGTGAACCCTTGGATTTAATAACTGGTTGAACCTCCTTTGGCAGCAATAACTTCAACCAAACGTTTCCTGTAGTTGCAGATCAGACGTGCACAACGGTCAGGAGTAATTCTTGACCATTCCTCTTTACAGAACTGTTTCAGTTGAGCAATATTCTTGGGATGTCTGGTGTAAATCGCTTTCTTGGGGTCATGCCACAGCATCTCAATCGGGTTGAGGTCAGGACTCTGACTGGGCTGGCTCAGAAGGCATATTTTCTTCTGTTTAAGCCATTCTGTTGTTGATTTACTTATATGCTTTGGGTCATTGTCCTGTTGCAACACCCATCTTCTGTTGAGCTTCAGCTGGTAGACAGATGGCCTTAAGTTCTCCTGCAAAATGTCTTGATACACTTGGAAATTTTTTTTTCCTTCGATGATAGCAATCCCTCCAGGCCCTGACGCAGCAAATCAGCTCCAAACCATGATGCCCCCACTACCATACTTCACAGTTGAGATGAGGTTTTGATGTTGGTGTGCTGTGCCTTTTTTCACCACACATAGTGTTGTGTGTTTCTTCCAAACAACTCAACTTTGGTTTCATCTGTCCACAGAATATTTTGCCAGTACTGCTGTGGAACATCCAGGTGCTCTTGTGCCAACTGTAAACATGCAGCAATGTTTTGTTTGGACAGCAGTGGCTTCCTCTGTGGTATCCTCCCATGAAATCCATTCTTGTTTAGTGTTTTACGTATTGTAGATTCGCTAACAGGGATGTTAGCATTTGCCAGTGACTTTTGAAAGTCTTTAGCTGACACTCTAGGATTCTTCTTCACCTCTTTGAGAAGTCTGCGCTGTGCTCTTGCAGTCATCTTTACAGGATGGCCACTCCTAGGGAGAGTAGCAGCAGTGCTGAACTTTCTCCATTTATAGACAATTTGTCTTACCGTGGACTGATGAACAGCAAGGCTTTTGGAGATACTTTTATAACCCTTTCCAGCTTTATGCAAGTCAACAATTCTTAATCATAGGTCTTCTGAGAGCTCTATTGTGCGAGGCATCATTCACATCAGGCAATGCTTCTTGTGAAAAGCAAACCCAGAACTAGTGTGTGTTTGTTATAGGGCAGGGCAGCTGTAACCAACACCTCCAATCACATCTCATTAATTGGACTCCAGTTGGCTGACATCTCACTCCAATTAGCTCTTGGAGATGTCATTAGTCTAGGGGTTCACATACTTTTTCCACCTGCACTGTGAATGTTTACACGGTGCGTTCAATAAAAACATGGCAACATTTCATTCTTTGTATGTTATTAGTTTAAGCAGACTGTGATTGTCTATTGTTGTGACTTAGATGATGATCAGATCCCATTTTATGACCAATTTGTGCAGAAATCTATATCATTCCAATGGGTTCACATACTTTTTCTTGCAACTGTATGTACAGTCAAACAGCAGGATATGCTTTCTAAGTAGGCTGATCTTCTCTCTAATACTCAGGCAGGACGGGATTGCACACACAGCCGGAGACACAAGATGAGCCATGGCCGGTATCTTTAAAAAACTCACACCACTTGTTTTTTTAACCCAAACCACTTGAAGCTCAGTGAAGTGGTCTGTTTACATTGCAGCACTAAGTCTGCCTCCAGTGGCTGTCTACCACACAGCCACTAGAGGCGCTTCCTGGATCATAATGGACCTTTAGTCTGGTATCTGACGCTGGACGTCCTCACGATGTGCATGATGACATCCAGTGTCAGATTTGTCCCCGAAGGAAAGCATTGATTTAATGCTTAACTTTCCTTTGGTGAGGTCTATTGCGCATTTACCCAGCTCGTCGTGGAACAGAGGAGTAGGTAGAGTAATTAAATGGTTTTTAACCCTTTTGGGAGAGGGGAAGCAGAGGGAGCTATAGTCCCAGGAATATAACTTTGTATTCTAAGCACTTATAGTATCCCTTTAAGGTATCCTGCTGTAGTCCTAGACTTTACTTTGTTATTAATGACCATGAGTCTTGCTTTGCCTAATGGTTAAATGATTACTCTAAGCATCATGACCACAACAGCCTAATGTAGTAATTATGATGTGAAGAGGAACACGGCCACATTTCCCAGTCATAGGGTAAACCATTGCAAATTGCTCTTACTTGGGATCTGTTGGGTGCTGAGGCAGGTTTGGTGATGTACATCTGGCTTCTACAGAGCTGCAGATGCCAGATGCAGATGCTGTCACCACTCATTGGCTAAGAGCCTCAGCCAATGAATGCAACTCTGTTCATAGAAATATGCACAGAATTGACATTAGCCAGAAAAGGAACTCTCATTCTGAGCTGGCAAATGAGGTTCTAACAGCAATGCCAGAGATGTTATTACACTTACGAAACTGAATGGGTTAAAGTTGTTTCATAGCTAAATGCTGCACATACAGACTACAGGCACCATGAACAATTCAAATCACTGAAGTGGTCATGGTATTTGAAACAACTCTTTAAGTTCGTTTCAATTTGTTTCAGAATTCGACTTGCTTCTTGGACTGTGCCTCTGCTCGCTTCTCTTTTATCCTTCCCTCCAGAAGACCTCTGTTTGGCTGCAAAATGCGTGAAGGGTAGCCTCATCGGGAGAGTGGTTAAGCTCTGCATGGTTTTGTGCTAAAACATTCAACTACTGGAAACCAATGAAGCATTGCAGAGCCTGACAAACTATTAATCATTTTTTAAAATGGCTGTTATAATATAGAAATAGCTTGAATTGAAGCTGATAAGACACATTTGCCCTTTCTGGAATCAATTAGGTTAAAAGAAGATATAAGCATTTGCAAATGTGATGCTTGAATGCATCTTTCAATTTTGAAACTATTAATTATGCAAAAAAGAAAATCCTCTGTTCTTGCATGTTCTTGAATCGGACAATGTTTTAGGTAAGGAAGGGAGTCTAATATTTTCTTCTTTGAACCAGATCAATGGGTCGGCAATATGACCATCAAGACATTTTCACTAGAACTACCATTTTTCCCTTTTTTTTTTTGCATTCGGTTTATCTGCTAGCAAGGAATCTTTATATTATATTGTGTTCCTTGGCTAGCACACTACAACTACAAACTACTAAAACAATTTCATGTCAGATGAAGTTTATTTTTTATTTTTACTAAATCCCCCCATCTTAATGATGATTGTGAACAGGACTCATACCTATATTTATCAGAATGTTGGAGGATCCTATGCTTTTTTTTCATGCAGATCACTAGGACACAAGTTGTTGATACGAAAATGGTTACTTTTTACAATCTTGAATTGTTCTCAATTGATTTAAATGTTGCAAGTGTGTATTTTCATAGCAGTCCTTAAAGGGATACTGTAGGCACGTTAACAACTTCATCTGTCTGCAGTCCTGCACCCCTCCCCCTGTCCTACGTCCAAAAACACAACATTAAACTAATTAGAAGGCAAAGAAGCATGGATCAAGCTATACCTCCAATCCCTGTGTGTATGACAGCATGGAATCTTACTCTCTATCTCTTGTAACGTAAATGACGTGATATCACACGTGCATGCGCAGTGCTGTCACTGTCGGCCGTAGAGCCTCATTAAATATAATGATTCTCTGTGGTTTTCTGTGCATCGTGCCGCAATAAATTAAATATATTTTCTTTTAAAGTCAGACAGAACTGCAGAGGAACTTAAATGGAAACTATAAAGGAAGAGGGATTAATCCTTATTTTTTAAGAAATTTAAATAATGATTTATGCCATCAATAAAGCATAATAAGGATAATGGTTTAGAGTCATGACTAGGGGCTCTGTGTGGGGATAATTTCAATTATATGGTTCCCTTATGCCATATGCCTCTGGAAGTGACATCGGAGGCCAGCCTAGTCTAAAGAAGTTACCTCCCACAAAGCATCGCAAACCAGACATTCTCTCTCTTTGAATGTACCCAGGATGTACATTTACCAGCTCTGAGGGGTGGGGCTTTTGTAAGTAATGTTAAGTAGCCTGTTACTTGTCATTATTATTATAATTATATTAACCCTTGAAGGACAGAGGCAATTGTAAAAGTTCTAAACAAAATAAAATCAAAGCAAAAAAAAACCAAAATTAAGGTGTGTTGTAACTTGACATATCTGTAAAAACACTTAATACAAGGGTGCATCAAACATATAATGCAAAAATAACTTCAAAGTGCTTAGAATTTACTTACAAAACGTATTCCATTCATAAACTATATGTAAGGGAAAAAAGAAAAAAAAAAGAAAACAATATAGTGTAATATTGTAAACACCAATAATAACCTATACATAAATATTTACCCACTAACAAACAGGGTGCAGGTGAAGACTGCTCAGGCTACTGGTGCTTCAAACAAATCACAAGGAATCCACCAGGCAGTAGCTTTCTTCCACTAATTTTATTAATTAAAATAGGGAGAGGTTTAACCCTCTCTGGAAATCAAGTCCCCCACAGATGGAATGCTCTGAGGTTGATATATATATATATATATATATATATATATATATATATTTATTTATTTGGCAGAATATTATTTTTTTACACTTTGGAGCAGCAGGGAGACTGCTTGACAACCCAGGCATGCACAGCTTGCCCAGCTGTTGTGGCCATGTGATTGCTCGGTCACCTGGCCTGCGGGGGCCTGAGAGGTCGGACGTGCTGCAGCAGGACTGGCTGGGATGTCAGGTAAGGTAAGGTAAGGTCAGGCTAATAATAAAGTTTTGTGTGTTTTCTATCCACATATGCAACATAATACCAAGAACTATAAAAAAAAAATTAACATTGTTACTTATTGCTTAATTATTATGTAATAAGTCAAAGATTAATATTCATTTTAACCCCTTCAGGACAGAGTCAATAGTGCACGTTCTGATCAAAACAAAATGTAAACAAAAATTGGTATTTGCGCTATATGTCTGTTCAACCGTAATTCACCTCTTTCATGTTAAGTGCACCCACACTTATTATATATCATTTTGTTCAGGAGAAACAGGGCTTTAATTTATCAGTAACTATTCATATTTAAAAATTTTTAAAAACTGTGAGAAATTAAGATTTTTAAAAAAAAAATTGTAGACATTTTAGCTGTAAATGTCATAATACCATTAGCTTTAACTGCAAAAAAACCCACATATTTGGATTCAGCAAAGTCTCACGAGTACAACAGTACCCCCCCATTAACAGTTTTTACAGTGTTTTTGAAGGTTAAAAGGTCAAATATAGCACATTCCATTTTTCAGTTTTTTCAAATTGAACTTCGTCAGGTTGGTTATGTTGCCTTTGAGACCGTGTGCTAGCCCAGGAATGAGATTTACCCCCATGATGGCATACCATTTGCAAAAGTAGACAACCCAAGGTATTGCAAGTGGGGTATGTCCGGTCTTTTAGAGTAGCCACTTAGTCACAAACACTGTCCAAAGTTAGCGTTCATATTTGTTTTTGTGTGAAAAAAGCAAAAAACTAATATTTGGCCAGTGTTTGTGACTAAGTGGCTACCAAAAATGACTGGCCATACCCCATTTGCAATACCTTGGGTTGCCTACTTTTTCAAATGGGATGCCATCATGGGGGTAATTCTCATTCCTGGGTTACCATACGGTCTCAAATGCAAGTAACCAATCTGGCAAATTTCAATGCGAAAAAAATGAAATGCAAGCCTTATATTTGACTCTCTAACTGATTGACGTGCCTGACAACCCAGGCAGCAAGTGCAGAATTAAATTTGCACGCACTATATTTAACCCTGTAACTTTCCAAGACACCATAAAACCTGTACATAGGGGGTACTGTTATACTTGGGAGACTTCGCTGAACACAAACATAACTGTTTCAAAACAGTAAAACATATTGCAACAATAATATCGTCAGTAAAAGTGCCGTTCGTGTGTGAAAAATGCAATAAACTTCACTTTTACTAAATATATCATCGTTGTAATACAATTTATCATTTTGAATCACTAATATTTGTGTTCAGCGAAGTCTCCCGAGTAAAACAGTACCCCCCATGTACAGGTTTTATGGTGTCTTGGAAAGTTACAGGGTTAAATATAGTGCGTGCGAATTTAATTCTCTGCACTTGCTGCCTGGATTGTCAGGCACATCAATCAAATTTTAATTAATTAAATCACGTAATTATGTTAAAATATTACTTAAGCATACACATAGAATTTTTATATATATACATATATATGTATTTAAATTCTACGTGTATACTTATGTAGTTATTTATGTAATTATATATATTTATCTAAATATAAATATTTGCAGTTATTTGTATTTTATATATAGATAGATATATATATATATAGAAAGTCATTCTAAGTGTGTTTTGTTACCAATATATATGTATTAATAACAAAATACAGTTAGAATGAAATTACATATGTATATATAATTTATTTACATTTTTTGTACATATTTTATTTATTTATTTTATTATTTTATTTATTTATTATTGTAATTATACGTATATATATGTATATATATATAAACATAAAATATATATATAGATATATTATATATATAATATATATCCTATATATATATGTAACGTTATTCTAAGTGTATTTTAAGATTAATATATATACTTATATTAACTTCAAAATACATTACGTATCACGTTACATATATATAAGATGTATATATATAGCATCCAAGTAGAGAGCACTCTGGAGTCTTTGTTTTATATCAAAATAAATACTGCTTTATTGTGCAGAATACAATAAAGCAGTATTTATATTGATATAAAACGAAGACTCCAGAGTGCTCTCTACTTGGATGCTACATATTGGTCAGAGATTACTTGCACCGGAGCATGGAAAAGACCGGGAACATTGAGTGCTGGGACCTGGGAAAAAAAAAAAATATATATATATATATATATATATATATACTTTTAATTGATTTTAAAACATGTTTAATAATTTTTTATTATTCTTCCCACCAGCAGGGGGACTGTCTGACATTTCAGACAGTCCCCCTGCTGGCAGATCCACAGCCAGCTATTGGGGCCCTGATTTGCCGGGTGAGGGCTGCCTGGGCTGTGAGGCAGTCCTCCCGAAGTGGAGCGCTGGGAAGGTAATTATCCCAGCAGCTACAGGGCTCAAAGCCGTTACGGCGTTCTATGCCGCCGCAACGGCTTTAAAGCCCTTTTAATGTGGAACGTCATAGAACTCTGTAACGGCGTTAAGGGGTTAAGCCACGGCCTCAACTGCATCATATAAATACTGCATTGAAAATGCATGCATAAAATGAAAAACAAAAATGGTATCTTTTCCAGTAAATGCAGTGTTCAGTGGTCTTCAGTAGAGTTGAGCGGACACCTGGATGTTCGGGTCCGGCAGGTTCGGCCGAACTTTGAAAAAAAGATCGGGCTCGAACTTGACCCCGAACCCAAACCCCATTGAAGTCAATGGGGACCTAAACTTTTGGACACAAAAATGCCTCTAAAAAACTCCTGGAAAGGACTAGAGAGCTGCAAAAGGAAGTAAAATGGGGGTAAGCGTAGGACAAGTGCCCTGCAAACAAATGTGGATAGGGAAATCACTTAAAATAACATAAAATTTAGCCATAAAATAGCACTAGATGGAATCTTTGATTTTAGCTTTGGAAGAACATAAAGCAAAATCTAAAGCATGGCTGTCAGGAGGATCACCAGAATTATCAATTTGAGAGAGGGTTGGAGTGCAGGGTATTCTCTTTCATTGTTCAAACTGAGCTCAACTCCTGATGCATGGAGAAAAGGCCTTCACAAGCCTCTGCTATTGTGTACATAGTTTATACTAAGTGACCCATAGGTTGAGGAGGCGGTGACCGTGGCGGTGTAGGTGGAAGCAGCGGTGGAGGAGGAGGATGAGGTAGCCAACACTGTTTTTTATGTTTTTGTTTAGTTTTTTTAATTGTGGTAGCCCACAAAATATTGGGACATACAAACAAAAGAAACATTTGCGGCCTGCGGTGCATTTCTTGCAGTCCTGATGCATGGAGAAATGCTCAACTCCTGATGCATGGAGAAAAGGCCTTCACAAGCCTCTGCTAATGTGTACCTAGTTTATACTAAGTGACCCATAGGTTGAGGAGGTGGTGACCGGTGGAGGAGGAGGATGAGGTAGCCAACACTCAATATATATATTTTATATATTTTTTTTAATTGGGGTAGCCCCCAAAATATTGGGACATATAAAAAAAGACAACTCTGTTCCGCAGAGTAGCTGTTGACATTATAGTTGCGCAGGAACTTTGTTGACTCTAGAGAACCTCGGGCAAATCGCACATCCCCGTGGCGCGACTTTGCATGCGGATGTCATCCATATCAACTTTCGATGCCAGTTTCTGCGCCTACCATGGTGACCACGGGTAACGGGGAATCAGGGTTCCATTCCGTACAGGGACCCTGAGAAACGGCTACCACATGCAAGGAAGGCAGCAGGCGCGCAAATGACCCACTCCCGACGCGGGAAGGTAGTGACAACAAATAACAATACAGGACTCTTTAGAGGCCCTGTAATTGTAATGAGTCCACTTGAAATCCTTTAACTCTGATCAATTGGAGGGAAGTCTGGTGCAGAGCCACTGACCCGTGCGTGCTGCAGGCGAGCAGCAGCAGCGTGACAACGCCAAAAGCGCGCACCACCACTACAGTGAATGTCACATCCTGTTCCAAGTTGCTCAGTCTGGTGATGGCTTCTGGTATCAAGTACTCTTTTTACTGAAGCTGCATCAGACCCTGCTAATTCATTCCACACTGTGACTCCTAACTTCAACATCAGGCATACTGGGTCCCGGTCGTCCGACCGCCGCACAGACAGTGTCTGGGTCCTGGTCACCGGACTGCCCACCTCACTGTGAAACTATGAATGGAGTGTTAAATCTGGTACAAACCCGAACTTTGCAGTTTGAGTTTGCTCAAGTCTATTATGGATCCTTTGATCGCTACATGTATTACTTGGATAACTGGTAATTCTCGAGCTAATACATGCCGACGAGCGCTAGGGGACGGCCACTCCGCTTTTGCACCCTGCTCCCTCTTATGCTGTGCTGGTGCCTCTGTGCGACCAGCTCCTCTTCCTCCAAACTACACACATCACTCGCATGACCTTGATTCCATGTGGGGTCTAGGAACTCATCATCCTCCACATCATTTTCCACCCACTCTTCAACCCTGCCCTCCTTGTCGGTATGCACACTGCAGAAAGCCACAGCAGTTGGCACTTGTGTTTTTCCAGCATGTAAAGTCTGCAAAGGACATATGGAAATTGTTTTAGAATTGTATCCAGGCAACAGTTTCCCCTATAAAGTGACTTCTCAATTTGACTTGTGAGGGTATTGCCCAAGAATTACAATATTGTTGTGAAGTACCTCTTAGCTATTGATCACTGGTTTGAATATAGCAGTTTGTTATCTGGTAGTTTCTAGTGTAGAAAATATCAATATTAGATGCTTCTATTTGACTCTCAGATATGAAGTGCACCCCACTAAAATACTATTTATCAGCTTAGGACCCAAATAATTTTAAGTTTTAAAACTGCAATGTGACAGCAGTATTTGACGATTCTATTTGACTCTCAGATATGAACTGCACCCCACTAATGTACTACCCCACTAATGTACGATTTAGCACCAAAAAAAATTCCTTTTTAAAACTCTGATGTAACTGCGGTATTTGAAGCTTCTATTTGACTTTCAGATATGAAGTGCATCCCACCCCACTAATGTACTAGTTTGCAGAATTCTTTCCTAAGCTGTCCCTATCAGCGGCAGCATCCTCTCCCTACACTAATAAGACCACATGTGCGTGCGGCGCTACGTGACTCCAGCTTATATATAGATGCTGGGTCACATGCTGCACTGGCCAATCACAGCCATGCCATTAGTAGGCATGGCTGTGATGGCTTCTAAGGGCACACAAGTCAAATGCTTGTTTATTGGCTGCCCTGCAGCCTTTGAAAACGCTCCATTAAATCGCCGAACACCGAACTCCAACCCAAACATGCAGTGATATGTCCGTGTTCGGGTCCAGGGTCCAAAAAACCTAATGTTCAGTACGAACTCAAACTTTACAGTTCGGGTTCGCTCAACTCTAGTCTTCAGCCTCCAACTTAAGAAAGAGATACAAAAAACTACAGAGTATTCTTTTACACAAGGCCATAACACTTAGAGAAGATATGGGTTTTTAATATCCCTCCCAATGGATGTTAATAGCCTTGGAAATAGGGTACTCTGGAACCGCCTGGCAATTGATATCAAGAAAAGGCCTTCACATATTCCATATCAAGCTAAATAAACATCTGTTCAACAGAGTCTTGTAATCACTTACTCCAATCCACCCATTTCTTGTAAAATTAACTTTTTTTTTAATCTAAGATTTTTCACAAAATAGATTTACATACAAACCAAGAAAAAATAGCATAACATCATGAAATCAATTTACAATCAAATATAATAAAATGACAAGTACAGCCACAAAAACAAACAACAAAAAAAATACTTAAATTAACATAAGAAGCTGAGAAATGAGAGGAGGGAGACCTTCGAGAGAGCCACATAATTAAACAAATTCTTAAAGTATTCACATTCTAGAGCCTTGAAAAATAGCTTTTATTCACTCACGGCAATTATTCCATGCTAGATGACTTTTTTGGATAAATCTGATTGATTCCATTTTAGCGCTTTTTCCATTTTAATGTGATATAGAAATTCAATATAGCAGATTAGCACCCATAAAATAAGAATGTTTACCACTGCCCTATAAGCGCACTATTAGACGCTTCTATTTGACTCTCAGATATGAAGTGCAAGCCACAAAATGTACTATTTAGCAGATTAGCACCCAGAAAGTAGGAATGTTTACCACTGCGCAGTAAGCACACTATTTGGCGCTTCTATTTGACTCTCAGATATGAAGAGCAGGCCACAAAATGTACTTTTTCAAGTATTGACTACAAAAAATTGTTCTCAACCTTCCCATGTCTGGTGATCACAATTTTAACAGCAAGCAAGTGGAATAAAACCTCAATAGGGCGAAACACGTTATTTTATATTACTGTATTAATAAAAGTATTTTTTTACTACTTTACAATAAGTGGTTAGTCTTTTTTACTTTTATGATTTTTACGTTGACTTATACCTGGCAAGGTTTTTATCATCTAAAGCACCAGAATTATCATCAAAAGAATCCAAGGTAGGGATTGTTCCACCCACGCCTGGCACATAGAGGGGTTTGTCTTCTCTTTGTATTGTAAGTATATTTCCTATTGCTATTTATACTTACCTGTATGGAGAGCACTATTGGCTTTCTCTTCTTTTATTGCATGTGATCTACACTGCAACAACCACCAGAGGCATATCGTGCAAGTGGGGAGTTTATACCACAGGACGCTGTTTTACCTAGAGCTGGTCATAGCTCTATGATATGTGAGTTGGCATTTCTATACCTCAAGGTTGTTTGTAGCTCATCTGACTTGCCATATTGCACTATTGGTTCCTTCTGTATTCTGCTTTCTTTCATCCGCTGTTGCTAAATTGAGCTGTAGCAAGGATTTTGCATGAACAATTAAAGATATATTGTGTCTTTAGGCCTATTTTTACCTTCGGTATTTTTTTATTGGACTTTTCATTGTGCTTTTTTATCTAAACAGTTAGCCTTTTTGTGGTCTATTAAATCTTTCTGGCACACCCTGAATATTTTTGTTCTGTCACCTTTAGTTTTTTTTAAGGGTTTGAGGGATACCCTTATCTTCAGGAGTGCTGCCCCCTATACTTGTGATCAGTTGTGTAGCACTGTTGGTTTGGATGAGTATAAATATAGCTTCAAAGGTTTTTTTCCCTAAATCTTTTATACCGTTGCACCCCCAACAAACATGTAAGTATGTGCCTTTGTTTTGGGTACATCTCCAACATATCGGATTTACAGAGGGGAACATTTTACTCTATCTTGTGGGCACCAGATACCATTTATTTATTTTTTTAACTTAACCTATGTTTGCACAAGATTCAGACAATACGTTGTTTTGGTCGCTCTGTAAAAAGATGATCACTACTCTTTCATATCTAGGTTTATTTCTAATTCTTCTAACCATATATTAACAGCAGGATTTATTTAGTTAGTTTTCATTTTCTATTTTTCAGTGCATGGTGTAAGTTACAGGCTTGCATAGACATTGCATAAGAATACATAACATGAAAAGAATTGGTTGGAACATGGAATGTTGAAGTTACTGCACTTTTTATAACAGAGGAGATAAGGTCACTGAAGCACAGTTCTAGTACGTTAAAGGTGAGAAAAGAACAAGTGCTGCAGCATAGAACTGTTGATAATTCATGAAGGAATACCACTGGGTGAGTAGGGTTAAACATTGCATATAGATCCAGCAGGGCACAATAACAATGTGAAAATTGGCAGTTAACCTATATAATAACATGTAGTGCTAGAGTATAGTATTGGCTGTCTGCTAATTAAAATAAACTTAAACTAAATTAAATAAAGTGCCAGTGGGTACTGATTGCAAAGGAGTGATGTCAGCAATAAACTACAGTAAAATGAAAGAGGTCCAGGCACTCCTTGGTTCAAGACAGGAACTTTATTGGAACCACAGCAGTAACGTTTTGACCCAAGCGTCTTTATTAAGTTCCACACATACTACAAAAAGCAATAAACTACAGTCCTACAGAGTTATAGCCTCACATTTATTACTACGTCTTAGCTGCAGATAACTTGTGGTCATTTCATGGTGCTGCTCAACCGATACCCATGCAAGGGAGGCTGTTGAGATAGGGAAGTAAGAGTCCACATTGTCATGGAGGAGAGCTCCTCCTGTTCCCAGTGTGGATGTGGTCTTGTTTTTTGCCGTCTTGAGACCATCCATGATTTGCAACCTTGAAAGGACCCTGGCGCCATCTTGATGCACATGATGGGCCTTGCTGAGTTGGAACTCTCTAAAAGCGCTTTGAAAGTCGGCCTCCTCAGGAGCGCCATGAAGGGACATGGCAGTGGGCTGTGATAGTCTCTATGCTGCAAGCCTGTATTGTCTGCGGCCCCTGCCTTCTATTCACCACCCAGCTTCGGTGGTATACATCTGCCACAGCAGTCACATGGGCCTTCATCTTGGTGACATCTTATGATAGCCACATAGGTGGAATCCTGTCACGTGTTGCCAACTCACAGGTCTAATTTGGGAGATGGTACCTTGGGTTATTGAAGTGGTGAGTACTCTGGTACTCAATTTTACCCAGAATTGGGCACACATTCTGTCAAAGGCCTGTAGAATCGCGTCACTAAAGGTTACCAGTTGTGGGGTGGCTGCGGAGAAGCAGGCTGTTGTGCAGCGCCCATATTGGGCAATAGGCCCCATTCTCAGGATTCGCCTTGGTTACAATGCTGACAGTGTGCCCCAAGTGCATGCCAGTGGGTACCGGGATTACCCACACTGTTCCAGACGACGACACATAGCTCAGAAATAGATGAGTTCCAGAACCAGGCAGACTCCCCCACCATGAGTATATTGACAGGCCGCTTAGAGATCTATCATATGAAATTCAATGTATTTTTAATACCGTATATACTCGAGTATAAACCGAGTTTTTCAGCACATTTTTTGTGCTGAAAAACCCCCACTCGGCTTATACTCGAGTCAGTGTCTGTATTATGGCAATTTACATTGCCATAATACAGACTGGGGGCTGGCAGAGCTGTTACTTACCTCTCCTGCAGCTCCTGTCAGCTCTCTCCTCCTCCGCGCTGGTCCGGTCAGCACCTCGGTCAGCTCCCAGTGTAAGTCTCGCGAGAGCCGCAGGGTCATAGTGCGGCTCTCGCGAGACTTATAGTGTGAGCTGACAGAAGAGCTGCACGGACCGGCGCGGAGGAGGAGAGAGCTGACAGGAGCTGCAGGAGAGGTAAGTGCTTCCTGCCAGCCCCCCTCGTCCCCCCACTGAACTGCCAATGCCACTGGACCACCAGGGAAGGAGAGCCCCCCTCCCTGCCATGTATCAAGCAGGGAGGGGGGGACAAAAAATAAATAAATAATAAAATAATATTAAAAATAATAATAAAATAAAAAATAACAAAATATTAATATAACAAAAAAAATATTAAAATAATTTAAAAAAAATAATAATAAAAATGCCCACCCCCCACCAAGGCTCTGCAACACACACACACACACACACACTGCATTCATACACACACACACTGCATTCATACACACACACACACTGCACTCATACACACACACTGCATTCATACACACACACACTGCATTCATACACACACACACACTGCACTCATACACACACACACTGCATTCATACACACACACACTGCACTCATACACACACGCACACACTGTACTCATACACACACACACTGCATTCATACACACACACACACTGCACTCATACACACACACACTGCATTCATACACACACACACACTGCACTCATACACACACACACACACTGTACTCATACACACACACTGCATTCATACACACACACTGCATTCATACACACACACTGCATTCATTATATACACACTCTGTAAATAAATATTCAATTAACATAATTTTTTTAGGATCTAATTTTATTTAGAAATTTACCAGTAGCTGCATTTCCCTCCCTAGTCTTATACTCGAGTCAATAAGTTTTCCCAGTTTTTTGGGGTAAAATTAGGGGCCTCGGCTTATATTCGGGTCGGCTTATACTCGAGTATATACGGTACCCACAGTGATTTTTACTTTTTCCTAGTATTTTTTGCATTTGTGTTAATATTAAATTAAGATTTATTGTCTCCACAGCTGGTTTATATCCCTGTATATTCCAGATCAGCCAATTCGAGTCTGACACATCTCCTGGCTGTGTTTAATTCTATTAAATGCCAACCTTCCTCTATATTATTTTCTACTTGCAGTCTTCAAATATGTACCGGGACAGAGGAAAGGTAATTGTTTTTAATTATTGGATATATGTTATATATATATTATATATGTTATCTGTTTTCTGAGATACATTTTTGGCATAATGGGAGGGAACATTCAACTTTTTTTTTCAGATGGCTGGATGAATGGATGGATAGATGAATGGATGGATAGATAGATAGTGTGACGAAATGCCTTTTGTCCCTGGATTGTTAGGTGACAAGCTGCCCTTTGCCCCCGGCTTTTGGAGGAGCCTGATTGCCAGCCTCCTTCCTCATGACTATGGCCCTGGGGTGTATTGCCATTTAAAAAGACTATTTGGGGCTTATTGGCTTCTAAAGACAGTTTCTTCCCATTTGAATCCATGGGAAGGTGTGTTTCTTCCCCTCCCCCGTTTCCTGTCTATTTGTTCTCCAGCTGGGCGTTGTCCCAGGCACACTGCCAAACCAGTTGGAACTGACTGCTTTTGTCCCTCCTTGGTTTCTCAACAGCCCTTGCTACGCTTTACCCCATGGAAAATCTACTCTGTTCATGGGATCTGAGCGCTGTTCACCTAGATTGGGCGCTCAGATCCGAGCTATCTGGGGATAGGTTAACTGTGGGGGTTCTGTGTAATAAAATAAGAATTATGTATTTTTATGTACTTTTACGTATTTTGCTGTTAGTGTTAAATGTAGATATTTTCTGTACCTGGAGATAATTGAGTTTACTGCAGTGCCTTAAGCCAATTATCTCCAGGATGGAGAGGAGGGATTTCATTGTGTATGTGAGAGTGTTATCATGTTAATTAGTGTTCCCATTGGTTTGTGTCCCTTTTGTCACAGTTTACCACCAGGTCCAGGGGGTGTGCCTCTGACCTGAAAACTTGTATATAAGGAGTAATAAACGCTCATTGGAGTCAGATCATCTTGTACCTTCATGAAGTTTCGGCTCATGTTTGGGGGATTGGAGAAACTACACTCTGGGGATTGCTATAATCACTATACTCCCCAGGGTATAATCACTAAGCTCTGCTAAGAGCTTGTTCCTGTTCCTGCTCTCTGGAATTGGGAGAGAGGTCGACCTGCTGGAAGCTGGACCCTGGTCCTGGGTCCAGAGTGGGTGGAGACGGCGAGACCCCAACCAAGCTGCGGTGGTTCGTGGGGTCTGCAGTGGTTATGGTGTCAGGCAGAGTGCTTGGAGTCCTCGGAAAGCACTAGGAGCATCCGCTGGCGGAAGGTACCCGGTCGGGGTGCCAGCGGTTCCGTTACAGATAGATAGATATGCAGATAGATAGATGGATAGATAGATAGATATGTAGATAGATAGATAGATGTAGATAGATAGATAGATAGATAGATAGTAAATATCTTATTCTGTGTACATAAACAGGGTTTGTCAACTCCTGACAAATAGTCAAATAAAAAAAATCACCGGTTTAAGGTCTTTATTCTGTACCAATGCAGGAAGGTTAAGTGTTGTTCCACATGTATTTTTATCAAACTGAGCTAAAGATACAAGAGGCCACAAATCCAAGCCATCTATATTACTGCTGAACCAAACTCTTGGACTTATAGCCCAAGTTTGTGGCATTGTTTGATGAACTACTTAATCCTGTTGGTCTGCTCCAACTAGCTATTGATGGATGAAAGCAGAGAATACATGATAGGTGACCTCCATCAGCATGGACTGAGCATCCAGCAATGCGGAAAGATAAATAGAACGTCTTTGCCATTAAATATTTCGATGACAAGCAATACAGGGATTTGCCCATTTACATCTGTAGTGACATGAAAATCTTTAAACATGTCTATTCGACCCATTTCAGAAGCACTCTTTTTTAAATTTTAAAACCAATCTAGTTCATGTAATAAAAAGAAAACTGGAAAATCACAAGCATTGACGCCATTATAAATATTTTATATCAATTGATGAGGGTCATCCAAATGGCAGTAGCATGTCGAGAACAGAATTCTCAGTGTTTTAACTTTAATCTCAAAATCTTAAACTCTGGGGCTACAGCAACAGCTATTCTAAAGGGTGACACTGCAGCATTGTATATTTTGTTAATTTATTTCTTTGTTAATGGATTTAGTTTTTTTTTTAAATGTGTCATTGGACATCGTTTGTAACAGGAACTGGAAAATTGTTCCAAGATGGAAACGTAAGGTTTCTACATTGTTTTCTTGTGTGTCTTTGTCCTCTATGTATATTGATGAATGTTTACTCTTCAAATGTGCAAATAAGAGGTTCCTGTGGCTTTCAAAGACAATATTTGACTACAACATTTGTACGTAACGGATATGCCATATATTTCAAAATACAATCAAACAGTTGATGCGGATGACGTTGGTGGCATCGTTTTTTTCCACTTTGGAACTTATCATGTTTGTGGAATTTTGCTGGTTTTAGCAACACAAGTAAGCTAACACTGGCTTTAGTTACTCGAGATTGTGTACAGTCTTCTTAGGCATTTATTTTTTAAAGAAGGAGTTTACTGAATATAATGACAATATTTGTCCATGTTTTTATAGTAAACAAGTTTTTTTCAAAATTATTTATCTTGAATATCACATTTTTTAATATCTTTTTTTGTGTACCATTGCTTGAGGTCACTTACCTTGTTGATGTTTACGTCACAGTGTATAGGTAATGTCCTACTCCCACTCCCTGAAAGGTGTACAGGTTCTTTCCATATTCTGTATTAGATAAATTCTATGATCCACACCAAAACTCCTTCTTTAGCAGAAAAACCTACTAAATAAATATCACAACAACCATTATTTGAAAAAAAGCAAAAAGAAAGGAATACAACTAGTTTAAGAAATTCTCATTGTGTTGTTAACTGTGCAGGTATGTGTAAATTTATGAGCTAAATTAAAATAGGTAGTGCTAAAAGAATGGCACAAATAGCTAACATAAAACAGGCAGGACTATAAGTATGGGTGGTGGAATTAATGTAAATGAGACAAGGCCATACATGCTAGTAAACACAATCTTCCGCAGCTTGAGGCTGTGCTCCAAAATCAATTCACAGAGGCAGGAAAATGGATAGCGGTTAACAAACTCTTCCTAAACACTGACAAAACGGTTACACTGATCTTTGGAACTGTACCTAAGTCACATAAACGACAAAATCAACAGCTGTGTATCAGAACAAATACAAATAGCACACTGACAGCAGTCTGTTCTTTCAAATATCTAGTTATGTTGCTAGACCCCAATCTATCCTTTGGCCTTCACATTGAAAAAATCTCTTTACCCAAAACTAGGTGCCCTGTACAGAAACAAATCCTGCCTAAGCCCTACAGTAAGGAAACAGATAGTGCAACAAATATTAATGCCAGTCATTGATTATTGAGATATCATGTATGCACCGGCATCGCAAGTCCACCTTAATAAACTTAATACGCTATATAATTCGTTCTGCCGCTTTGTACTAGAATGTAATTACAAAAATACCAAAGGCTACTGCACTCTAAGTGCAAGAAAAAAAATATTAAATGCTAATTTATTGACACAACATAGTAATAATAGAGTATTAGTCTATCTCATGCAATATAAAATATACAATACTGCCTATCAATGATTCTCTGTTAAAGTAAAAAAAAAAACATTGAGAAAATCGAGGGCAAAGGTTTTCTCAAGGGTTTTTGCTTGAACAGAGGATCATTGATAGGCAGTATTGTATATTTTATATTGTTGTCACTTTAGATTTCATACATAAGTAGATTGTATTTAAGGTGATTTGGCACTAAGCACTGTAAGTTTCCTTTTGCACTCTAACTATGGTGGGCAATATATTAAATTGCGATGTATATTTAACATTGCATGAGATAGAGTACAAGAGTACAAGTCTATCTATTATTACTATGTTGTGTCAATAAATTAGCATTTTTTTTTTGTTTATAATCTTTATTAAACGTTTCAAATATTAAACATATTGCACATAAACACTGATAACATAGACATCAATTCATTGGGATAATTTATCCTGAATATAGCTGAATAAAAATGACAATAACCATATATCCCTCAAACATAGTCACTAAACATTAACAATAGTATACCTCTAGCATACATTACAACAATACAGGACAATGCAACAAAAGGAAACAAAGGGGAAAAAAAGAAATACTCAAATTAATATTGCCAGGAAGGAAGGGGGAAACCCTGTAATTAATAACATGTCCAGAATATGAACATCCTAATCTCATACCTAATTTACATGACAGAAAAACAGAAGATTTAATAGGTTTTTTTTGTGATCAGATCCCAACACTTATTCATCACATTTGTTTTTTTACTTAAATTTTGTTCACACAGCATTAGTTCCATTTTGATCTGGAACCTGAGTTGAGATTTAACTTTCTCCCAGGGAATCTGAATATTACTTTTCCAATTTCTTGCGACAACAATTTTGGTTGCCAAAAATAGATGGGTCACTGTGATTTGAGTTTCAAAAAGCATTACGGGCCAGTTTAGATGGAGCAAAACAACCACTGGGGAAAGTCTCAACTCAGACTTCAGAACCCTAGATATAAAAGTTTAAATTGCATCCCACTGGTTGTGCAACTTGTTACATTCCCACCATATGTGTTTAAATGTTCCAGTGGTTAATCCACATCTCAAACATAAGTGGTCTGATGTAGGGTACAATTTGTTAATTTTTTCCGGAACCCAGTACCATATATTTAAGATTTTGAAATGGGTTTCCAATAAATTTAACGAGTGTGAAATTTTTTGACACCTCTACCATGGAAGAACCCCAAAGTTTAATATCTATATCAACATTTAGATCTCTCTTCCAAACGTCTAAAGCCGTGGGTATTTTTTCCTTATTACAGAGTTTGCTTATTAATAAAGCTTTTGAAAGTGGTTTCTCTACTCTACTTGCTTTGAATAAACTGTTTATGCTTTTGTATAAACTAGTATCTGGGTCCATTAAGTGTGATATCAGAAAGCTTTTAATTCTCAAATAATTAAACAGTTCTTTTGATGGTAAATTGTACTCCTGCATTAATTGGACAAAAGGTTTGACTACACCCTCTGTTACCAGCTGAAATAGGTTGGTAATTCCGACTTGTTAACATTTATTCAAGTTGATATTACAAATCTGTTGTTCAATAACTTTCAACTCTGAATAAATTGGAACTTTAGTACTGATATTTAGCATTTTTTTTATTTTGTTCCAACTATTTAACAGATGTATTAAAATTGTGTTAGAATATGCTTTATCTACTTTCGTACTGTTCCAGATTAAACAGTCCAGACTAGAACCCTCTCCAGAGTTGCTTTCCATCATATACCATCCCTCATTTTTGTTCTCAGCTATCTGCATCCTGTATATATGCAATATTATTGCTGCTTTATAATTATTTTGTATGAGAGGATATGCCAATCCTCCCCTACATAATGTTTGTGCCAACAGTGTTTGGCTTATCCTTGGTTTTTTCCTTTCCATATATATTGTGTAAAGCTTCTCTGGATCAGCTCTAGCCAATGATTAGAAATATACAGTGGTAACATTTGAAACATATAGTTCCATTTTTGGATGACATAGGAGTTAATTACATTTATCCTTCCCCAGAAAGTTATTTCTAAATTTTTACGATCTTTTAGCCATTTATTAATATCTTGTAATAGCTCTAAAAAATGTATCTCCATAAGATTATTTATATCTCTGGTAAATTTAACACCTAAATAATCCATCTTGACGTCGACCCATGCACAATTGTAGGTATCTTTGATAATACCTTGTGTTGCTCTATCTAGATTTATGTCAAGAATCATAGACTTGTTTGTATTTAATTTATAACCAGATATTTGACTATATCTTGCTATTTCAAACATAAGGGTGTTTAAGGAAGGAGCCGGGTTTGTAAGCGTAATCAGAATGTCATCTGCATACAAGCTTATTTTCTGGTCTCTATCTAATATTTTATAACCATTAATTTCTTTATTGTTTCTTATGGACTCGGCTAGAGGCTCAATAGTAAGCAAATACAATATTGGAGAAAGTGGGCAGCCCTGACGTGTCCAGTTTTTCAGTTGGAACCATGGAGCACTGATGTTTGGACCTTTAGTTTGTGCTGATGGATTCATATATAGAGCCATAATGGTCTTCTTGATCCATCCAACAAGGCCATAGTAAGTTAGAGCAGCTGCTAGGTAGGTCCAGTTGACTCTGTCGAATGCTTTCTCAGCATCAATCAACAGAGTCAACATTGGGACTTTGTTCCTTTTTGCACCATCCAAAATATTGATTATTCTTCTAATACTAGTATAGGAATTTCTACCTGGGACATAGCCTACTTGATCTTGATGATGACTGATGATAAGATTTTTTTTAATCTGGTCGCTAAAAGTGAGGCGTGCAGTTTCGTATCAACATCGATTAGAGATATCGGACAGTAGTTTTTAACGTCTGTGGGACTTTTATTTTGTTTTAAGATGGGCAAGATATTAGCTTTTAACATCTCTGCGGGAAAAGGTCCTAATTTAGCTGCATGATTGAAAGTTTTAGTTAGATAAAGACTAATTTGATATTAGATATTTTGTAAAACAAATTAGTAAAACCATCTGGTCCGGGAGTTTTTAATTTTTCTAAGTTATTTATAGCTTTTTTGAGTTCTTCAATAGTTATTTCTTTATTTAGTACACAACTATCTATTCCTGTAATTTGAGGTTTATTTATTTTCTCAAAATATTTATTAATATCTTCTTTAGTCAGGGATTGTGGTAAATTGTACAGTTTACTATAAAACTCATTGAAATGGAGAAAAACGCATAGAATACGGCTCACAAAGGTATACTACAAAGGAGGGGGATAACCCCTAGTGGAATCAAAAAAGAAGAGAGGGAGTAGTATACCCGTTATTAGGTACTGGGAACTAGATGCGAGTACCACACGGAAGACTGGTCATACAATTCAAAAAACAAAAAATAATTTATTAAGTTAATATTAAAAATTGCAAACTGGAAAATAAGGCAATCACCCAAGTGTAACACACAAAATGAGTACAGTGTGAGAGTACATACATAGAGAGAAATGCTAAAATCAATGAAATTGGCTTAATAACCGCAGATTGTAGAAGTTCTTATATTGCACTTGCTAGGTTAACTGTTATAGGAATACGTATAAATACGTATAATCCAACACATTTGCATTGTTAATTCTCCAGATATCATATAGATTGAATTTATCTTTAACTTTTTTTTTAAGGATTTAGCTTGTTTAACTACCATTTTATTTATTTCAACTCCTTTCATTAATTTAATCTTTTCTTGCAATTAGAGTGTAGTATCCTTTGGTATTTTTGTATTATTTGATTTTGGGTCTTTAGAGGTGACCCAGATACCTGCACCTTATGTGTGATTGAGTGCAAGTACTATTTTGATTTTTTGGCTAGAATGTAATTACTTTATCCACCACTGTGACATGTTAAAAGTGCTGAACTGGCTATCGTTGGAATCCCGACGCACTCTTCATCTTTCCAGCCTCGTGCATAAGAGCATTTCTGGGAAACTCCCACCCTACCTGAGTAGAATGCTCTCCCCAGCTGTTCCCTCCTCCTATAACCTCCGAACCAGTACTAGCACGATATTTAGCATACCGCAATATAAAAATAAAGTGGCTCGATACTCATTTTCCTACAGAGCACCGCAATTATGGAATAACCTCAGGGACACAGTCAAATCTTCATTCAATCTAAAATCTTTTAAGAGATCTATGGCAATATCACTCTGCACAAATTGCACCTGTCATGGTTGAATATATGTATTACCTGTTATGTATTAAATTTATATATGTGTGTATGTATATATATTGTTTGTATATTGTATTTTTTGTAATATTGTATCCTATTGTAACAATGCAATGTTTTGTGGACCCAGAACTTACCTGAAAATGAGAGAAATCTCAATGTATCCATCCTGGTAAAATATTTTAGAAATATGGCTAATATAAAATAGGCAGGAATATTAGTATGATGGGTGGGACTAATGTATAAAATAAGCATGGCTATACACATGGTGGGTGTTATCAACAAAATGTAGGCAGTGGGATGACTATCATGGGGTGATCTAATACCAATTGAGCAGTACTATGAGTTTTGATTGTACGAGATAGCATAAAATAAAAAAGCCGAGCTATCAATTTATTTTATTATTTGTAAAGATCATTCTTGAGGGCTTTACATTGTATCTAATCCACTTATTCTTCTTCTGTTCAAAGAACATACTCTCAACTTAAAACTTTATATGACACAGGAGAATTATATTCAACTTTTTGATATAAATATACAAATCTGTGTTGAATGGCAAAGATGGCCCACACCAATACATTTATTTGAGACGCGACTCCAGTATTTGTGTCTAAAATGTATACAGTCTAGAAAATTGCTTAATATTGTATTCCATTGACAAGCTTTTCTAAGCCTTCAGTAAAATACTATCTCTGTTCATTAAAATCGAAAAGTAAAATTC
>OW240918.1:123379013-123417005 GCA_933207985.1 Pelobates cultripes | reverse complement strand
AAATACAACCCTGCAAGGATGGTAGATCCCCACCTGGCATAGCATCGTTGGAGTTGTATGACAGATTTCGATCTACCTTTTAGCAATTCTTGCATTAGAGCGGGGCCCAAACTTTCTTTCACCAATGCCCTCTCTGCATTAGTTTTGCCACTGAAAGAGAGTATGATATATTTAAACATACTCTCTATTATTATATGTGCATGTTGGTAAGTGTGTCTTAAAGACCTCCTTTAGTCTTGAACAAATGACAAATGCTAAGGCTAATATCAGATTGGTGAGCAGTAGACTGGGAGTCATTTTTAGTCGCACTGCAATTCGGTTAATTTCAGGCTCACCTGGTGATCAGCTGAAAGTTTGATTTCCGAACAAAAGGATCTTGATGTTCGATTTTGTACCTAATTCTGAGTGCCATTCTAGGCACCATCAAAAAGGGGGATAAATAGAATAGAGGCTGTTAATATTTTTGGGTGGGGGCAAATAAACATCTTAGTTTCCCATGATGGACAAGATGTTGGCTGGATCTACTGTCCATCCAAAAGAAAAAAAAAAAAATAATAATAATAATAATAATAATAATAATATGATTAATGACTATTGAAACTCACTAAATGTTAATTTTAATAGAAAAATAGAAGAAAACTAAATGTTGTGAGTGGCAGTGGGTTCAATAAATTTGCCTTTTTGTATCCTGGAGTGCCTGGACCTTTCTTCTATTTTTCTATTAAGTATTTTGGTCCCTGGTATTGGGACTGGCCCGGTTGCACCCAGATACATAATATTTGGGGAGTGCAGTTCCACATTTCTACTATGATTATACCTAAATGTTAATTTTAATCACAGATCAAGTGAAGCGACCCAAAAAAAAAAGGGAAAAACGAAGGAGCAGTAAAACAACTATACGTCCAAGATTCTACTAGACACTTTGACTGCAGCTACTGAGGGAGATATACCAGCAGTGAGATTGTGTGTATACCGTTGCTGTGGGAATGGGAATTAACCTGGGTCATTGATTCTAGTGTAGTACTATATTTAGCTTTATGCTGTTTCTAGCTTGATAGCTACTACCAGGGGCACTTGAAATCACTTTAAGTGGGTGTGACGAGACCAATCTCGCCACTGTGCATTGGAGGAGCCTGGTTGCCCGCCTGCTGCCTTTAGACTCTGGCCCCATGTTGAAACGCTTCATTCGGTGCTTGCCCTGTTTGAGCGGTGATACCCCAGATAGCTATGCCATGGAGCCTATTCGTGTAATAAAAGACTTTGGCTCCATGGTGATTGAACTGTATGTGTGTGGTCTGAGCGCCATTCAGTAATAATGTGCGCTCAGACCTAAGCTATCTGGGGATATGTTGCATGTCTGTATTTTATGTAATAAATGTAACCTTGTGTATTTTATTGTATTTTACTGTCTTTTTACTGCCATGTGCTTAATGGAGTTTTGCCTCTGTCCTTGGAGATAATTGGATTACTTCTAATTATCTCCAGGATAGAAGACTCTGTGGAACTGGTTTTGGGCAGAAAAGCCATGCTTCCTTTGGTCACAAAGGACTTCGATCTATCTTTGGAACCAATGGACCAATTTCGATGATTTTGACATATGTTTGTATTTGGAGCCTTGTCTCATTCTTGGGGGGGATTTATTGTATGCTGTTCCAGTTCGACTGCTAGGAGTGTAAACCTATTCGTATGGTTTTTCCTATTCGACTGTTTACAGCATTCATATGGTTTCCTGTTTGGCGGATTGGTGTTCTGCAGTAGCTGTGCCTGTGTCTCTGGAGGGGAAGATCTACTAAACAGCGGTTTAACTCTTTTATGCCCGGGGTGCCTTTACAGGGACAGATTAGGAAATAATTCTGGTGTTGAATCTGCAAACTACAGTGATTATTTTTGTGGGTGCTATACTACATTTTTGTACCCTGCCCTGAGCCCAGTGCCACAGAAAAATTATCTGTTTGTTAGGTGGGCACTTGCAACTGCATGTGTGCCAGGCACATTACTTTAATCCTGTTCTGGTAGCTCAATGGGCAACATCTAGGCATTTTTAAATACCGCTGTGACATTGAAGATGACAAATTCACATTTTGTTGGTGCTAAAAAGTAAATTTGTGGCGTGCACTTCATATCTGAGAGTCAAATAGAACCGTCAAATACTGTGGTTACGTCGTACTTTGAAAAATTCAAATTTAAACCATCTGTTAGTTTGGTGGGTGAACGCAAAGAATGAGGAGAGAATAAAATAAGGGACGTGGCCCTGGTCATGGTGCTGCTGGTGTTGGTGGAGCTCCTGTTGCAGGGAGAGGACGTGGTCGAACTGTGCCAGCTACACGCACAAGTGAAACACCTTCCTCAGGTGCGAGTAGGCGACAGAACCTTCAGCGTTATTTGGTAGGCCCGAATGCCGCTCTACGAATGGAGAGGCCAGAACAAGTACAGGTGATAGATTGGATGGCTGACAGTGCCTCCAGTTCCTTCACATTGTCTCCCACCCAGTCCCCTGCTGAAAGCTCAGATCTGGCACCTGCAGCCCATGGCCATCTGTCTTTCACCTCAGCCGCTTGCAAATCAGCCAAGCAGCCTGAGCCACAAGTCATGCAGCAGTCTCTTATGCTTTTTGATGACTCTGCTGGCGGGGGTTTCTGTGGGTCTTCCACCTAGCCCTGCCCCAGAAGTGGAAGAGATTGAGTGCACTGATGCACAACCACTTATGTGTCAGGATGTGGACATGGGAGGACCACCGCAGCACGTCTCTGATGATGACGAAACACAGGTGCCAACTGCTGTGGCTTTCTGCAGTGTGCAGACCGGCAAGGAGGGCAGGGTTGAGGAGTGGGTGGAAGATGATGTGGAGGATGATGAGGTCCTAGACCCCACATGGAATCAAGGTCATGCAAGTGATGTGTCCAGTTTGGAGGAAGAGGCGGTGGTTGCACAGAGGCACCAGCACAGCATAAGAGGGAGCAGGGTGCAAAAGCTCCTCCTGTTTCCTCTTCTGATGTCTCTGCCTCTTCCTCCACCTCTGGAGTGACAGTGGCACCTGCCACCTAGCAAACAGAGGATGTGACAGCAATGCCACCACGTCCGCCACCATCCCCAAGCATCTCTACACTGTCCCATGGAAGCGTTCAGCTGTCCATCTCCCAAACACTGGAGAGAAAGAAGTATCCCCCTACCCACTCGCTATCCCTGGCCCTGAATGTCAGCATTTCAAAATTCCTGGCCTTTGAAAGGCTGTCATTCAGTGTGGTGGAGACGGACAGTTTTAAAAACCTAATGGTGGTGGCTGTCCCACAGTACGTGGTTCCAAGCCGCCACTACTTTTCCAGGCGAGCCATTCCTTCCCTGCACAATGAATTGGCGGACAAAATCAGGTGTGCACTGCGCAACGCCATCTGTGGCAAGGTCCACATAACCACTGATACGTGGACCAGTAAGCACGGGCAGGGATGCTATATCTTCCTAACTGAACACTGGGCAAATGTAGTGGCAGCTGGGCCTGAGGCGGATAGCAGTTTGGCGCATGTCCTTCCGCCACCGAGGATTGCAGGGCATTTCTCTTTGCCTCCTCCTCCTACTCCGCTTCCTCCTCCTCTACCACCTCCTCATCCAGTCAGCGTAACACCTTCACCCCCAAATTCAGCACAGCCAGGGGGAAACGACAGCAGGCTGTTTTAAAACTCATATGTTTGGGGGGAAAACCCCACACCGCGCAGGAGCTGTGGACGGGCATGGAACAACAGACCGATGAGTGGTTGTTGCCACTGAGCCTCAAGCCAGGCCTGGTGGTGTGCGATAATGGGCAAAATCTCGTAGCAGCTCTGGGCCTAGCCGGTTTGACGCACATCCCTTGCCTGGCGCATGTGCTGAATTTGGTGGTGCAGAAATTCCTGAAAAATTACCCAGATATATCAGAGCTGCTGCAGAAAGTGCTGGCCGTCTGTGCACGCTTTCGGCGTTCTCACCCTGCTGCTGCTCGCCTGTCTGCGCTGCAGCGTAACTTCGGCCTTCCCGCTCACCGCCTCATTTGTGATGTGCCCACAAGGTGGAACTCCACCTTGTACATGCTGGAGAGACTGTGCGAGCAGCAGCAGGCAATAGTGGAGTTTGAGCTGCAGCACACACGGGTCAGTCGCTCTGCGGAACAGCACCACTTCACCACCAATGACTGGGCCTCCATGCGAGACCTGTGTGCCATGTTGCAATGTTTCGAGTACTCCACCAACACGACCAGAGCCACTGACGCCATTCTCAGCCTTAATATCCCGCTTCTATGTCTCCTTGAAAAAACGCTTCGGGTGATGATGGAAGAGAATGTGGCACAGGAGGAAGAGGGGTCATTTCCATGGTTATCAGGCCAGTCATTCACAAGTGGCACCAGCATAGGCCAGGTACACAATTGTCCAGCCAGGGCACAGTTCTGGAGGATGATGAGGAGGAGGAACCGTGTTCACAGCAGGGTGGCACCCAACGCAGCTCGTGGGCATCACTGAGCGTGGCTGGGGGAATACGGAGGACACAGACGATACACCTCCCACAGAGGACAGCTTGTCCTTGCCTCTGGGCAGCCTGGCACACATGAGCGACTACATGCTGCAGTGCCTGCGCAACGACTGCCGAGTTTCCCACATTCTAACTTGTGCTGATTACTGGGTGCCGTCCTTAATTCCCTCAATGGAGCGTGATCGGAAGATGCGTGACTACAAGCGCATGCTGGTAGACGTGCTGCTGAGGGCATTCCCAACTGACATCGGGGGCTCAGTGGAAGCACAAGGCAAAGGCAGAGGAGGAGGAAGAGGTCGCCAATGCAGCTGGGGCACCGCCAGCACCTCAGAAGGCAGGGTTAGCATGGCTGAAATGTGGAAAAGCTTTGTCAGCATGCCACAACAACCAGCACCACCAGCTGATATGGAGCGTCTTAGCAGGAGGCAGCATTTCAGCAACACGGTGGAACAGTATGTGTGCACACACCTACACGTACGGACTGATGGGTCTGCCCCATTCAACTTCTGGGTCTCCAAATTGGGCACATGGCCTGAGCTTGCCCTTTATGCCTTGGAGGTGCTGGCCTTCCCTGCATTGTCTGAACGTGTGTTTAGCATGGCAGGGGGCGTTATCACAGACAAGCGCAGCAGTCTGTCCACAGCCAACGTGGACAAGCTCACGTTTATTAAAATGAACCAGGCATGGATCCCACCAGACTTTTCTGTACCATGTGCAGAATAGACATTTATACCGTCCTCACCCAGCCATTGTTATACTTAAGTGCACTTTTTCTTTGTTTTCTTTTTTTATATGTCCCAATATTTTGGGGGCTACCCCCAATTAAAAAAAAAACCCAAGGCATGGCCGGACCAGGGACCAAGCTGGACGCAGCGGAGTAGAGCTCCCGACACAACACGCTTACTTAAGCTAACTTTAGCGATACAACTTCGTCAAAACTGACAAAAACACTCAATATGGATAAAAGACACCAAGAAAAACAGCCCAAGAAGGGAACAGAGATGGGAGCATCAGTCCTGGACATGATGACGGCCCACAATATCGGGTCCGCAGATCCTCAAAATGGCGCCGGACGGAGTCCTGTGTCCCAACCACCATCGCCATGTGCAGCGCAGGATGGAGAGCCCAGAACGGGTGAAACGACACAGATCCTGGCATGACTGGAGGAGGTACAGACTTACCTAGCAGGAGAAATCGTGAAATCGACAACGGTCCTGCAGAACGAAATTTCCACCTTGGGAGCACGCACCGCCAGACTGGAAGAGCGGCTGGAATCCATGACTAAGGCCCATAACACAGCGATCACTCATATAAATGGGCTGACGGTCTGTATGTCGGACGCTGAGCTCGCGATTGAAGATATAGCTAATAGATCGCGGAGAAACAACCTCCGTCTGAGAGGCCTGCCGGAGGGAGCGAGAGAGGGCACACTACAGTCCTTACTGCTGGGGATGTTTAAACCCCTTCTGCCAGACCTCCCAGCAGAACAGTGGCATATGGAAAGGGCGCACAGGGCCCTGCGCGCGAGAAGGCCTGATACTAACTTCCCCAGGGACGTCATCATACGTTTTCTCTTTCTAATACTAAAGAGGCCCTGATGCGGAGATGAAGAGAAGTTAAAATATACCACGATGGACTGGAGCTTCAAGTCTATCAAGACCTGGCCCCGAGTACCCTCCAGAGGAGAAGAGAGTGGAGGCCTATAACGGAAGCGCTAAGAAACACGAGCATCCAGTACGCCTGGGGATTCCCCTTTCAGCTGATGGCGTTCAGAGGAGGAAAAACCTACACCCTCACGCCCAATGGAGACCCAGGAAGCTTTCTTGACACCCTGGGGGTATCCGCCCAAAGCAGCCTACCGGCAGCACAGCCATCTACCCAAGAGCTGGACGCACTCCCAGACGAATGGCAGGAGGTGGGAGCCCGACGACGCTGACATCAGAACTGGGTAAGCTGAAGCTGATCCTGGGAGCCTCATTCCGGGGGGACAATGCGGAACAGGGGGAGGAAACCGAGACTGTTTGGGAGGGTAATATGCCCAAGCTCCTGGCCAAATTTGTCCGCTGGGTTGGGCCTTGTACTTTTTTTTGGGAGGGGGGCACGGGTAGAGCGCTGTATACGGGGCGAGCTTTGGGTGTGGGGCTTAGGGATGAATGCCCAGGTGAAAGGCGGTCATACAGTTCCCGTACCATGCTAGTGAGGCCCGAAATGGAGAAGAGGCTATGGCTATGTGCTACTAGCATCCGAGGCCTTATCCTCCGGTTCTGGAGGGCGGGGAGGAAGGGACTTCATAGGACCAACATTGGCCTCGCTGGTATACTGAGGTCAAACTGCTGTAAGAGACACCTTCCTATTATGTTTTCACCAATGTTGGTTTTAGTCAGGCAGGGATAGGAGACAGAGATAGAACAAAGAGAGGGGGATTAAAAAAAAAAAAAAAAAACACACAGGAAAAAAACAACAAAAGCAAACAAAAAAACTAAAAAAGAAGGTAAACATTTGTTTTTTGCTGTTGATCCAAAAGAAGTTAAAAAAAAACCAGTTTGAAGCACAATTTTGCAACAAGCTAGGAAAATAATTCCTTCTTGACCCCAGAATGGCAGTCAGATTTATCCTTGGATCAAGCAGGTACTACCCTACATTGAAAGATTATATCATTGAATATTCTGTTTTTGCAAGTATGCATCTAGTAGCTGTTTGAACATCTGTACGGACTCTGATAAAACCACTTCTTCAGGCAGAGAATTCCACATCCTGATTGTTCTTACAGTAAAAAAACCTTTCCTTTGCCTTAGACGAAATCTTCTCTTTCTTCCAGTCTAAACGCATGGCCTCGTGTCCTATGTAAAGTCCTGTTTGTGTATAGATTTCCACACAATGGTTTATATTGGCCCCCGAATATATTTGTATAATGTTATCATATCCCTTCTCAGGCGACTTTTTTCTAAACTAAATAGGTTTAAATTTGTTAACCTTTCTTCATAGCGGATATGTTCCATTCCTTTTATTAATTTTGTAGCCCGCCTCTGCACTTTTTCTAGTGCCATAATATCCTTCTTTAGAACAGGTGCCCAAAATTGCACAGCATATTCAATATGGGGTCTTACCAGTGATTTATAAAGAGGCAAAATTATATTCTTGTCCCGAGAATGAATGCCCTTTTTCATGCATGACAATACCTTACTGGCCTTGGCCACTGCTGATTGACATTGCACATTGTTGCATAGTTTGTTGTCTATAACAATTCTCAAGTCCTTTTCGTGTGTTGTTATCCCTAATTCGCTTCCATTAAGGGTATACGTTGCTTGTGTATTCTTTACGCCGAAGTGCATAACTTTGCATTTTTCAACATTAAATTTCATCTGCCATTTGAGTGCCCAGTCCCCAGTCTATCTAAATCCCTCTGCAGCAAAGTAATATCTTGCTCACATTGTATTATTTTACAAAGTTTTGTGTCATCTGCAAACACTGAAACGTGACTTTCAATGCGGTCTTCAAGATCATTTATAAACATGTTAAATAGAAGGGGTCCAGAACAGACCCCTGAGGGACACCACTTGCCACCTCTGTCCAGCTTGAAAATTTACCATTAATGACAACTCTTTGTACTCTGTTTTTAAGCCAATGTTCTACCCAAGAACAAGCATTTTCATCTAGACTGATTTCCTTGAGTTTGAACACTAATCTATTGTGTGGAACTGTATCAAATGCCTTGGCAAAATCCAAATAGATCACATCCACAACAACACCCTGATCTATACTTCTACTTACTTCTTCGTAGAACGCAATCAAGTTAGTTTGACATGACCTGTGCTTCATAAAACCGTGCTGATTTTTGCTGATGACCATGTTCTTCTCAAGGAATATTATCCCTTAATAACCTTTCAAATATTTTGCCAGCCACAGAAGTTAAGCTCACAGGTCTATAATTTCCAGGCAAGGATTTTGAACCCTTTTTGAATATAGGAACCACATCTGCCTTCCTCCAATCCTCCGGAACACTTCCTGAAACAAAAGAATCTTGAAAGATTAAAAACAGAGGTTCACTTATTTCTACACTTAGTTCCTTAAGTACACGTGGATGGATACCGTCAGGCCCTGGAGCTTTGTTTATATTAACTTTCTTTAGTTGCTGCAGCACCTTGTCTTGAGTTAACATATTACAATTATTCTGCAAGTTTTTAGTAAAAATAATTTGCACATCTATTGCCATGGGTTCTTCCTTAATATGTACGGAGGAGAAATAGTTATTTAAAATTCCTTCCTTTTCCTGGTCTTCATTAACTAACACCCCCGTTTCAGTTTTTAGTGTATCTACACTTTCATTTTTGTTTTTTTTAGAATTTATGTACTTAAGGCAGGTTTTTCATGATGCTTGATGTTGCGGGCTGCTAGGTGGTCTTGAGACACAGTAACAGATAGGGCTATCTGAAATACGGACCTAAATTGTTTGCAGGCCGCGTCATAGTTATGCCCGACCTACCCATGCGTTGTAATCTCATGTCCTTAATCACTCGGTAATAGGCAGTACAGGGGTGATTCCAAACTGAAATGGAAGCTATCAATGGGTCCCCTTACAACGTCAAGTAGCCGGTAAACGGACGCAAGTATCTGTACTAGGACGGGATGTACTAGTATAGACGTGATGCACAGTAGCTCATATTTACTGACGTAACACTATGGGCCAACTCTCACTTCAGGGGGGCTTGTAGAGCTAGATGCCCTATTTCTCGGAGGCCCTCACAATGCCAGAGTGTGCCAGGTAGCATTATCTTTTGTTAGCGCAGTGTTATGGTGCACCTAACTCTACTGTACATTTTCAACTGTGGGTAAAAGTTTAATCAGAGGGCTACCGTGACAAACGGTCAATTCATGCACGATCCACCAGTACGCATGACTTAGACCCCTCAGCTGTGACAGATAGGCATGAAGACCCTCTCTCTGACTCCTCAAGCGCTTTACCCAGCCAGGACTGGTTAGATGTGCTGACTTCCTATATGCCACAACACAATAATTGATCTCCATAGTCTGATGATAGATATAGCGACTCTTTTGGACATGACTGGCACGACTTCGCTCACGGGGGCCACAGAACACCGTTCAGGGGATTATAGACGTAATGCAGGGAAAGGAGAGACGCATTGGAGATTGGGGTCTGGAAACAGGAGGGCATAGGGGGTGGGGAGGTAGGATATACGCGCCTGCGAGGATGGGGGCGACATACATAGCAGAGTAAGGACAATCGAGTGCAAATGAGAAGGCAGCAAAGGGAGGTAACGGGACCCTAGCTAATACCGGAAAAGCTGGCTGACATGAGGGACCACCAGAACCAACGTAGAGCATAGGAAGGTATTCACAACTTGCAGTTTGACACTCCGCAATCGGGTCTGCTCTCGGGGTGGAGAGGAGATCAGGCAGTTGGATCGTAGCGGGCACGAATAATGGATATGAGGTTAATGTCGAGGTTATAGGACCCAAACATACACTACGACAGGGGCCGCACATACTGTTCTAGTTTGGTTATAATATGGTATTATATTACCGTTGTAATGCAGTGTTGAGTTCTGAGCATCGTGCAGGGAATGCGGGTGTTGGTTACTTACCCTATTGGATGAGGAACTGAAGGTCACATATTTGTAAAAATAAACCTTGCACAATGCCTAAGTTGTATATATACAAGCAACTGCGTGTTGGAGGGAAGGGCTCGTGTACTCGCATCTCTTCCGAACGCTGGACGCAGTCGAGACGCAGACACCTGACCCCTGCACAAGTCTGGCGAGGGATAAGATAAGACAATGTTGGTGGAGCATGAATGATGCACCACATTTTCATTTTTCTCATCTTTCATTTTCATTTTTATTTCTCTCTATCGTTTCTTACTTTCTTGCCTGTTCTTGTGGGGTGGTGGCCGGACGGGTTGACAGGTGTCAGGGGGGAGAGCATGCTCACAGGCATATCAAGTAGACCAGATACATGGCAGTTAAACTTACCTCATTGAATGTGAAGGGTTTAAACTCCCAGACGAAGAGGCGACTGTTATTTAGAGAGCTTAAAAGGATGAAGGCTGATGTGGCGAAACAGGCTAATTTTAAACTGAAGGAGCATACATATAGCACCTCATAAGAGGCAAGAACACTATGCAAACGTAACGGAGTAGCAATCCTCATCAGGAATAGCTGCCCTATTAGAATGTCGGCCACTGAGTCCGATTCAGAGGGGAGATACGTTATAATCTCAGGCACACTGCTCTCCCATTCTATCCATCTGGTTAATGTGTACGCACCGAACCAACCAGATGCTGCCTTTTGGGAGACAGTACAGCCCAAAATCCAAGCACTGTACCATGGAATGGTTATAATGGGGGGCGACCTGAACACAAGCCCAGCAGTAGACAGAAGCACACACCGAGGCATACAAAGATCTCAGGGGAAGGGGGGCCAAGACAAAATGTTCCATAGATTTATCACAGCGACAGGGTTGGTGGATGTGTGGAGGGCACATCATCTGAGCGCTAGAGACTACACCTTTTTCTCAGCCCCGCATAAAACTTATTCTAGGATAAAACAATAGGAGCCTACCACGTATTACCAACACGGATATTGGATCTATAACTTGGTCAGACCATGCTGACGTGTCACTGACGTTGGGGAAACTGTGCGCAACGACCCAATGGTTGTGGAAGCTTAACACTTCTTTATTGAGAGATCGGAACATAGTGGAGCAGATTCGAACAGACCTCCTACGTTATTTTGAGATTAACATTACCCCAGATTTGAAACTAGCAACGGTCTGGGCGGCTCATAAGACAGTGATAAGGCGCACACTAATCAAACTAGCGACTGCTAAAAAGAAATTGAAATTTCAGAAGCTGGACAGCCTATTAGCAGACCTCAAGCGGGCAGAACAACAATACCAGAGTAGCCAGGATGAAGTCACAGAAGGTCGACTGGAAGAAATACGATTGGCCATACATACTCTGCTCCTGGATGACACAGCCAAATCCATTACAAGAAAATCCAAAAGAAATTTTTATGAACAGGCGAACAAGATGGACACACTGTTGGCCAAAGTCCTAAGGCCAAGGAAGAGGGGGGGGGCACATTACCTCGATTCGTCACAAAGATGGAACAAACAAAACCAACCCCCGCGACATAGCAGAAGTTTTCACAGATTATTATAAACCTCTATATAAATCACACCCCAGACTCAGGGGACAGGAAAGAAAGGGATGAAGCCTTAACAACGCAATTTTTGAGCAACTTAGGACTCCCCAAGTTAGCACAGGCAGGGACAGAAGCACTAGCAGAGGAAATATCTCCCGAAGAGGTGACGAGAACCATATCCGACCAGAAGGGCAACAAAGCTCATGGGCCAGATGGCTTCGATAGGAGCTATTATAAGGAATTCAGAGATGAACTGTCTCCCCACTTAGCGGCCCTCTTTAACGAATTTAGATCAGGAGAAGTCCCGGATCCAGATATGTCATTGGCTACCATTATCTTGTTACCAAAACCGGACAAAGATCCTAATAACCCCCATATCGCTGATCAACCATGATATGAAAATTTTAGCTAAAATTCAAGAGACGAGACTTAACCCATACCTAGACTCTCTGGTAGATGCAGATCAAGTAGGCTTCATCCAGGGACGACAACTTTTTGAGAATTCCTTAGATGGAAACAGAAGGCCATGAAAACCCCAACTATGCTCGTTTCACTAGACGTTGAAAAAGCGTTCGATAGAGTAACTTGGCCCTACTTATTTATGCTCCTGTCTCATCTGGGATTCCCGGAACAAGCCATAACCTTGATCAAGGCCATGTACAGCAATGTGAGAGCACAAGTAACAATCACAGGGGCCCCTTTCAGCCCATTCAGTTTACATAATGGCACCAGATAAGGTTGCCCTCTGTCATCGCTTTTCTTCGTCCTGTCCCTCGAGCCTTTGCTCCAGACTCTTAGAAAACACCCGGATATACAGGGTGTCCGCGCAGGAGACGGGAAATACTTGGTGTTGGCATATGTGGATGATGTGCTCTTGATGCTTACTGACCCCGTCCACTCCATGAGGGCACTGGGAGAAGTCCTATGCGCATTTGGTACAATATCAGGATATAAAGCCAATATGTCGAAATCCAGCGCCCTACCAATCAAAATCTCAGAGGCAGACACAACACTAATAAAAAACACGCATCACATAACTATAGAACGGTAGGCAATCAAATACCTGGGCATCAAACTAACTGCAGACCCAGACCAACTCTTACAACAGAACTATATCCCACTCATAAAACAGCTGACTAGAGATCTAGAATCCTGGAATGAGAGACCTATTTCGTGGATTGGAAGAATCCATGCAGTTAAAATGAATATCCTACCCAGAATGTTATTCTACTTCCAAACGATCCCCATCCATAAATCTAAAGCACTTCTCGCACCCCTACAGCAAGCGATAGGGAATTTTGTATGGCAGAATAAGCAACATGGAATCTCGAGGCATGTCCCAATTTATACTTTTATTAGGTAGCAACACAGCTGTCGCAGATAGCAATGTAGCACTCACCCCTGAGCAAGAGGAAATGGGTAAACATAGAGTCTCTGATGGTGGGAGCAGACATCCCACAACTCCTCATCTGGGTACCTAAAGATAGCAGGCCAATGATAAGGGCCACATGCCCAAGGATTCTAAATTCTATACAAATTTGGGATAAATCCCACCAACAATATAGACTGGCTTCAGACCCATCTCCCCTGATGCCTTATCTCCGCAATAGAGCTTTCCCCCCAGGGATGACAGCTAGAAACTTTAGAAGTTTGGAAAGAATAGGGCTCCAACGCATATGTCAGCTAGTGCAAGGCACGGAGATAGTTTTGTTTGATGCCCTGCAGCAAAGGGGTCATCTCACACCAGCAGACTTTTTCAGATATCTTCAAATAAAAGACTTCGTAAAAATGTCATATTCGGTCGACTGCTCAAAAACCCCTAACGTTCTTCGAACGTATGTGCATATAGGAGAATATACCTACGGGTTTCATAACGATTCTATACGCACATATCTGTTCAGAAACTAAAGAATGGGGGTGACTGACCTACACGGAACAGTGGGAGAGGGACCTAGGTGAGGAACTGGAGGTAATAGAGTGGCAGGAGATATGGGAGGTCAACCACACAGCTTCTATTTGCGTTACATTACAGGAACAAGCTGTTAAAACAATGCTACGGTGGTACACAACTCCGGTTAAGCTTTACAACATGAAACAGACACCAACAGATGTGTGCTGGAGAGGGTGCAGAATGAAGGGAACGTATGTCCACATGTGGTGGGCATGCCCACAGACAGCACAATTTTGGCAAAAGGTGAGAGACTTGATAACCCAGATACTGGCCAGGGCCCCTCCTCTGGACCCACGGATATACCTCTTGAGTAGGATCACAGGTAGGTGGACTAGACACGAACAGAAACTAATACACAAAATAACCCTCGCAGCTAGGAGGGCAATGGATTCAGACTGGCTTAAACCTACCACACCGTCCATTAACAGAATATGGGAAGTCCACCTAATGGACGACCTCATAGCAAGACTTAGGGGGACCCAGAAAACATTTCAGAAAATATGGGCACCTTGGGAGGATAGCCACCTGTGCTGAGAGATGTCGCTTCTCCCCCCCACTTCTCCCCCCCACCTCCCCCCCCCCCGTCCTCACAAGACAGAATAACAGAGAACAATTCCTCAGCAGCCTTTTGTACCACTGCCATCTCTCTTTTCTCTTTTCCCCTTTTCTTTATATTCTCTCTCTCTCTCCCCTATCTCACTTTTCTTTTCTATCACTGTTCTTCTCATCAAGGTTAACAAATTCAGGGGGGGACCAACTGAGCACTGGTATAAGAAAGAGAATAAGGAAAGGGACGAGGAATCTTCAAGTTTCTATGACAAATATCGCATGACACAGATCATAAGTAAACAAACAGGGACATAACAACCAGTTGGAAACATATACGTTGCCGTACCGTCTCATTTCACTTGACATTATTGCACAGTCGTTTTCGGCATGTGCCAACCATACTTTAATAACACGCAGACACAGAAAATTCTGTTGGAGTATAAAGTCCACAGCTTTATTAATTAATATCAATATATAAATTAACACTTTAGGGTCATTGTCAACAGTACTCCTTCGTTAGGCTCTCTTCCTATATCATACCCCCGACAATGACCCTACCAAAACAAACATTAGCATAACCAATAATACATACACGTAACTCAACGGCCTACCAAGAGGCCCCACCTCCATTTGTCTAACTGCAGGGGTGTACCCAGACACCCCTACACCCCTTGGTTCGTAGCCACCGACGGGCTCGAACCTACCTCCATACTTTTGACTTCCGGCCTACTCCAGCCTAGACCTTGGCCTACCAATTTCTTAACCCACCAAAATTCCAGTTTAACCAAGACCTTTTCCCGCCGCTGTGACCAAGCGGGAACTACTACTAACTCATAGGGTGGGTGGGAGGGACAATTTACAGGTAAGAAAGGCTCAAGTTAGAATGAACTTACCCTAAAATGGCCGCTATTTAAACTTCCCTTCTAACCCACGCCCCCCAGCACAATCACAGGACAGCCTCTTGACCTGAACTTCACCCTGCCTACTCCTGGCTCTGTCAAGGCCCACTCCTCCCTGCGTTGCTCCGTGGTTTCATGACATTATTGCACAGTCGTTATTCGGCATGTGCCAACCATACTTTAATAACACGCAGACACAGAAAATTCTGTTGGAGTATAAAGTCCACAGCTTTATTAATTAATATCAATATATAAATTAACACTTTAGGGTCATTGTCAACAGTACTCCTTCGTTAGGCTCTCTTCCTATATCATACCCCCGACAATGACCCTACCAAAACAAACATTAGCATAACCAATAATACATACACGTAACTCAACGGCCTACCAAGAGGCCCCACCTCCATTTGTCTAACTGCAGGGGTGTACCCAGACACCCCTACACCCCTTGGTTCGTAGCCACCGACGGGCTCGAACCTACCACCATACTTTTGACTTCCGGCCTACTCCAGCCTAGACCTTGGCCTACCAATTTCTTAACCCACCAAAATTCCAGTTTAACCAAGACCTTTTCCGCCACAGCACTTGCCTTGACCCCTTAAGGACATGTGCGACCCCCACCACACAAAAACAGGGCTTGCGCTATCCCGTCTTGCAAACCTAAATTAAAAAGGTCATAACCAACATCCGATAAGTGCACCCCGTCATCACGAAAGTAACCCGGTAATCTCTCCTCCAACTCCCGATGCCTCACCACCACGCCTCCTAACCTTCGAATGAACACCGCCATGGTCCTGTTCACTTTACCCCGACATCGAGAAACTGCCTTCTCATCCCTGGCGTATCTCCAGCATAAACGAGGTACCATCTCCGACCATACCACTTTCACGCCAGGGACAAGCCCCCTTAGTCTGTCAACGTCCTGCTTCATACACTTAACCAGTTCACGTTGGGGGACCAGACCCAAGTCGTTTCCCCCCCCGTGAATTACCACCACGTTCGGCAAGGGCTCCTCCGCTACCTTCCGAAACAATACCGTAATAATGTGCTGCCAGTCAAACCCCCGATAACCGAACCAGAATAACGCCACCCGATCCTCAGGAAAGCCCAGCTGTGTTCCATGTCTTCTAACTGCGGCCCTCCTCCTTGCCCAATGGATATACGAATGGCCAATTATCCACACCGTCCAACCTAAAATAAAACATAACATTGAGGAAACATCACCAGCACATCCCAAACACCCACAATCAACCACCCCTTCACACCAGCCTATCTGGCCGTACATAAGAGCGAAACCTGAGAGATTCCCATCTCCCAATTCGTCTAATCCGCTCATCCCCTAAACCCAAGCGAGCCGCTTCTGTCGCCGCGCCTATTCGGAATGAATGTGTTCCAAACTGCATGGGCTCCAGACCCAACTTCTGTAATCCCAAACGGAAAACCCGCACAAATTGGAAGCGCGACAGTGCCGTGCCGTCGGCATGTATGAAGAAACAACCGCTCCCTATCGGGCGTAGTTCCAAAAACCCGGCCCCACTTGCCACCGGACACAACCCCGACCCTGGTAAACCAAACAACGTGACCATGGAACCTTTACCAAATACATCCGTCTTTGATTGAATCAGGTGGATCAACACCCTGTCCCTACTAACCGTCACATCTTCCAACCTAAGCCCACCAACCCCTTTCTTGTTGGCACTAAGCAACTCACCAATCCGAAACGCCCCAAAAAAGGCCCACGAAAAAGCCACTGTAAATAACGCCACTTCAAACACAGAAAAACATATCTCAGGTAGTTTGTTCACTAACCCCTGTAACACTGTGAAGGAGACTGGTCTTCTCGTATCCTTCGTCTTCTTACCTTTCCTGTATCCCCGAACCGCTTGCCTCACTATAAAATGCTTCGTCACATCCTCCCATCCATTAAACTTAAACAAAAACGCCAATGCTGACATGTACCTATCAACCATTGATGGCGACGCTTGCTTTGCGAACAACCGGCATAGGATCCATAACAGTATGTCCAGCCGATTGCTCCCAGGGCCCGTCACCCCTACCTGCTGCATCGTGTCTTCCCACACTTGCCAGACCTTAACATAGGAGAACCAAGTCCCAGGCGCCAGAGACTTCTTTATGTACTCCCCAAGCAAGACGTCCCGAGCTCCCACATCTCCGCCGGACAGGCTTGACCCTCTTCTTCCGCCTCCGGCGCCGCCTCCCGAAAACGCTCCCACTGTAGGCGAGACAGCGCGTCAGCGACAACATTGGTAAGCCCCGGTATATGCCGAGCGCGAAACACAATATTAAAAGACATGCACAAGAGAACCAATTGCCTCAACAACCGTACCACTGGCCATGAAGAAGCCGATAATCCGTTGATAGCCTGCACCACTGCCATGTTATCCGAATTGAACACCACCCTCTTATTGGCTAACTTCGGACCCCATAACGCCACCGCCACAACAACCGGGAAAAACTCCAAAAAGGCCAAATTCCTAATCAAGGGGCTCGCTTTCCATGCCTCCGGCCACCCCTCCGCGCACCATTTACCCGCTAGGTACGCCCCAAAACCGATGCTGCCTGATGCATCCGTAAACAAACCCACGGCCGTGGAGGTTCCCAACGGCTCCCGAAAAAACACTTTCCCGTTAAACTCCCTCAAAAACCTAGCCCATACCTCCAAGTCCTCTCTCATGTCCACTGACACCCTAATATAATGCGACGGTTTTCTCACCCCGCTTGTCGCCCGCGCCAACCGTCTGCAAAAGACCCTCCCCATAGGGATCACTCGGCACGCAAAATTCAGGCTCCCTATCAACGATTGAAGTTCACGCAAGGTGACCTTCCTCGCCCTACCAACCGTGTCCACTAGCCGCTGAAGGGCCTGTAATTTGTCCCCGGGCAACCTGCACTCCCTCCGTACCGAGTCGATCTCCAAACCCAGAAAGCTGAGGCACGTAGTGGGCCCCACCGTTTTGTCCTCTGCTAACGGCACCCCAAATGTGTGCGCCACCCACTGGAAGGTCCTCAACACCTGGCTACAGCGCTCCGTGCGTGGTGGGCCAACGCATAAGAAATCGTCAAGGTAGTGCACCACAGCACCCCCAGCCGATTCCCGTCGTACGACCCACTCCAAAAAGGTGCTAAACCTCTCGAAGTAAGCACACGAGATGGCACAACCCATAGGCAAGCATAAGTCCACAAAATACCCCCCATCGAAATAGCATCCCAATAAGTGATGACAATCCGGGTGTATGGGAAGCAGCCGGAAAGCTGCCTCCACATCCAATTTCGCCATTAGAGCCCCTTGCCCCGCTCTCCTAACCAACTCGACAGCCTTGTCAAATGATGTGTAGGAAACAGAACACAGGGCCTCGTCGATATCATCATTAACCGATGTACCTTGTGGGTACGATAAATGATGGATCATACGAAATTTACCCGCCTCCTTCTTGGGGACTACCCCAAGTGGAGACACCCGCAAACCAACCAACGGCGGGGAAGCGAATGGTCCCGCCATCCTCCCTAATTGAACTTCCTTACATAACTTTTCCCGAGCTATGCTCGGATGTTCCCCCACTGACCGAAGGTTTTTACATAACCCACCCACAGCCCTTTCTTGAAACGGAATCCTGAAACCCTCTGTAAAACCCAGCCGTAAAAACTTTGCCACCTCCTGATTATCGTATAGTTTTAACCAAGGCAGCATCGCGCTCACCTTCACCGGCGACGCTCCCAGCTGCAGCCGCAGCTGTTGATGTGCCGACAACCCCTCCTCCCAAGTTCGGCTTACCTTTTCGGAAGCACCTGGAAACTCCGTGATTACCCCCGCAACCGGAGCACTCGTGCTTAAATCTGCAAGATGCACCCCACTTGCATTGGCCCTCATTGTAGAGCCAGCAGAAACCTTTCTTCTGACCTGCCAACACGGTACCTGAGCCCGTGCCGGCCGCTCCGAGAAAGGGGGCACTTTTCTGTGCCATCATCAGCCTCATCCACAAAGGCAAGTCCATCTGGTCCCACCGCATGGGCGGATTTGCCGCCAATCGCTGACGAAATTGTTCGTCATATTTCCACCATGCTAAACCCCCATAGGTCCGATATGCGTCCCCTATCCCGTCTAAATAACAAAAAAGCTGCGAACATCGATCCGGGTGTTTTTCCCCTATCACGCTTGCCAAAATACAAAAGGCCCTCAACCAGTTCCCAAAAGACTTGGGTATTTTCCGATACCTCCGCCTCTTTTCTTCCTCTTCCTTTTTCGCATCCTTTTTATCCTCTTCTTTCAAGTCTAAAAATTCCTCCAGGGGAAGCAGGGAAAATATTTCCACGAACTCCCCTTTCCAAATTTTCTCCTTAACCTCCACCTTTAAGTGGCACCCTAGTGGTCCCGCAAAAGACACCTGCACATTTTGCCGTGCCGCATCCGTTACTTCCCCGCAGAGAACGACATGCTCACCCACGTCACCCGTCGCTCCTTGACCCGTCCCCACGGCGCCCTCACCCCCTTTCGGCTCCGCTGACGCTGCGGCCTTCACCCCTGCTGCCCGACCGCCGTCCGCAACCCACACTTTCTCAAACTGTGTCGGAAACCCCCTGTCCCCAGACCATGAATCTAACAGAGATCTTAAACATCCAAGTAAGCTTCCTGGGTGTGATGCAGTTGGAGACTCACCGCTCAAGCCCCCGGCCGCTGCTGACCGCGGGGGCGCCACTTTTTCCACCACGACAGCCGACCCAGAAGGAACCAGGGGACGCCGACTCCTGCCCGCCTGTTCGTGTGTTGCTCTCGTGGGCGTCCTAATCAACGACCTGCAAGGAGAATACAGCCTGGGTGATCTGTCCGACTGCGGCCTCACCCGCCCTTCATTCCCGTGATCAGACCCGTCCTCACCACTTCCCTGCCTGCATCGTCCCTCCCGCACGCTACTTCTCCTCTTCCGTGCCGTGTGGTTCCTCTCAGACGACCTTGACTCACTGCGCCGGCGCCGTAGCCACCTGTCCCGAGAAGCTGACCTCCTCCTATTGCTCCGGTTCCCTGCTGGGCTCCCGTTCCCATGTCTCCTACTGCCTGCAGACCCTGACCTGCTGTCCCGCCATTCTGCCCTTCCGCGCTGCCATCCTCCGCCATTCCCTCTGCTGGCGCTCCTCCTATCGAGCCGCTCCTGGGATCGACCCCTAGAGGCCTCCTGCCCACTGCTGTCCTGGGTGCCGCCGTCCTCCTGGCCAGTCACCCGCCTGCTGCCACTCCGCTCCATACTGCCACTCCTCCTGTCTCCTGGGTCCCCAGACTTGCCGATGCTGTGCCCGTCTCCCCTTCTTCCCAAGCTCCTGGCCATGCTCCTCTGATCCCTTGGATCCGCAGCGCTATCCTTCCTGCCTCCAACTCCAGCCGCCTCCTGCCGTGCCCTGCTGACCTGGTCCCTCTCCCCAACCTGTGAGACCGCTGTCCTGCCACTGCCAGCCCCTCTCAATCCCTCCTGCCCCACAGTGCTGCCCCCAGGGGGCGACTCACCGGGACGTCCAGGGCTGCTCCTAGGTCTTGCAGCCGACTCCCCTCCGTCCTGCTCCATTCCGGCACCAGCTGTCAGCTCCGCCTGCCCGCCCGCCGCCATCCGGCAGGGGGCGCCTTTCAAGGGAGGCCTCCTCCTGGCCTGCAACCTCACCGCCCCGGCATTGCGCCTAGCTGGCGGTCCCGGCCGACGACTCGCTCCACGTCCCTGCTTTCCGGCCGCCGCACTGCTTCCCGCCGAGCTCCTCCTCCGTCTGGCTGCAGGACCAGCTCCAGGACTAAGCCGCTGGGGCGGCCTAGCTCTCCTCTCCGGCCTCCGATCCGGCACCGCATGGGGGGGAGCAGACGTGCTCGGAACCCCCAGCTGCTCCTGTAGCCACGCCATTCCCTTCTCCTGCACCACGGACCGCAGATCCGACAGAAGTTCTTCTAATGACGCCATGCTGCACCTGGAAAAGAAGAAAAGAGGAGCCCAACCGACCTGCAACAATTTACAGGTAAGAAAGGCTCAAGTTAGAATGAACTTACCCTAAAATGGCCGCTATTTAAACTTCCCTTCTAACCCACGCCCCCCAGCACAATCACAGGACAGCCTCTTGACCTGAACTTCACCCTGCCTACTCCTGGCTCTGTCAAGGCCCACTCCTCCCTGCGTTGCTCCGTGGTTTCATGACCAGAATAAGAGAAGCGCTGTTAATCTCTTAGAAAAGACAAAATTGTTGACAAGAGGTAACTTGATTGTGTAAATAACATGGACAGAAGGGATGACCATAGCAGAGCGCATCAGTCAGGAGCACTCAGACATAACTCGGGGTAAATTGAAGCGTTAAAGGTGCTGCAAGTGTTACTGTTTCTCATGCTTATAATGACATCGAATATGTTTATTTTTACAAATGTTCGGTTCATGTAACCTCTGTCAATGAAAAATAAAGAATTATAAAAAACAAACCAAAAAAAACAAACAAACAGTTTTGGCTACCTCCTCCGCCTCAACTACCACTTCCACCTACACCGCCACGTTCACCGCCACGTTCACCGCCTCCTCAACCTCCTACTCCACATCCTCCTCCTAGTTCAAGATTATTATTTTTAATTTTTATGTATTTTATGTTATTTTAAGTTATTTCCCTATCCACATTTGTTTGCAGGGCTCTTGTCCTACACTTACCCCCATTTTACTTCCTTTTGCAGCCCTCTAGCCCTTTCCAGGACTTTTTTAGAGCCATTTTAGTGCCCAAAAGTTCGGGTCCCCATTGACTTCAATGGGGTTCGGGGTTGTGGCGAAACCGACCTCGCCACGTGTCCTTGGAGGGGGCTGCTTGCCCGCCTCTTGCCTTTGGACTATGGCCCTGCAGGTTAAACTGTTTATTTTCCCTGCAGAAAGGCTTATTCGTGTGATCTGAGTGCCATTCATCTAATAATGTGCAGTCAGATCCAAGCTATCTGGGGATATGTAGAAATGTGTGTTTTATGTACTAAATGTGTCAGTATGTAATTTTATGTATTTTACTGTCTTGTTGTCTGCCATGTGGGTAATGGAGTTTGGCTCTGTCTTTGGAGATAATTAGATTCCTTCTCCAATTATCTCCAGGGCAGAAGGGAGGAAGCCAGGATGCATTGTGGGGATGTTTTACTTTTACTGTTCGAGCCAGGGGGAACAAAAGATACTTTTACTAACTTTTGAACCCCTGGTCTGATTCATGCCATTTTTTAATATGTTGTTCCCCTGAATGGATTGATTGTGAATATGTATTTGTATGCGAATGTGATGTATATTTTGGGAGTTATGAATGTTGTGTAAAAACTGTATTTTCCCTACCTATGATAATTGTATTTCCCTGTGTGTACAGATAATTAGTTTACAGGTAGAGGGGAGGGGTATGTGTGGGATGTAACTATTGTGTGATTGGTTAATGTACGTTACTGTGTGTGTCCCTCCCCTTCATGGGAGCACCTAATAAAAAGGGCTGCAAGCTAGCAACCAGGGAGTTCCTGTTTTTTACCCTCAACTTGAGTCCTGTCTCTTATTGGGGGAATCTGCTACAAGGGATTGCTATGCTAGGCATATTCCCTTGCTATAATCACTGAGCTCTTGTAAGAGCTTGTTCCTGCTTCGTTCTGAAAGGAGATAGCTGCAGCCTGCGGTGCTTATGGTGTCTGGTGGAGTGCTTGGAGTCCTCTGGAAGCGCTAGGAGCATCTTTCAACGGAGGTACCCAGTCGGGGTGCCAGGTGATCCGTTACAGGGGTCAAGTTCCGGTCAAGTTCGAGTCCGAACTCGAACGTTTTGCCGAAGTTCGGCCAAACCCGGCAAATCCGAACATCCAGGTGTCCGCTCAACTCTAGAGATGAATCATTCATAAGTATTGCCAAAAGGGATAAACCTGCCACAAAAAAATGGGTGGATCTGCCTAAAGAATAGCCAATAACCAATCACCTAGGGTAGCCCACTAAGATTGTATCATGCAGGTAGCGATGTGTCAACATTCTCTGCATAGTCCGAGTGCCCTGAGTATAGTGTGAGCACATCTAATGATGTGTTAGCAGTACACATTTTGGGGACAGCTCCCTTGTGTTCCCAAAAGCGGACAACTAAAGTCCAGATGGCAGGGAAGGACCCTTAAATAGGGACTATCCCACCAAAATTGGGATGGTTGGGATGCCTGCAATGAGACAGCTAAGATTGTCTGACATGTAGAGTTCATCACAGGAAGCTGCAAACCAGGGGTATTTGCTGCCAACAAATGTGCGTTTTTTGTTTTTAAATTGTTGTATTTTGCACTGAATTATTCTCTTGCATTTGTATTTGTAAGCATTATCTACGCAATACATAAAAAATAAGGATCGACTCCAGCCCCGAGTATCCCTTTAATTTATTCAGACTTTTCTATTTTACCATAATGTACGCTTACATGGCTGCTAAATTTGACAAGAGATTTTAAATAGCATCTTGAAAATGACCGCTCCAGTATCTGTATAGCCCTTAAAAAGCTATTTAAATTCTCTTTGATTGGTTAGTTATGATTGGCAGATAATCGCAGCATGCCCCTTTGATGCCCCCTGCCAAAGCAATCAGTTTATTCCATGTTACTTGAATCTGCCACTGGGCATAACCGCCTTCTGCTTTTTGCAAGAGCTTTGCTCTTAGACATAAAGAAAACAAAAAAAAAAATCACAATGTTTTGTGACCAATATTCACCTGGAGATTACATCTCAATATTTTCATGGCTCCCATTGAGATTGAGATTACATTTTCCCTTATCACTTGACAGCCTTTGTAAAACATTTATTCCAGAAGAAAGCTTAGCAGCCGCCTGTTAAATTTATCTATTACTGTTTTTACTTTTTTTTCCCACACCTGGAGAATGAGCCCGTGGATTTATTCAATAGACCATTTTCTTCGACTCTAGTGATCTTAAGTAAAGAAAGAGAAGCTCGTGTCCTCTTTCATTGAAAGGTGGAAGCTTTTCTAAAGGTTTCCTGGCCAAATAGAAAGTATTCGCTGGTGTAATTGTTTGAAACCTTTTCCTATTTCAAAGCATTTGTGTTTTCACCTTCAAAAGAGATTTGCATCCAAAGGTGAAAGCAATTTTAGACATCCATAAGGAATATACCTGGACTTGATGCCTCTTATTTTTATCAGACGCCAACAGTCTCTTTACTCCGCAGGAGTGAGATAACACTTTAATTTTCCATGAGCACCCACACCAAAGAATAGAGCATTGTTTTTAATGTGATAGCGAGTTCATACCATGCCCAGAGGACCTTCTACGTGGTTACAGACAGAATCTTAAGAAAGAGATAGGGAAATCAGAAACAAAATATTTCGATTCAGCAGACTCATTTAACACCTTGGGTTTCAGAAGGATTTGCAACCTACTGTATGCCCCCTGTCTAGTGCTTATTTTGTGATAGCCATATACGTAAAGCTAAGGTCCCAAATACTAACCCATTTAGAGCCACAGTATCAGGCAGCCTCCTGGCCCCCACCCCTGAGCCGTGGGTTGAGGCCCTAAATAACAATAAGGGTGGGGGACCCATTGTCCTCCCCCCGGTTCTCACCCCTGAGCGGCGGGTGGGGGATCTAAATAACAATAAGGGGGGGGACCTATTGCCCTCCCCCCAGGCCCACACCATAAGCGGCGGGTGGGGGCCCTACATGAAAATGTTAACCCCCCAGGTGACTATGGGTCCCCAAGCCCCTAGTCACCCCTTCCCACCCAAAAAATATTTTATAAACCTCTACCTAACCCCCTCACACTACAAATAGTGAGGGAGAACAAGAGAACTAAATACCTGTAAAAAATAAATTCTTTTTCTTAAATCTTCTTTTTTCAACCCCAGAAAAGGCCAAATAAAAATCCATAATACCCGTCGCACTTTGAAAATAAAATAAAAAACCAGAGCGAAAAAAAAATAATCCATCTTCACCCAGCGAGGGCACTGCGCAGATTGAGCTCTGCAGGGAATAGGGAGCCTTATAAAGCCTTCCCACGCCCTGCAATTTAGATCAGAGCACTTTGATTGGTTCATTCCAAGCCAACCATTCAGAGTGCTCTGACAGGTAAATGAAGAGACTGACAGGTAAGTCTCTACATTTACCTGTCACAGCACTCTGATTGGTTCGCTTGAAATCCAACCAGAGTGCTCTGTGTCATTTTGCACAGCGTGGGAAAGTTCTTTGGAATTTTCCCATGCTGTGTAATTTGACTCATAACAACACTCTGATTGAAATCAACCAATCAGAGCGTTATCAGTCAAATTACACTTACCTGTCAGAGCACTCTGAATGGTTGGCTTGGAATCAACCAGAGTGCTCTGAGCTAAATTGCAGGGCACGAATAGGATCAGAGTTTCATTTATTCTAATGAAATTCCGATCCGACCAAAGTCCCGAATTGCGTCCTAACACAAATGGAGAAACTGTTCTCATTCTGTTAGGATGCAATTCAGTAGTTTTACTGGCGTTCTGTCTAAGTGACAGGACATTCAGGAAAAGGGAAAATTTGCTTCATACTTACCGTAATTTTCTTTTCCTGATAATTATTCATGGCAGAATTTACTCGTGGGTTAGCTCCACCTCTCACAGGAAACAGAACTCTGAAACTGGTATAAATAGCTCCTCCCCCTTCCCATCAGGCAATCTTTGTAACTAGCTTCACAACTCCTATAGTATATGGGTGGGAACGTAATGCTGCCATGAATAAATTATCAGGAAAATAAAATTACGGTAAGTATGAAGTAAATTTTCCCTTTTCCTGACCATTATTCATGGCAGCATTTACTCATGGGTAATACCTAAGCTGAATATATAGAGGGAGGGACAGAGTTCAAAAACAGCTAATAGTTATAAAAACATTATTGGGCTGCATAAACCTTAGAAGACTTTAAAAAAGCCAAACCAGTGATCAATAGGATATTGTTATAAAATCTGTTCAGACAAGGTAATTTACCCTAGCGCCTATAAGGTCTGCAACCTCCTGGCATTGAAATGTCTGAAATATCCTGAAAGGGCCAGATAGGAATTAAGGCAATGACAGCCAAACCTAGAGAAGGAACAAGGCTAGGCAAACTCTCGTAAGCAATAAGTAACCCATAAGTAACCCATCTTGTGATGGATTAAAAAAAAAAATAATAATGTTCTTTTCTGATATAAATTTAAAACCAATGGATGACATCATCAAATCAGAACCTTGATAAAGGCTTCTTTTTCCAGATATCATACTGGAACAAGCAGATAATATTGGATGAGAACAGTCACACCATGCTATTAAACTGAGAATCCTACTACTTTATGGATGTATTTTACTCAATATTTGCCTGTCAGAAAGAGGCAGAGTGCAATAATGACTATATATTGCAAAACCAGACTCACAATAATTCCTCACACTGTGGATGAATTGATACAACAATGATCAGTCACAGGAGAGGTATAAACCTAGGCAAAGGCAAGAAGAATCATATACAGATTAGTTGAAGACAAAGAAATATCGGTATGAACCATAGAAATTGTGGCAACTACTAAATTATAAGTAGGCCAACCACGTCAGTACCTACATTCCAATATAAACATATTGTAAATAGTACAGATTATGATAAACCATATAGTCAAATTTATTAGAGACTGATGTGCAATATAATAGGAGATATGGAATAGGCAGGATACTGATGAGAAGGTGGTAGCCCGAGGCACATTATACATTGTGGCAGACACATAATAAGCAGGATAGTAGGAGATATTCAGTTATCCTTAGGAGAACAAACAACCGCATACTTACTCTTACCTTATCTTCAGATAGTGAAGAGGTACTATGGCAGAGCCTATGGTGATAATAATCAGTTTGCAGGATATCAACACCAATACAAGAATAAAATCCACAGGCAGTACATCCATGCAATGTTAGGAGAGACCATAATTTATACCGCTCTAGGTACAGAGACCATGTAAAACATATCAGTCAAATGTTTGTCCTCAACAAGCTGCATTACATTATATTATGCAGGATAAATCAACTACTTAAAATCACACATTGGTTGCAAATTCCAGATATAAAGGACACCTAGAAGAATTCCCATGGATATCAGAGCCAAGGTCCAAATGGAACGACATGTTCAAGGATTTCCTTCATTGTTCTGGTAGCAGGTGAATTTTACCTGAGATAGTAAACCTGGTAGAATGGTCTGGGGACTGGAAAGATCTTCCAATGTCAATTAAAATACTTGCAATTCACAGCATTAAAGTTACCTGGAGTATATGAGCCTAAAAGAATACCTTTTGTTACAGAAAGGAATTAAAATGTTGCCCTTCACAACAGGGGGATCTGTCAGAATTTTCTGATCATTAACTCCTTAAGAACCAAAAGCATGCCACCCCTGACATATACTAAACGGGATTGCCAAACTTTCAGTTCCCCAAGGTATAAAGAGAGAATACTGAATATAAAATTCAGTACATTCTCCAAATTATAAAGATTGTGCTTTAAGGAAATGTTCTCAGTTCTAAAGAATATGTTAAACCAATTCCAGAGAATTGAGCTAAAACTGAATAAAAAGTATAAACCAGACCAGGAGTAGTGAGTTTTTCAGAGTAGAAGCTTGCCGAAAATACAATGATGCTAAAGTTATGACCAGGTGAAAGAAAAGGCCATTATGAACAGCTTTTAAATTCAGTAAAGTTAGCTTTTTAGAAAGAAAGGAAATATACCAGTGAAAACAGTCAGGTAATTGCCTCAGAGTTACCTACATATGAGATCAATAAATAGCCCAATGTGTGCTCCAGCAACCAGCATAAACCCTGTATAAATACATAGGAGTGCACACAAAAAACTTTAATTCTGTTGAACATTACCATGCTCCCTTTTGGAAATTCAGGTCTCCTTCTCTCCCGGGAGAGGCACTCAGACAGGTTCAGTAACACATGCAATCTATCAGAAGTGGTATAATGTGTTAAATTGCTTATCCTGAAACACCTGTGGGAGAAGGAATCTAATACAAAGCCAAAAGCAGTATGTTTCTCTTATCTACTTCATTTAAAAAACTGAAATTGGCTGTATTACATTTCAGCGCAAAACCCAGACCTTAGATTATTTGTATATATTAAATCTACCAATGCCGTGTATAAATTGGGGTTATCTAATACTACCAATCTGCATACAGATTATATGAATCACATACATTGTGGATGTTTCTAACAGCACCTTATACACAGATATATCAGTTACATATACTGAGGTCTGGGTCTTCATGGCTTAGAGGCTGAACCCCGGCAGGGCTACAAAAATATTGCCCGGTGAGCATAAAAGAAAATCTAGGCCTGCATAAGCAGACTCCTTCCAAACTGCTGTGAAGGACAGGAAAAAAGACTGCCTGATGGGAACGGGGAGTATCTATTTATACCAGTCTCAGAGTTCTATTTCCTGTCCTTTCTGCTGTAAGGGGAGGAGCTAACCCATGAGTAAATGCTGCCATGAATAATGGTCAGGAAAGTGAAAGGAGGTTTCGCAGGAACACGGAGGAAAGGTGAGAATTGTGGGAAAATTGCTCTGACCACCGGAAATTAAGCACACTTTGCTCCTCCGCTGATCATAGCTGGTCAGGCGTAGGAAACCTCCATAAGACAAAGTAGTCTCTACTTTGTCTTATGTTTTCAAGAAAACTAGAGCAGACAGGAAGAAATGAAGAACAGATCCTGAGAGAGGGAGAGAAGAGGAAGCGATTAAAGAAAGGTATGTTCGGTATGACAGTGCCGCTTTAAAAGATCTGTTTTATTAGCCATCAGTATGTAACGCATTAATTGGATTTTATATTACTGTCCAGGGGAATGATTTGGTCTGGTATGGGTTAATGTTTTTAATAATTGATGGGGGGTTTTTGCATGCACATTGGTAATAGCTTTTAATTGATTAAAACTCATACCCATTTCATCCATTTTTCTTTATTTTTTATATTTAAGCTGTAATGTGACGTTCTTGATGTTACACTTCTGACTAAGTGCCAAGGAGGGCATTAAATGTGTTAAGTGGTAATGATTTTCCGTATGTAAACTGTGTTATATTAAAATGGACTACATCAGGGCATAGCCCTCTACTGATTTAATTTAGAGACACATTGAACATCTACTGTGTGGTGAAAAGGTACACATTTCATACAGGTAGGAATGCCCTACCTGTCTGTAACAAATGCCCTAATAGGGCAATTAGCATGCGTTCAAAGGAAGTGAGGCGAGACATGGGTGATGAGGGAGGGAGAAGGTGGGACATTGTGGGGAGGAAATGGATGGAACAAGTAAAATAAAGAGGGAAGGAAGAAGGGAGTGTGTGGGATAAGGAAGTGCTAGTTAAATGTGGAATGAGTGAGCCAGTGAGGTGGCGAGGAAGATTATAGGTTACATAAGATAAATCATTACCTCCATGTAAAAAAATAGGGACATGTCAGACGCCTAAAGCACTTTACCTTGCTAAAGTGTTGTATGTGTGAAGAATGTGTTCTCTCTATTTTATTTTACCAAAAGCGCAAATTTCAATAGAAATGTGCACTTTTATAAATGAACCTGGTTACACCTCCCCAGCTGTCAATCAGACACCCAGTCCTCAGACTTCCTGGTTATTTATCTCAGTGGAGCTAAATTCAAAATGCAGCAATAGCCCAGAGCACCTGCATTGTAAAGACTTTTCATTGAGCTGCATTGGAAAGTCTGTGATTGGACAGCCACAGAAAATCTGGGCGGGGTTGGAAGGGGAGGACTTGTAAAGGCTCCAGATAAGAGATCTGCAATGTTTGCAAGCTTGTTTTAGATAAAGCCCCAATACAAAAATGCATAATTAAATGCATTCATGTTTTATTGTATCTACTAACTCTACTTTTTGTTTTTTGTTTTTACATATTTGGGTAGTGGAGTGTCCCTTTAATTCTAATATTGTAATTGTAGAGAATCATGGTCCACATGGTGATAATCCCTTCTCCCATTTTATATCAACCTGGCAAAGATATTGTTCGTATTTGCCACAAGCAGAGCTAACTGTGGCCTCTGTGCAGACACTAACCCTCCAGTGCATTCAATGTTAAAGGGTAGGTTACACAAACTGGGGGGTTTTTAGGAAAAAGAGTATAATTATGGTGCTACTATCACCTAGTGTGAATCACTCCAACACACCAAAACTCAATATAGTGCAAATAATAAAATTGTGGTGAGAGCACTCAATACATACAAAATACAATATTTTACCAGACCTTGTCAGATGAAAAATTCTAAAAGACATAAAACATAAAAATATAGAGTAATATTGTTTAAAATATATGTCAATGTTTACATGTGACTGGTTAAACTCACATATTACTGAGTCACTTTAAAAGCTGACTCAGACTTAAGGCTTGTATGGAGATGAAAATTATTCAATTCTGGACGTCTTGTATCAATCCCAATGAATCTGCACTGGAAGTACTCATCTAGAATCACTCCAAAAGGCAAGATCCAATCCAAACTGATCACCACTTGAGAAAGGCTGATACTGCCGAAACGCGTTGTGGTATATTGTACAGGACATTTTACTTGTATCTATTATACACAGTTATTTTTTAATAATAAAATCAGTTTGGATTGGATCTTGCCTTTTGGAGTGATTCTAGATGAGTACTTCCAGTGCGGATTCATTGGGATTGATACAAGACGTCCAGAATTGAATAATTTTCATCTCCATACAAGCCTTAAGTCTGAGTCAGCTTTTAAAGTGACTCAGTAATATGTGAGTTTAACCAGTCACATGTAAACATTGACATATATTTTAAACAATATTACTCTATATTTTTATGTTTTATGTCTTTTAGAATTTTTCATCTGACAAGGTCTGGTAAAATATTGTATTTTGTATGTATTGAGTGCTCTCACCACAATTTTATTATTTGCACTATGTTAAAGGGTAGGTTACCTTTGGCCCTTCAGATGTTCTGGAATACAGTCCCCCTGATCCTTTGCCAGCATTCGAGTTGTAAGAGCCTTATGGGAGCTGTAGTCCACAACATCTGGAGTACTAAAGGTTGTCCACCACTGCACTAGGGTGTGCACTCTAAATAATCAAGGTGATTTGACGCATAAATGGCAGAGAATTGAGCAGTAAGAATGCAGGGGCATGATCTATATACCAAAACTGCTTCATTAAGCTAAAGTTGTTGCGTTGCTTAGAGCACTGCATGAGCAAAATGGTATACAAGAAGAACATTGCTTTATAGGGTAATAACATACCTCCCAACATTTCAAATGGACAAAGAATTTGGGGGTGTTAGTGTGTTTCAGGGACAGAGATGTTGTGAGAAATTTCAGGTGACTCACTAATAACAATTAATGCAACTAAAATGTAATTTAACAAGTATGTATACAAACTGATTTCTAAAAACATTTATTGTAGTTTATATGTACATTACTGTATTATTGCTGTGGGGCTCTATAATAAATTCAGACACAATAAGCTTCTATGAGACAGGGATATTTGAACAGAAAAGAGAGATAGAGAGATTTGGGTCATAAAATGGGACTCTCTCTCCTATATAAGGATACTTACCTGCCAACTTTCTCTATCCACCTTCTCATACTGTTGGCACCTATGCAATAAAGTACAATTTGTTTTCTTCATTAAATATTGGCAAAATCTACACACAGGGCTGGCCAAAACAAAGATCCAAAAGTTCACCTCCAATGATGCTCTGGTTAATGTATACACACAAATAAACACCTTTCTTAAGCTATACGTATTTCTCAAGAATTCCTACACATTACAGTAAACACTTCCTCCCCCATATTTTTGCACACATAAATTAAAAAAATGAGAATAATCTGTATATGTACATAATTATATACATATATAGTGAATAAATGAATCTAACATTTATCATAGGGTTGGAGATTATGAACTATGCCTTGACATTTAATTGTATAATAAGCCCTTTTCATTTTTATTTTATACTATCGTTTTAAAGATGCCCACAAGATCGACTTGACTGACCATGCTTCACGACATTTATGATGCAAGTCAACCATTAATTCTACAAAGATCCAATCTATAAATCAATTTGTATTGATCATCAAATATTTCATCATATATCATTTCGCTTTCACGTTGATTTACCATCTGTCTACTTTACGGATGACATGACATTCAGATGGTCAGAATAATTTAATTCTAGCGAATAGGTGAAAGCATTATTATACTTTTGTCATATCAAAATACCTGCAAATCATATCAGTAAATCTTGCTTTTTTCCCCTTCTTTTTCGTTTTCAAACACCTAAGTATCTGGCGAAGTTTGATAACATTTGCAAAGTGACATTCAACGGTATTCAAATTTCTCTTAAAGCCCGGTCAAGCTTTTTCATTATACAAGAAGGGAAATAGATTAAAAAAAAAAAAAAAAACCTTTAAAAGACGAAAGGGGGGAAATAATTTGAGGGACTTTTAGTATGCTTTCATGCATACAGTCTCTTGCTTAAATGTTAAAGAGCCTTAACTCTAGCTTGAAGTTCTGTTCCTACTCACTGACTCAAGAATATTATTTAAACTCACGGATAATTGCTACGATCCGAATCCTGGAGACACACTCATCCATATAGGATTTTTTTTGGCAAAGGCAATTACACCTGTGCTTTCCAGCTCTGATAGAAAACAAGTGTGACAAATTAGACGAGAAGCTATTTTAAAATAAAACGATGGCATTTCATGCCTCGCGTATCATAAGTATATAAAATGGACAGACAGACAGGTGGAAAATTGAAAGGCAGTACTCCTGCACCACTGTGGAGCATAAAATATTGTAGTGGAAACATTTATTTTGATAGAATATGAGCGCTAGATAAATAAATATGGATCCATTCAGTCCAATATGTATGTACCACATTGGTTCTGCAGGGAAAGTCAAAGGCTGTCAACTGCAGCAAGTATGGGGTCATTGAACATTCATTTACCTCCAAACTGCAAATTGTCCGAATTTGGGATGATCGAGTCTAATCAGTCAAATTATTGAACTCCGAGCCAAAATGTACCCGAATCACATATCAAACTAGTTGTGCAATGGTTGGACATGTTCATTTTGATTCATGATTGTGAATTCCAACACAGGAAAAAAAAGAGATGGTTGGGGGAAAAAAGTGGAAAACAAATGAAGGCTAAGGCTAAGGGACAGTCACTAACTGTTGATTTCCTCCTCAAATCATGTGGGAAGTAAGCAAAATGGCGGGGGGGGTTATGGGGAGGTGGCTGAGCAGTAAAAACAAAATCTATATTTATATATTATTTATAATAAATATAGACTAGTTTTACTGCCCCTCCTATTTTTCCCTGTATTGGTTACTTTTAAATGACTACTCATTATGATTGATTTGAATGTGTATGTGGTCCTATAGCATGTATCCACATCATGTACCGTGAAACCAATAATGAGACATCATTGTATCTCTCATCAAGCAACCACAGGTAATCTAGTTTTAAATTGTATCTCTTGGTTTTATTCATATATATATATATATATATGGGATAGCTGCTCACATTTTATGCAACTTGCACAATCTTGCACTCATATTTCAACCACACACTCCGCACTATACACATTGTCAAGAATAGCCATGTGTTACAACCTTGAGACCCCAGTCTATTGGACCCTGCATTTACTTACTGAAACTACGAAGGTAGAGACCCAAATTGTTAATGACCTTCTCACAGAACCCAGAGGCCCCATCTCTCTGTGCAGAAAGCCATAGGACCTTGCATCTCAAACGGAACTAGTCCAAGAATCCTTTAGGTTACCCAAGATCCTCACAAGTTGAACCATCCAAAAACCAGACCACACTGGGAGCAGGTCTGAAGTTAGATACCTAGTGAGAACATTTCCTTCCAAATCAAGCAAGCTTCATATGAAAGGAGTCAGGAGAAGTTTGGTTTGTGTGACTCCTCTCAAAAACAAACAGACAAACTGAAAACACAGCACTGATTGACCTATTGCACCATAACCACCACAAAAACCTAAAGTGGTTATGATGCTTAGGGCACCCCTTTAAGAAATCTTTTTAATATATCATTGTGCAGTCAGCTGTCGCATTATGTCTTTTTTTCTTACAACATACATATCTAGTTCAGTTCACATGTTACCTTTCTGATATGCATGTGAGTTTGTGACAATCTGTTGATTTAAATGATTAAGTAAATGTCTTTACGTAAAGAAAAAATCCAGTAAATTCTCAACTTATCCTCCAATTGTTTCGAGCTTGTAAGTATATAATGACACCCTATATCACGTTACATTGAAGCATTATCTAGTCAACATTTCTAGGCTATAAAAACACTTTTATCTGTGGCTATGAAAGGAATTAGTGCTTTATGAAACATAGCATTTGGCAGTCTGGCAGCTATATCATTATCTGCGTAATATTTAAATTGCCCCTAAGGCAAAGATCGGCAATAAAGTCTCAAAAATATATGGTTACTATGTAACGGAGGGATGTAATGAGCAGGCCTGATTCTGGGGACATTTCACTGATATATACTTTGTATAATTGGGGATTTCAGTAGCCAGAGGCCACTAATCTTAGCTAGAAAGAAAACCAGCAGATCAAGTTAACAGTTTCTTTGAAAACACATGACATTCAAATAGAGCTTGCAGTCTTTTTATTTTTTACAAGCAATCTCGTTTTTTGTTATGACTCACTTAAATTTATCTCTAATGGTTCCTGTGCACTTTGTAAAAAGATATGTGAAGCAAATGGTGAGGTTTTAAAAGAAGATGGGAAGGCTCTTGAATTTTCAGCAAGTTACGGATTTAAAAAGCTCAGTTGACCAATGACTAATGGACTTGGATAGTGGAATAACCTGAGTCACGAGAGCACAGCAGACACTTTTATTTATTGAAGTCTATAAGGGGGTAAGTGGGATTTGTGCCTTTAATGGCAATGTGGTACAGATGCCAATTTCTTCCCTTGCATTAGAAAGTATGCATGGTTAAGGAGAGCCCTCAACACACCTACACATAAAAGTTTATTTGCTCATTGTAAATTCTTGCAAACTATGGGCTCATTTCACAAATTTTTACAATTCCTCAGTCAATCCCTGGGGAGTGAAAAGGTGTAAATATTAAAAAAGAGACACAGAAGACAGAGGAACTGAAAATGATTCAAGTTAGAACCACATAAGGAATGTGTTAATTGCCAAACTACCTTCAAAGAGAACAGTTTCTGTAGAGCACAGCTGGACCCAGGAGATGTTTCTCTATTGTGAATGACAAGATGTCTTCAAGGCTGTATTTCGAATTAATAATCTCCCAGCGCTAGAACCTGAATTTGAAGGGGAAAAAAAGAATATGTCCTAGGAAATTACTTCAAGGTTTAAGGAAACCTCTATGGGAAGGAAATCAAAACGCAACCAAATTACATTCAGTTACACTCAGCAGACTCGCAGTGATAACGTAGGTTTTTGGTTTTTTTCTTTACTCCCAGTTGAATTTTTTTCCACTTTTTTATGAACATAAATGGATTGTCTGTAAGCTGAGAAAAATGAAATAATGTTGGTTGCACCTACGCACAGCTTTCAATAAAATGGAGTTTAGATCATATAACTTCAGAACGGCTAATGTAATGTTACTGACCTAACCGTTCGCAACATCAGGGGGGATATGTGTGTATGTTTTTGACAGTTGTAGCATATTACTATAAAATATATGTCTGCAGAAACAATTGTCAACCCAACAAAATGAAATTATGCTAATGACTCAAAAACTAAAGAGAGGATTGACCCCTTCTCTTCCAACATGCATTGCAAAGCAAACATTTACTTTAATGCTCCATATGTCCAATTCTTTGCTCCTGTGTGGGAAATTTACCCTGCAAAGGAAAAAAATATAACTTCTGCATCTCTGCAAAGGAACTTTCAATCGATCACATTATAGCATCTTTACACTGTATTCAGACTGTTAATTAGTGAGGCTTTTGTTTGTTTTTTCATTTGATACAAGGTATTTACTAAAGTAAGAATTCAAATTTAAAATAGTTGAGAGGTTAAAATAGTCGAAATGGCCCCGATGTGTGGCAGCGGCACCACTAACAGAAGGGTTTCTGGCCAATGCTAAGATACAGGACGAAGGTTTCAGGAGACACGCTGTATGGATCGATAAGATCCTGGACTTGGCCAACTAGGAGATCACATAATCCTCTCTTTCTTCTATCTTTCCTGCATTCTCTCTTTTCTTACTACTATCTGTTCTCGCAAGTCCTACAGACTTGCAACCCGGCAGAAAGCGGGGAATGGCAGAAATCTGACTACTGTATGTAGATTGCTTCACTGGACTGTCATAAACTGATAAAAGCAATGACTGTTGTTACTATATAGTAATGGCAATTTGTAACATATTCACTTGTCATTGTGTAATACCCGTTTTCGAGAACACATCTGTTGAATGAAACCAGCCGATATGGCCATTTCTCCGCATTGTATATAGTTGATGTTGAAAGAAAAACCCTGATAAGACTGCAAAAAAGCTGTTGACCACTGTATAAGATGATAATTACGCTACAGACACAACTTTCCTTTCTGTAACCCACAAGATACAACTATTGTGATTTAGCTTTTGCATAAGCTTACTATATCGTACTGTTGCATGTCTATCAGTGCAAAAATAAAGAATAAAATAAATAAATAGTCGAACTGATAAACTGCCAAGCTGTCCGTTTGTCTACTCTGGCCTTAATTCACTTTGAATTCTCACCTTAGTAAATAACCTGGATAGTCAACTTTTCAAATGAAAATGGCGGCAATTGACTGGTTGTTTTCTTTTGAGCATATGTATCACTTTGGAATATCACAGGTCTGTGGCCACTGGGTTTTGGAAAGGCCTGCTTGCCAGCCTCTTGCCCTGTGACTATGGCCCCTGGGGTGTATTGTCATTTAAAAAGTCTATTTGGGCTTCTTGGATTTTGAAACACTTTTTATGCCCCTTTGATTCCATGGGAGAATGTGCTTTTTCCCCTCCCCCTTTTTCCTGTCCCATTGTTCTCAAGCAGGGCGTTGTCCTGGCTGCTTTGTCCCTTCCCAATCTCTCATCAGCCCTTGCTATTGTTTAACCGCATGGCGATCCAACTGTATTTGTGAGATCTGAGCGCTTTTCGGAGTGTGTGTGTGTGTGTGTGTGTGTGTGTGTGTGTGTGTGTATTTAGAAAGTGTTTTGTTTTTTTTCTCCCCACGCCGTGCTGGTCTCCCCTTGACTGGCCCTGCCTCTATGGCTGAGATCATCAAGCTTGATGATCTCAGCCAATCCAATGCTCTGCCATAGGATTGGCTGCAAAGGCCCTGAATGTAGGTGCTGCATACTGTGCAGCACTGACACAGGAAGCATCTCTAGTGACTGTCTGAGTGACTGTCACTAGAGGTGTCACTAGGAAGCAATGTAAACACTACCATTTCTCAGAAACGTCAGTGTTTACATTGAAAAGCCTGCAGGGACAGGCTATATACACCAGAACCACTACATTAAAAGGGGGGTGGGGTGGGGTGGGTGTGTGTGTGTGTGTGTGTGTGTCTGTGTGTGTGTGTGTGTGTGCACCTGCTAGTGAGTGAGTGAGCTTGTGTTTTTATGCCAGTGAGCTTATGTATATCAGTGACATTGTTTGTCTATGAGGCTGTGTATCAATGAGCTTGTGTGTGTCAGTGAGATTGTCTGTGTCTGCATGTGAGTATGCTTACTGTATAATTAAACGTTTTACTCTGAAAGGACCAATATTATATATTAGAAAAAGCAATATATATTATATATATATATATATATACATATACATATATATTACTCAACCATCTGGGGTGACAAGACATTGCCTTACATATTACATACACCAATATATAGCACAATGACTTATGGGGCTGGCATAGATTTTTTTTTTCCAGGGCTGCTTTGTATCCCC